>CM055817.1:8723244-8789165 GCA_029582265.1 Zoroaster sp. YZ-2022 | reverse complement strand
AGGCCTGTGTCTGGGCCCTTACTTTTATTGCTTGTTTGCCCCTCCCCTCCCCTCCCTAGTTCTTGGATTCTATAGTGCTGCAATGATAATCCAAAGAATTTTAGAAAACAAATGTGTTGGTTCATCACCAGTGGCAGTACATGCCATCACCAATAACTTGGGGGAGTAGTATGTTAGATGGGGGTTCTAGGCCACCTACCTAAAAGTGGGCGTGGTCATCGACAAAAGAGGGAGGTGGGCGCGGTCGATGATAAAAAAAGTGGGCGTGGTCGGCAAAACGTCAAAAGAGGGAGGTGGGCTCAACTAAATGTTTTTGCGAATGTTAATAGGGCACGTATTAAAAACCGCCGGTAACCGCCGGTTTTTAGCGTATTTTTTTAATCTCACTTATAAAATTGAGAAATCGAAACGAGAAAAAACAAAAAAAATATTATCTCGTTTAATAATAAAACAAGTATGGAATCGAGAAAATATTTATCGAAATGGACATTACCAGAATTGAAAGAGTTTGCTCGAGAACACCGGTTAATTCTTGTGCAAAACAACAAGAATAAAGTAGATAAACGTAGTTATTACAACGCGGTAAAAAAGTATATAAAACGGCAAAAACAAAAGCCATTGTATAAATTAAATTTAACCGAATTGAGAGAGCGTATAAATGTTAAAAATATAAATCTACCAGAACGCGGCGCGGGTAAAAGTGGGAGGTTGATAAAAAAAGACTACATCGACGCTATTAAAATGTTTCACGGACGAGAAACAGAGTTGAGATTTAACTCACCTAAAGACGGCGGAAAATATTTGCGCGAACGAAGAATGGTAGTTCCGTTGAATCATAGCAAAGAAAAAGATTTAAACATATTTCGGCAAGCGGTAAAACCAAAGATAATCGCAAAGTTGACTTTAGACTTGCGAGAATTTACATCGTACAAGTTTATGATATTTATACGCGTTAAATTTCGTAAAGAAAGACTAGACGGTGCGGTCGATGTCGCCGAAGCACATTTTCATAATAATAGACAAATTGTTTTATTAAATTTAAACAATATCGAAAATATACTCGTTACAGTTTTTTCACAAATTCAAGAGGCTTTAGAAAAATGGACTCAAAAGGGCAGCGGATGGGAGGTAGATCGTATCGTAGATATGAATATCGCCATCGCGAGATATCAACCTTTGAGAGGAGGTAGTTATATCGAGCTATGCGACTATATAAAAAATAAAAAAGCGTGCATCAACGTAAAAAACAAAGACGACGATTGTTTGCGTTGGGCGCTGCGCAGCGCTCGTTTTCCCGTGAAAATTCATCCAGAAAGAACGAGTAAATACTCAACGGAGGACGGTTTAAATTTTAATAATATAGACGTTCCTACACCGATTAATCAAATTAAGCGAGTGGAGAAACAAAATTGTTTGGCGATAAACGTTTTTGGTTGCGAATCAAAAACGATACTGGTTTATCATCTCAGCGATCAACTAGAGGTGCTAGATCGTATTAATTTATTATTGATTAACGAGGAAGAAGAAAAAGGAACTAGATCTCACTACGTTTATATAAAAGACGTGAATAAATTACTTTACGATCAAACGAAACATAGAGAACGTAAACATTTTTGTTTGAGATGTTTACAGGGTTTTTCAACAAAAACGTATCTCGAAAATCACGTAAAAATGTGCAAGGGGATAAACGACAGACCGACGACGGTTGTTATGCCGGAAAAGCATAAAAACGATACATTAAAATTTATAAATTTTCTTAAAAAGATGAAAGTTCCATTCGTAATATACGCCGACTTTGAAAGTATTATTAAAAAGGTCGACGACGAAAATGATACTAATACTACAAAACTGCAAGAACACGTCGTTTGCGGTTAATCGTACGTCGTCGTTCGTTGCGACGGTGAAACTAGCGATCCTATCGTTTACAGAGGAGAAGATGCGGCTATACATTTGTAAAATGTATTAGAAAAAGAAGAAGAAAATATTAACGAGATATTTAAAAACCCTAAAAATTGTTATATGACAGAAGAAGATGTAGAAAATTACAACTCTGCGAGCGAGTGTTGGATATGCGAAAAGGGATTTTTTAGAGACGCTGACAACAAGTTTGGTCAAGTACGCGATCATTGTCACATTACCGGTAAATATCGAGGCGCGGCTCATAATTGTTGTAATTTAAAACTGAGTTTAAAACCAGAGAAAACTTTTATTCCGGTCGTGTTTCATAATTTACGAGGCTACGACTCTCATCTCATTATGCAAGCCGCGAGTAAAACGACGGGTAATCTAACGTGTATTCCAAACAATTTCGAAAAGTATATTTCTTTTTCAATCGGGCAACTACGATTTATAGACAGCGCTCAATTTTTACTAGCGTCGTTGGATAAACTCGTAAAATCAAACAATTATTTTCTGATCACTAGCAAGTTTGAATCGGATTTAGAAAAATTTAATCTGTTAAAAAGCAAGGGTATTTATCCTTACGAGTACATGGATAGTTTTTCAAGATTTGAAGAAACGCGCCTTCCTCCGATGGAATCTTTTTACAGCAGTTTAAACAACCAACACATTACCAAAGAACAATACGAGCACGCTAAAAACGTTTACAACGAGTTTGATTGTAAACATTTAGGAGATTATCACGATTTGTACGTGCGTACCGATACTTGTTTATTGGCGGACGTATTTGAAAATTTTCGCGCTACTTGCACGAAACAATACGGTTTGGATCCGGCCAATTATTATACGAGTCCGGGTCTAAGTTGGGACGCTTTATTGAAACATTCGAAACAAACTTTAGATTTGTTTACAGACATCGACATGCATTTATTTATAGAAAAAGGCACGCGAGGAGGAACGTGCATGGTGAGTAAACGATGCGCTAAAGCAAACAATAAATATTTAGATGACTACGATTCATCAAAACCGTCGAGTTACATCACGTACTTGGACGCGAACAATTTATACGGGTACGCGATGAGTCAACCTTTGCCGACGGGTAATTTAAGTGGATGACCAGTAAACGAATCGAACGACTAGAGAGAGAAGGATTTAAAAACAACAAAGGATACATTTTAGAAGTTGATTTGGAATACGTTAAAGAATTACACGATTCTCACGACGCGTTTCCACTCGCGCCAGAGTCGTTGACAATACCGAAAGAATGGATGAGCGACTATCAACGAACGTTATTAAACGACAAGCCGGCTCCAAACGTCGTAAAATTAGTTCCCAATTTATACGATAAACGCAATTACGTGCTTCATTATCGTACTTTACGATTGTATTTAAAACTGGGTATGAAACTAACTAAAATTCATCGCGTTTTAGAATTTGATGAATCGTGTTGGATGAAATCGTACATTGATTTAAACACACGACTCAGAAAAGAAGCAACGAGTGATTTTGAAAAAGATTTATATAAACTGATGAACAATTCAGTTTTTGGAAAAAAGATGGAAAATGTACGAAAACGGGTTAATGTAAATTTGAAGCGGTTAAACGATGAAAAAGCGGAAAATCACATTCGTTCGCTCATCGCGAAACCAAATTTTGCCGAGGCGAGGATTTTTGATAATAAACTAGTAGCGATTCACATGCACAAAACAAAACTCGTTCTCAACCGCCCAGTTTACATAGGAATGTCTATTTTAGATTTATCTAAAGCTTACATGTACGATTTCTATTACAATCGTTTAAAGCTAAAACACGGCGAGAAGTGTAATTTACTGTATACGGATACGGATAGTTTGTTACTCGAGATTCAAACGGAAGATGTATATAAAGATATGAAAAAAGACAAGCATTTATACGATTTTAGTAATTTTAAAGAAGGTCATTTTCTATTTTCTGAAGAAAATAAAAAAGTGATCGGTAAAATGAAAGACGAGACCGCGGGAACTTGCATCTCAGAAATTGTATGTTTAAGACCAAAAATGTATTCGATACTTTTATCGAACGAAAAAGAAATAAGAAAAGCCAAAGGCGTTAAAAAACAAGTTTTAGAACAAGATATTAAACACTCGCGATATAAACAAGTTTTATCTCGAAATGTTACTCTGCATCACCCTATGAATTTCATCAGACACGAAAAACATAGATTCTATACAACGCGAGTAAATAAAATATCGTTATCTCCTTTAGACACAAAACAATATATTTTACAAGACGGAATACATACTCGTGCTTTCGGTCATTACAGCCTTAGCGTTTAATCGGGGGATTTTCTGTATCTCGAGGAATAATTTGTAATTCTTCTTTTACAAAACTACGAGCGGGCCCCGCATCTAAATAATACAAAATGGGTTGACTCGCGGCCTTCATCGTTTTATCTATTTTATAAATTTTTATACTCCATATAGGATCGGTCGCGCGGCGTCTCGTATCTTTCTCATCATCACCGGGTGCGTATAAATACCGAACTAAACTGCTAGTTGGAATTTTTTTTTCATTCTTTTTAGCAATCGCTGGTGAGGCCGGATTTTGCTCAACAACTCGCAACTTGATCGCGTCTTTAGGTTTTAAATTAATGAGTCTAGTCGTTTCATTGTTTAATGCTTTTATAACTGCTGGTAATCTTTTAACCCATACTCGAGATCTCTTTTCAGTCGCTATTTCTTGCGAGTATTGATGAGAAAATAATCTTTCGGCTAAAGTTTTATTAAATCGCTCCACCATACCCTGAGCTCTATGATTACCCGCTTCGCTTCTTTGGACTAATACGTTATGTTTATTCATTGTTACGTTAACGCTCGACATAAATTCTTTTCCAGGATCGACTTTTAAGCGCGTCGGCCAAGTGAGCAACGAACGTTTATACATTTTTTCAAACGCGTTACCGACTTGCGTAGCGGTTTTATCGGTTAACGGTTCCGCTTCTTTATATCTACTCGCCTCATCCACAACCGTCAACGCGTACTTGTACGTCTTTTTACCGACCACGTCGTGCGGAAGAAACAGCAAATCCGCTTGATGAACTTCATTCGGTTTTTCTAACGTACTATTTGAACTGGTCGGTCTTGGAATGTATTTAGGATAGGGTAAATAAATTTGCCACAGCGCTTGCTTTTTTATCCATCGTCGAACTAATTTTACATTTACTTGGGTTTCTTTAGCTAATTTATTAATCGCGTCTAGACCATTGTAGTATCCTTTCGGACTGTAATAAGCGTTTTGAAGCTTTTTCCTATCCATTTTTTAATATTGTACAATATATTTTATTCGTCAGGATTTTTAGGCATGAGCGAGTTTGGTAAAATTCCTTGTTTAACTAACGCCGTTTGAGTCGCACCGGCTACTGCGACCGTCACGGTGAGTTTTAACCCGTCTTTTATATTAAGTTTATTTAAATTGGCCGGTTCTACGCTTAATACTTTTTTACCGAGCATGCTGTATAAAACTATAAAAACACCAAAAACGAGGCTGTGATAAACCGAATCGGCGATTGTTTTCGTATCTATCGGCATTGAAGACATATTTTATAATCGTTAAATATAATATTTAAAAAAAAAATGTTATTCCATTTAAAACTGTATAAAAACGGTAAAAAGCATTAACAATTACGGTTACCAAAATACATTACCCGTAGTATTAACAGACTTTTCACCGTAAAAATAATGGTTTAACGTAAAATACAATACGGTCCACACGTACAAAATACGGTAGAAAGGTGGCAACTCGCTGCACGACTTTCGACCGTAAATTTTATGGGTAATATTTTACAGTGTACTCAACGCTTCAATATCGCTAACGCTATACTCTTTACCGAAAAACGTTTTAGAATCTCCTCCGGATACGACCGATAAAAGACGTTTGTCTCGTAGTTTTTGCTTCAACACATCTACATCGTCGTTTACATCGTTCATGGTAGGTGGTGAGCTTAACGCCGCCGATTCCGTCAATAGTTTAGCAACTTCTTCCATTTATTATTAAACAGCTTTTATTATATTTTTAAATTTTTCAAAAAAGCCAACAACTTGTACATTTTATTATCATTTAAAAATAAAACGAGTTCTTTTATAAATTGTTCTGTTTTAACATCGTTTAAAATTTGTACTAGTTCATTTATAAATTGTTCATCATCGATATAAAACAAAAGATAAACTAGTACAAATTTTCCTTTTTCAGTAGTTAAAAGTTGCGTGAGACTATATACTAGTTTGTTTATTTTTTCAGTATTCATATTTATATATCCTAAAATAAACACACCCATTTGAGTTGTTCTCTAAAATCTTTCAATACGCTATTATATTTTTGCGAAAGAATCCAACAGCTGTGTTTAACGTGTCTACCGCTAAAAGCCAATTGGGTAATCATGCATTTATTATTCTCGTCGTATTTTTTATAATGCAACTGTTTATTAGCGCTGCAATCGTCGATGATAAACAACGTTTCCTCCGTTTTGAAAGCATCGCTATAAATTTGTATAGCTCGGTTTAACGAGATGTCGTTTAAATCGTTAACGTGTACGTTATCGTCGTTTAGAACCCATTTTCTATTTTTGTACGCGTCGTTGTCGCCTATGGTAGGGCATAATATAACGATATTTTCGAAATATTTAAAATATTCTTTTTGTAACAAGTCTAAAACAAATTCAGTTTTTCCGCATCCCGTTTGTCCGCAAATTAACGCGGCGTGTGGATATTTAGGTAACATTTTCTTTTTATAATAGTCGCTAATTTTAATAATCGACGGATTCAAAACGCGAGTTTCTTATATTTAATTGCGCGTCCATGATAATAAAAGTATACATGTTTAGTTCACCAGCGGCTTCCGCTTCTTTTTCAATTTGAATAGTAATTCCTTCGGACAAGTTTTGTACTCGTCTTCCGCTTCCGTGTATTTTATTATCGGTGCTCGTTCTCAAATCTAAAAATAAACCGTATCGATTTAGTAAATACTTTGCCGGTTTAACGTGAGATAAATTTAGAGCTTGTACGACTTGTATAGCGTGTTGTTGTTTCGAATCGCCGAAATATTTTGAAATCTCTTCCCAATGTTGATACCTTTTCATTCCGTGCACGTAGAGTTGATTGGGAACGCCTTCGATGGTGATTGAAACTTTGTCGATTTTCGGATTATAAAATTTGTTGCTTTCTTTCGCGGTGGGTTCTCTGAATAAAAACAATATTCCTTTCATACTTTTTGCCGGGGTATTTAAATTTATATTCCACATCGTGTCGCGTTTATTCAACACCGTCACGCTCTGTCTCAGTACGCGATCAAACAATATACTCATTCTATTGCTGTACTGATTTTTAATCGTTCGAGCGAGTTCCGGCATATGAACGACTTCAAATTCTAAAGAAATTCCGCTTATGATATATTTCGCATTATTGTCGGTGCTTTTAATCACGCTAGAAAATTTATTAAACACGAGTTCGTAAGTCAATCGATCTCCGATTCCCGATTGGTAGTAGCGTTGATGGTCGGTCAACAGTTCAAAATCCAGCGGAATGTGATACCTATTTGTATACGTATCCGCGATGGCTTTATCTTTTCCTCCGTTACCCGCGAGATCTTTATCGCTGGCGTCCATTCTTAATTTAGTTATGTTAAAATCTTCGATTCCTTGATACGCTACATTTTCGCGTTGATCTGTGGTCAACCATTCGTCTTTAAAACAATTGAACACGTCCGCATCGTCTAAAGAAAATATTTCATTTCCTTCCATTTTAATAATTATAAGTTTTACGATCGCTCTGCCTATATTTTGTACCAACGTTCTATTTTCATCGTCCGAAGAAATAAGATCGATATTGAAAGCTAATTTAGCCGTATTCGGGACGATGACGTCGTTCATTCCTAAATTTGGAAAACGAACCATCAACAATTGATTTTCGGTAATGGTACTCTGATTATTTGTAATGACGACTTTTTGACGCAATCCTTTTATACCCCTCGGTTCTCTTATTCTCCTGTATGGATCCAACACATCTCCGTACGTATTATTAGCCATAGTTTATAGTTAACAACTATAAAATATTTTATTTAAAAAAAAAGTAATTATAAAATGGTATCTATAGCGATGATGATCGGAGGTGCGGTAATTAACGCGTTGGCATTTACCGGAAGTAATGCTTTATTTAGTAATTTGCGTGGCAGCGACGCTCAACAAGAACGCAAAAGACACGATTTAGCGTTAGAACATCTTTCGAAAGCCAGAGACGAATTTAGTAAAAAACGTTTAAAATATCTAGATTATTTAAACGAAAAAATACAAAAAGAATCGAGCGCCGAAAGAACGTTTAATAATGTTGATGATGCGATGAATGAATATTTTATCATAACCAACGAACGAGTAAATTTACCGAGAGATTTATATGACGAACCTCGACTAGAAGATTTTTACGCTCCTAGCGAAGATCAAAAAACGCGAGAAATTTTATTCATCGTATTAGGGATGAGTATAGTAGGTTACGCGAGTTATAGATTATTAAAATAAAAGTAATTATAAAATGGCAGAAGGAGGACGTGAACTTATGGAAGCGGATCCGTTATTACAAAATCTCGACGAAGATGAATATATAGATGATGAAATAACGGATAGCGAGTTGGGTGATCGTGCGATTGTACAAGAAACGTCTTTTAGTGAACCGACTTTTTCTCAAAAAAATATATTTACTAGATCTGTAGTCGATGATTTTGTTGATTCGCGTAAAAAAGGTAAACCAAGTACAATAGATTATAATGATTTCTATTTTACAAAAAATAGAAAAGGAAAAAATGCACTCTATTTTAAAAAAGGCGATAAAACTATATCATTAACTAAACACGCCGGTGGATTTTACGCGGAATCTACTTTAAAAAATAGATTTGGATTAACCGATAAAGATCTATATAAATTTGATGAACGTGAAGAAGCGATAAAAATTTTTATAAAAGAAGTAGAAAAACCGTTAGTTGAACCGACTGAGCAAACAGGTAGCGGTAGAAGGTTACCAGCTATACCGATGCAGTGGGTAGAAAAATCAGTACAAGTACAAGAAGCTATCGAAACGGCAACTACAACTCTCAATAGAGATCAAGGAACGCAATTTAACATTCCTTGGCGAGAAATAGAAGCGCTCGATAACATTTTGACTACAAATCGAGGTGAACAATTGGATCTTTTAACTAAATTAAAATCGATTAACCAAAGAATCAACGATATGGAAGAAGTAGTTTCTAACGCTAACGAAGGAGGATTCGATATGAACGACCAGTGTAAACGAGATTTGAAAAAACTAAAAGGTTTCAAACAAGTTTTGATTGAACAAATTGATGCGCAGGATTACGTTTTACGTAGTCAAATCAATAGAATTAAAGAAACGCTTAAAAAATGATAGAAAGAGACGTTACGTTAGGTGAACAAAATAAAACTTTATTTAGAGAACAAGGCATAACGATCGTTAGTGTATTAACAGCCGTCGGTTTTGCTATCTCTTACATCATCGAAGCCACCGTCAACACCGTGAGTTCAGTTTTACCCAAACCCACACCCGCACCCGCACCCGCACCCACACCTAGCGGCGGTGTAAGCGAGTGGATACAAAAAACATTTAAAAAATTAGCGAACGTATTAGCGGCGGAACATTTATGGCTAACCTTGACTGCGGTCGGCGTTTTAATTTTAACTTACGCGCGATGAAAACTCTAAAAAAAGATAAAAAGTAATTATTAAATGGCAGAAGGAGGTTATATAGAAGATATTGGAGGTCGTTATGACGATCAACAAGACGATGGAGCAACAAGCCCTACAACAACTTGGTACAATAACGAAGAAGAAAAAGCAAGAGAAAGAAACCGCGAAAGAGAAGAAGAAAGAGAAAAACAACGAGAAATAGAAATTGAAAGAGATAAAGAAATAGAAGATAACGGTACTTCTAGGCAAAGAAAAGAGCTAACTAAAATATACGTTGATGATTTTTATAAGAGCATAGGGTACGAACCAGCTGTGAAAGACTACTCTAAATTTAAAACAGATAAAGGAAAATTATTAGTTTTTGAAAAAGGTAGAAAACAATTAGTTTTAACCAATTTAAAAGATAAAAGTAATTTTAAAAAGTTATCTACTATCAATAGTAATTATGGCATCGATTTTGTAGGATTAGATTTAGGTATAACCGATTATAAACGAAAACCATTACCGCCGCGCGAAAAAAAAGCAATAGACGATAATTTTGATACTGTGGAAGAAGCGCAAAGGCAACCTATACCGTTAGAGCCTACCGTTGTTTTAGATAAAACAGTTTATCGCAAAGAAGGAGCTCGTCAGTTGTCGACAACACCAGAACCTGACGAGTTGACGCGAATGATTAGCGAAACGGTAGAAGCTAACGAAAAGTGTTCTTTCAGAAAACCCGGATCTTGAACATGGTTACGATCTAAGAACCTTAGATGGTGTTAGTAAACTTATGGAATCGAAACGAGGCGCGATTTTAGAATTACAACTAAGATATTCAGAGAACCAAAAAGCATTAGCTGATGTTGAACAAAGAATCAATGAAAATGAAATAGGAGATGAAGATGCTATAGATTCACTACGTAAAGAAAGAGAAAACCTAAAAGATGAAGCTGAAGCGATTAAAGAAGCTTTAAAAAATTTAAAAAGTGAAACATCTAACCTTTTATTTTGAAAATGAAGAAGCGTTGATCGCGATAAATGGAAGAGAGCACACGTTGGGTGAACAAATTAAAGGCTTATTTAAAAAACGCGGTGTAACGATCGTTAGTGTTTTTATAGCGATTAGTTTGACCATCGCTTTTATCGCTCAATTGATCGGTGATGTCGCAAATTCACTTTTACCTACACCTATACCTAAACCCGCACCACCTACACCCCCTGTACCCCCAAAACCAACACCTATTCCCCCAGAACCCGCACCCGCACCCGCACCTAGCGGTGGTGGAGTAAAAGAGTGGATACAAAAAACGTTAAAAAATCTAGCGAACGTATTAGCTAAACTAGGAGCGAAAGCTTCAGCCGCTTTACCGAACATTATCGGCGCGGTTATAAACTGGTTATTTAAAACGGTTAGCGGCGTAGTCGCGTACGAGGCGGAACATTTATGGTTAGCGCTAAGTGGAGTTGGAGTATTAGTTTTAGCCTATACGCAGAAAATGTTAAAATAACAATTCGTAAATCATGACGCCCACACCAGCTAAAATCGCAAAACCGAGTATTAAATAATGTTTTTCTTCTTGATGACTAGCATCACCAAAAACGACATCTTCTTTTATCGTGGCCGAGCGGTCTAGCGCACCGAACTCAAGTTCTGGTGTTGCCAGCAGCAGGGTGTGGGTTCGAGCCCCGGTCGTGACACTTGTATCCTTGAGCAAGGTACTTAACCATAATTGCTTCGTCCTTCGGATGGGACGTAAAGCCGTAGGTCCCGTGTGTTGTATAATGCACGTAAAGTGGATTGTCGTGGCCGAGCGGTCTAGCGCACTGAACTCAAGTTCTGGTGTTGCCAGCAGCAGAGTGTGGGTTCGAGCCCCAGCCGTGACACCTGTGTCCTTGAGCAAGACACTTAACCATAATTGCTTCTCTCCACCCAGGGGTTAATGGGTACCTGTGAAGGCAGAGATGGTTTGCTCTCTATGCGCTAGAAATGGCAGCAATTGAGCTGTATACTCCCCAGGGAGCTGAGATGGTTTCAGGAATGATTTATGAGCCTTATGAGCCTTATAAGCAGGGATAATAATATAATGCGCCTTGAGCGCCACTTAGTTGGTGGATACGTGCGCTATATAAATCTATACATTATTATTATTATTATTATCGTAGTTTCTAAAGAGTCTTGCGCTTGTGCTATAGGAGATTCTAAATCATCTTCTACATGCTTTGTAATTATCGGTAGTTCTGTTTGTTCTAGCGGTAAAATAGGAGCAGCGGTTGGTGTTGAATTTGTATTTAAATTCGAACCCAGAGATAAATTACTCATCGCTATTAATATATTATTATTGTATGATGCGTACGTACCTATTCGTAAATTCATATCGCTGGGCATCATGTACCGGTATAGATTTTCTCCGAGACAAAAGTTTAATTGACTGCGAGCGTATTGTAAAACGTCTTGATAGCGTTGAATAGAAGATTGTAAATCGACCGGAGAATCAATCTCTGCATTTACTATATTTATAAATTCGCGTTGCGCGTCTAAACCGGTGCCACTTAAAAGAATTCCACTTTTAGCTTGCGCTTGAGCTCCTAAAATCGCGTAAACGTACGTTCTTATAGAATCGTTTATTCGTTCCGTGCCGATATCCGTAAAACCTCGAGCTAATTTAGGCTCGAGTATGTATTTAGTCCAACCTAGTTTAGCTGCTAAAGATTGTTCTATATAATCGATCGTAATGTAATCTATGTACGGTTTAAACTTTTGAGGCGCAACGTCTTCGAGATCTTGTTTAAATTTCATAATGTTTATTTCTCGTTATACTCGCCGTTAACAAAACGAGTATCTACAAAATTTGTACCCTCCACGGCCTCGTACACGCCGCTTCTTATATATTCGTAAGCCGTGCCTAAACCTTCAGAGTTTAAATCTACTCGTTGCTGCCATTGCGTGTCTGGCGACGCGTGAAATTCTCTGCATAAAACATTATACGCGTTAATGTTTATATTATTTTCGAACGCGCTCCAAATTGGGTCTAAAGGTTCGGGAATACTCGCTTCTTTTAATATTCGTCTTATTTGATAATAGACGTGAAATCTAAAAAAAACTACGAATCATCGGATCCGAATGGTATAAATGTTTCCAACTCACGCCGCATCCCGTCGTGCTGCACCACGTTGCAAAATTTATTTGATTTTGATAAAACGGTTTATCGATAAATCTCCATCGACGTACATCCAAGTAATTATAAACGCGCGGTAACTTGTAATTTTGAAAAGGATTACTCAGTTGCACGTTAAAAACTCTGTTTCGTTAACGTAAATATTTAAACTCGTTAAATCGCCGGCGACAAAGTTAATTGGCGCGTTAAAATTTCCGGATGTTGGATATCGTTTCGATATATTACTCTCGAATGCTAATGGAAACGTAATTTTATTATTATTTATTATTATTATAAATTCTAAATAATAAAATGTTTCATACCATCGAAATTGAAATTGAAAAAGAGGGCGGACGAGTTGTATTAGATTACGCTATCGATAATCGCGAGGGTGATTTATACATGCTATTAAAAAGCGTAAACATTTGGATAGGATATTACAACGTGCGTAACAAAGAAAGAATAATTTATCGCACATCACAGTCGGATGACGTTATAAAATTTGTCGAACCGGGGCTTTACAATATTTACGAAATTATAGATGTCATATCAAAAAACGAGTCTTGGATAACGTTCACGATCAATTATATATCGGGTTCTTACATGCTAAAGTTGGACGACGACACGAAATATATTAAATTTACGGCAGGGTTAGCTAATTTACTCGGGCTTCACAACGAATTTCTAACCGCGGGAGAATATAGTAAAAGGATCGATATCAATCCTTTTAAAATGTTATACATTCATTGCGATCAAATTTCTACGAGCGATAATTATTACAACGGTAAACCTTCTACCATTTTAAACGTTTTACCTTTGCAGGGCAAATCATTCGGATCAAGTATGAATATAGAATATAAAAAACCATTACTGAACAAATTAAAGATTGGTACTTTTAACGAATTAAGTTTTAAAATTAAAGATTCAAAGGGTAGAGATATACATAACCACGGTTTTCCAATTATTTTAAATCTAGAAATAATATAAATAAATGGCGAGTATTTACGGGCCTAGTAGAACGAGCGATGTTGTTTCTATCGCAGCTTCTAAAAACGGTGAAACGTTAAAAACATCATCTAGCGAAATTTACGAACATCACGGATATTTAAATAGAGATGAAATTTTACAAAGAACTATTCTCATCGAAAAATATAACGTTGTACTCGGATGGCACGCCACGTTTAAGCAACCCTTTTTCATGTTTAACGTCTCGCCCACGTACTGCAGTATTTTTACGCAATTTATAAAAACTAATAGTTTTGCTACCCATGCAGTAACGCGTAATTATGCACCAAACATTTATTACATTCCTTCTCCAGAACGAAATGAAAAATTTCATTTTATCGATAATGAAACGCAGCATCTCAAGTATGAAATGTGTTTTAAAATGAGAGACATTCAAAAAGTTTTTGTAGGAGCCACCTTTTTCGGTGCGTTAAATTCTAAAATCTGTTTTAATATAAAAATATAAACTTTACCGTTAAAATAAAATGTATATACTATAAATAAATGGCGAGTATTTACGGACCTAGTCGTACGAGCGACGTTGTTGCTAGAGAGAATTTTAATAATAAAAACAACACTCGGCAAAAAACTGGATTTGCCGATAATGTTGGGGGAAATGGATATTTATATAACTATGATAATATAATTTGGATTACTTGGGATAGTGTATACGGTTTAAATTTAGGCGCTTATAATCTAGTAACAGATTGCACAACTTGGTTAAAAAATAATGGTTCACAAACACGCGTTTTTTCGCGTGATATTGATCCACGTATTTCACCATTCTTTTTTTTAGAACATCAAGAACTACTTGCTTTTGATAATGAACTAAAGCTTTTAGAATGTGGTATTTGCTTTAAAACAGAATGTGGCAACTACAGTAAAAAAGTTTGTGTACAAGCGGTATTTTTCGGCTCTTTAAAAACTGGAATCTGTTACGATGTCAAAGTTAATACTTGGTCGTTAAATTAAAAAAATAATAATCTTTTTCTATTATAAAAAACAATGGTAGTTACAGAATCAACGAATGTACTTTATCCGAATTTAACGGTTTTAACGAATGACTCTGACGCGGAGCGCGCTAAAGCATTTCGTTTGCAAAAAATCGACGATATTCAAAACGAATTACGAATCGAAATAAACCAACGCGAAGCCGTATATAAAAAATTTAATAAAATCATCAACGCTTGCGACGCCGTAGAAACTCTCGCAGAATTGGGTTGCATGGGAGCGGGGGCCATCGGAATAGCCAGTATCGCCAGCGTCGTGTCGTCGCCCGTGGGATACGCTTTAGAAGGTTTAGCTTTAGGGTTGGGCGGCGCGGCTTTCGCTCTCAGATACGCAAAAAATAAATTATCCAAAAAAGCTAAAAAACACGATGAAATACGAGTTTTAGCATCGAGTAAACTCAACACGATCGAAAACCACGTTAGTAAAGCCATCGAAGACGGTTACATCAGTCAAGAAGAATTTGTACTCGTATGTGAAGAGCGAGATAAATATTATAAAATGAAAGAACAAATCCGTAATAAACTTGTTAAACCGACGACTTTACCATCGAAAACGGAGGTTAAAACCGCCGATGTAAATGCAGAAAAAAAAGTTCTTATAGAAAAACTTTTGAGTTTAAAGTAAACTTGTCGGTAAATAAATCTTACTATAATAATAATCAAAAACCCGCTTCGCGAGTAGCGGAGCGGGTAACGAGTAGACCACCGCCGTACAATTTAAATGTTTAGTCGTTTTTTTAAATGAATACAACGTTTATAATTTTTTCTAAATGTAAAAAATAGTTTCTCTATCCGTTTCATTTATACTCTGCAACTCGCTATAATATAAATTAATGTAATACACGTCTAAAGTGAGTTGTGTTAAATACTCTTTCATACTCGCTAAATCTCTAGATTTAATTAACTCAAACGCTGGAACTAATTTTTCTCGCACGAGTATAATCAATAGTCGTGCGGGAACATTTCTAATATAATATTCTAACAATATTAAATCGCGTTAATTTGTACAAAACGATTTTAAATCACCAACTAGCTCGAGTATATGCGTTCGTAATTGTTCGTCCATATTAATATCACTCTACAAAACTTTTTTCGCCTTTTCTACCAACTCTGCCATTACTAAATTAAACGAGCGTATAGCTTTTCCTCTCGCGCGCTTGTAACTCGCTACATTTAATATCTTCGTGCATTTCGTGCACAAACCCGCCGTTGCTTTTGTACCCTTTTTACATCTACGACACGCAACGGGTAAACTTTTTCCACATTTAAGTTTCCATTTATGTAATCCGCAATATACGGTATTGTGTGAGCTAAGTATGCAACACTTTAACGTTTTGCCGACTAAAAGCCATTCGCAAGGAACTGCTTTTTTTTCTCTCGATTCCATACTCATCTTTATTATTAAACGAGATAATTTTGTTTTTGTTTTTTCTCGTTTCGATTTCTCAATTTTTAAAGCGAGGTTTTTAAATATAACTTTTGACATACGTGCCCTATTACCATTCGCAAAAACATTTTGTTGAGCCCACCTCCCTCTTTTGACGTTTTGCCGACCACGCCCACCTTTTTTATCATCGACCGCGCCCACCTCCCTCTTTTGTCGATGACCACGCCCACTTTTAGGTAGGTGGCCTAGAATCCCCATCTAACATACTACTGGGGGGGCAGGCATTTTATTCCAAAATTACCGATTCCAATGACAGGCCCTGAATGTCACCTATTCTGAACTGTCACTAACATACAGGGCGTACATTTATTATGCAGATTGATTCTGTTTTCTTGTCAACAAAGGATCATGGTTGGGTTCATTTATACTGAAGTCATTTCACTTGTTACATGTGTAAGGCCATGTACACTCATTATTAGGTTGTTTACAATAGGCAGGTCAGCAAAGTGGTTTTAATTGATTGTGGGGGGAGGGAAGAGTGGAACCACAAAAGTCAGTCATAAAACCAAATGGACAGTTAAAATAAATATGTATTTCATTGTTTTATTAGCAATATACAAGCACCCATACAACTCTTGATTATTTCAATGTCTAAACATTTATGTACAAAAATGGCATCTGATCTTTAGCTTGTAATTCTATAGATTGGAAGCAGCTACAGACATTTTGCCAAATATGTGTACAACCTTGAAAATGTAAAAAGCAATGTAGAATTTGTTTTCAAATTTTATAAATGATGATTAATTTGCAGTATAGGTGAAAACAAAGACAATTTATAAGCATGTCACAATAAGGAGATGCTTGATTACAATGTTACTATCATTGTCAATTTATCATATTTTTGTTCATTATAAACTTGAGTTGAAAGTGAAATATATTATAAATAAAAATCACTCTCAGTATATAAATATGCAGTCCATCAATTAAATTTATTTTTGTACAAGACTTAATACCAAGATAAAATACCAATGTTGGCTTTATCTAAATCTAGAATTTAAAGGTTTTCCATAAACAAAATGAAAAGGCTAAGCAATTATCAGATTTGATCAAGTGGATGTAATTACATTTAATTTTGTTTGAATTGTCAATTGGCTAATTGCAACTTGTGGCCTTACTTTTGGGAATTATTTACATTTTGACAACTCTTCTGCTGAGGGCAGGGGAAGAGAGAAAGCATGAATGCAAACTTTCTTGCAACGTTATCATGTAGTAGTTATAAGCTTGTTTTCTAATGAAAGGTCAATTATCTGATATCCATACAAGCTTTGAAAACTGCAGACTTTAGCTATTTGAATAGACTCTGTGGTACATGAACATGAATGAAATGCACAATTATTAGCAAATGTTCATGTTCCATGTAGCGAAAATTATTTACAACCTGGAAATGGAAATATCAGGAGTGTACAGACTCTTCTCTCACAGGGTAACTTTTCCTTGGTAAAGTTGGAAATACAAAGAAAGGGGAAATATGCTCCTCCATGATTCAGTGTCTTCAGTAACCCCCCCCCCCCCCACCCAATCAATTTAACCCCAACTTCCTGTCCTTTGATCCACGTTTAATCCAGTTAATACCATAAATCAAATTTATGCCCATAATAATGCTGAATAAGTTGATCTGGCTACCTACAACCCTGGCAAACTATTTTCATATGAATGTTTTTACATGTTGATTTATCATCTGGCATGGTTTTTGAAAAGCATGTGTTGGGCTAGTGTCAATATCATTATGCATATAATGAGGTTTGTGGTAGCACCATGTAAATACCACTACAGTTTAATAGTGTTGGCTCTTAGAAGAACTGGTGGTGAGATAACTGGAAGTTTCCATCAGTATACTCTGATCATCTTCATCCCCGTGAAGACAATCAGAATATACTGATTGAAACATAAAGTAATGTCACTGCCAGTTCTTGTCAGAACCAATGCTATTTACTACTCTTGAAAGATAATTACTCTTACTCCTACTTTTCTGCAACCATGTGAAGCTTCAAAATCTCAACATGTTCAAGGTAGTACATAATACTAATAGAGTAATTTGTTTGGGTGTGGGCGGGGTGGGGGGTTGAGGGCTGTCAGTTGCCTTGAAACATTTTCATGTTATACCTGCAATATTTGGCAATTTTTGAGGGTCTTGAAAGTACGACATGTCCTCTATACTTCCCAGAAACTTTTGATTGGATGGTACCCGTAACAAACCTGAAGTTATAGTAGGTAATCTTCTTGAGAAAAGTCTTATTCAGTGGAATGTCTGCTAGTAAGTGGTATGTTGTAGGCTTCCGTTTACTAACCCCCATTCACATACGTAGGTGACATGATGAACTGAGCATTCGTCTCCGTCTCCATCTCCCTTCATCTCATCTATGGACCAAACATGAACAAACATGTATATAATCTTACAAAAGAAAGATTACATTGAACTGATTACTCTAGCAGTTGAGAAATGAAACTGACCACAAAGACAAATAACACTATAGCCAGCCATGAATAACACATGTAAAGCTACGTTGACTAATTATTAGTGCTACAGTGCACTTATCATTCACACACACACTTCAAATTATAACCAATGTTGTTCTTTCTCTTTAAGAGGACAACGGTCACGATCAACAGGGCATGGAATCGGAGTGCTAGTTTTAGATTATCTGTGACTGAAATAAATATCCCGCATGATAAGGTCATATCATTGCTGCTGCATAAATGAGCCAGTAAGTTTCAGTCACTGTGTTCATCTTAAACTAGGACACCAATTCCATGCCCTGTTGAAAGTCTGCTCTGATCGTGATATTGTCCCTTTAATATGGACAAGTTAACATTAAGCATTGCACAAGGGGAAAACCTGAATGCACAACTTCATTTTTTTCTAAATGAGAAATTGTTTCTGTAAATCTGATTTTGTTTGATAGAAAAACAAATATTTACATCAACTAAGTTTTCTATATACACACAAATTATGGGATAAAAACATATCTGAATCAATCCAAGATTTACTCTACCTTGGCAATGCTTTGTAGCTGTGAATACTGAAAATGGAATCAGGCTGAACTCTGCATGGTGTTGATGCAAGTAAAAATACTGGCAGTGATGCTTTCTCATACCTATAAAACAAAACATAACAGTTAATGAAATAATGATGGACATGGTGCATATTAAAAATCAATTTAAATATAACTCGTACTCGTACTCGAATAATGCTACCTGATGCTATTTCCTCCAGTCCATGTTTGAATTTTCAACATGACCCTTTTGACCATCTTGCGTAAAATACCCGGACATCGATGGTGGAAATTACAACTAATTCACTGGAAATTGTTCTGCTTTCTAAACTATATCTCATAATTATCATGTCTGTATTGTAACCATCATCACAATATCATTGGGCCTTGGCTATAGGAACTATCTAAACAAGTGATGGCTAACAGAAATTCATCATAAGAGTTCAGCATTGCCTACAGCCACACAAAAAGCACTACGAGTATTATATTATCAAACAATATTTCTCTTTTATTACTCTTACCTGTCCAACAATAATCCTACAAATGCGATATTATTCATAGTATCATCATGGTCACCATCACGTTCAACAATCAAATCCCTGAGTGTTTGCCATCATTTGAGGTTGGCTGTCCCGTCAATGGTCGCCAGGCATGCGTCGTTTTGCCGTAGACGGTGAGCCTTTCTTCGCCCAGCCCGCTCGGTCGAAATTCTGGCGTTGATTTTGACGGATGGCCTTCCAAACTGAACAGTTTTTGTCACTATTTATTGGCGTTGATATGATGAAGGGGCTGCGACGATGTTCCAAATAAATACGTTATTGTTGTTTCCAAAACTAAACTCTTTGGCAGTATCATAATTCAAAATACCGACACGAAAAGCACCAAAGTGGTCGAGACCCTGCTTTACGCTTCCACGCAAAAAGTGTTCATATATTTATGGCCTAACCAGCGGGCTCACGCCTTGGGCGCTTTGCCGCACTGGCGCCCATGGCTGTACTGGTACAGTCTTGGTTCGGTTCCCGGTGTCTCGGGAAAGTGCCAAGACTTTCGTCTTTTTGTCGATTTTGACAATTTTCACCCATTGTTTCAAAATCATTTCACTTTTGTCATGTATCAATGAACTATAAAAAATACTTATTCTTGAATTTGGTTCAGTAATAAACTTTTTAAACGTCTGAAAGTGCGACTACAACTTTTGTCCTCGTGAATTTCTGGACAAATTTTGGTTCAAGAAAGTCACATGACATTGGTTTTTGTACAATAACAGAAAAACGACGCATTTTGAGGGGTACTTGTGTGGACAATTATATTCTACTTTTGAAAGATCCTTCCAACCATGTATGTAAACCAATGAAATGTGGAGGGGCGTTTTTTTTCGCCCAATTTCGCGAAACAAAGGCGGTGTGTATCTTTAAGTCAAGTTGTGAATTCCAACATCAGTATGGTACTTAGCTTAGTATGGTACTTACCGTTTAGGCATACCTAACTTAAGCTGCTTGATAAATACCGGCCCAGGGGTCTGTTCCTGCTGGAGTCTTCTCCAGGAATAATAACCGATTAGCTAGCTTGCTCAGCCTGCCTTTTATAGGTTTTTGGGGGGCTGAACGTTTATGGGAACGTCGGATTCCCATAGTGATGACTGTGCCTTCGCGTGCCATTTAGGTGTAAATAACTAAACTCACTCTGAATGTCCAAGGCTGTTGTCTTACGAGATCGTAGCTGGGATCGTAGCGCAGCTATGGACTTAAATAAAGTGAAGTCACTTTGTGTTCACAGAATATAGCTGTGTGTAGTCATGGAGTGTCGTGGCCGAGCGGTCTAGCGCACCGAACTCAAGTTCTGGTGTTGCCAGTAGCAGGGTGTGGGTTCGAGCCCCGGTCGTGACACTTGTGTCCTTGAGCAAGGTACTTAACCATAATTGCTTCGTCCTTCGGATGGGACGTAAAACCGTAGGTCCCGTGTGTTGTGTAATGCACGTAAAACAGAATGCGCCTTGAGCACCACTTAGTTGGTGGATACGTGCGCTGTATAAGTCCACACATTATTATTATTATTATTATTATTATTATTATTATTATTATTATTATTATTATTATTATTATTATTATTATTATTATGTTACAGTTCATAGGTGTTTGGACTTAAAACACAGAGATCTGGGAAATTATGTGCAAAGATACATAGTGTGTATAATCATATGGTATAATGTATGCCTATTACAGAGTCGACACAATGGATCATTGTGCTGAGTAATTTACATGCTGTATACACTGATAGAGTGTTTAAAACGGGAGGTAACTTGGTGTGTAAAGTGATAGCTTTGTACAGTGCATATAGGTGTTTGGACTTAGTGTGAAACACGAAGATGTAGGGTATTGTGCTGTGTCTATGCCTAATGCATAGCAGCTATATGCACTACTAGGATCATGTAGACAGTGGATCCATGTACTGAGTAATGTACATGCCGTATACACTGATACATTGCTTATAGCAGCTATATGCACTACTAGGATCATGTTGACAGTGGATCCATGTACTGAGTAATGTACGTGCTGTATACACTGATACATTGCTTATAGCAGCTATATGCACTACTTGGATCATGTAGACAGTGGATCCATGTACTGAGTAATGTACGTGCTGTATACACTGATACATTGCTTATAGCAGCTATATGCACTACTAGGATCATGTAGACAGTGGATCCATGTACTGAGTAATGTACGTGCTGTATACACTGATACATTGCTTATAGCAGCTATATGCACTACTAGGATCATGTAGACAGCGGATCCATGTACTGAGTAATGTACGTGCTGTATACACTGATACATTGCTTATAGCAGCTATATGCACTACTAGGATCATGTACACAGTGGATCCATGTACTGAGTAATGTACGTGAACTCAACCACATCAACAAGCGACATTGGCATAACTTCAACTCCAAATGTTCACGATGAGTCTAAACTTCAGCTCTGTGTCTTGAATACTCAATCCATATGTAACAAATCGGATGAATTTGTTGACTTTGTACTTCAAAACAATTTGTATTTTGTTGCCATAACCGAGACATGGTTTAAACCTAATGATGACCTGCCACCCCGTGAGTGTACTCCTGCTGGCTACTCTCTCCATCATATCCCCAGACCAATAAAGACCGGTGGAGGGGTTGCACTACACTTTAGGTCCAGTTTATATGTCAGTATGAAAAGTGTTAACATTGACTACCTAACATTTGAATCTCTGCATGCTGAGGTAACGTGCAACTCTAGATCTGTTCGCCTTGTAAATATTTATCGACCAGAAAGGGATGTTGATGGTAAACATGTAAACTTCTCCAGTTTTCTGCAGGAATTTGAAAAATTAATTGTCGATTATCTCTTACACCCATCTGACATTATTTTAACCGGCGATTTTAACATTCATATGGACATTATTTCAAACAATTATGCAAATCAGTTTAAAGATCTGCTCTCTGCTCATGGACTTATACTGCACATCACAGCACCCACTCATCGGTATGGTCACTGTCTTGACCTCATGATAACGCGTGAACATACTTCACCTCTTATCTCGAATATAACTATTCATCCTGGCTTATCTGATCATTATGCAATCATGGTAAATTTGAACCTTAAAAAACCTCCCATACCTATCATTTCTGTAACTACTCGCCACTGGAAAAAAGTAAATATTAAAGATTTATGTCATGATATTGAATCTCAACTGGAAAATGTAAACCTTGAAGATGGTGAGCTGGATTCTTGTGTCAGTCTATTTGAATCTACTGTCCGTAACATCTTGGATGATCATGCTCCGCAAAAAACTCGAACTGTTAAACTACAATCTGAATATCCCTGGTTCAATGATGATATCCGTGCTGCAAGGAAAATCCGCCGTCAACTTGAGCGAAGATGGCGTGACAATGGGAAACTTGGAGTACATCGGCAAGAATACTGTAGCCAACGTGATATTGTGAAGAACATGATTAACCAGGCAAAAATAACTCACTACTCATCTCTTGTGGAAGATAGCTCTGGTGATCAGAAAAAAACTCTTTAACATTGTTGAAAAGCTGCTTCATAAACCCAAAGCTCCAGTGCTTCCATCTACACACTCCGATCAAGACCTCGCAAATGCTTTTTCAAACTTTTGTGTCACAACAATTGAGAATATCCGTCGTTCTTTTCCCTCAGTACCTGCCATTCTATCACAAACACCATCACGCAAGGATCCACAATGTAGACTGTCCATGTTTGAGCCTACTAGTGTTACGGAGATCAAGAAACTCATCATGAAATCGCCATCAAAATCATGTGAACTTGATCCAGTGCCAACTTCGCTAATAAAACAAAATATTGATGTGTTTGCTAAGTATATCACAATTATTGTAAACAGATTTCTTTCTTCCGGTTGTTTCCCTAATAGCCAGAAGGTTGCTCATGTTAAACCACTCCTAAAGAAACCCAATTTGGACAAGGAAGTTTTCAAAAATTACCGACCAGTAGCGAATTTAAAGTACCTTGGAAAAGCAATCGAGCGAGTTGTTTCATCACGGATCTCTGACCATGTTCGTACTAATAACCTGTCGGACACATTTCAGTCAGCCTACAAACCATTTCATGGAACGGAAACTGCTCTTCTTCGCGTCAACAATGACATTGTATCTGCCATGGATGAGGGGAAAATCACTGCATTAGTTTTGTTAGACTTAAGCGCCGCTTTTGACACTGTCGATCATAAAATCCTTCTCTCCCGCCTTCAATATCATCTTGGAATACATGACACAGCCCTGGATTGGTGTAAGTCCTACCTTTTAAATAGGCCTCAGCATGTTTGTATTGGTAACGCTATCTCCGATCCTGTTACTCTGGACTATTCTGTACCCCAAGGCTCTGTGCTCGGCCCACAGTGGTTTACTGTTTATACCTTTCCAGTTCGTGATATCATTTTGAAGTATAATTTAAATTACCATGTTTACGCTGATGACACGCAGGTTTACATTACTTTTAAATCTTCTCAAGAACCTGCTGATTCCTGCATTAAAACACTGGAGAAATGTATTCAAGAGATTCGAAGTTGGATGAGACAAAACTTCCTGAAATTGAACGATGAAAAAACAGAATTTGTTCTATTTGGATCACGTCAGCAATTGTCTAAAGTTTATCTTCCATGTATTACAATTGGTGACTCGCAGATAACCCCCTCATTACATGCACATAATTTGGGTGTTATATTTGACTCGACAATGACTTTAAAACCACATATCTCCAACATTGTTCGCATATCATCATTTCATATCAGAAATATAAGCCGAATTAGGAAATACTTGAATAAAAGTGCTGCTGAACAAATTATACATGCATTTGTCACATCACGGCTCGATAACGGGAATGCTCTCCTTTACGGTCTTCCGCAGAATCAAATATCTCGTCTTCAGCACATACAAAACACAGCAGCTAGTGTTGTGACTTTGTCCAGAAAGTCATGCCATATCACGCCAATCTTGAAAGAACTGCACTGGCTTCCTGTTTCACAGAGAATTGTTTTTAAACTTATGCTAATTGTTGACAAATCTTTTAATAACATTGCTCCAATTTATATTTCTGAACTACTTAAAGTCTACACTCCATCACGCAATTTGCGCTCCAGCAACATGACACTCCTCAGGGAACCAACTTCAAAACGGAACTGGGGTGATAGGTCGTTTTCTGTCGCAGCTCCGAGACTCTGGAATCATCTTCCAACTAAACTCAAATCTTGTCATAGTATAACCAGATTCAAGTCGATGCTTAAAACTCATCTTATGTCACAACTCTTCAAAGATGATGTATATTTGTAATTGCATTGTAGGTACATGTATCTCGGTACATAATTTGTTTTCCTTATGCTATCATTGTATATTGTTTGTATTAATGTTTTTTCTTTGTTTCCGCGCCTTGAGCGCCCAGCAGGGTGGATATGTGCGCGCTAAAAATCTGTATTATTATTATTATTACTGATACATTGCTTATAGCAGCTATATGCACTACTAGGATCATGTACACAGTGGATCCATGTACTGAGTAATGTACGTGCCGTATACACTGATACATTGCTTATAGCAGCTATATGCACTACTAGGATCATGTAGACAGTGGATCCATGTACTGAGTAATGTACGTGCCGTATACACTGATACATTGCTTATAGCAGCTATATGCACTACTAGGATCATGTAGACAGTGGATCCATGTACTGAGTAATGTACGTGCCGTATACACTGATACATTGCTTATAGCAGCTATATGCACTACTAGGATCATGTAGACAGTGGATCCATGTACTGAGTAATGTACGTGCCGTATACACTGATACATTGCTTATAGCAGCTATATGCACTACTAGGATCATGTAGACAGTGGATCCATGTACTGAGTAATGTACGTGCCGTATACACTGATACATTGCTTATAGCAGCTATATGCACTACTAGGATCATGTAGACAGTGGATCCATGTACTGAGTAATGTACGTGCCGTATATATTGATACATTGCTTATAGCAGCTATATGCACTACTAGGATCATGTAGACAGTAGATCCATGTACTGAGTAATGTACGTGCCGTATACACTGATACATTGCTTATAGCAGCTATATGCACTACTAGGATCATGTAGACAGTGGATCCATGTACTGAGTAATGTACGTGCCGTATACACTGATACATTGCTTATAGCAGCTATATGCACTACTAGGATCATGTAGACAGTGGATCCATGTACTGAGTAATGTACGTGCCGTATACACTGATACATTGCTTATAGCAGCTATATGCACTACTAGGATCATATACACAGTGGATCCATGTACTGAGTAATGTACGTGCTGTATACACTGATACATTGCTTAAAGCAGCTATATGCACTACTAGGATCATGTAGACAGTGGATCCATGTACTTTGTAATGTACGTGCCGTATACACTGATACATTGCTTATAGCAGCTATATGCACTACTAGGATCATGTAGACAGTGGATCCATGTACTGAGTAATGTACGTATACACTGATACGTTGCTTAACACGGATATGGGTTGCTGTTCTTTGCAATGACATTACAACCCTTTGCTTGTAACTTATTTGAGTGCATTTACTTGGAATCAAAAGGGGTTACTTATAGAAAAAAGTATCCGGTTTCTGGTGTCTGTGCACGTCACAGTGGACCTGCGCGTCGGTATTTTTATGTGTTCGGGCACAGTTACGGTTTAAATTGTTCGAATTAATATTCTTCTTTGTTTATTATTTTCCACCAGAAATCACCTCCAGTATTTGTAACCTTTTTGCAAAGCTCAGATTGGATCGATACTATACACTGTAAAAAATAAAATAAATAAAATAAAAAATTGCAGGCAACTCTATTTCAAACAATTTGCTGTGTTACAATTTTCCATAACAAGTGTGTTAAACTGTAAACGCTTAATAATGAAACTGCAGTAAGTTTCCATATTTGTTTGTTTTACCCATTTCTGGTTCTCTTTTTCAGCCTACAACTGAAAACCCTGGCTATATTTACCCGAACCAAAAATGGGGAAAAAAATCCACGATCGTTAAGCACTTGAATAATTTTTCTCACAGACGTGTAGTTAACGGAAGCGTTAAAGGGCACAACCAAAAACAAAAAATCAAGTTACTATCTCGCCGCGGCGAGATACTATCTCGCCGCGGCGAGTTACTATCTCGCCGCGGCGAGTTACTATCTCGCCGCGGCGAGTTACTATCTCGCCGCGGCGAGTTACTATCTCGCCGCGGCGAGTTACTAACCGTCATGACAGTACGCGTAACCGTTCAGACGTGTAGTTTGGGTGTTTCGTCGATCGTCGCGGTTTACGATAGGCTATAGAGGGCGCAAACTTAAAATGGCTGCGCCCATGAGTATGCTCGATTTTGCGATTGAAAACGAATTTGACTATGACTTGACTATGACTTTATATACCTTCTCTTGACCAATGCACCGATACCAAAGAGAATCACATTCAATCCAGACTGGCCCAGGTTTGATATATTAACACTAACAGATAATCAGTGCTTAGATAAGTTCAGATTTTTAAAGGATAACATTTACCGGCTACGACATTTAGGCCTACTTGGACTTCCACAGAAACTTGCTTTGATGCTATTTGCATGGTCCTCAGGAGATTCGCTTACCCAAATTGCCTATCGGACTTGGAAGAGTTTTTTGGGAGACCGAAATCCACTCTTTCACTCGTTATCAATGAGACCGTTGAAGTTTTGTATAATTATATTGCATCATCATCGCTTTCTATCCCTTGATAAACCATGGCTAGATCCTGCACAACTGCAAGTTTATGCAGATGTTATTCATGACAAAGGGGCGCCTTTGCAGAATTGCTTTGGATTCGTGGATGGGACAGTTCGTCCAATTTGTAGGCCAACTCATCATCAGCGAGTGTGTTATAACGGACACAAAAGGATACGTGCCTTAAAATTCCAGTCAGTGGTGATACCTTGTGGGTTGATTGCTCATCTTTACGGCCCAGTAGAAGGTCGAAGACATGATAGTGCTCTCCTTCGCATGAGTGGACTGCTGCAAGAATTTGAGGCAAGAGATCTGACTGATAGAAATGGCCTGCCCTACGCGCTTTATGGGGACACTGCTTATCCAATGATACGTTATCTACTAGGTCCATTCAAAGGGGCAAACCTGAGGGCTGAGCAACAAGAATTCAACTCAAGAATGTCATCAGTACGAGAATGTGTAGAGTGGGTATTCGGGAAGATGATACAAATGTTTGCTTTCCTTGACTTTCGCAAGAACCTGAAAGTACTGTTATCCCCAGTGGCAAAGTACTACCTAGTTGGCGGGCCCCTCACTATTGTATCTATGAAAATCAGACAAGCAGTTACTTCCAGCTGGACCCGGCACCCTCCTTGGGGAACTATTTTTTAGCATGATTCCATCATTCATGATATAGTAAATCTGCGTTACGAGCCCCTGAATTATGAATCCTACGTCAAGGATTGTATCTGTAAGAATTTAGTGATTTTTGGAATGTCAGGCTTTCAAT
Organism: Zoroaster sp. YZ-2022; assembly: GCA_029582265.1. Classification (NCBI taxonomy): domain Eukaryota; kingdom Metazoa; phylum Echinodermata; class Asteroidea; order Forcipulatida; family Zoroasteridae; genus Zoroaster; species Zoroaster sp. YZ-2022. The sequence goes on along the minus strand of CM055817.1, from coordinate 8,760,879 downwards.
AACTAAGTTATATTTATGATCCACGAGATAAAAAAAAAGAAAACAAAAGTATAGTTTAGAATAAAAATTGTCAGGTCTTGATCAGTCAGCAAGTTTACCAGGAGTCTTTGTTTTCTGTTGCTGTGCACTTTCTTAAATTTATTTATTTGTTATTTTATTTTTCTTTACTGTAAAGGCCTATATAAATTTGTTTCCTTTGCCCAATTTCATGTTCTGTAAGAAAAACAAAATAAAATGTTCCTCTGGTTAAAAGGGAACTTAACACTGATTTCCTGTTCATGTTGGTAGCTCGGTGAGCAGGGAAAGACGATTGTTACAATGAGGAATTCCATGAAATTGGGCAATGCTTCCTTACACCCACACTTTGAAGGGAACAACCTTATAATTCATATTGACAAATGAAGCTAGCTTTGTAAGATATTTATAAACATTGATTTTAATCACAGCAACAACAAATGCAAATTACATAACGGGGATTGATTACTCAAGCAAAAATTACAAACCCTGAAAATATAAAAACCTTTGCTGAAAATAACATTAAAGGGATAGTGAACCACAGGACACATTTTTACGTGTCGACGGATGTGAGATTTCTAAGACTAAGACAGTTACACATGTTCATATCAGTATTTTTTTATTGGCTTTTTTTTAACCCTCAAAAACATGATTGTGTTTTAGTGTTCCACAGGTGACGCCATATTTGGACCCGGTTATGTAATATAGTACGGTACCATTAGCCAGACCATCGTCACAGTGCAAGTTCTAAACGACGTTTTGCACATACGCGCGGCCTCAAATAGTCCAATTATGCGCTTCAGATTTGTTGAGGCCACGTGTATGTGCCACACTGCAACATGCATCTTTTTGAATTCGCTTTGTGACGACAGTCTGGCTTGATGGAACTCTGCTACGTCACAGAGTCCCAAGATGGCGGCACCCGTTGAACATTAAATAATAATTGTTTTGGTCAAAAGCCAATAAAGAAAATATTAACAGGAAAATGTTATCACATAATGTCAATACGTAAAAATGTTGTCTCAGGGTTTATTAACCCTTTAACAAAATGGGTATAGTCTTTAAAAATGTTAAATAAATAAATGAATCAAATCAAATGAAATAAATCAAAGTTTAAAATAATAATTTAACTGGAAGAAACTGGACAAGGGATCTACTATACATGTAAAAGACGAGACGTAACAAAAGACTGCACACGTCATTGCACTTAAAAAATGATATGACATTTATGATAAAAACAAGACAGTGTAGTAAAAACACAAACCTGTACACCAAGGACAAAAAAGGGGATACAAAGTATGATTTTGTTTAATTTTAAGTTTTAAATTTTTAAAGTGGTACATACACAATGTAAATCTGAAAAAGACCTTATAATACCTTATACATAAATTCTGACTAAATAGTCATATGATGTATACCATCTGTACTATTGCATCGTGTGAACCTGTAAAATTTTCACTTCTAACCCACACTTTGAGCTTAATTGAACTCTGGACTTGAAGCATATCACAAAATGACAAATTTAAAAATACATATCCATGTGTAGATGCTGGAAATCCTGACAAAACAATGAAATGGAAATGCAGGAATAAAATTGCAAAACTTGAAAACGTTAACACGGTTTTCAAAATCAACGGGGAAAGTATTGCCAAAGGAATCAAATCATGGAATTCTATGATCACCAACATGTGTTAGTTTCACAAACCGTATTCATAGCAGTGCAGTCCTAAAATATGTTTAACCTTACTTTTTAATTAGGGTCATCATCATTTTCATCATTTCATTGTCTTGTTCCAACCTTGCTTCTCTTTCTTTTTTTTCCAAATAAAACTTTTCACGCTCAAATTCCAGTTTGTCTTCAAGGTACTTGACATATAAGTCTGCTGTGCTTCGGCGTTTCCTTTGTGGTGGGGTCAGTCTGTGTCAAACAAAATGAAAGCACTTACAAGGAAATGATTTTCAAATTAAATCTTAAAACTCAAAGGGTAAAAGTTTGGGTGAGAAAATCCCCTTCTCTTTAAATTTGTTATGGTTAAAAAACCATGGATCAGATAGAAAACGACACTGGCAACAGTGGATGACTTTCAAATCAAATCTAAGGGACCTAAGAAAAGCACCTTTTCTGTCACCATTTTGGGCCTTCTTGGCAGAAACCAGGGGATTCCATTGCTGCTGCTTTAATGGCTACCCCCTGCATCTCTTTTTCATCCGTCTCACACTTTTTCATATCCTCTTTGAAATGTTCCTAAAATTTATATGGTGATTTGTATGCGTATAAATATATGTTTTCTGTTAAAAAAATTACTTACGCCCTTAAAGAACTCATTTCATTTCTGAAGGTGTCGAAAGCGATCTTTGCATGCCCTCAGTGTCACATAAATGTTCTTAGCCTTGATGGCATCATTCATGTTAGTGTTGATTCCCTCCCATGCTATTTTTTAAATTCCTTGGCCTTGACTTGACATCGCCAAAACTTCCCTCAGAAGGCCAGGGTAAAATCTAACGGTTTTCTTTGCCATTCTGAAAATGAAAGATGAAACCTTATTATGCACTGACTAAATATGGGATGGGGAATCAAATTTTAAATTTTCTGGTGGTGAAGAAACATAAGAGGTCCTCTTCATTTCCATATAGCCTAGGCCATGCCCATACTGCCACAGATACAGCGGCTAGTCCGAGACCAGAAGTAAACATACATGCTACCAGAACTATCTTTATGCTAACTATGAACTATCTCTATGGTTGATTATTTATGTTTTTCTCTCGAAATTTTTAGGAAATTGCTGAGTTTTACTATCCGTTTTTCACTTACGTGTAGTGGAGCTGTTATCCGTGTTGACGACACTTTTATACTTTGACAGATTGCGTAAAACGTCATTAGTGCGCAAAGAGTGATGACGTCACAGTTACTAAAAGTCGCTGTTCCGCTAACCGTGTGCAACCGAAACCTCGCGACTAACTCGCCGCGGCGAAATAGTAACTCGCATTTACTGTTTTTTTATAGTCTTGCATAAATACTTAGTGTTGCATAAATATTCATATTCATTTGTATTGAATAAGTGGACTGTTACTTATCGGCGTTGTCGTCCAGTTGACATTACACACGTGACATTTCAAATATTATCGAAGATGGGCCGGCGACTGAACGCAGACAATGGTGATTGCAGTGTTATATCAGTCTACAATAATTCTAGCACATGATGAAATTGTAGAAGTCTTAGTATTATTGATCAACCTGCTTGGCTAAATCGATCTAATCCTAATTGCGAACAAATTACCAAATTTTCAATTATATCACTCTGGTCAGTGTACAATTATTTTTAATAACTTTTTTTTCTGCCTTTAGATTTTGATTTAATCAATATGTTATTAGACTTCTAATTGATAGTACATCAGACCACAATATTTCAATGAGCAGCAATCGTTGTACACAAACGTACTGTATATAGGATGAACATCTTATATTATTGCAATGATTTACCGAAAAGTGTGATATCTAAAAGCTAAATCTTTCACTGGTCAGATTTGTTTTGTTTTTGTTATAATTTATTTTGTTTTATTCAGTGTGGATGCACATAATGACGTTTTATAACCAATATTTGTTGTTGTTACTTATTCGTTGTACCAATAAGAAAGGCACACATATAAATGTTACTTTCCTTTGTATGTACTGTGGATTCCCAACAAAATATTAGGTAGTTTTTAGAGGAAATTAAAAGTTCCATACTACAGTCAAACCCCCATGTTAAATCAGTGGCGAATTTAGGGCAGGGGGGCACACCGGGCGCGCCCCCTATTTTTTGTAGAGCAGCACTTTTTCGGACGTCTTTTTTCAGGGTTCCTTCCCAAGAAAAAAATCTTTGCACGGCTAATGGAGATGCCAGGAAAACGCTGGGATGACCCCCAAACCACCCGTAAGGGCTTCGCGCCTTCGGCGCTCGCCCACTACGAGGAGCTGCGCATCACATTTCATGAATCCTGAATCCGCCCCTGTAAATGCCCATGCTGAAATAACGCCTAAGCATAACAACGTGATAGAAACTCTAAGAGTTGGGGACATTAATTAATAATGTTTTTACTTACTCGTTGTATTGCAAGGGAAGGCACAACATAATGTTCTAGTTTTACTTTGTATGTATTTCAGATAGACGTTCATCTTTTAAACCATCTCTGACATCAAGGAAGGAAAAGTGGAACGAGAGACTATAAACCATGGGTTACTTGTGTCTCATCTTTGGAGTTCTCATAGCACAAGGATTCTTTGTCATCATGTCACAACAAGGTAAGTTATGAATAAACAACATCTTGTCTATATCATTCACGTGTATATTATGTGTACGTGTGTTACGGACCATTATGTCCTGCCCATAACGTCCGTGGGTCCATTATGTCCAGCCCATTACGTCCGCAGGCCCATTACGTCTGCGGGCTCATTAAGTCCGGCCCATTATGTCCGCGGGCCTATAACGTTCATCCCATTACGTCAGCGGGCCCATTATATCCGGCCCATAACGTCCGCGGGCCAATAATGTCCGGCCCATTGTGTCCGCCCATTACGTTCGCGGGCCCATTACGTCCGCGGGCACATTACGTCCTCGGGCCAATTATGTCCGGCCCATTACAAATAAACCTATTTGTATTCCTTTATACTAGGCGGAAATTTTCAATGTTCCTATGAAAACAAATGGAAAATAGTATAACAGACAAGTTAATTTGAAATAATAATGAAGTTAATTTGATTTAACGAACATTTGGAAAGCTAAGTTTTTGTTGTTCATTGTTTTCCCTCTCGCTACCAGGGTGTAACCCAAGATAGATGCATGGATCCAATTCAAAGCGTACCTCATCATGCTAATATAATTTTCAAAAGCAAAATTAACTAAAAGACGTATTCTCATTAGTTGAAGTGGATTGCTACATCGTATGGATTTCTTGTTTTCACAGAGGAGACATGGTTGGCAAAGCGGAGATATAAATTTGTCTTTGTCTTTGTCTTTGTTGTATACCACATCTTTTACATGAGATTACATATACAATTGGGCGTGTCACACTGGGATTTTGTTCTGATTGTGTAGGTGAGGCTAGTACAGTGGCTTTTCACCTTCTGAGCAGGTTTGAGATACAAATGTGACCTGTTACAACGAAATGAGCGTAAAGTCGCATTAAACCATTTCACAGTACAGTGGGAAAAGTGAAAAATCGGAGGGGAGGTCTAATTTGTTTTTGTTATTATTATTTGCTATTTGTAAATCTCCTTATATCGAATTCCAAATTTCCAGTTCCATCAGACAATTAAAAACCTCAATTTCAGTCCCATTTCATTGGTAGCATTTATCGTGTTCTGACAAACAACTCGAAACAAAGACGGAAACAAAGCCACAAATCCCCTTGTGGTGGTCTGGGGGAATCGCTGCAACCCCAAGTGTTATATATCATTGAAAAGCTCTTGTTCTACTGAATCTAGAAATACCAATAACTCAATTTTTTTAATTTCCGACTTTACGCTCATTTTGTGGTGACAGGTCACAAATGGTTCAAATCCCGCCTTACTGTGCATGAGGAGTTATACAAGGAACAATGCATCACATACAGAGATCTTGTAAATAGTGCTAAATCTAACTATCATCGCCGTCAAATATCTGAATGTGACCAACGTAATTTGTTCCGTGTTGTTGATAAGATTTCCTCTACCAAATATCTGAGACCACTCCCAAGCTTTGAAAATCCTAAAGATCTCGCCGACAAGTTTGCTGATTTCTTTGAGGACAAAATTAAGACATTGTATGGAAGGTTTGATAAAATTCATCCTTCACCAATCTCTGTTGACATTCAGGATCATTGCAACTCTTCGTTCGTCAAGTTTCATGAGGTTACTCCGGATGAGGTCTTGAAGATGATTAAATGTTCTCCGGTTACCTCTTGCAAGTTGGACCCTCTGCCATCATCTGTCTTTAAGGAATGCACCCCTGAACTATTGCCGGTCTTGACACAAATTATAAATATGTCTTTGTCTTCAGGACATTTCCCTGATCATCTCAAGGAAGCCTGTGTTCTGCCACTTCTGAAAAAACAACATTTGGACCGAGAGTGCTTGTCAAACTATCGTCCAATCTCTAACCTGAGATACATCTCCAAATTAATTGAGCGTGCGGCTGTCACTCAACTTCAGAACTATCTCTGTAAAAACAACCTCCATGCCAAAACGCAGTCTGCTTATCGTCCTTTCCACAGCACTGAGACTGCTCTTGTTCGTGTGCAGAACGACATCTTGCGTGCACTGGACAATCATTAGGAAGCCATCTTGGTGCTGTTAGATTTCTCAGCTGCTTTTGACACCATTGATCACAAACATCTCCTTCATCGTTTATCTTCGCGCTATGGAATTACTGACACAGCCCTCGACTGGTTCACTTCCTATCTCAACAATAGAAATCAGTGTGTCCACATCAACAATGCTCAATCAGATCGTCATCATCTCTGCTGTGGTGTTCCTCAAGGTTCAGTAGCTGGGCCTCTTGAATTTGTCATGTTCAGTGCGCCCCCACAGGATCTCATTGCTGCTCATAGTATTTCTAGTGTTGTTTATGCCGACGACACTCAGCTTTACGTCACATTTGACCCAGCAGATCGTGCTACCGCTATTGCTAAAGTTGAAAATTGCCTTCAAGATGTAAAATCATGGACTTTGTCTAACAAACTTGCTCTGAATGACTCAAAAACTGAGATCTTACTTTTAAGTTCTCGGTATACAAAAAACACACCACCTCCTACTTTAAATATTGGCCAGTCCGTTATTGTACCATCTGATGCTGCCCGAAATCTTGGTGTGATTATGGACTCTTCTTTACGCATGAGTAGCCATGTTGATGTGTGTAAAGCAGCTCTCATGGCAATCAGAAAAATAGGTCAAATTCGTCGCTACCTGGATGATGCCACTACTCTTCGTCTTGTTCACGCATTTGTCACTTCTAGACTTGATTTCTGCAACTCCCTTCTGTACGGACTCCCAGATAAAGAACTCTCAAAAATCCAACGTGTACAAAACACTGCTGCTCGCCTCGTTTCTTGTTTACCTCGCTCTCACCATGTTACACCAGTATTAATGGATCTGCACTGGCTCCCGGTTAAGATGCGCACAATTTACAAAATTCTTCTGTTAACTTTCAAAGCACAAATGGGTCAAGCTCCATCTTATTTATCTGAACTTGTTCACCGTTATACTCCTACTCGGACTTTAAGGTCATCTCAACAGGCATTGCTTGCTTCATCTACACGGGCTTCTACCAAATTTTATGGAGAAAGGTCTTTCTCTTACGCTGCACCAATGTTATGGAACAATCTACCCGTGCAAATTCGCCAATCTAGTTCTGTGAACCGTTTTAAATCTCTGTTAATCATAAACTCATTTGTTTGAATGTGCTTATTTGTAATCTTGTTCTCTCTCATTGTATTTTCTATGCCTTTTTTCCCCCACGTATGCCTTTTTTTCCCCCACGTATGCGCTGTGGAGTGTCGTGGCCGAGCGGTCTAGCGCACCGAACTCAAGTTCTGGTGTTGCCAGCAGCAGGGTGTGGGTTCGAGCCCCGGTCGTGACACTTGTATCCTTGAGCAAGGTACTTAACCATAATTGCTTCGTCCTTCGGATGGGACGTAAAGCCGTAGGTCCCGTGTGTTGTATAATGCACGTAAAGTGGATTGTCGTGGCCGAGCGGTCTAGCGCACTGAACTCAAGTTCTGGTGTTGCCAGCAGCAGAGTGTGGGTTCGAGCCCCAGCCGTGACACCTGTGTCCTTGAGCAAGACACTTAACCATAATTGCTTCTCTCCACCCAGGGGTTAAATGGGTACCTGTGAAGGCAGAGATGGTTTGCTCTCTATGCGCTAGAAATGGCAGCAATTGAGCTGTATACTCCCCAGGGAGCTGAGATGGTTTCAGGAATGATTTATGAGCCTTATGAGCAGGGATAATAATATAATGCGCCTTGAGCGCCACTTAGTTGGTGGATACGTGCGCTATATAAATCTATACATTATTATTATTATTATTAGAGGCTTTGGCATTAGGCGCTTTACAAATGTCTATTATTATTATTAAACAGGTTTTGCATCTTGAGCGGGTACAATTAGAGCACCCCTGTGGTTAGGGTCACTGTTGGTGCTAGTAATTATGAATTCTGACGAGGGTGTCAGAAATTTTCTTTGCGAAGGAGTGGGTAGGGTCAGTATCACATTCTATATAGCGATCAGTGTTACTAAGTTGTCTAAGGGCCTGGGATATAGGAGATCCCTCAGTTCGGGGTGGGTTGTGGACTTTGGATATAGAAGATCCTTCGGTCCGTAGTGGTTGTCGCCAAATATCGCTGATGTCCTGTGGAACAGTATCGTGTTTAACGATCTCTCGATGGCCTCGTAGGGAGATTCCGTCCTGTTTCGCCGCTTGTTTTTGTTTGTTTGTTTGTTTTTTAATGAAAGGTTGCCAAGGCACAAGGCTCATTAAATGCCACTCAAAGTAGGGGGGGTATTATTTCACTTTTTTTGACTTTTTTATATTCTGCCCCCCTCAAAACATGTACAGGCCTATTAGAAACAATAATAAATCATTAAAATTAAAAATTGATATTTCTAACCCCTGTACATGCCCCCTGAAAGTTTTGCTTGAAGGGCGCCCTCTGTTGTCAGTTTAACGTAAAGGTTCCCTGACTCCATATGCACTGTAGAGACATACATAATGGTGGTTACCAGACTGTGTATGTGATTATGTACCACACATAATCTAGAATGGTTACTAATCAGCTGTTCGTTGTTTGTTGACATGGTTGATGGGTTTTAACTCAATTAAGACAATTATATATTTAGGTTAGTAAATGTATATACATCATATCATCTAAAAGGATTGTTTGCTGGCAAAGTTGGGCAGTGAAGTTATTATCTGTGACCTTAGTTGGGTAAGTTTGTTTTTTAATAATAATATATCATTCACCATGCACCCACAAGTACTGCAAGAAATTTCCATGGGAGTTAATTTGGGAACATTGTATTTGACATGCCTGGGACTTGTTATCATCTTAAACATGAAATATTAACCCACTGGTTACTGTCATAGAAATAGTATAGTTTGTACAATCACGATGATATAATAGTAATAGTAAGTGAAAGAGAATACAAAGTTGGTAGTTCCCAAATAAATTTAAGGTTTACAACTGTGTAACCCCTGAACCTTTGAAGTTGAATCCTAGCTTAAAATAAAATAGTGGGATATGGGATTTATTATTTGAATGTTTTTAAGGGATGGTGTGTGGCTGATATTTAAGCACATTTAAACAATTTGTTTGTATACATTCACTTTCTATAAATAAATTGTGTAATAATACATTTGACTTGTTATTTCACACATAATTAATTATAAATGTATTTCAATTTTTTAAGGTAATAACTACAGCTACATCTAGTGATCAGGACTCCTCCACCGAGCTACTTAAGCCCCTCCTGCACCAGCATTCCACATTCTCCTTGAAGATGATCAAAGCATACAGATTGAAATGTTGAGTTAATCAAAGGTTCTTCTCAGAATCCTTACTACTCAAAACAGATTATTTCAATATGTCATCACAAATCTTACTATATCTAAAGATGATACTTCACATCTACATACTAGCAGAACTTGTTCAAGAGCATTAGATCTACTGTATCATTTACAGAAATACATTTTGGCATTATACAATCCAAAATCCCTGCTAAGCCATGAAATATGTTGTTAATGTTAGATGTATAATTAGATGTACTATTTTATAAATACAGAATTGGCTGTTGCAAACTGCTTACCAACCTAAAGGACCCGTAGTATATGAATGCAAAATAATAGTTACTGGCCTTCCATCTCAAACCTAGCGGGTTCTTTCTCTGAGAAAGAACTTGCTAGGTTCAAAACATAACTGAGGCCAATAACTACTTTTTTACATTCATACTATTTTATTAATTAATTATTTTCTAGAAGAATGTTAAAAGCAAATATAAATTTTATATTATTCCAGGATAAAATAAGTTTGATACAATAATGAAATAAAATCTTCAGTTGCAATCCATATAAACCCACGGGAACACTGTTTTATTCATATAAATGTTACTTTTTAATCAGATTTTTTGTTTCATAAGGCAATTGAAAGGTTGTCATGGAATAGTATGCTAAAATTTCAATAGGTAAACATGAGAAAGTACTTGAAATTAATTGCTGAAGTGATGTCTCTTCATTGCTTCCCTATCACTGTGTTTCAAACAAAATAGACGGGTGCCCCAACGACGGTATACAGGTAATCTGCACAAGAAGTCAGGATGCCATGCCGTTTCACAAAAACAAATCTTCAGGGGGCATGTACAGGGGGGTTAACGCTCCCAAATGATTTTTTGAGTATTTTTTCCTTGTTTCTTATAGGTTGGTACATATTTTGAGGGGGGCATCTAAAATAATTTGGGTTAATACCCCCCCCCCCCCCCCCCCCCCCTAAAGTGCAGGCTAGAACTGTTGCTTGCTTATATCAATAAAGATTTGCTAAACTTAGCATCCGGTGAAACACTATCTTCTTTACCCAAATCTTTGAAGAAAGTCTCAGCCAGCCAAACCCAAACGCCATACACTCTGCATCGTCTTGCTCTTATCTCGTTTTCTGGGATCTTGTCACAACATGCGCCGGGAAAATTCCAGGATATTCCTCCCCTAGGCTTTGAGTTCCTTGCTCATCAACAGGTTCATCATAAACAATGGGAAATGCTGATACATTACCTACCGCAACATCATTCCTAGCAGAAAACTAACACCTTCATCAGCAAACTAGGAACAATCCCTACCGTCACAGGCCCGGTGACCAACTCACTCTTTAAATTTACCTTATGGAGTGGGACTGGCATATAACCACCCGCAATACGTTGAATCAAATCAGTGACTATGTCGCCCCAGTATCCCGCAGGATGACAACTGGCTTGTCAGCTCCACCATATGAACACGACGACCCCTCACCCTCATTATATGAAGTCACGATAAGCTACTAGCATCTTACTAGCATCTCGACCAACAGGGACATGATAGCTCGTAAGATGTCTTTTGAAGGAGAATGCGTACAAAGGCAACAGATTTGCTGAGTTTGGTCTTGATTTAGTGTGACCCGTCCTTTAACAGAGGTCACGCACCAGGTCACTCTTGGTGACGACTTCTTGAACGCGAGTTTCCCACCCTCACCAGATTTATCAGTGCTAGGCTTTGCCTCATTACCTGATTTACTATTATTCCATTTTCTGTTGAAACCACTAGCCTGGAAGTGTGGTTTTGTATTAAATTCGTTTTCTTGCGTCCGTATTAAAACGATTTTATTAATCCGGTTGCCCAACCACAGTTTGAATTAAGCATTTAGATATTCAATTTTGTTTCAGATGTTACATTTTGGATTTGGGTCATTCATTTTAGCAGTGTGCACATCTGTCATTCAATTTCGCCACATTGTCTTGAATGAGGATTTGTACTCGAGTTTCATTTTCAATTTCGTTTTATACAGGCAATCAATTTCGCAGAATGGGAATTATAGATTTACGCGGTCAATTTCGGCAAATAAGCAGCCAATTTCACTTTGAAACATTCATATTAAAGCGATTTTGCTTCTCCAATTGCTACTGTATCTCGAATTAAGAATTCAAACATTCAATTTTATTTTCAGGCATACGAATTTATTTAGCATTATATTTAGCATATAGGGCCTACGTCGTTTTCTTTTTTTTAGTAATGCACATATTTCATATGTTTACTTTTATTCAAACTTAATTTTGTTTTCTTTATTCATGTGTGTTTCTCGTACATATAGTGCATATCGGTCCCCTTTTTTTTATCATACTTAGTTTTGTTTATTCTCTGATTAGAATCTATTGGTTTTCTGACCTGGGCCTAATTCTGTATTTTGGAAACATTATGTTTTATTGGACTGTTTCATTAACCTGTTTTATTGTTTTGAGTGTATATGTATGATTGTTTATCCTGGTTTCTTATTTTTTCATTAAACAAATCTATGGGAAACTAAAGTTGAATGAATTTTAACAAAGCGTCAATTAAGTTGCCCAAATTCCACAAATACCTGTCCAATAATGGATTTGAATGACCAAAATCATACGCGCCGCCAAAAGATGGTTATGTTGGTTAAATTGCATGACGCAAGAGTACTATTGTTTACTCATAAAACGAAATAGAATGATGATTTTGAGCAGCATTTAATTTCGCACGAAACAGAAATACGCGGTGTTTAAATTGGCTGCTTATTTGCCGAAATTGACTGGGAAAACCTATAGGTTTATATCTATGAGGAGAAAATCGAATGTTTCGCATTGTGAGCCCCTGGGAATTATGCATGTTGTATTAAAGCAAAGGCATCATGAACAATATGTTACGAGGGGAAATATATACGGTTGCGGAACTCAGTTTTATGTTATGAAGAGAAAATGGTATACCTTCTGATAGCTAGCATATAATATATCGACGATTTAAAGTATCGGTATTTCTCCCAAGCGACATACACTTGTCATAAAGAGTGTACTTTACGAGTGCGGAACTAAAGTTTCATGTTATAAAGAGAAAATGTTAAGCACGAAGTGGAAGATTATCTACGGCAGTTTATAGGAAATTGTCCCCTTGGCATAATAATTATAATATAGACAGATCATCTACAGAGAAAGGGGTAACTTTACGGAACTCAAGTACCATGTTGTTTTTCTAATAAAATTGTTCACCTCTCCAATAGAATATCCACGGCAGGTTAAATGCAATGTTTCCCTACGCATACTATTAATGACAGCAAGTCTGCACTTTTTGGCGTTTTCAGAATGGAGGGGTAACCCTCCGTATTTTCTTTAATGTTCAGCCAATATTAACAAGCCTTATGGATGTAAAGTTCCACAAAATGTATTGGATGAGGTCATTAAAACTGCCAAAGGTCACTGCGGCAGCGTGATAACATTTTAGGGGATTTTTAGGAATTGTTGGTCAAATACAGTATGTTCCCCATATTTTCATGAATTTTCATCCGTTGGTCATCAAACTTGAAACATATGTTGTCATACGTATAAGCAATAGTTCCATATTGCAATCAAACCCCACAAAAATGGGAAATATTATTTTGAATACAAAAGCATAATAACCTGAACCTGAAAATCCATAACGAGATGGGTCATGTTATCAAAATAAATGTTTACCCCCCCCCCGTTCCAATAGATGAAGAATATCTGCGGCAGTTTATACTGAAGCAAGTGAACCACTTACGTATTTTGACTGCAACTCGAACATTTCTATTCACATAAATGACCTGTCTCACCGGATGATGATTTGACTGGATATGCCAGTGTTATTTTAGGTTATTTATCTCATAATGTGACTAGCAGTTTTAGCAGTATCACCGTATAAATTGGTGAATACTGACCAATATGTAATTATATGGCCGCTACGACCCCAGAAGTTGGGTCCCAACTCCTACGTAATTTCAACAAGACCCAAGTGGGCCAACCGGGACAGAGTTCCAACGCAGGGTCGATCAGATCCGAGTGGGCTAAATGAACCCATACCATACTCCACTGGGCTAAGCGGGCCAAGGAGTAATGTGGTGGACGCAAGTGCGCCCTCACTTGACGGGTATGTTTTCCCGCGCTTTTGGTGATTCTACACAATCGACAACTTTGTTAATCTTCTGAGTTCTGAAGTATAAATTAAGCATATTTGTCTGGTAAAATATGACAGTTTGTGGAACAACCTATTGAGTGTCTTACTTGATTATCCAGGACTGGGTGAGTTGAGATACAAGTTATAAATTGTTGATTTTGTGTGAATTTTGCCTTGTGTTTAGCTATGTCTTGTCGGGACCTAGGATCATATAATGACAATGTCTATGTACATGTATAGTGTATGTGTTGCTGTACATGAATTGAAGTATGGTGTACTTATGTTATGTACATGGATGTGTATACAATAGCAATGTGAGATGTATTATGAAATTCTGTATTTGTTATACAGGGTGTTTCTTGGAGTTGGTTGTACCAATAAATAACCATTGATGTCAGATGCAACTAACTACTTTTTGTCCTGAGTGGTTTGAGTTGACTACTGTTGTACCAGTCCCGCCTCCTAGTCGTGGTCCAACCAGGGATTCGAGTCCCATCTCCTGTTGATGTTCACACCTCAGCAAACCCTAGGGCTGCGCAAGTAGCTACTACCACAGTAATATTAGTTTCCAGTTCTGCTATTATTGTTATTATGTGGTCCACTATCTATCTACTATAAAAAATACCTATACTCAATAGTGTTAATTATTTTGGCATATTCCACATTGGCTCATACGGTCCACCTCGGGTCAAATCCATTTTGAGAACAATGCTAACGTTGGATAATTCAAAATTAGGGTACACTTACATTAAATAAATAAATAAATTAAAGCAATCCAACCAAAAGCAATCAGTCACATGAACTGGACAAATAACCAGGATCCGTAAATTTAAATAAACATCAAATGAGCTCAGACTATAAAGCTTGCAGAACTTAAGTTTCATGTTTTTAAAATAAATTGTACCCCACCAATACTTTAATAATACCAACAGCAGGTTATGGCTAATTTTTTCCCTTTAAAAAATAGCTGTTTTAGGAGAAGAGTTCCGCATAGCAATCAAACCCCCAAATGCGAAATATTTATGATGAAATAACGTAAATGCATAATTTCGACCTAAAACCTATAAATATGGGGGGAGGGGGTATTTTTCCCTGGTCATAATATTCGTGACAGAAACTCTAACTTTACGGGTACAGAACTCGAGTTTTATTTTTTTTTAATTTTAAATCCTCCAATAGTTAAAATATATCCACGGCAGTTTATAATAATTGTTTACGTTAATAATATTATTAGCTATGTAGGCCCCAAAGGTGAAACATTCATGCAGTAATAACGCACATGCATAATAACCTGACATACATACATAGATACAATTTCTGGTTCAATCAGGAGATTGCATTCATAGTTTATGCCAAGTCATAATTTTGACATAAGCCAAGTAATGTATTTGTGCATAGTGCATAGGTCTTTTGGACTTAGCGTGAAACACACAGATCTGGATTTGTTCAATTAAACTTCCGGTTTCGACCGGAAGGAAAAGTCAAATTGGGGCCATGTCTGTGCATAATTCGAGATATAAGATGATGCAAATATTGTCAATTCGTCTTGTTTGGTTAAGGAGATATGATTTAAAAAAATATTAACAGTGCTTCGGAATATTTGTTTAATTAAACTTCCGGCTTCAACCGGAAGGAAAGGTCAAATTGGGGTCATGTCTGTGTAAGAAATGACACATAATTTGAAGTCATAATAAAGTGAAATAACATATATACAATGGGGTCACTTTCGGGAGTGGAATTCAAGTTTCATGTTTTCATACGTAGATTCTAACCTCTCCAGTAGTTTAAAGATGATAATTATTGGAAGTTTATAATAAATGTTTCCCCTAGACATATTAATGTGACAGCATTTCTTTAAAGAGGGAGTGAAAGGTATTGGTGATGAACTCATGTTTCATGTTTTCAAAATGTTAAACCCTCCAATAGATAAATACAATTGTTTGCAGTTTATAGTAAATTATTCCCACATTGGCCTTTTAGTCAAACATTGATAATTCTGTACTGCAATCAAACCCAGAATTTGGAAATATTATTGCTGTAACACAAAGGCATGATAACGTATCGAAACTCTTTAAAGAGAGGGTAACTTTACGGGTGCGGAACTAAAGTTTTATGTTTTCCAAAGAAAATTTGTAGAATCCAATTTAATTCAATTTAATATCGCATTTAATTTCATACTCTCAAAAAATAGTTTTAAAAAGGTGGTAAGGTTGTACATAGAGATAAATAATTATAAATCAACTAAATAGAACAAAATACATTATGAATCGTTTTACAAGTCATGCATGACAACACAGAACATGGAGCAGGGGCGGATCTAAGGTCGCAAAAATGGAGGGAACACGTTAACGAAGGTGCTCACAACCAAACAACAAGTGGCACAATAAGACCCAAATGTTGAGATAGATGATAATGTTGAATGTTTGCACCAGGATGATTTCTAAAAGAGGGAAGCAAACGCCCTCTTTGACCCCCTTGGATCCGCAACTGATATGGATAATGTTTTTATTTTATTTTTTTAAATGTTATTACATTTTACACTGGCAATCAGATTACATCAATTAAATATAAAACCAAACCCTAAAAAACGAAAAGTAGATAGAACAGGTGACCAGCACCTCTACAAGGCCATCCTACCACAAGAAACCCACTAAACATTATATACCTCGTTACACCCCCCATCCCATCCCCGACCCCGTTACACCACTGGAGGGCCGCTGAAGGAAGTTTGGACGGAAAAGACAACATTAAGCAACAGATTAATTACGCCGACAGTTAGAGCAATGGCAAAAAGACATCCATGTACAAATATTGTCTACCGAAAAACTGGAAGCAAATTTTGTTCTATAAAACTGAGACTCTTGAGATTTAAACGACGAAAGTGAAGTGGCAGATCTTGCTGCCAAAGGAAGTTGATTCCAGATTGGAACAATCCGCTGAAAATAAAAAATAATTATTGTATGATTCAGTTTTATACCTAGGAACAGTTAACATATAAGGATCAGAAGAAAGTCTAGTGGTAGGACGGCCTTGAGTTACATTAAAACTAACATAACGATCAATATCAAAAGTCCGTGTAAGCCAAGGCTTGTGTATATTTAGCAACAACCTTAGACAAAGGATACAGACGGACAAAACTTACATCAGTGGACGGATGAAACCATACGTAACGTGTATATACAGAAGACAGGGTACTGAACTACAAACTAAAGCAAACAATAAGTAAAGCTATGACGTAATGAATAAACAGATGATGATAAATGACGAGATATCAGGAAGAGAAAGCTATAGGAGGAAATCAAGAGTTTCGCACGGGAATCTAGCCCCCAAAGAAATAGGCCTGTTCATGATGTATACTAACGATAAGGCATCAACGTGACAAAACATAAAGATGGAGTAACGTTTGTAGTGTGGAATCAGCGGCGTAGCCACGGGGGGCCTGTGGGGTACGTGCCCCCCCCCCACAAATTTCCAGTGCACCCCCCCAGGTGCCCCCACGAAAAATCCTCATAGTGCTCCAAAAAACAGAAAAGAACAAGAACAGGGAAAAAACCCATACCCTGGGACCCCCACTGAAAAGCAATGCCCCCTGTGGCCCCCCCCCCACTGAAAAAAGTCCTGGCTACGCCGCTGTGTGGAATTCAAGTGTCATGTTTTCAAAAGAAAATATTAACCTATCCAACAGTTAGAGAGTATCCACGGCAGTTAATTTGTTTTCCCCTAGGCATTATAACGTGACTGAAACACATTTTAAAGCAACACACTTTTTTCAGGAATTTACATTAGTGTATTCCTTTATTGTTGACAGATGGATCTAGTGCAGTCAGTATATACATCACTGCGAATGAATCATCCAACATAGAGTCACCATCGTATCCACACAACTATCCAGATAACTCTGATGTCACATGGGTCATCAGCACAGAAGAAAATAGAAAGATCCTGATCATGTTCTCTAGCTTTGACACCGAGGAAGATTATGACTGGTTCAGTGCTGGGAATGAAGCCGTAGTCGGAGTCAACAAGTTCTTTGAATGGAGTGGAACAAACAAGCCGTATAGTCTGCTCTCCATCGGAAATAATATGTGGCTGAGGTTCACATCTGATGAATCCTTGACCTCAACTGGGTTTTCTTTGTCAGTTACCAGCGTGCCGTCAACAGGTATGCGTGTAGACCATCTTATATTAAAAAAAATATATACATATTATTTTTGGGGGAACAAAAGTTAGCATTCAGAAAATGTTGAGGTGCTTATTAACGAAGTCACTAAGCATCCGTACGGTCTGAATGTTAACTTGTTTCTGTTAACTTGTTTCTGTTAACTTGTTTCCGTTAACTTGTTTCCGTTAACTTGTTTCCGTTAACTTGTTTCCGTTAACTTGTTTCCGTTAACTTGTTTCCGTTAACTTGTTTCCGTTAACTTGTTTCTGTTAACTTGTTTCTGTTAACGTGTTTCTGCTAACTTGTTTCTGCTAACTTGTTTCTGCTAACTTGTTTCTGCTAACTTGTTTCTGCTAACTTGTTTCTGCTAACTTGTTTCTGTTAACTTGTTTCTGTTAACTTGTTCACTTGTTTCTGCTCACTTGTTTCTGCTCACTTGTTTCTGTTGACTTGTTTCTGTTGACTTGTTTATGTTGACTTGTTTCTGCTAACTTGTTTCCGTTAACTTGTTTCCGTTAACTTGTTTCCGTTAACTTGTTTCCGTTAACTTGTTTCCGTTAACGTGTTTCTGTTAACTTGTTTCTGCTAACTTGTTTCTGCTAACTTTTTTCTGCTAACTTGTTTCTGCTAACTTGCTTCTGTTAACTTGTTTCTGTTAACTTGTTTCTGTTAACTTGTTTCTGTTAACTTGTTTCTGCTCACTTGTTTCTGCTCACTTGTTTCTGCTCACTTGTTTCTGCTCACTTGTTTCTGCTCACTTGTTTCTGCTCACTTGTTTCTGTTGACTTGTTTATGTTGACTTGTTTATGTTGACTTGTTTCTGCTAACTTGTTTCCGTTAACTTGTTTCCGTTAACTTGTTTCCGTTAACTTGTTTCCGTTAACGTGTTTCTGTTAACTTGTTTCTGCTAACTTGTTTCTGCTAACTTGTTTCTGCAAACTTGTTTCTGCTAACTTGTTTCTGCTCACTTGTTTCTGTTAACTTGTTTCTGCTCACTTGTTTCTGCTCACTTGTTTCTGCTCACTTGTTTCTTCTCACTTGTTTCTGCTCACTTGTTTCTTCTCACTTGTTTCTGCTCACTTGTTTCTGCTCACTTGTTTCTGCTCACTTGTTTCTGCTCACTTGTATCTGCTCACTTGTTTCTGTTCACTTGTTTCTGTTCATTTGTTTCTGTTCACTTGTTTCTGTTCAATTGTTTCTGTTGACTTGTTTCTTTTGACTTGTTTCTGTTGACTTGTTTCTGTTCACTTGTTTCTGCTAACTTGTTTCTGTTCACTTGTTTCTGTTCACTTGTTTATGTTCACTTGTTTCTGCTAACTTGTTTCTGCTAACTTGTTTCTGCTAACTTGTTTCTGTTTAATGTATCCTATTCTCTGACAAACTGCACTTTTTTATTTTCTGCCCTGAATTTAACATGAACCGTCTGATATGTATTACGCGTAATAAATACAAATGCTACCTTTTTTAAAGCTAGTTCATGGGGTAGGGGCGCGTCGGTACAACTGTCATCATGCAGTCTACCATGGGGCCGTCAGTCAGTCGAAATTAAGTCATCTGAAAACTGGACCAAAAATAATTGGCAGTAGAAAACAATCATGATCACTACCCTGCACCTATAGAACAATTTGAACCCCCTCCTTTTCATATAAGAACACAGAGTAACACATACATTATATGTATCGAGCACAAGCGAAATTATATCATCAGTGTTAAACTTACCTGGGAGTCAACAGCTTTTGTGCCGTATACATAATTGCTGATTTAAAACTGAAACAATAATTCAACTGTTTTGTGATTATGATTATAGGTGCATTTTTGTTTCACCGATTTTTTTGTAGTGAATTTGCCTTTAAAAATTACATTGAAAATCCTGTTCATGACGACAGAGCACTAAAATAGAATAATTGTCATCCAGAAATTAGCTGATAATTCCTCTGTTTGCGCGCGTAGTTTATAGGAATAAAATATGATTCTTTTCTTAATTATAGAAATGTTCTGTATGTAATTTCTTAACAATTTTCTTCATAATAAGTCAAGGAGTATCCACGGCAGTTTGTAGTAAAACAATATTTTAAAAATAAAAATAATAACGTGAGAAAACTATTGTTTTAATACTGCAGTTTTGCAGATTTTTTCCAGACAAATATCGATGGATCATTACCATACGTGATTTCACTATTATGCATGGCTACTTTAAATAATAATAATAATAATAATAATAATAATAAAAACAATTCTTGAAAAGGCGCGCTCTTGAGACAATGTCATACGACTAATTAAATTTTGTTACGTAACCAGGTCTGTTTAAAATTTCAGATCATGAATAGCCTTGACCATTGGAAATTGAAAATTCAAGCAAGAAATTCATGCAAGAATTATTGATTTGTGGGCGTTCCTTTTAAACGACGGTCAATCACAGGCCCATACCCGTTTGCTCATGCACGCACACAACAGTATGGGCGTGAAAAACATCGCAGCAAAGCAGTTGCTGGGCCCATCAACAACCAATGAGAATACGTCTCTCGTTTTTAAATTTGACATAACGAGCTACGCCTTGATTTTGGCAAGTACAGAAGGATTAAGGTGCGTCGCCTGAATTGAATGGTTACTGTCTGTATGTACATGTACATACAGTGCATACGGATTCATGCACTGTGAGCAATGGCTGCAACGGGGTTTTCAGATGGCTATCTAATTGTGGCAAAATTATGCGACCAAACCGTGCTGATGTGTCTCATTCAAGGCTAGATCATGAACTATAATATGTTTCATGTTCACATCTGATGGATCCTTTACCTCAGCAGGGTTTTCTTTGTCAGTTTACCAGTGTGCCTTCAACAGGTATGCATGTAAAACATGTTCAATTCAACAAATAAAAGAACTTACCATTCAAATATTTGAGGTGTTTACTGTAGAAGTCACCAAACAATTACCTCCGTGAATGTGCATCACATTTATTGATTGAAAACCATGAGAGATGTTCATGTGTATCAGTTTTTCCAAACTTGCACGTCATGCCACAATGTAAACAAATATTGACTTTTGGCTTTTCTGAAGAAAAAAAATCAAGAAAAAATTGCATTTTAAAGTATTTAACCGTGAGTCACTGACAGTATTAATGTATCAGTTTTAATCAGTTTTAGGCTAGGTACGCCTAAAACGGCCTAATGAAGATTTCTGTAACATAATAACAAAAAAATTTAAAAAAAATTAATTGAAAATATAAAATAAATTAAAAATAAATAAAAATCTAATGACTTGTGGGTGATTTTAATAATAACCAAAAAAAAATCTAAAAATCTAAACACATTTTTAAACGGGATGATAATTATTTGGGAGGCATTCCGTCCACTGTCATTAATATGGGTGGACATGTCCCCCCAGGATCGCCGACCATGCCAACAATTAAAGAATATCGATATATGGAACTGAAATCAAAATCGCAAATGGAATATATTACCGTGATAACGCAGCTGGTAAAATATTCTTTTTGTGCACAACAACAAAAATGTATCACATTACGTGTGCGGAAATCAAGTTATATGTTTTTTACAACATTCTCCCTCCAAGAGGAGAGGTCTGTTGATTAATTATGTTGACAATTAATTGCCATGTTATTAGAGTAGAACCTTACGACTGGTATTAAGTGCTGCTGCTCAGCCATACATAGCAATTCATTGCAACAACTAATGGGTAATATTTGAGAAATACAACGGATGAGGATTTTCCAATGTATCAGTTGGCTGACATAACCTATACTGGCCGCACTATAGGTTTAACATCCAGTGTGGCAATTATGTTGACATCATCGATTCACCTCGTTAACCTTGTAACCATCGGCAGATTTTCATGAAACTTCGTAGGTATGTTTACGTCATAAAAACTTCCATAGCACAATGGGATGCTATACCCATTTTGGGAAATTTTTAAATTAATTTCATCCGTTGGCCATGAAACTTCGCACCTCTTGGGTCAATTTGTACAATAAAGGCAAATGTAATCACATTTACAATACTATTTATGTCAACAAGTCATACATTGAGCAAAACATTTTCAAAAACCTAAGAAATCATGAAAATGACCAAAATTCAACGTAATGCCGGTCGTATTGGATTCCCAGAATGCATTGGAACACATTAAATCTCTTACAATATCCAAAATCTAGTATTTACCAATAACATGTGGAAATTCAATCAGCAGTTCAACTTGTTCAAAATGAACGGGTGCCATGGCAACCATGAGACCCTAAGGAACAGTCAGGAAATTTGAGCGTGATCGGTCAAAACCAAACCAAACCAAACCAAACCAAACCAAACCAAACCAAACCACACCACACCACACCAAACCAAACCAAACCACACCAAACCAAACCAAACCAAACCAAACCAACCCAAACCACACAAAACCAAACTACACCACACGAAACCACACCAAACCAAACCAAACCAAACTACACCACACCAAACCAAACCAAACCAAACCACACCAAACCAAATCACACCACACCAAATCACACCACACCAAACCAAACCACACCACACCAAACCAAACCACACCACACCAATCCAAACCACACCAAACCACACCACATCACACCACACCAAACCACACCACGCCAAACCAAACCAAACCAAACCAAACCAAAAACAAAAAATAAGGGAAAAAGTGACAGAATGACGTTGTCAATATTGCAAAGGGGAATAATAAACCTGTTATGCAAGATGACCCTGTAGGGATACTTAGATTTGAAAGTTTGGTATTTTCAAATGTTTAACATCCGAATAAAAATCAACAAATTGGATAGCGACACAAAAGCAGAAGTTTCGAAAAAGTTTATATTAACAAATTAAATAGATTGTATTTTATTATTTATTCACACTATCTATCAAAATAATGCTAAATAATAACAAATTAACCTTCCAGTATACAGAAACGGTGGGGGTAACTTTATTGGTGCTGAACTCAAGGTTTATGTTTTCTATAAAACAATATTAACCCCATATAGTTGCAGTTTAAAATGATAAGGTTTGATAAGGTTATTGGGGATAGCCCATCAGGCTTGATGGTGTTATTGGGGATAGCCCATCAGGTTTGATAGGGTTATTGGGGGATAGCCCATCAGGCTTGATAGGGTTATTGGGGATAGTCCATCAGGCTTGATGGTGTTATTGGGGATAGCCCATCAGGCTTGATAAGGTTATTGGGGATAGGCCATCAGGCTTGATGGTGTTATTGGGGATAGTCCATCAGGCTTGATAGGGTTATTGGGGGATAGCCCATCAGGCTTGATAGGGTTATTGGGGATAGTCCATCAGGCTTGATGGTGTTATTGGGGATAGCCCATCAGGCTTGATAGTGTTATTGGGGATAGGGATTCTGGGACAGGTAACTCAAGGTGTTTTTCATGAATTGTTGGACTAGCTTATTCCGAATTACAATTTGACCCCCATCCAACGCGTGTCAGCACTGAAACGCCATAATCCTTAAATATAACGTCAATAATACTATTTCTCATCTCAATGATCTCTTTGATGGCCATTGGTATGTGTTGGCTGATCGGTGATGAACCATATAGGGTGACGATAGACTTGATGCATTAGGTCAAAAAAGTCTCCGGTTTATGGTCATAGATCGGCTTCAAAATTGGTGCGGTGACGTTTTTTTTATTTGTTTGTTTGTTGCCAACCAGTGATATACGTGATATATGTAGGCTATACGCGTTTATTGGTACCTGACCATATTTCCCATACACAAAGTATGGTGTCCAAGAGAGGCCTCACATAATTCCAATCTATCCAGCAATTTGTGCTGCAATTGGACATCGTTTCATACCACAAAAATATAGATAGACAAATAGATAGATCTTGATAGTCATGGAGGTAATGGAGAGAGTAGTGGCCATAGGAGGTGTAGGGGCATATCCAGGAGAGTGGGAAGGAATTTATATAGAGTTTATAGGTAGGCCGGTTAGGCCTACATTTTATACGGGCGACGGACGGTTTTGGCTCACCTATGGTGTCACAAGTGACTGCAGATCTAGAAGTGAAGTCTTGAGTTAAGTCCAAGACTGTCTGTGTTGATTGGCCGCGCCCCCTTCATTTGATCAGTCGACTCATCTGTCTGCCATGGGACTGACGGTTGTCGCGTTGTAGTCTTCAATCTGGTTCCTCCTGTCATTCGCGGGAATGACAGACGTGCCTGCACTTTCAAGATGTTCATCACCTTGCAATTCACAGTGGAAACTCTAACTTTGGATTGTTAATACAATTGTGCAGTTGCACCAGTTGAAATTCACCAAATGAAAATATCCAATATCTAATACAATCCAATGAGCGTGGCCTACATCGGGGAAACAGAACGGAATCTCCCCTCAATGCTTAAAGAACACCGAGCATACAGACGCAGAGGAGATTTCGTTGTAAAGCACTCCCACATGAAGGACTACCAAATCGACTGGAAGGCAGCTCAACTCATCACACCCATCAACACATGGCATCCCAGACGCATCAGCGGCATCTGGTGATCCTACTATATCCAAAGTCAACATCCCAGACTGAGGGATCTCCTACATCCTAAGTCATCTACCCTCCCACCCCCTGTGCTTATTAATAACTGATTCAGTTCAGTGAGCACCCAGTTCCCTACCCCACTCTAAGGATCCTAGCTCCCGCCTGTACTAATCCCCAGGATCCAGTATTAGTGCAAATCCCAGAGTCCGGCACTCTCCAGAAGACAATCAGATCATACGGATCGAAACGTGGAGTTCTTTTCAGAACTATTTACTAGAAATGAACTAGAAATGTTGCAATGTTTGGAAACAGCTAGAATTTGTTTTTATGTAGCCCGCGTAAACAAATAAATAAGCGCCGAACACGAAACCAGGGCCTTTTTAAAAGTTGGGCTCCAGCTACTGCTTTTGTTTATATGCAGTATATCATTGCAACTGTACATAGTACACTGTATACTGTACATCGCAGACACCACCTCCAAGGCCTCCCTTGCTTTAGATTGTGTGTATCAGAGATGATTACTATATATAACATTTTGAAGCTTTGCATGGTGAAAGTATAATCTAGGAATAGTTGCAGTAGCATCATGTTAATTATGTAATAAGCTGTAAAAATGGTGCTGGATCTGAAAGGAACAGGTGGTTTGACAACTTTAAGTTCTCTGATGGTCTCCTCTAGACACTCAATGCATAATGATCGAAACATCGAATTGTCAAAGTACTGGGTCTTTTCACTACAATAACAAATCATAACGCAATTTATATGGTGCATCAGTCATCAATGTACAAAATAATTCAATAGATATTTCATACAAAATCGATTTAAAATTTGTTTAATAAATATTACTCCAGATTTCAGAAATATGTTTCTAGAAGTTTGAGACCCTCCCCAAGAAAAACTTAAACATGTATAATATAATGTTTGCATATTGTGAATACAGAATTGCATAAGATACTGCTGCATGTTCTTTCCACATTTTGTTGGTGTGTTGTGGACCATGACACAAATGAGTCAACATGCTGTACAAAATCAATGGAATGTTTCATGGACACATGATAAAGTTTTTGAACGTCCAGTTAAAATTTGTGTGGATGGGGACAATAATGTACATTTTAACCCTATCAAGCCTGGGCTGTTTTTCTTTCCTTCTCCGACCTGGGGAGGGGCTCATTGTGCCTCCCCCCTCTGTATTTGTTGTATTAAACAGCCGATTTTCATGAAAGTTTGTAGGGATGTTCGGTTTGGAGCGATCTATCTAATGAGGCAATGAAAATTTTCATAGGTTACCGTTAGGGGGCGCTATACAAATGTTTTGGTCATTTTCCTCATTTTTGGTCACAAACATTATTTTTCCTATATCTTCCTTAATGTTTATCCGATGGCCAAGAAATTTGACACAAATATTGTCTGGAGGGTGCTTTAAGCAATATTTTGGGTCATTTTGTTTCAAAAACATTATTTTAAAAGATTTTGACCCAAAATTATGATTTTTTTTACCAAAAGTACAACAAAGGCAGATATAATAACATCCATTGTACTATTGATGACATAAATTTAAATAATAAGCAAAAAAACTCTGAAAAACTTTTTAAAAATCATGTTTTTGGGACAAAATATAACTGTATTTAAACATAATGACGGCCATATTGGATTCTCAGAATGCACTGGAAGTGGTCACATGTCTCAATATTGTCCAGAGTTTAAAATTTAACACAAACCCCAAAGCACACTTTTAAATGTTAAAAAAAATCAAAAATTTCGTATTTTTAACAAAAAAGTAGAAATTCAATTTGACCTGTTCAAAATAAACGGTTGCCATGGTTGCAACCGTGAACATCATTATCATGAGGGGGGTCCCAAAAATTGTTAGGAAAAGTCAGTAAATTTAAGCGTGATCGGACAAAGCGTTCTGGAGATATTATACAAAAAATACCATGGGTGGCACAAATTTGGAGTAGCTGGCCAATAAAATAAGACAGGGTTGTTATGTTTTTAAAATCAATGGATGAAATATTAAAGTTACAAGGAATATTTCACAGGATTTTTGAAACAAATTAAGAAAATAATGTATCTCGAATGAAAACTCGCATGAAAAAAGAGCGTCACATCAACGTATTATAAAAGGACATTGAATATGATGTTAGAATTTTATACGAGAAATGTCTGACCGTAACCCGCTTCTCATTAAGATTACTTCTCCTTAAGATTAATTATCATTAAGATTACGTCTCATTAAGATTACTTTAAAATACAACAGTACATGTTGTCTTAAGCATTGCTTGTAATTTCTTGTCAATGGGTGTAGGGTGGCGAGGCCAATGGAGCAGGACCTACACATATCGTATTCACCCAAGCACACACCACCACCACATTCCCTTTAATTGAGGACATTCAGTTTATTTTATTTCACAGTGTGTAATTGCTGTTAATATTTTGAACTTTTTCTGTCAAAAAATTGTCTAGAAAGATCTGATGTCATTAAATTGGTATCTAAATCGTCCTTCTTGATAACAAAATATATAGTTAACAGACGCAAATTATATTTATTTTATTTATTATTTATTTGTTGGCAGAAATCAAAATCGACCCAAATATCACGAAATACATATAAAAAACTAAATATCTACTAAAAATTACCATGAACTTCACACCTGAACTTTCCTATCCTTTACGTTAAATAAAAAAACATTTTGGAGATATCTGTTCATAACTTGAGAGAAAAATGGCAAGTTGTTTCTGTCCAAAGTATTTCCCCGTTTGGAATTAAACACGCACTGTATATTGAGGTTAGGCTTGTCCCATAAATAGGGCCAGTCACCGTATCCTTGGTCATAGCCACACCTGTAGCACTGATATGACCCTATCTACAGTCTACACACCCTCTCATCCTGCCCTAGCGCTAGTCCCAACTGCACAAATAACACTGAATTATTTTCCAATGTTCATCTCCGGAAATGCACATTTTCCAAATTTGGCTGTTTCTAGAAATTTGTGAGCTAACCTTTAAAAATAATAATAAATAATGAATAATAATAGTAAGAATTGTGCAGACGAATGAACGATATTCAACCCAAGAAGTACGTTCTCGGGGGTGTGATGGACAAGTAGGCCTACGTAAAACAATAGGAAACCGCGCAGGATAGGCCTACGTAAAACAATAGGAAACCGTGCAGGATAGGCCTACGTAAAACAATAGGAAATCGTGCAGGATAGGCCTACGTAAAACGATAGGAAACCGCGCAGGATAGAGATTTTAAATGAGGCGGCGCTTGCCACCATTTTCATAAAAATTCCATTTTTTAAGGAACAAAACGCCATTGCTTGCACATTCGTTTTCTAAATGTTCGTTTCTAAATAATGCAGTGTAGTTAATCACACAAAGGTACACTGAGTTAATTGGGAATTATCTTGTTTTTTAAATATCCACGTACAGAAGAATCACCTTGTTCCGATGCCAGCGCTTTCGATTGTGCTGATGGTTCGTGCGTGTCACTAAACGCTGTATGTGACGCTGTCAGAGACTGCTATACCAATGGATTGGACGAGGAAGAATGTGGTAAGTAATACATGAGAATAACAGCTAAAGGTAATGAATTGGACAATGTATAATGTGGTGCACACTGAATGAGAACATTACCTAAGAGGTTCTACTTAATTCATTGGACAATGAAGAATGTGGTAAGCAATGGGGTTGTTTGAGTAGCAGCCCAGGGCATATTGGATTCCCAGAATACATTGCATAATTACGTGACAAAAACTCTTAAAAGAAAGGGGAAACTTTACAAAATCAGAACTCAAGTTTCATGTTTTCAAAAGAAAATGTTAACCCCTATAATAGATGAAGGATATTATTGGGAGATTATAGTAATTATCTCCTCTTGCATTAGTAACGTGCCATAAACTCTTTAAAGAGTTGATAATTTAACGGGTGTGGAACTCAAATTTCATGTTTTCAAAACAAGTTTTTTTCCCACCATCAATACCTTAAGTACAATGAATATCCGCGGCAGCTTACAGTAAATTTCCCCTTTAAAACAATTAGCTATTTAAGGAGAAAATCAGTTGTTCCGCATTACAAATTTAACCCAAAAATTAAAAAAAATAATGATGAAATAACGCAAATGTATAAACGTTAATCATTTTTTTTAAGGGGGGAACATTTCCCCTAGTTATAATGAAGTATAACCGAAATTCGGATGCAGAACTCAAGTTTACATGTTTCAAAAGAAAATGGTACCCTCTCGAATAGTTGACGTAATATCTACGGCAATGTATAGTAGATGTATACCTTAATAATATTGGTTTGGCCTAAATTAGAAAATGAGAATTCCGCACCGTAAGCAAACTTGCATATTATCATGAAAGATAATCTATAAAGAAGGGCTTACTTACGGGGTGCGAAACTCAAGTTTCACTTTTCAACAAAGGACAAAGATAAAAGTTATCCCCAAAGTTGTAGTCGAGTACTTAGTCATCAGTATTGTTCTAGTCTAGTCTAGTACGCGTACTTTGTCATAAGTATGAGTATGTCATACTCACTGCAATAAAACCATTAAATATGTATAAAGAGTTTCTTTCCACCCAAATGAACTGGATTGGTATAAATGTTCCCAAAAAGTAGGGCATTATTATTATGTTGTACTTTTGCTCTATGTGCTGGATAATAAACGTGACATAAATTCCGCGTGTGGAACTTGAGTATCTTAAGTATAATAACGCGACAAAATATTTATACAGACATTAGAATATTGTTTTTATTAAAACAAAGTTAACCTTTAAGTATTTGAAGAATATCCTTGACAGTTTATAGGTACTTTTCTCTAAAAAGATTGGCTATTATAGGTGAAATATCTATAGAGGATAACTTTACCTGTCATGTTGCTGTTTTTGTAAGAAAATTGTTCACCTCTTCAATAGCTGAAGAATATCCACGGCAGTTTAAAGACAACTTTTTCCAACGTATAATAATATGATAGAAAATATATTTATAATACCCTGTAAAGCCTACATTTACTGAAACGCATTCCTTAATTAGAAACAGACTGCACTTTCACTT
The DNA here is from genome assembly GCA_029582265.1 of Zoroaster sp. YZ-2022. Classification (NCBI taxonomy): domain Eukaryota; kingdom Metazoa; phylum Echinodermata; class Asteroidea; order Forcipulatida; family Zoroasteridae; genus Zoroaster; species Zoroaster sp. YZ-2022. The sequence goes on along the minus strand of CM055817.1, from coordinate 8,731,455 downwards.
AAATCCCGAAGAATGTCGCTGAGCTCTGCCCCACTCTGGACGTTCCAGTAATTAACCAACGCTACAATACTCAACGGCTGTTCAGCCCACTGGACAACTGAATCCCCGATAATACAAACAGTACATTTGTTTCAAAATCCAAGGAATCGTGTTTTAGACAAAACAAGTCTCTGGTTCTCCTCCGACTCACGCGTCGGAATTTTTATTGTTTTATTTGCTATCAAACGATGTGCAATTGCTTACAAAATTGGTGAATCGATTGGAATTCTTGCGGCCTCTGTTAGCCACCATATTTTGTTTCCAGTAACTGCGTATACATTTTTTTAATTTGTTTTAATTTATTTATTTATTTATTTTCCCAAGGGTAAGGTGCATGACCCATTATGTAATAACATAATGCACACTCTGGAAACGCGCACTCCGGTATGGGGTGAACTGTAAGGAAACAACCGCACCGGAACACCAGCGATCCATACGCTGAATTTGTGCGTTCAAAGTCATCCAGCCCGCCCTCGTCCCCAAGTCTTTCGTGCAGTTTTTGTTTACCTTGTACCCACTGTTCTCTCAACCTGGATTCAATTTTTTGGATACTGTGTAAAAGAAGTAATAGTCTGATACCGGTACAAATAATATCATGTGCTGCACAGGGAAGGCTGGGACTAGGCCATCTAATTTATTTTATTATTATTTCAGTAAAATAGCTATTAAATCCAAACATTGAAGAATATTATTGCCAGTTTATAGTAATATTGCCCAAAAATACATGAGGAATTTTAGGAAAAAAATCGAGAGTCTCACATTCTAATCAAATCAGCAATGGAAAATATTGATGTTGTTATGATAAATAGTCCAAATAAGCGTGACATAAACTCTAACAAAAAATGATAGTCCGGCAGATAAACCTCGATTTCTTTTACAGTACCTTGCACTGAGGGATATACAATTCTTTTTGCAGAATATTGTTTACCAGAAGAAAAAAAATGCTTAGATTTTCAGGTTACCAGCCAAACGTCCACATAAAATGTATGCATTTCAACTGGTAGTCTGTTTAATAGCAAAATTCTCTGCTTAGCAGCTTTATGAAATTAGTCCCTGACTTTACTTTATTAGAAAATGATTGATGACATAATTGTCACCATTCAGCATTTTGAAATATAAGCAAACATTTACTCCACTTTTTGATTTCTGAAATAAGATCAATTTAAAAAACACTTGGTAGCGTACTCATTTCTTGTACAAATTATAAATGATTAAAATATCTTTTAAAAAACATTTTAGCATCTGATATAAAACTAGTTATTATACAACAATTTTTAAATTGAAATAAAAATTTAAAGTAAAATTATTTAAATTCAATAATCTCTAAGAACTGATCTTTTTTGGAAAGAGCCTAAAAATGTTAATGACACTTGAGAGTGGTTCTATTTTCTCATATGCATGTCATGTAATGCATGTATATATAGGGAAGACGCACACGTAAACACTGTCAAACACGTGTCTATCTTTCGAATTTGCGTGTGTGATGAAGCACTGGTTTTTTTCTTTGCCACTGTTAACATCTAGTAAAAGGGTAAATAATATATATTCATAATATGTCAACGTCAAGAGTGACGTAATCTATAGTTACTTTTCCTTAACTTCCACAAAGGGGAATTGTTTTTGTATGGACAGTTATATTTCAAGGACAAAATATGATGACAGATACATAGCTGCAGTAGCGTCGATATAAAGTCTTCATTTGCAACAATGTAGGTATTTTGGATTTAGGTGAAAGTTTGTAATTTATTTATTAATTTTTTTATTTTTGCAAAGTCAAGTTAGTGATTTTTCTCTTCAGGAAAGGGCATGGACACACCTTGAGAGTCTGCCATGCTTAACCCAAAACTGAACTACTCGGAGAGCGCTAAACTCAAGAATGACTATTTGAAAGAGGGCGACGTTCCCCTAAATGTATAATTCCTTCTGACGAAAATGAATAAGAAGTAAAATTACACAGAAGTAAAGTGAGACCGATACTCAGCGGTAATCGTATCAAAGAAGCATAATTGAGAAATGTAATACAGTTATAATAAACATTGGTTTTGGAATGCTACTTTGGCCTCCATTGAAGATACCAAAGTGTCAAACAGTATCACGATACAAACTCACGTTATACAAAATATGTGCAATAAGTCGACATGTGGAGTGTCGTGGCCGAGCGGTCTAGCTTACCGGACTCAAGTTCTGGTGTTAGCAGCAGAATGTGGGTTCGAATCCCGGCCGTGACACTTGTGTCCTTGAGCAAGACACTTAACCATAATTGCTTCTCTCCACCCAGGGGTTAAATGGGTACCTGTGAGGGCAGAGTTGGTTGATTAGCCCTAATGATTTATGAGCCTTATGAGCAGGGGTAATGATATAATGCGCCTTGAGCACCGCTTAGTTGGTGGATACGTGCGCTATATAAGTCCACACATTATTATTATTATTAGAACATAATTAACATTTAATAGCATCTATTAATATTGGACAGTTTCCTTGAATCATAAAGATGAAGTTGCTCAAGTAAACTGCTCCATTCATCCATCCACAAAAAATGTATACCTTACAATACATAATTGTGGGTCATGTGCCTTCTGGAAAATAGTAAAAGATTATGGACATCAATATTTTGATACATTCTTGGCTTCCCCTCCCCATCCCTACGTGATTTTTCATTGTAAACAAGTCTAATATTTCCAAGCATACACTAGTCAATACATTGTTCACTAAATTGCTAATTGTAGTCATGGGCGTAAATCCCAGGGTGATGGAGGGATTATATGCCAACCCCCCCACACACACAATTGTTGTCCAGGAGGCAGGTCGCCTTTTTGGGCCTGTAACAAACTTAAATTAATCAATTCCTCAGTAACACCATAGAGCCACATAGAGCAATAGATAATTGGCATAAAGCTGTGTGTCATCTGTGTGTCATCTTCAGTTGCAAGTAATGATTCAATAACAACGGATTGTCTCCTGTCTTATTCTAGGATAAGACATATTTGCTGTTTTTTCAAACGGTTGTAATTTGTGTTGTATGAGCGAGTTCGTTCAGATTATAGGTCGTTTAGAAGACGAGTGGTGCTTCCTTGTTTTGTTTACCTTTTGATAATTTGTGAATCAGTTTGGCTCGGTTTGCCAGTAACACTTTATGTGTTGTGTTGTTTATCTCAGTTTGAGTATAGCCTCTGGCTAATATTTTTTGTGAGAATATTTTGACTTTTTCTGTTAAATCTTCCTCATTGTTGGTGTTTCTATCATATTGGAGAGTTTCTCCATAAACAATTGTTGGGTGTGAGTGTGCAGAAACTGGAATGTTTTTGTAGGTTTGGTGTACACGTTTGTGTCTAGTATGCCAGTTTCATGGAAGCGTTTTCCTTTGAAAATGGTTAAGTCACGATATTCGATTGAGGTTTTTGAACCCTCATAATATGTGAATTTAAGAGTTGGGTGCATCTGATCCATTGTGTTTATGAGATTTTGAAATCTTCAAGTTCGCCACTATAGATAACTAGTCCGTCATCTCTATAGCGCCACCATTTTAGGATATGATCAGCCTGTTGTAGGATTTTATTTTCGAGATCGTGTTATGTCATATATTAGCTTTTGAGCCCATTGCACAACCGATTTTCTGGAAGTAGAATGTATTTCCAAATTAGAAATAATTTCTGTCAAGTATTAGTTCGAGAAGTTTTCGGATGTATTCGGAAGGTGGTTTGTTGATGACATACGGATGGTTGGTTTGGTCGAGGGCATTGCATACACAGTTTTGGCGGATATTTGTGTACATTGGAACAGCATCGATTGTGATGAGCCCATCTTGTAGAAATGTTATTCCTTCAAGGTTCCACAATATGCCTGCTTTGTCGCGGACATAAGTTGTGCGATCAGAGCATACTCATCGAAACGTCGAGTTGTAACCTCCAGTTCTTTTCAGAACTAATTACTACTCAATAGAGATTTTCACATGGTTTCACCGCAATTAGTCTTCACCACGCAAAGCTACAAGTTTTACCTATCTACGCGCTACGGGAGCCTACTACCACCAAGGTCCGGTTGTTCAAACGAGCGTCGATCAGACGTTCTAAACTGATGAACAACCTTGCCTTCCTCAAACGATGCCGAGACTCTAACCTCATCCCGCCGGGCCTCCAGCTTCAAGATCCAGTTTGCAGCCTTCGTTCGCGTCTCATCCTACGTTCAACCAGCGTTTCCCTACTTCGTGAGAGGATCGCCTCCACCTGTTCCTTTCTCGACCGCAGCTTATCCTTAAAAGATACTGTCTACCCCCCAAGGATTTCCAGAAAGTTACCAACCTCACTTCTTCTTCGAGCAGACACGCGTTCATCACCACCTGACGTAAGCAGATCTACAAGTTTTCGCAACTTCAACACCTGGATACGGGATCTTCTACATCCCTATTCCCTCGCGCGTTCACTCAGTCTAAGGGATCTCCTATATCTCCACGACCTTCCGACTCGGAGTCCTGGAGGTCTCCTTTATCTCACTCCAACCGCGTTTCTAGGAGATTGGATACCGGATCTTCTACATCCTTATTCCCTCGCGTTCACTTGGTCTCTGCTCGGTCCAAGGGATTTCCTCTATCCCCACGACCTTCCGACTCGTAGAACTGGAGATCTCCTATATCACACTCCAACCGCGTTTTTCCAAACAAGTATTTCAAAATAATAGTCACATCCCATATGTATGGGAGTATTGAGGTGTTGGCGGCCTCAATTTAATGCAACTTTTATAAGTCTCTTGACTAGGGATAGTATTACTACAGAAGAGAAGCCACTTCCGGAGCGCCAACCTGTAACCCTCTCTTGTGGTTGTTCACCAGGATGCAATGATAATTGGGGTATTTTGTTTTCTGAGTGCCTCCCAGATACGAGACAGGCCATCAGCCTCAGATGATCCCTCAAGGGAAGGAGAAAGGAAGTAGGTTTGGTTGAAAAGGAAAAATACATGTGTCCTTTAATACTAGCAATTTAAGCATTTTTGAAAACCTTGACTGCGTGTCACAAAGGCACAATTTGTATTCCAAATGCATGGTTATGCTTATCTATGTGAGAAAAATAAACAAGCAAACAAGCATTCATATGTGGACCATTCTAATGTAATTGCATTTAATTACACAAAAGCTCAGTCAGTCTGGCGTGTTACATATGGAGACACTTGACAATTGAGGCAGGATGCAATTACATCAATATTAGGTTTAAGAAAAGTGATGTTGGTAGCCACTGGCCTGTCAAAACTGACAAGGAAAACCGTTACCATGACTCAATTTGCAAGAAAAAGACACGCTTCCGATGTGGGAAATGCAGCGTCGCAGTCTGTCCCACATGTATGGTGCACTTTCATGCATAGACTCTGACAACAACACCATTTTTAACAACTCAGCTCCAGCAACTCAAACATTTGAAGATGATTTGTGGGGGGGGGGGGGTAAATGAGATGAAAGGGGGTTGCAAATTCTAACAACTTATTAGAGACACCATCTGTAAATTTTACATTAATTTTCTACCAATAACATTGCTCGAAATGGATGTTATTGATCATTTCTGACAAGATTGAAAAAGGAGGGGGTGGGTTCAACACACCTAGAAAATGAAGCCTAAAAACCTCTTGTGTTGATGTCACAATACTACCCTGACTACTATTTTGGTTGTCAATATATGTACCAAATACTATGTCATGTCATAGATCTATCAAATCTCCATACAACTATCAAATCTCCATCAAATATCAAATCTCCATACAACTGAGCGCATTACGTACTCTCGAAATCAACTTTTTATCTACCGTAAACTCCCAACTATTCTTCACTATGATAAGCTCAAAGTACTGAAACTCAACGGTATACTTCGGTACAGAGGAAAAAGAGCTGGTCGCCGAATTGTAAGTGAACAGTATAATTGCCATTTGCAGTCTCAAATTCCTGTTATGCAATCCACTAATCGGAAGAACAGAACTGTAAATGTTCGTCGCATTGATAGATCAGTACTGATCAATACTAGGACTATGTATATTCAACCATGCTTACCCTCGGTAATGCTGTTTAATGCCAGCAACATGCATGTGATCGCAGTGACTGAAACCTGGTTTTCTACTACGAATCCTGCCTCGGCATGTCAACTTTCCTCTTTTGTCCAATTCCACCGTGACCGAAGCGATCGTATTGGTGGGGGTGTTGCCCTTTACGTTCGCGATGACATCAATGCAAGAACAGTTTTTAGCGACCTCATTCCCTCGCATCTTGAGGTCTTATGGGTCAATTTAAAATCGTCCAGTACTGTCCGATTGATGAAAAACATTTATGTATGCGTTCTCTATTCACCACCTCAGTCACAGTTTAAGGAAAGTAGTATGTGATACGCAAATCTTGCCACGTTTGTGGAGGAGCAGTCTGCAGTTTGTCTGCAGTGATTTTGTGCAGTTTGTAATGGCAATCCTCCTCATCCCTCCTCAGTGAAATGGAGCAATGGGCGACGATTTTGCACTTTGTGGAGGAGATTGCACTTTGTGGCGGTGGAGCACCATAATTTTTTTTTTTGATGGCCAAATTTCAATTTTATTTTTTATTGTTTTTATTGTTTTTATTTTTTATGACGTCATTTTGGCCAAGTAAAAAAAAAATTGTGTTACCACTGCTCCACCGCCACAAAGTGCACGCTCCTCCACAAAGTGCAAAATCGTCGCCCATTGCTCCATTTCACTGAGGAGGGATGAGGAGGATTGCCATTACAAACTGCACAAAATCACTGCAGACAAACTGCAGACTGCTCCTCCACAAACGTGGCAAGATTTGCGCATCACATGATTGAAATTTTTTTTTCAATTTTGTTTTCAATTTTTTAAATTTTTTATGACGTCATCAGACATACCTGCACACAAAATACTGCACACAAAATACTGCACACAACTGCGCACTACTCCCTCCACACAAACTGCACACAAACGAGACACGTCTGGGCGCGCTCCTCCTCAATGTTGGTCGTACACAAACTGTACACAAACGAGACACGTCTGGGCGCGCTCCTCCTCAATGTTGGTCGTATTAGGCGCGCGCGCGTGACTCCCTCCACACAAAACTGCACACAAAATACTTACTCCCTCCTCACAAACTGCACACAAAATACTGCGCAAGCGCAGCATGCATATTGATGATTTCGGGTGGAGGTAAAGCAATCTTTGACATCAATATATTTACAGATGGTTTTTATATTGGTTTTAAATTGGAAAACATTTGATAGTTTGTGTGGTGGAGGGAGTAGTGCGCAAGCGCAGCATTCATATTTGTGATTTCGGGCAAGTTGAGACAGTCGTTTCTCACATCACCTCTCGTAAACTGAAAACATTAAGTATTATTATTATTAATTATTATTATTATTATTATTATTATTATTATTATTATTATTATTATTATTATTATTATTATTATTATTATTATTATTATTATTATTATTATTATTATTATTATTATTATTATTATTATTATTATTATTATTATTATTATTATTATTATTATTATTATTATTATTATTATTATTATTATTATTATTATTATTATTATTATTATTATTATTATTATTATTATTATTATTATTATTATTATTATTATTATTATTATTATTATTATTATTATTATTATTATTATTATTATTATTATTATTATTATTATTATTATTATTATTATTATTATTATTATTATTATTATTATTATTATTATTATTATTATTATTATTATTATTATTATTATTATTATTATTATTATTATTATTATTATTGTTATTTTAAATTATAAAAAATTCAGGCCTTTAGAACATTGAGTCTTTACTCATTGAGTCTTTACTCATTGAGTCTTTACTCATTGAGTCTTTACTCATTGAGTCTTTACTCATTCAGTCTTTACTCATTCAGTCTTTACTCATTCAGTCTTTACTCATTCAGTCTCTTTACTCATTGAATATTTACTCATTGAATCTTTACTCATTGAGTCTATATTTACAGATGGTTTTTATATTGGTTTTAAATTGGAAAACATTTGATAGTTTGTGTGGTGGAGGGAGTAGTGCGCAAGCGCAGCATGCATATTGATGATTTCGGGCAAGTTGAGACAGTCGTTTCTCACATCACCTCTCGTAAACTGAAAACATTAAGTATTATTATTATTATTATTATTATTAT
>CM055817.1:8628244-8720744 GCA_029582265.1 Zoroaster sp. YZ-2022 | reverse complement strand
TTACTCATTGAGTCTCTTTACTCATTGAATCTTTACTCATTGAATTTTTACTCATTGAGTCTTTACTCATTGAATCTTTACTCATTGAGTCTTTACTCATCGAATCTTTACTCATTGAGTCTTTACTCATTGAGTCTTTACTCATTGAGTCTCGCTACTCATTTGCTCATTTTGCTGCTCATTTGCTCATTTCGCTGCTCATTTGCTCATTTCGCTACTCATTTGCTCATTTCGCTGCTCATTTACTCATTTCGCTACTCATTTGCTCATTTCGCTACTCATTTGCTCATTTCGCTACTCATTTGCTCATTTCGCTGCTCATTTACTCATTTCGCTACTCATTTGCTCATTTCGCTACTCATTTACTCATTTCGCTACTCATTTGCTCATTTCGCTGCTCATTTGCTCATTTCGCTGCTCATTTACTCATTTCGCTACTCATTTACTCATTTCGCTACTCATTTGCTCATTTCGCTGCTCATTTGCTCATTTCGCTGCTCATTTACTCATTTCGCTGCTCATTTGCTCTTTTCACTGAAATACAAACACGAAAGGGTATCGCAAAGGGTATCGCAAATGAGCAGCGAAATGAGCAAATGAGTAGCGAAATGAGTAAATGAGTAGCGAAATGAGTAAATGAGCAGCGAAATTAGCAAATGAGCAGCGAAATGAGCAAATGAGTAGCGAAATGAGTAAATGAGTAGCGAAATGAGCAAATGAGTAGCGAAATGAGTAATTGAGCAGCGAAATGAGCAAATGAGTAGCGAAATGAGCAAATGAGTAGCGAAATGAGTAAATGAGCAGCGAAATGAGCAAATGAGTAGCGAAATGAGCAAATGAGCAGCAAAATGAGCAAATGAGTAGCGAAATGAGCAAATGAGCAGCGAAATGAGCAAATGAGCAACGAAATGAGCAAATGAGCAAATGAGTAGCGAAATGAGCAAATGAGCAGCGAAATGAGCAAATGAGCAGCAAAATGAACAAATGAGCAAATGAGTAGCGAAATGAGCAAATGAGCAGCGAAATGAGCAAATGAGCAGCGAAATGAGCAAATGAGTAGCGAAATGAGCAAATGAGTAGCGAAATGAGTAAATGAGCAGCGAAATGAGCAAATGATAATAATAATAATAATAATAATAATAATAATAATAATAATAATAATAATAATAATAATAATAATAATAATAATAATAATAATACTTAATGTTTTCAGTTTACGAGAGGTGATGTGAGAAACGACTGTCTCAACTTGCCCGAAATCATCAATATGCATGCTGCGCTTGCGCACTACTCCCTCCACCACACAAGCTATCAAATGTTTTCCAATTTAAAACCAATATAAAAACCATCTGTAAATATATTGATGTCAAAGATTGCTTTACCTCCACCCGAAATCATCAATATGCATGCTGCGCTTGCGCAGTATTTTGTGTGCAGTTTGTGAGGAGGGAGTAAGTATTTTGTGTGCAGTTTTGTTTGGAGGGAGTCACGCGCGCGCCCAGACGTGTCTCACGCGCGCGCGCCCAATACGACCAACATTGAGGAGGAGCGCGCCCAGACGTGTCTCGTTTGTGTGCAGTTTGTGTACGACCAACATTGAGGAGGAGCGCGCCCAGACGTGTCTCGTTTGTGTGCAGTTTGTGTGGAGGGAGTAGTGCGCAGTTGTGTGCAGTATTTTGTGTGCAGGTATGTCTGATGACGTCATAAAAAATTGAAAAAATTGAAAAAAAAATTGAAAAAAAAATTTCAATCATGTGATGCGCAAATCTTGCCACGTTTGTGGAGGAGCAGTCTGCAGTTTGTCTGCAGTGATTTTGTGCAGTTTGTAATGGCAATCCTCCTCATCCCTCCTCAGTGAAATGGAGCAATGGGCGACGATTTTGCACTTTGTGGAGGAGCGTGCACTTTGTGGCGGTGGAGCAGTGGTAACACAATTTTTTTTTTACTTGGCCAAAATGACGTCATAAAAAATTTAAATTTTTTTTTAAAAAAAAACCCCACAAAGTGCAATCTCCTCCACAAAGTGCAAAATCGTCGCCCATTGCTCCATTTCACTGAGGAGGGATGAGGAGGATTGCCATTACAAACTGCACAAAATCACTGCAGACAAACTGCAGACTGCTCCTCCACAAACGTGGCAAGATTTGCGTATCACATACTACTAAGGAAGAACTCCATGATCACATCCTCAACACAATCGACCATATCCGCTTGGCAGATGAAAATGCCACCTTTATCATCATGGGCGATTTTAATGACTTCTCTACTGAGCCAATCGAGCGACAAACATCATTGATTCAAGTTGTCAAACAAGCCACCCGAGTTAACTCTGTTCTGGACAAGATATTTACTGATCTTAGTGACAGTTACCTAGAGCCAGACATCTCAGCTCCGATATCTTCCAGTGATCACTCAGTTGTCACCTTCTCTCCGCGTATTATCATTGCACCAAAGACGTCTTTAGTGACTTCTTTCCGACCTTTTCGCGACTCATCCATCCGCGAGTTTGGGCAATGGATAACGCAAATGGATTGGTCAGCGTTAGGTGATTTCAGTGATCCCGACATAATGGCAACGAATTTAAGACAACTGATTAATGGCAAATACAGGCAGTATTTTGAACTTGTCACAATTAAACGACGTCCAAACGATAAGGCATGGATTAATAACCGATTGCGGAGACTTATAATACAATGTGACAAAGCATTTAAGTGTGGTGATCAAACCTACAGGAACCTAAGGTACAGAGTCCAGAGGATGATTAAGTCTGCTAAAACACAATTTTACAGTCGCAAAGTTGAACACTTGAAGCAATCTGAACCAGGGAAGTGGCATCAACAAATTCGACACCTGACCGGACAAAAAAAGCAATCCCCATGCCTCGCTGATCACGATAAATCACCTCTACAGATAGCTAATGATTTAAACGCCCATTTTGCTCAGATCTGCTCAAAGTTCCCGTCTCTTAACATATCTGCACTGACTACCTACTTGCCAGCACCAGCTGCACCCGTAATACACCGTCATCAAGTTTACAAGTGTCTCCGGCAGCTTAATACATCTAACGCTTGTCACCCTGAAGACTGCCCAACAAGGCTTCTCAGAGAATTTGCTTATGAATTGGCAGAACCTCTCACTAAAATGTTTAACTCATGTCTAAGCTCTGGAATATTTCCCAACATCTGGAAAAAATGCATCAGTTTGCCCTGTACCTAAGTCCCCTCATGTGGATAGTTTTGAACAACTCCGCCCAATATCCATAACATCTGTGATTGCTAGGATTTTTGAAGGTTTCTTGGCAGATTGGGTGATGAATGATATCAGACATAAAATTGACCCACACCAATTTGGTAATATGAAAGGCAGTTCAATTGACCATTACCTTGTAAATATGCTTGATACTATCCACAAAGGTTTGGACAAACCGGGAAACTCTGTCAACTTATGTGCAGTTGATTTTAGTAAAGCCTTTGATCACATTAACCATACAACTGCAATTGAAAAACTGATTCACCTTGGTGTTAATCGAGCTATCTTACCAACAATATGTAGTTGTTTATCACATCGCTCTCAAACTGTTCGTTATCGTGGTTTTAGTTCATCCTCACTTAACGTTACTTGTGGTGTACCTCAAGGTACAAAACTTGGACCGATTCTTTTCTTAGCTATGGTTAATGATGCTGCCATTACACTCGATAACCGCTGGAAATATGTTGATGACCTCAGCTTGGCTGAGATTGTAACTAAACGTGAGCCATCAGGAATGCAGTCACACATCAATGCACTTATGGAATGGTGTTTATTAAATGATATGAAACCAAACCCAGGGAAATGTAAAGCCATGCAGATATCTTTCCTTCATAACCCGCCACCTCCTCTGTCTCTCCAAATCAGCGATGCTGAACTTGAGGTTGTTTCATCCATGAAACTTCTAGGAGTAACAATTCAAAATAACCTTAAATGGGATCAACAAGTTCAACAACTCATTACCAATGGCTCACGTAGACTTTACATCCTCAGTTAAATCTAACTATCTCATTTTAATTTATAAATTGTATATTTTACCCATTCTTGAATTTGGTGCGGTTGTGTGGTCTTCGGGACTAACCCTGGCTCAAGTTCGTAGTTTAGAGCGTGTCCAGAAACGAGCACTCCGCATAATTGTCTATCCAAATGTCTTGCCTTACAGTGACCTTCTTAGTTCACTTAATATTTTGTCACTCTCAGAAAGACGTAATCAGCTTGTCACTAAATTTGCCCACAACTTGCTCACCTCCAAAAGACACCGTCACATGTTACCACCAAATCGACAATCTAGATGTAATCATAATCTTAGAAACTCAAACAATCTTACGATGCCCAAAATACACACCCAAAGATACAAACAATCCCCTGTTCCCTCCATGATTAGGTTGATCAACTCTTAGTAATTTTTAATTACTCTTGTATTGTCACAACCTTGTTTTTAGTTTTACTTTGTATTGTGCTTTTAATGCTCAATATAATTTGTAATGTTTTCTAAGGAAATGTTTTTAATAAATTATTCACCTTTCTAGATGTTCTTCTTAGGTACTGTAAATTTTTACCAGAATTGAATTGAATTGAATTGAATTGAATTGAAATGTTCCACAATGGTCCGCATGCATAATGTACTCGCACTGCTTCAAACGCGCTCATACGATGCATGTATATTGACTCCCAAAATGACAGATCAGTAGGTAATGACGTCATCTACATTGGGTCAATTCCCTTTGAAATTCAATTTTATGCCAGTACTCTTTCATAATATTGGTAAATATATTTGATAAATATTCCTCATCTTGAATAAACACTGCAGTATATTTATAATGATATCGTGCACATGTATTCTCTTGTTTCTTGTCATTATTGCGCAGTGTTCTCAAATGAGGACATGTAGATAACTAATTAACAAAATTAATTAAATTTTTAATTTTTAATTTTTTTTGATTAAAATAACCTGTCTGATGTAAAAACCAAGAGTTGAATTTTGTTAACAACTTAGACAATAATTTGCGCATGAGAGGGTTAAGAAACGTCTTTACAATCTAAAGAAACAACAACAACAAGAACAAAACAGTGGTGTTGAGTTTCCATTCTAAATCAACTCGAAAGTATTTTATGAGCCTTGTAGGTACGATATAGTTAACCAGATTCTACGATCCATGCACCAGGACCAGATTTCACTAGTTAATGAATTCACTATCTTTGATTTAGAGCCTCCAAATTGTTGTTAGTAAGCCATCCCAGCCTAGAGTCGAGACATCGGCTTCGGCTATGTAATTAGGCGTATGTCTATGCATTGGGGCAGCCGATAGTGGTAGGTTAATAATCAACCAATATAAATCTGATGTGGCCTCTTTAGAAATTGGCCTCAAAATTTCCATCGTTTTCAGGTAACGCTTTGTTTTCTTCTATTGTTCTTTTGTTTTCTATTGGTCATTTAAAATATTGTACCATAAGGCAGTGCGAGTTCACAGGAAACAAACAGCCCAAAATCTCTAATTTTCAAAAAGTTTTCGGATTGTCGGGATAATCTTTCCAATCTTTGAGGGCGGTTAAAGAAATTGTCATATAGACTGAATTCAAGTTAAAACTGAGAAAACAAATTTGCTGAGTTGGCGTTAGAATTGATTTGTTGTTGTTTATTATAAACCCCAAATCTTTACAAAGGGTTGTTCTGGATAGAACAATTTCAGCGCATTCTTGGTATGTTTGACGAACCAGTAGCGAGTCATCAATGTAATCACATGACTCATGTCCCATTATTCTAAGTGAACTCACCAAGGGTTTCATCACTTTTGTAAATAATCAAGGGTTGCATGCCAAACCAAACGGCAGACAGGTCAACACGTATACTTTATTTTGCCACATGAAGCGTAAACATTTTCAATGTTCTTTGGCAATACACAGACGTATGCGTCATTTAGATCAATCGATACCATAAAACAGTCTAATTAACTGTATTGCGTAACGAAATGTTTCCATTTTAAAATGCTACCGGTAATACACAACAAAGGCATCCTGCCCCTGTAAGTTGATAATGGGGCGAAAGGATTCTTGGATCTAAGAAAATTGTTTGAAATAAATTCGCAAATAAATTGGCAACTTTTTCTTGCGAACTCTATTCTACATGATTTGTGTATCATTGTAAATGATCTTATATTTGCACCTGCCTCGTAAATGCGTAGAGTAACTGAGCTGAAATGTTATGTTATAATCAGTGTACAGTGAACATTATGATGCATTATTTACATCACAGAGAAATTCAATAGTTTCAATGTAGTAGACTCGCATACTTTATAGCCAAATGCTTAACACCGTTCAACATTACCCTATGGAATTTACCAAAATGCTTTGTATTATAAATACAGGTGTTATATATTATATAAAGGGTTTTTTTTCAACTTTTTTTGAGCGATATAATCACATTGGTTTTCACTAAGACTGCCAGATTTTACTTGGCTGTATTCGGTTGTCGCATTTCTGTCGACTTCTTTCTCTGTCAGCATCTTGGGCGCGAGAAGTTTAAATTACTCTGTTGTCGATGCTGACCCGAGCAGCATGGCTTGGCACCCCGTCCTCGCTCCTGTTCGAAACCGAGGGGCCTAACTTTTATTAGTCTTCTGAATGTCTTTGTATTTTGGGGGAGAGATTAAACCCCAAACATTATAGCCAGGTAAACTGCTGATTTAGGTCAGGCTTGGTAAGATTTAGTTCATAGTTTGTGTAACCAACATGGCTACTGAGTCAAATAGCTTTGAAATAAGAGCATTTGGGTCATGTTCTTATTACCTTTCATTATTATAGAGTTTTTAAGTGTCAGATGCATGACCCCTGTGTAATAAGACATATAAATCATGTTGCTATACAAGGCCTCGAAGTAAGAAATGTAAGGTTGGTCTGTCAGATCAGAGAAAGACAGGGCTTTCTTCAGCACCGAATTAAAATTGATACCGATTGAGCGGATTGCCGTTATAATGGTAGAACAGAGGGCCAGCCCGTTAATACTTGGGTGTGGACGGCCAGACAAAGTGACCTCAAATTCCGAACCTCAAACTGACGGCAGTGCTTGCAAAACTGCATCCAAAATATGCAATGAAATCGGTAAACAAGAGTCATCAGACGGGCGGTCCCGCTGTCAGCCCTCCAACAACTTTGAAACCAGAAAGTATGTTGTGGGGTCAGGCCGACCCTGTAGTTCATGGCAACAGCCCATTCCCGCCAGGTTTGTTGCTATGGTTAACAGGAGAGAACTCGCGTCAAGATAACCAAACAATAATCCCCGGATGTTTTGAACATTTGGTCTATTCCCTTGTTGACCCGAAAATAGGTCTGACATTTCTAATTCGCATAAGAGGCAAATCTCACCATCTATACTAGTACATAGGAGGAGCGTCGACATGACTGTCATGATGCAGTCTGCCATGGGGCCCCTACTTTAGCTTATCATCAGAGTAGAACTTAAAGGGGCAGTATCGTCACGATGGGAGCACAATTTCAACAAGGCATGGAATCGGTGTCCTAGTTTAAGATGAGCACATTGACTGAACATTGACTGAAAATATACTGGCTCATTTATGTAGCAGCAAGGGTAATATGACCTTATGATGTATTATTTTCAGTCAATGAGTTAATCTAAAACTAGCACTCCAATTCCATGCCCTGTTTGATCATGATGATATTGTCCCTTTATCCTTCCGATTGGTTATAATAATAATACTTAGTAACAAAATAAACAAAATATTGTTTGATTATATTTAATTAATCAACAGAAAACATTTGGATAATTAATACACTAAAAACAGTGGAATTATGAATGTAAAACAATAAAAGGAAAAAACTACAATTTTGAAATGTTCATGCTTTATCCCCTTCAATATTTGAAGAATATCCTTGGAAGTTGTAAATTTGTATCTTAAAAAGATTTACTTTTTTTAAAGAAATCCATTTTTCCGAAACAACTCCAATAGTTAGGGAAATTTCCTTGGCAGTTTCAAATAAATGAGAGAAAACAAAACAAAAATTCAAAAGCAAAACAAAACAAACAAACAAACAAAAACATAATGGATGGTTTATACGAAAGCAGAGATTTACCCGCAAATGGGAAATATTCAAGCTGGAATAACTTTAAGACATAGTAACGTGACAGATACTCTATAAATAGTGGTTAACATTGTGGATGCGGAAATAAAGAATGTTTCATAAAGAAAATGAGAAAAAATATTTTGTTAAGACCATTCGCCCGTGTTTTGGGGTATTTTAACTTCAGTTTCCGAACATTGTCTTTTTTCTCTCTCTATGAAGAAGGTTACTTTATTGGTGCGAAACTCAAGTTTCATGACATCAAAATAAATGTTTACCACCTCTTCATGTTCCAATAGTTGAATATCTGCGGCAGTTTATACTGAGATTCAATAAAACACATGTGAACCACTTATGTATTTTGCAGTTCAAACCTTATTATTGACATATTTAAATGATTGTTCATACCGGATGATGATTTCACTGGGTATACCATTGTTATTTTAGATTATTTATCTCATAATGTGACTAGCAGTTTTAGCAAATATGTATATATAATAATTATATTGTCGATACGACCCCAGAGATCTAAATGAGCCCCAAATCCTACTCAAGGTTAACCAGACTCAAGTGGGATAGACGGGCCCGACTTCCAACACAGGGTCGATCAGATCCAAGTGGGGTTAAACAAACCCATACCATACTCGGTATCCTCTCGACCCCAACTCCCTCGGGTTGATCGAACCCCACTGGGCTAAGCAGTCCAAGGAGAAACATATATATTAGTTCCAAGTTCAACTATTCTTAAATATTATATAGCCCATTATCAGTCTTCTAAAATATATATCCATGTGTTTAGAAAAACCAAAAAACATAAACTTACAAGAATAGGCCTATTAAATTAATTTGCCACATTCCACCTTGACACATACAGTCTGAAAATAACTCCGTAGTACATCAGTACGTCCTTTGCCTATACATATTGATAATATGTACAGCACCTGCGGTTCTACTATGCTCGACATTCAATCATATTAAAATTCTACATCCAATAAGATATGCGGAGTATTAATATAGAATGGATTTAATGTATAACCTCAGTCTCAATACAAGAAATGCAATTGGCAGTCACATTCCCGCCAAATAAGTTACGACAACAGAGACTGTACGCATTTTGCCAAATTGGCACGAAATCATTATCCGCAGGGGATATATAGATGCACTCTGAAATAGGTCAATCCGATACCATTGAAACCAGTTGGTGGAGCGCAATGGTCTCAATCTAGGTTAGTGCATGTCACTGAGCTCTGCCCAACTCTGCACGTTCCAGTAATCAACTGACGCTACAATACTCAACGGCTGTTTCGCCCATTGGATAACTGAATCCTCAATAATACAAACAGTACATCTATTTTAAAAGGCAAGGAATCTTGTTTTAGGCAAAACAGAACAAGTCTCTGGTTCCTCCAACCCACGTGTCAGAAATTGTTTGTTTTGTTTGCTATGAAACGATATCCAATTGCAGACAAAATTGGTGAATTGATTCTGCGGCCTCTATTAGCCACCATACTTTGTGTATGGGAAATTTGGTCTGGTTCCAATAACCGCGTATACATTTTATTCATTGTTTATTTATTTTTTTATTTTGTTGTTGTTGCCTAAGGGTCAGATGGATGACCCATTATGTAATAACATAATGCAAACTCTGTAAACGCGCACTCTGTGCGTTCAAAGTCATCCAGGCCGCCCTTGTCCCCAAGTTTTTTGAGTAGTTTTTTGTTTACCTCGTACCCACTGTTCTCTCACCCTGGATCCAAATTTTAGGATACTGTGTAAAAGAAGTGATAGTCTGATAGCGGTACAAATAATATCGTGTGCTACACAGGGAAGGCTGGGACTAGGCCATCCAATTTATTTTATTATTATTTCAGTAAAATAGCTATTAAATCCAAACATTGAAGAATATCATTGCCAATTTATAGTAATATTTCATACATGAGGTATTTTAGGAAAACAAATCGAGAGTCTCACATTCTAATCAAATCAGTAAATGGAAAATATTCACGCTGTTATGATGATAAGTCAAAATAAACGTGACATAAACTCTAACAATAAAATGATAATAAACCTCGATTTCTTTTACAGTACCTTGCACTGAGGGATATACAATTCTTTTTTGCAGAATATTGCTTACAAAGAAAAAATGCTTAGATTTTCAGGTTACCAGCCAAACGTATTATTATTATTTATTATTATTTCAGTAAAATAGCTATTAAATCCAAACATTGAAGAATATCATTGCCAATTTATAGTAATATTTCATACATGAGGTATTTTAGGAAAACAAATCGAGAGTCTCACATTCTAATCAAATCAGCAAATGGAAAATATTCACGCTGTTATGATGATAAGTCAAAATAAACGTGACATAAACTCTAACAAAAATGATAATAAACCTCGATTTTTTTACAGTACCTTGCACTGAGGGATATACAATTCTTGTTTGCAGAATATGAAAAAAAATTGCTTAGATTTTCAGGTTACCAGCCAAACGTCCACATAAAATGTATGCATTCCCGCTGGTAGTCTGTTTAAATTGCTTAGCAAAATTCTCTGCTTAGCAGCTTTATGAAATTAGTCCCTGACTTTACTTTATTAGAAAATGATTGATGACATAATTGTCACCATTCAGCATTTTGAAATATAAACAAACATTTACTCCACTTTTTGATTTCAGAAATAAGATCAATTTCAAAAACACTTGGTAGCGTACTCATTTCTTGTACAAATTATAAATGATTAAAATATCTTTAAAAAACATTTTAGCATCTGATATAAAACTAGTTATTATACAACAATTTTTAAATTGAAATAAAAATTGAAAGTAAAATTATTTAAATTCAATAATCTCTAAGAACTGCCCTATTTTGGAAAGAGCCTAAAATGTTAATGACACTTGAGAGTGGTTGTATTTTCTCATATGCATGTTATGTAATGCATGTATATATAGCGAACACGCACACGTAAACACTGTCAAACACGTGTCTATCTTTCCTATTTGCGTGTGTGATGGAGCACTGGTTTTTTCTTTGTCACTGTTAACATCTAGTAAAAGGGTAAATAACATAATTTCATAATATGTCAACGTCAAGATTGACGTACTCCATAGTTCCTTTTCCTTAACTTCCACAAAGGGGAATTGTTTTTTGTATGGACAGTTATATTTCAAGGACAAAATATGATGACAGATACATAGCTGCAGTAGCGTCGGTATAAACTCTTCATTTGCAACAAAGTAGGTATTTTGGATTTAGGGGAAAGTTTGTTTGCTGTGTGGTCCCATAAGAAAACGCTTAAAATTTCAAATGTGTCATTCTGCACAATGTCCTGCTAAGATATCCTTTATAAACTATGCATAGGTATCATGATTACAAGAAAAACAAGTAGTTTTCGCCAAAAAAGTGAATATCGGTGGAATGGGGGGGGGGGGGTACGCACACTTCGAACCACCCCCACTGACTCGATGAAGAAACATTTAGTCGCCTCTATATGTTTTTAGTGAGTTCCATTATATCTCGACATGGGGAGTTGGAAGGATGGGTTGTAAGATATATATAGGGAGAGGAAAAGCACAGACAAACAAACAAGCAGAGAAAATAGCCTAGTATGATTCACTCGCACTGAATTTATGGCAGCGTTAGGCTTATGTAATGCAGGTGTCAGATCGATTAAGAGTTGAATGGAGAGCATGGAGGTTGACGCTCTGACGTCCCTACATTAGCCCATTTATGTACCCTTAGCCACACATGTGCACACACCTCTATTGAAGCCCTCACCCAGGCTTGAAAGTTTTAGCTAAAAAGAAATCACTTCTTTTCAGATGTTCAATTCGGGAAAAATTGTGTAAACATATGTCTACCCGAGCACTTAAAGACGAGATCTTATAAGGGTGTCTATTTTATTTATCTTGTATAAAAATCAAAATTATTTGATATTTTAAGATGTGCATTACTGCAGTACATATTTTGTATATAGGTCCCTAATAGGATGACAAACATGTGGATTATACATTCTACTGTCATACACAGCTTTTTGGCTTATTTTGTCTTTATTGTGAAGTTTTATAATGTATTTCAAAGTCAAGCCAACCTATCTGCCACTCTCCCCGCCACTTTTCTCATCCATCTCCAGCCCTCCGTACCCTGCCATACACTCTCAATTCTCTTCTGCCTATTTCTTGTTTATTTATGCAAGATAACATCTAACAACTTTGCAATCCATAATAAATGAGTAAGGTTCTTTTTTTCTTATCAGCAGTGATTGATTACATATAGATATATTCCGCATCTCACACCTCCTCACACCCTTTCCACATCTTTCCCACCCTACCTTTGCTTATACGATGATAAATATTGATATTGCTATTTGATATTGATATAGATAAAAATAGAAATATGAACAAGTACCGTAGTTATCCTAAATATTAAAGTTTGTGAGTTTCTGTAACATGTTCAAAAGTATTTTGACTTAAAAGTCCACTTTTCCTAATTTTTATGAAAGAAATTATCATTTTATAACAATTTTTCTAAATTCGACTTTATTTACCAAAATTTATTTCATAGAAATTAGGAAAATTAGGAAAATACTTTTGAACGTGTTATGTATAATATTGATAAATATCGATACATTAACAATCATCGATTTTTCCAAATGCTCAATGATGACAAGGTGCCATCACGCAGAGTCTTATTCAGCCTGTTCTCCTGGTATTAAATCTGCAAATATAGATTGTATATCCCCCAAAACATAATTCACTGTAACTTCTGCCGGACTAGGGGTAACATTTTCAGTGTTAAGTTTATAAACCTATCAAGCCTAGACCCTTTTATCGTTCTTAGGCCTGGAGGATGCTCATTATACCCCCTTCTGTATTTTCTGTATTCCTCAGCCGATGATACGATCTATGGAATGAGGGCCATAGAAACTTCCACAGGTCAACATTAAAGGGTCTATGAAGTGTGTTTTTGTCTTAATTTGTTATTGTTATTTTATCAGTTGATGTGAATAAAAAACAATTTTAAGTTTGTTTTGTGTCTTAAGTTGATTATTTTATTTTAATTAAATTAAAACAAATTGTTTCAAACTTTGCACGACGCGAGGTGGCGCTTTTCACGTGGACGTACACCTGTGGAACCTTACTATATAAACTCTCACAGTAAACAGTGCTAAATACAAACATTCAACAATTATTTTAAAATACTTAGAAGTCGTACAATTTTTAAAACCAAAAGAAAAAATATTGATCGATATGTAACCTTTTATTTTCTTCTCAATTTATTGTGGATAGTCCAGGTTTCCATGGAGTTATTTTCATCCCAATGGAAATCACCCTCTACAGTAGTGAAAACGCCCAAACTGAAAAGCAACCATTTTGGAAAAAGGCTTTATGCTTGAAATCAAATTAGGATCACTTTTTCAGGGCCTAGTGTATCCAAAATACTCAAAGATGGAAGTCAAGGATCGCAGGTTATGATATTGGGACATTTTTACACAATCCATCAAATGTATGGGCCTCAAATCGTTGTTTTTCAGAAATATTTGAGGACATACACTTTATGATAAACAACTCGACGCTTGAATTCCTCACTATTTAGTGGGGTGCATCCTTACGCTAGGCGGCATGGTCTTGTGCCCAGAGGCGGTACGGGTACCAGTGAAACTTCAACAGTAAAGCATGTCACAGAGTGCCACGTAAACACATGCTATAGTGCTAAAATCTCCTATAGGTGTACATCACGGATTTTATGTTGATAAGGAAGAATGGGAGGAGCGCGGCGCCCCCCCCCCTAAATTTAGAGAAACAAAATTAATTGTACAAATGGACGCAGCAAAAATGGACAAAGGGAAAATATATTCTCCAATATACATACTTTACTGTTTAAACTCTTAAAATGGTCTATTTAATAGACCTAATTTGTCCTAATTTTTTGTCAAAATGGTACTTTCCCAATAACTTTCTTAATTTTCGTCAGTTGGCCATAAGATGTGGTACAGATGTTGTATTTAGTACAAGCAACAATGTGACGTCATTTAGATCACCACTTGATGGCGATATAAAAGACATTTTGGCTATTTTTCCCAAAACATGATTTAAAAAAAATATTTTGACCAAAAATTGGGATTGTTTTACCAAAAGTACAATAAAGGCAGATGCAATAAGATCCATGGTACTATTCATGTCATAAATTTATAAATTGAGCAGAGACAAAATTCTGAAAAACCTTTAAAAAGTGATGTTTTTGGCACAAAATATAATAATTTGCCTTTTAACGTAATGGCAGCCATATTGGATTCCAAAATGCATCGGAAGTGGTCACAGTTCAGAGTTTAAAAGTTGACAACAAACCAAAAATTTAAATTATATATCTTACAGTATCAAAAGTTAGTATTTTTAACAGAAAAGTGGAAATTAAATGGACCTGTTGCTATGGCAACCGTGAACACCCATTATTGTTGATGTTGGCACGAGGGTTCCCAAAGAATAGTAAGGAAAAGGACAAACCATTCTGGAGACATTATTTAAAAAAAATATCACAGTGGACATTGTGCCTGATAAGGTTAAATGAATGTTAACTCTTCAATGTATAAGAATATCCTTGGCAGATTATACAACAATATTTCAAAATGATTAATTCTGCACTGCAATCAAACCATCAAATTAGAAATGTAACGCCTCGGCACAATAACGTGGCACAAACTCTTTATAAAGAGTGGTTAGCATTACGTGTGCAGAACTCATGTATCATGTTTTAAAATAAATTGTTTACTCCTACAGAATATCCTCGTCAGTTTATAGTGAATATTTACAAATAATGAGGTGTAAGGAGAAAATAGAGAATTGCCACGTGGAATATTCATGCAGTAATAACACAGAGACATAATAATCTGACAAACACCCTTTAGAGAGGGAAAATTACGAAAGCGGAATTTAATTATAATGTGAAATATGTATAAGAAATAAATAACGCAACAATAGATGATGGTTATCGTTGGCATTTATATCAAAAGTTTCCCCAAAGATTGGTACTTTAGGAGTTTACTCAATGCACACGAACCCGTAAAAGGGATATATTAATGTGTAATTACAGGAGTGAAACTCATGTATAAAAAATAAAAAAATAACTATAAATATTCTTAAAGTCCATACAAAGTGCCTTGATTTTTTTTACTCAGAATTGTTCAGTATGTATTTAATTATTTATATGCTATTCCAAAAAACATTAAAACAAATCAGAAACTGCTGAAAAAAAATCATGATTTTCAGCCAAAATTCCAGCGGTTGAAATCCGCGAAAAAATCTGTTGGACATTTGCGGCCCGTGGCGGCAGCAAACATTTTTCCTGTATTTGTGACGTACTTTTACGGGAGCTCGAAAGGAGCCGGCTTAACAACGGTCTGGCTGCCGCCGCGTTGTCCGTGGCTGTACATGTACATGTGTGTATGGGATTCCCCTTGCATACAACTCATGTATTGTGTGTGCGTCCGTGCACGTTTGTTTCCGGTGTGCAGTGTGGACATACGTATACGTACCGGGGGCCGGGTTATTGTCAAACTATTAGTCTGGTTGACAGCACTGGCAAGATCATCAAAGGATGATTTTTTATCGGCACAAAACAAGAACAATTTGGACACATTCTGCAGTGAGATTAACTTTCATGATAATAAAATTTAACAAATCAAATACTGGACATTCCAAACTTTGGTTGTTCTTAGAATATTTGTTTGTAAAAAGCAAGAAAAATAGGGTACCATTATGTGCGCTTATGCCGGACTCGAGATCTTCTTTCGGCTAATTCGCCATTTTCGCCTGGATTTCGTCCGGATTTCGTCCGGATTTCGTCCATTCCGGGCTTAGTTGATACGATTCTATGTCACTTATATCACCAACTTTGTCATTAGTATAATCTCCATCAAATGACGATGATGAACAACACAACTGGTCAGTACTATTTTTGGAAACTTCTTCAAAAACACTTTCGGAAGTCGTAGTTGGTAAACTTATTTTTGCAGCTGTACGCAATGCGCTTATAGTGGATGTGTGGGACCACGAAGGGACGCCAACCTCCTGGCTTGAATCACGCCTAAAGTGCCTCTGGAAGCAGAAAGGATCGACCACTGACGCCACCAAACACCGTGGGCTCTGCATAAACTCCACCATCAATAAAGTTCTTATGGTAATCGTGCTTAACCGCTTACGAGAGACTTATGAACGGAACCTACTACCACATCAGTACGGCTTTAGGCGAAATCGATCGACCATTGATGGCATCTACCTGGCGAAAAACTTGACGCCGAAAGTCTCTGGAGAGATCTTCGGAGCATTTGTAGACCTCCGGGCGGCCTATGACCATCTTCACCGCCCGACCTTGTTTGCCATACTCAGACAGCGCACGAAAGCCTTCAAAATAGTAAAAATCCTAGAGCGACTATACGAAGGAACAACAGCAAAGCTAGATGACTACAAAGAGCCAATACCGGTCAAAGTAGGGGTAAGGCAGGGCGGCCAAGAGTCGCCCTGCACCTTCAACATCCTGCTGGACTACATCCTCAGAGTGGCCCTCCATGAAATCCAGGAAAAACACCCGAATGTTGGAGTAGAATTCAATTTTGATATCAAAAATGAGTCTACAAACCGCGAACAGAGAGCAAGGGCGGCAACTAGGGGGCGCAGTAGGGCGGTTATAGTGCTATATGCTGATGACATCCTAATCTTCAGCCGGTGCAAACGAGAACTCGAGAGTATGATGGCGATCATGCGCCAGGTGTTCTCGAGATATGGGCTCACGATGGCAGACGACAAAACTGTCACCATGCAATGGCACGTGTCAGCGGAACTCCGCGAACAAGCGTCCCTGATCAGCCTGGGTGGGGTACCACTGGAGAACGAGCGCACATTCAAGTACCTCGGCCATGTCCTCACCGATGACCCGTCAGCTCTGCCTGGAAAAAGTGGTCGGAAATGAAGGGGGTCCTAACTGACCGTGAGGTGCAGCTTTGGGTACGTGTAAAGCTTCTGGAAGCTTGCATACGATCACGCCTTGTATATTCGGTTCAGGCTACACAACTCACGAAATCAGAGATGAATAAACTTGAATCCGTGTGGGTCAACTTCCTGAGAAAAATGGTCAAGGGCGGCTATACCCGGAAGGGAAATCGAACAGCCGAAGCAGGGGAAGAAGCGGAATGGAACTGGGCCTTCAAGCTCTCGAACTCTGATATATACAAGATCTGCAAATCAGGCACTCTGCGAAGCTTCTGTGAGCGACAACACCTCAAGTACATAGACCACCTGACCCGCATGGAGAATAGTGACGAGCGAAAAAGATGGTCCTTTACGAAATCCGAGCACAAATACCCAAAAAGTGAGTGGAACAATAGAGGTGATATGGTTGGTATCGATGAGAGCCAGCTTAGGAAGACTATGTTCGATAGAAAGAAATTCGCGGAATGGATAGACGAAGTCTACCCAGTCCGACCTCAGAAGCAGAAATAACTGCTTTCGAAGGAAACCCCAATGATGATGATGATTTCTGTACAAAACGTACCGCAGCAAACAGTAGTTGCGTTCAGTACATTTTCATAGTTTTTTAAGGGTTAAAGGAAAATAATGAAAGTCTTATTTCTGGTGATTCCTACTTAGAATTACTTACTTTTTAAAATAGGGTTGAACATATTTACCATTTTGTATGGTCTTTAAGTTGGCAATTTACATCCCCATAGAAATGAGAGCGGACAAAGTTATTGACACAGACACAAAAGCAACTGTTGACCGAGTGGCCTCAGCAATAGTTTTTATTTACCAAGAGCATTATAATTGGTTTATCGTTACATGAGTAGTAACATACAACTGCCCATTGTAAAATATGTGCTTATATTTGTAGATCCACCACTGGGTACGTAGGTTTCAGACTGTCTGCTACTTTTACCTGTTCATATTTATATACATGTACTTGTTTTATTCGCGTAATGGCATTGCGTAATCAGCTGTTGAATTTCGGACATCCAACAGCCGTATACAAGTCATTCTACATTAGGCCACGCGCTTATTATGGTTTTATGTGTACAAGTGCGTAGACATTTTTAGGGGCCGGGGTAGGCGTCATATTTCCCATCATCCACCGATTTGAACATTACAACAATCACTCATACTGGGGGTGCCTTCAAAATAAAAGAAATCGATTAAAACACAAACTGATTAAAACACAAACAGTTTTGTGAACACTTTCAAAATCGCTCAACGGAAGTGTGTGTGTGTGTGTGGGGGGGGGGGGGGGGGGTAGGCATGAACGTTATTCGAGGGGGCGGGATAGGCGTGAAAATTTCCCCTCGCCTCTGATTTGAACGTTTCCACAATCACTCAGCATGGATAGCCATTAAATTAAAGTAGGGGGCGAAAACACCAACAAATTTGTGAATTCACAATACTATATTATTTCCGTTCAGACGTCTCTAAATGTCAGGAAACTATGCTTCTCAATGACTATCAACAAGGCCCAAGGTTTCAACTGGTTTGCCTAAATTCAGATAACCAAATTCTATTTCTCCATGTGCAAAATGTTATGTTGCGTCTCAATAGTCACAGAAAATACACCTTCCCGAATAGTTTACCCAAATATTCTCACATCTGTCCTCAAAACGTATAACACTGCCATATTATAATTGCTTATAATTGATTATAATTGATTATAATTGACTCGATTCATAATTGACTCGAGACTTGGACTTGGGTCCGACTCAAGTAACGTTTTAGTGACACAGACTCGGACTCGAGTCACCATAGACTCGACCCTTCGCACTCGGACTCGTGACTCGTAATCGATTTTGTGACTCGGACTCGATGGCAAAATTCCTAATATTAACACAAAAACAAAAACATGAACAAAATAAAGATTATCCTTGCAACATAGTGTTCAAGTTTTTTACTTAATTTAAACAATGCGAACAGTTTACAAACACTGGTCTCAATTTTCATGGCGTTTGCTCGTCCATTCCAGAGAAATAGAATGAATATACCTTTGTACAATTCAGTGTTCTGGCTTCCCTTTTATTTACTGATATGACATCTTTTTCGAAGTCTGAAAACTGATGAGATGCTAGCCCATATGTCCTGTATTTTTTCACTGAACTTTGAACCTATGTGTTTTTTTAAGTGAATCGTGACTCAAACTCGGACTGGGCCTTCGTATCTAGTGACTCGGACTCAGAATCGACCCACATGACTCGGGACTCGGACTTGGACTCGACACTGGGAACTTGGACTCGGACTTGGACTCAAGGCTTGATGACTTGAATACAAGTCTAGTTATTACGGTTCTCAAGAATGTTACCAGTCTGATGGAGAATATAAGTAATTGGAAAACGGTGAACAGATGGGATGCACAAGAAGGCTGTACTCTTCCCCTGTAACATGCACCTGGACGCATTTTTAATTTGTTTGTTATTATATATTATAATATTTCAGGTCAGTTTCTCCCTGTATATTTATCATGTGTACAACCACGTAAAAAGGTCCATGTCCCGTTGTGTGATCCCACTACTGCCTTTACCCATGTTGTTTGCATCTGAACCGGGGCTTGATCCCTGGCCCCTCGGCAGGTATGGTTTCGCCTCTGACCTGGCCCCATAGAGCAATGGATAATTGGCATAAGTGGACCGCCCACCAACATAGGGAATGGTTAGCTCAGTTGGTAGAGCACTCGTACGGTGTTCTGCTCCGAACCACACACTATTACAGTCCCTTAGAGATATTATATACATCGGTGGCGGATTAAACAGGGGTCAATATGGTGTTCGGCCAGCGACTTCCACAGCGATATAATTTGTGATTTCCGGGCACTCAAGAAATTTCTAGACGCAACAATCAACTCACACAAGGTTACACTCGATATTTGTAACAACAACAACTATTTAAATAGTTTAATTAGCACAAAGTAATCAAGTCTACACGATTATTACAGAGTTTAAATCAAGCTTTATACAATGATCGTAAATAATCCAAATTACAATTATCAAAAGTGGATTACACCTTAAAGTTGGTTACACGTTCCATCTCTACACCTAGTGTCTTGGGGGCATGCACCTGAGCACAGTTTATTTGTGTGGGGATGCCTATTGCACTCATGAGAATCTCCACAGACATACCGCGTACCTAGGTGTATGCCCCCGCAACTGATTTTGTATTTGTTTCATTAGAAAAAGAGCTTTCATTTTAGTTTCATCAAAGTGCCTTCTCCCATCGATACAAATCATCTTTATCCTCTGTCATATGCATTCAGTGAAGCATTTACAGTGTACAAGCCAGGTGTATAATTAAGACAGGTATTTGATGATCCCCATTGTTCCTAATAAGCATTGATTCAACTCAAATAAAATGTATGTTCGGCGGCGGGGTGGGGGAGGGGTCACAGAATGCAAAGCAACACTATAATTTGTATTCCTAGTTTTTTTTCTTCCAACCATCAACTCCGTGCCCCTCCATTTTAATACTATCATACGGGCCTAGCCCTAAATACATAATGTGGGGGGATTGATGGATTGATGGAAACATATGTATCCTGTAGCTATGTTGGCTCTCATGAATTTACAGTGTACATGGTGTATGATGAAGCTCAATGATTCCCATGTTCCCCCCCCCCAAAAAAAACCACAAAAACACAAAAACATGATTCAACTGTAATTAAATGTATGTTGACTGGGGGCATGCGGATGCAAAACAACACTTTAATATTTATTAATGTTTTCCCCCTTCTAAACAGCAACTCCCCCCCCCCCCACACTTTCTTTTCCAAACCAGCCTGGAGGCCTAAATGCACATGGTAGGGGGTGGCCTGATGGGAAAAAATGGAGTGAGTTTACAAATCATTCCAAACATTTATGATTGCTACTGTTTAATCTTAGACCAGGAAGTAAGAAATTACACATGGGAATTATACAACAATTTGTTTTATTTGTATTAGACATTTGCAGAGAACGTCTGTTCGCCTGCGTCGTTGATAGAAAGTGTATACAGGAGAGGAGGGTGTGTGACTCTAACCGAGACTGCTCCGATGGTTCGGATGAGGTAGATTGTGGTAAGTATATTGATGTTTTCATTTAGCGTCACACAATGTGACAGCATCAATCATTGTTTAGGTGGAGTAGGGACTCTGATGTACGGTTAAGACCCGTTTACACATGGGCATCTTTGTCGCGTGACAATGTTGCTAAGCCATGCCCAACTGCACTCTTGCACCATTTCAGTACACTGTCGCTGCAATACTGAAACCCTATCTGACAATTGAGTCCCAAATAATACAAACGGTGCAGGTATCTGTGCTTTCAAAAGGCAAGGAATCGTGTACATGACCCCTATGGAATAACACGTACATTTTGAATTGCGCATTGTGCATGGTATGGGACGAATGTAGGAAACAGCCGCATTGGAACGCCAGCGACCCATACGCTGAATCCTGGGCTGGGTAAACCCAGCGATCAAATGCCGTCGAGGCTATCCTCGTCCCAGGGCTTTTTGAGCAGTTTCTATATACTTCGTACACACTGATGGTAGAACAGAGGGTCCGTTAATACTTTGGTGCGGACGGCAATGAAGTGATACAAGGTGCAGACGCCTAGACAAAGTAAATGACATGTGGAGGGCCAGACTAATTCGTTGTGCTGCAAATGTGACCAAAATGGATGCGCTGTATCACATGGTAGAGGTATCAAACTGTCCTCCACACAGAATGCTGAATCATGCGCACCTGTCCGTATTGCAACTGTAAATTCACCTACTCAACACAAAACCAAAGTACTCGCTTAGCATGACTGCTGTATACAGTTTGACGTTAGATTGCTAACCACAAACTAACTGCAATGCTTGCAAAATTGCGCCCAAAATATGGAATTTAAAGAGCATACAAAATGGAAAAAATTTCAACCCTATTTGAAAAAGAAAGTAATTCTTTATATGAATAACCAAAAATAAGAATATCATTATTTTTCTTTAGCCCTTCAAAAAAACTGTACATCGCCACTACCGCGAACCGACAGGCCCGAAACAAAAGCCGTCGGAGACACTTTCACTGAGCCTATTTTGATGACTACATTTACGACAGGGCAACAGCCACAACTTTTTACTGCGGTACCTTTTGTACACAAAACATGTTACATCGCGTACAGCTGCAAAAATAAGTTTACCAACTATATTTTCCAAAAGTAGTACTGACCAATAGTGTTGTTCGTCATCGTCATTTCATGGAGATTATACTGATGCCAAAGTTGGCGAAATAAGGGGAATTGAATCGTATAAATTTGAGCCCGAAATGGATGAAATCCAGGCGACAATGGCGAAGCCGAAGGTCCGGACACATGCATTTACATGTACAAGCCTAGGACAACGCGGCAGCAGCCAGACCATGTTAAGACGGCCGTTTCCAGCTACTGCCGTAAAAGTACGTCGTAAAAACGGGCAAAATGTTTGCTATCGCTACAGGGTACAACTAAAACAATTACGATGCGAATTTCAACCACTGGAATTTTGGCTGCAAATTATGATTTTTTCCAACATTTTTTGGAATACCATATAGGCTAAATAATTAAATTCATACTGAACGTTTTTGAGTTAAAACACCAAGGTCCTTTGTATGGTCTTTAATCAGTAAACAAGAGTCAACAACTTTTATATCAAAAAAAGTATTGTGTGGTGTCAGGCCGATCTAATAGTTCATGGCACCAGGCGAACCACGCCATAACAGGAGAGAATCCGCGCAAAGACAACCACACAATAAATGCCCGGATATTCTGAATATTTGCTCCATTTCCTTGTTGACCCCAAAATAAGTCTGATATGTCTAATACGCAGAAGAGGCAAAATGTTACTTCACCATCTATAAAATACTAGTACATAGAGGGTAGTGTCAGCACGACTGTCATCTGCGTAGTCCGCCGTGGGGTCACTACTCGAAACTTGGTCATCTGAAAACTGTACAGCAACGGCGGCGGAACACTTTTAAAAGTTGGGGGGGGGGGGGGGCAAGGTCCAGTCAGTGTTCTGGGCAGGATGAAATTATAACGCAGGGGCACACAACAGTTGAAAGAGACGAACCATCGAGCGCAACATTAGTGTAGATGCTCCCGGTTTCAGCGGTGGAACAAGGGTTAAAGTATTAAAGTAACTATTACATTGTGTATTTTTTTGTAAATAAACTTTGTGCTCAAGTATTTTTCACAACCGTAGAATATTTTTAACGTATTGGCAAACTCAAAGTGTATACGGGAAAAGTGTGTTGACCAGAAACGATATTGCGTGCCTGGCTAGCCCAGAATACATGTGGACTATTTTCTCCTATTATCGCGGTATTCCTATATATTTTCCGCGACAATTTTTTTGTTTTGCGTTGCCATACTCACCTTATTGGCGATTTTCAACTCGGTCATCGGCAACCAAGAACTTTCTGCCGATCTGAATGTTTCCCCAACGGACGAATGTTCGTTGACCATATCTGTCAAAAGTACTCTGGTATCATTTTAAGTTTCACGTTTTATATGTTGTTCTGTCCTTTGGAATATCTGTGCATATGCCCCGTTTCAATTGTAAAAAGTTCACCCTCAATACATGCAATTCTCCATCGTATATAGTGGAATCGACCAACAATGGAGCGCGGGGTCTAAAGAAATTCAGGCCTTCGTAAATAAATGCCTAAAATATTTTTAGGTGTTCGGGTATATGTACCCGAAACACTTATTGTTTTTGTTCGGTTTTTAGGTGTTCGGGCATGTGCCCGAAACACCTGCAAACTTCACATAAACTTGAAACTTGGCATGTACTTAGAACTTAACAAGGAGATGAAACACGAGTTGTGAGTGACCCCAATTTGACCTTACTTCCTGTCCAAACCGGAAGTCAAAGTTTAATATTTAAAAAAATCATATCTCAACAACCACAAGAGGTAAATTCACATGTTTTGCACCATTGTACAGATCGTTAATTGTCAAAACAATTGTACACAAAGGTGACCCCAATTTGACCTTTACTTCGACCTTTACTTCCTCCCAAACACCTAGAGTTTGTGTAAACAAACTCGAATTTCTAGTTTAAAATTGTTTTCATCTGCTGGGAAGTTTAACACCGCCACGCTTTTCAGGCCATTGAACAACTCCTTTCCAATTTGTACTCGGAACTGCTCAGCATATTTCAACCCATTTTGCAACAACTCCTCTGCACACTGTTCACGTAATTTTCTTGCCAGTAACTGGTTTCCTGAATAAAAGTGTTCAGTTCATTGTTTACTTGAAAATGCATCTGTAATTATAATGATTATTAACCCTGTCATCTTTTCTGCATCTTTGCACTAGGCAAAGAAGAAAATAATAAAAATGTTTAGCGTCATGCCTTTTTTCAAAATGAGGAGGCGGCAACTTTTTTTATTTTATTATTTTAGATCCTGCCAGGCAGTATTTTCCAAGATGGCCGCCCCTTTTTTTCAAGATGGCTTCCATTGACACATGAAGACCAAATTTGAGGAATTTTATCTGTTATCCCTTCCTTTTGCATTCTTAATGTTTTTTTTGGAGAAGATGAGGGGAAAAAAACGAGATAGCCCCCAAAAATGATGCAGGTGGGGATGCTGAACATTTTTTTTAGATTGCCTTACAATAGGCCTATCTTTAAAAAAAAATACTAGAAGAATATAGTTCTACCATAGAGTTTATATAGATCTATGGTACAACAGCAAAATAGAAATACTTGCCTTGAACTGCATATGAAACAGCATTAAATAGGCAACTTCCATTTCCTGTAATTTTCTGTGCTTGAAGTTTGGAGCCTTGCGAGTCTCTAAGATGTTCAGGTATAATTGAGGATGCCCCAACATCAAGCTGCTTTAGCTTCACAGGACCCTACAGAAATGGTGAAATTAAGGCCAACAAGTAAAATACACCAGCTTATTGTCACCATCTGCTTCGTTTTTCACAGTTGCCCAGGTATTTATTTATTTAATATTTTTTTAAATAATTTAAAAAAAAATTCATATTGGAAAAACGTGGAAGATAAAATGCTGGTCTCGTAAATCAGGTTGTCAAAACTGACATTTAACTGTGGCTAACAAGGGTTTCTATACTACTGCACCCAGCATTTGGAATGAGCTACCATACCATCTGGTATCCGTCATGCTTCTTCATTGAGTCAATTTAAATCATCTCTTAAGACTCATTTATTTTAGGCACTATATATTTTTAAATTGTACTTGCATCTCACTGTAAAGCGCTGTGATACCGTTTGTGTAAAAGCGCTATATAAATGCCTTCATTGTATTGTATCTGTTAGATACCTTCAATGATGTGTTTACCGATATGTCAGGCAAAACGTACCCGGTAGAATATACCATCAAACAGACACACCTATCAGATCAAAATCCTCTCCAGTACCGTATGTTGTACAAGATGTCATTCGAAAAGAGGTTGAGACGATGCAGAGGCTTGACGTGATTGAGGCCAGTATATCACCGTTTGCTGATTGCATCGTCTTTAATTAGTTCATAAGAAAGATGGAAAACATTGCTTTTGTATTGACTTTCGTAAATTAAGTAAAGTGACAGTGTTCGACTCAGAACACATCCCTAACACATAAGTGTTAATGGCCAAATTGGGACAAGGGAAGGATTTTACCAATACAGATTTGTCTAAAAGGTTACAAATGCTTGCTTACAAAACAAAAGGTGCTATTATTCGTTCCAGAGTGAAATGATTTGAAGAGGGAGAAAAGAAAGTATTTCATGGGTCTTGAGAAATCCAGAGGTAATAAAAAACTGATGATGTCCATAAAAGCAAGAAATGGAAATGTTACCCATGACCAAGCTTTAATTATGCGCGAAACTGTTAACTATTATAGTGAGCTTTATGCATCGAAAAACATCCCCGATGAAAGCATCGATCAGTATTTAAATGATATTAAGGGCACGGAAAAACTCAGTGAAGAAGACGTGAATCATTGTGAAGGTTTTCTAACTTGTAAAGAATGTGAAGATGTGCTATTTGCTATGAAAATAACAAAGTTCCAGGTTCTGATGGGCTTTCTGTAGAGTTTTATAAAACCTTTTGGCATGACATAAAACATTATGTTTATTCATTCCATAAATGAAGGTTATGTGAAAGGACAACTTTCCACCACACAAAAAAGAGGTATTATTACGCTCATTCATAAGAAAGGTGAGATTGAAAATCTGGACAATTGGGGGCCAATTACACTATACTCAATTGTGACTATAAGATTGTTACTACTGCCCTAGCAATAAGACTCCAAAAGGTCTTGCCACGAATATTTAACGAGGATCAATGTGGTTACATAAAAAGGTAGAAATGCGGGACAAAACATCCGCCTGATTCAAGACATAATTGATTTGCGCTTAGATAAACATACTGAAGAGGCCATTATTTTCTTGGGCTTTAGAAAAGCGTTTGATATAGTTGAGGTTACTGTTGCCAGCAGTAGGGTGTGGGTTCGAGCCCCGGTCGTGACACTTGTGTCCTTGAGCAAGGTACTTAACCATAATTGCTTCGTCCTTCGGATGGGACGTAAAGCCGTAGGTCCCGTGTGTTGTGTAATGCACGTAAAAGAATGCGCCTTGAGCACCACTTAGTTGGTGGATACGTGCGCTATATAAGTCCACACATTATTATTATTATTATTATTTATCAACAAAGTTTTAGCGTTTTTCAATTTTGGAACGTCCTTTCTAAATTGGACTGATGTTCTCTTCAGTAACATAGAGAGTTGCGTCATTCATAATGGTTGGCTATCAAATTATTTCAACGTGACTAGAGCCATTAGACAAAGCTGTCCGTTATCAGCACTATTGTTCATCATTGCTGCGGAAATCTTGGCTCTTAAGATAAAAGCCAACGAAAGTATTAAAGGTATCCAGATTAATCAAGATGGAGACATATCAGAAATCAAAATGGCTCAATATGCTGATGACACGACCATCTTCATCAGAGATAAACATTCTATAATGTATGTACTAAATGAAACAAGTAATTTTGAAAATATTGCCGGGCTAGAGCTTAACCTAAACAAAACAGAAGGTCTGTGGCTAGGAAAAGGCTTTACTAATTGTGATTTTGCTGGTATAAAATGGCCTGTGAACCCTATTAGGTGTTTAGGTGTGTATTTTGGCAGAAACGAAATGAAGCTAAGAGAATTGAATTGGGACTGTAAGGTTACTAAGTTTAAACACATTTTAAATACATGGAATGCCAGACGCCTAACAATTTTTGGCAGAATTACAATAGTAAAAACACTCGGTATCTCTCAAATTATGTATAACGCTAGAGTTTTGCATGTTCCAAAGTCTATTATTAAGGCTGTCGAACGACTGCTTTTCACTTTGTTCGGAAATCAAAAGACGAAAAAGTGAAAAGAGAAACAATGATTGGTGATATTAGTGAAGGAGGGTTACGAATGATTGATATTCCGTCACAAATTAAAACTCTCAAAGTAATGTGGGTAAAACGATTATGTGATAATTCCCATGGATCATGCAAATGCCTTGCTAAGAAGGTTCTATCTCCATACGGAGGAGTTCCGTTACTTTTTCAATTTAACTGCCTTCCTGCGGACATTATTAAATTGATAGACAGGCCAAGTGGTAATGTACTTACATTTTATATAGATATGTTAAGGTCATGGTTCGAATTCAAAGAAATCGACGTCAGTGTTTCTGCTTTGGAATTAGACCCCATAGAAATTAGAAATCAGATCATATGGGGCAACAGTCTCATAAATATTAACGGTAAACCGTTTATCTTTAAGCATTGGATTAAGTCTGGTATTGTGTTTGTAGGAGACTTTTGTCCTAAAGTATTTGTTCATGCTACTGGCATTCAAAATCAGCTCATCAACAAAACAAACTACATTGCCGAGACGTATCAAGTCAGAAAAGCAATACCTAACATTTGGATCAAGAAACTAGCGGCTGCCAAATTGACTCAATTCATTGCTCCCTCTATAAATGAAAACGTTCTGAATGGGGATAATCACACAACTGAAATTAACTATTTGAAATCCAAGACAGTGTATAATATTCTTGTTAAGAACAAACAACACGTAAGTAGAGGTGAAGTGTACTGGAAAACCGTCTTACAACTCCCACATAACTTTAATTGGATACAAGTTTGGAATTTTAAGATTAAAAAACTACCTATAAATAAATATAAAGAATTCAGTTTTAAATTAACATACAACATCCTCCCAAATAAAACTAATCTGACTAAATGGAATTTAAGTAACTCGTCTAGTTGTTCTATATGTAATTAACTTGACGACCTCAATCACTATTTGTTTTCCTGTAAGTCTCTGAAACAATTTTGGAACAATATTGGCTATCTCATGAATCTCAACTTACGCATCAAGCATGACATTAAGTTGAAAGATATAGTGGTAGGCTATAATATTAACGATATTAATTTCGACACGATTAACCTCTTAATAATAACAGCCTCTTTCACTGTGTACAAATGCAGAGTAATTAAGGCATTCAATTCAAACACTACTTTTAATTATAAACTTCTTTGGAAAACGTTCAAAAATGAAATTGAATTCACAAACTGTATTATACCAAATTTCAAAACATTTGTCTGTTAATTAATTTGTAATGCTTCTGTTTTCTTCTTTTGTTTTGTTCAATTGTGTGCTTTTGACATGTAATTGTATTGATGGATAAACAATAAAAGAGAGAAAAAAAAGTTACTGGCACATTTCCATTGCTCAAGAAGACAAAGAAAAGACAGCATAGTAGACTAGCCAAACATCAACAAGTCCCCTAGAAAAAATTTTCACGGCATTTTTTGTTAATAGTTGGCATCCATGCTAGATCTGTTGTTCATATCATTGGGAAGAAGATTAGGGTGGATGCCACCCCCAATTTTGAATTTTAAGGTCATTTTGAGGTCACAAAGGTCAAATAAGGTCAAAAATCTGTATTTTAAAATTTTGTATCAATTTTGACCCCATTTGATAGATCTATCCATAAAATCTACTTTTATCATCATGTTGACATACCAAGCCTTTGAAATTAACAGATAAACTTTCATCTTGTACAGAAATGTATGGTAAAATGGAAACATAAAAGTGTGATTTTCTCTAAACTTTTATATCGTGTGTACATCAAAGTTGTTTACACTCCCAATCTCTCCATGTGAACTTTTTCCGACTCATACAGTGTACACACTCAATAAACTCCCCTGTCAATGTTAAAATTAAAATATTGTGATGAAGGCACGGGTCAAAGATTTAACATGGGTGGTGTCACGCATATATGATGGAGAGGGACGGTCTGTTCCTGCCTGGGGATCACTCAATGAAGCCACTAGTATAGTTGACCCCCTTGTAACAACAGCAGGGATGCTAGCAATCCTCCAGGCACCAGCAGATGACAATGATACACTCACCACTGTGATCAATCGCTTTGTGGACATTTCAAACAATACAGGCCAGAAACATACCATTATCACAGCTGACCAGCCACTATAGCAGGGGAAAGGAACTCGTATAGGCAAAGCCAAAGTTTGAGAATGTAATTTTTCTCATGGGAAGACTCCACATCTGCTTCAATTTCCTGATAGCTACTGGTCAACACATGGAAAGTGCTGGGCTTGATGACCTATTATGGACGGAGGCAGGTGTATGCAGCCAACACCACTGAGACAATGCTTGATGGCAAAGCCTATTAACGTGCTGTTAGAGGACACCAACTGACGTATGAGGCTCTGTGGCATATCAATGGTCTATGCTTGAACCATGGCTGCTGGAAATTGGTAAAAATGAAGACGTGGAAGTTGAAAAGCTTGCCCAAAATGTGGCTAAGCTTTTCAAAAAGAGAGATGACAACCACAGAGCAGAGATTTGCGACGCAGTGGGCCAGCTGTCAGATTTTCTGAGCCGTAACAACATTCAGGATCTCATTAAAGAGTTTAGCAATAATCACACTCACAATCCAAACTTCAGACTGTGGTCTCATTACATGGAGATGGTTGAGATT
Source organism: Zoroaster sp. YZ-2022 (assembly GCA_029582265.1). NCBI lineage: Eukaryota > Metazoa > Echinodermata > Asteroidea > Forcipulatida > Zoroasteridae > Zoroaster > Zoroaster sp. YZ-2022. The sequence goes on along the minus strand of CM055817.1, from coordinate 8,690,628 downwards.
CTGCTGGACTTTATTGGGGCTGAGAGGGATGGAAACTGGACTCTCCATCTAGAAGCTTTTTCAGCAATGCTGCCATGGCTCACCATCTACGACCACACAAACTACGCCCGGTGGGGACCTGTCTATCTTACTGATATGAAACTCCTTGAGAAGACAGCACCAGAGGTTCATACAGAGTTCAACAATGGGAACGTTGTTGTGAAGAGAACCAAAAGGCGCTTCAACCAAGTTCCCGCTGATCAGGCAACTGAATGGATGAACAGAACGTGCAAGATGCAGAATGGCATAATATTGGCATTACCAGGAATGATCAAGCCAGAGACAAGTTTTGCATCACTTGGTCAGTGCGATCACGTATCACGCAAGACAAGGTGAATATTCTACAGCATGAACTGTCCCCAATCCCACTGTCTCTCGCCAAGGCTGGAGGTGAGATGAACTCGACACCAAAAGCAGAGTTGATCAGTATCTTAATGGCTGGACTTCACACACCCTTAGAAGTTCCGAATGCATGAAGACATGTGTGCGCATAGATGGTCATGCACTTATCCAAGCTCTTGGAAAGCCTTATGGGTGTCAGACATTTGGTGACTCCGCTGATGTGTTCATAAATACATTGACAAAACACTTTGGAGAGAATACAACAAGAGTTTACATGGTATTTGATCGCTACATCGGAGAGGGCTCAATCAAGGCAGTGACTCGATCAAAGCGAATGGGGAAAAAGAAGCCAATTCGCAAGCTCATCGATGGACCCAGTGTTCCACTACCACAGGTTTGGAGTCAATTGATTGCCTTGGATGAGAACAAGGCTGATCTCGCCAAGTTGTCAGAGGCCATCGTGGAGAAGGGTAAGGATCTACCAGAAAGATACAAGATAGTAACAGGAGGTGGGTTTCTTGATGTTACAGATGCCAGGTCTACGAGGAGAGATAATGTCAGACTTATAATGTCACGAAGAGGCTGACACCAGGTTGATAGTCCATTTCTATGAGGCAGTCAGTGAAGGATATCAAACAGTATTGGTCATTTGCAGAGATACAAATGTTATGCTGTTTCTGCTGCACTTCGTATGTACGAAAGCAACGGAAGTATGGATGATCCCCGGAACGGCAGCGAAGCGTAAATGTTATCCATTACATGCAGTATCAGAGAGACTTACACAACCTGTGAGGGACAACCTACTCAGCTTCCACGCACTAATAGGATGCGATACAACCTCCTCCTTCCATGGTCACGGGAAGAAGTTGTGCTGGAAAACCTTTAAGATACAACCACTACTCGTCAAGGGAATTGGTCGTGACGGAGATCTTGCCCCTATTGAGCAGTTTTTGTGTCACCTATATGGCACACCTGAACAGCCAACCGTCAACAATGCCAGGCTCCAACGCTTTGGCAAGGCGAAGAAGGGTCTGGAGATGTTACCACCAACAAGAAATGCAGGCAAAACTATGGTTGCAGGCAGATCAGGAACACATAGATGTCCCATCTTCCATCGACACTGCAGCTTGGAAGGAGTCAGCTTACCTAGAAGCTGTGTGGACAAGACTACATGTACCACCTATCCCAGATGCCTGTCTGGAGGTCGTTACATGTGGATGCAAATCAAAGTGCAGGACAGCCCGGTGCGCTTGCTTCAAAAGGGACCTTAGGTGCACTTTTGCTTGCGGATATGACGCAATTGACTGCAGCAACCCGGCGGGCCAATAGATCCATAGACTCATGCAGATACAGATGTACATATTTCCCCTACTGTTGTTGTGACCAAGTTAGGTAGGCACGGAACAATCATAGTGTACAAAAACAAAATAATGATGCACCCTGCAACAACGAAATATGTCCAAAGTAATGAGCACCTTGTCAAACTGAAAAACTACTATGCGTTTCAATGTACTTTAAAATACGTACCTTTTTGTTTAATTACACCTGACCATATACAAAGGTGTGACATGAAATTTTTCGTAATTAAAAAGGCTTGGTACATCTACCTTATAAAAAAGTGTTTTCAAACATGCATTGTGTGAGGTACATGTAGGGAGTGCAAACAACTTTGATATACACACGATTATACACTTTTCAAGAAAAACACACTTTTACGTTTCATTTTACCATACATTTCTGTACAAAATGAATGTTTATCTTGCACAGGCTTGGTTTATCAACATGATGATAAAAAAGATTTTATGGATGGATCTATCGAATGGGGTCAAAATTGATTCAAAATTTTAAAATGCAGTTTTGTTTACCTTATTTGACCTTTTGACCTCAAATTGACCCTTAGATTCAAAATCGAGGGTGGCATCCACCCTAATTTTCTTCCCCATCCTATGAACAATCGATCTAACATGGTTTCCTGCTATTAACAAAAAATGCCGTCCAAAGTGTAATTTCACACCTTGGCTGGTCCACTAGCATGTTGTGACGTCCTTTTCAATTCTTCGTCTTACCCTTTGGCATGGTCAATGCTCCGGCTGTTTTTAGTAGGATCATGATGCGCCGACTGTTGAGTGGTCTCAATAATGTGGTAAACTACATAAATGACGTCCTAATTTACTCATGGAAATGGCAAAAACATGTCAAACTACTTAGAGAGGTCGTATCTAGGCTTAGGACGGCTGGCTTAACCGCCCGTCCAACCGAGTGTTATATAAAACGAGCAATCTGACGTCATGAGATTATGTCTTCATAAGATAATGACAGACATTCAGAGGAAAATCGATTTTTTATTCTGACTGTTTATGGGCAGGATGTTGTTTTTGAAAAGTTGGTGGGAAAAAGACCAAATACCAATTTGACCCTAGCAGCCCAACTTTGAAAAAAAAAAATTAAATAAATAAATAAATCTTATTTTTTTAAATTAATTTTAGGTAACCGTTGTTTACGCAGATGCAGACCCAACTTGTATTTAAAGTTTTTATGCGCGGATCTATGTTTTCATAATCTGGTTCCGCCCATAAAATAAACAGATTAAAAGAAGGGTTCATACCATGTTCATCAAATGTTTTAACTTTATCCTATTTCCATTTTAGACACAAGTTTAAACAAAATTTCAATGTTATTAATGGTGATGCCAGGTTCCTCGTTTTTAGTGTTGTGCGGCCCATTTTTTTTATTGTGGCCCCGCCCATAAAATAGGCAGAATACAAGGGGACTTTACATCTGAAAATGTTTTTACCTTTATCCCGTTTTCCTTTTGAGACACATTTTGCCAAACTTTCAATTCTCAAGACAGGTATCTTGTTATTAATACTGTGGCCTCGCCTACTGAATATGTAAAATACGAGACGCATGCGCATCTCAATATGCTGTACCTTCTTCCTATTTTCTTTTAAGATACAAAATAACACAATATTTTTGGTCTCATGCCCCCACTTTTAACAAATATAATTCCACTCCCAAAATAGGTGAGACCCAAGATAGGTACGGTACACACGGCTGTTTCACGCGCATGCACTGTGCGTAGAATATGTTCCCAAGTTCATTTGTTGTGTTTGAAGTGAATTCTCCACTTAATAAGGACGTCATGCACAAACAGTGCTTGACGAGAGTTTCGAGACAAAACTTGACATCATAACAAAGTGTTGATTTATGATGGGTTATTACATAAATATTTCAGACAAAGTCTCAAAATACTTTCAACATGGATAATTGTACAAAGTTTTGTGCATTTTTACATCAAAAGAGGAATTAAATTTGTTAAATTGTAATTTTAGTGTTGCATTTTCAAACTTGATTCGTAATTTATTCCGAAAAAGATAGGTACGGTACATAGCTTAACATTATATTTGCCACATTTTGATCCCCCATGCAAAAATTGCACAATTCTTTTGCTTAGCAGCTGGAGTAACTGTGATAACGCAGAAATAATAATCTAACATACATTTTATAGAGATAATTGTACGCGTGCGGAACTAAAATATTACACATATTTCAAAAAAACATTTTAAAACTCCAACAATTGAGGGATATATTTGCAAGTTTATAGTAATGAAAATTTAGGAGAAAATTTAGGAGATTATCGCATGTTCCGCACTGCAAATGAACCCGCAAAAGGAAAATATTCATGGTGCAATAGCATAAAGGCATAATAACGTGTCAGACACTCACACATAATTGGAGAATTCAAGTGTCATGATTTGAATGCTCAGTAGCGGCGAGTTCTTGATACGATTGGGAACGCGGTGTGGAACTGGATCCATGACCTACCCACTCCCAACTGACAGTCCCCCTAAAAAGAATAAAAAGGGGGGAAAATAAACACAAAATTGTATTTAAAGTTTTATACAAGGGTTTTAAAACAAGTTGGTAAAATAACGGGTGCGGAACTCAAGTATTATGTTTAAAAATAATAATACAAAAAATAATCAAATAAATAAATAAAACATTAAAAATATACTCCAATAATGCCAGTTGATAGTAATGTTTCCCAAAATATATATTTGGTATGTTAGGAGAAAATCGAGAGTCCCGCACACATGCAATAAAATCGGCAAATGGGAAATATTCATGCTGTTACATAATAACGTGACATAAGCTCTTTAAAAATGGGTAACATTTTTGGTGTAAAACTCAAGTGTCATGTTTTTAAAAGAATATGTTAACCTCCTTGGAAAGTTTATAGAAAATATACAATATTGGCCATTTCAGGAGAAAATAGAGTTACATACTGCAAATTAGTCCATGATCCATCAATTTGTTTCAGTACCACCTGGAGGGACTAATTCATTTATGTTTTCTTGTTAGAAAAATATGAAAATTCTAGACAAATAGGCCTATTATAGACTTGCTGAAACGGTAAACGACTTTGCCGTACAAATTTGACATGGAGTTGTCGTGGCCGAGCGGTCTAGCTTACCGGACTCAAGTTCTGGTGTTAGCAGCAGAATGTGGGTTCGAATCCCGGCCGTGACACTTGTGTCCTTGAGCAAGATACTTAACCATAATTGCTTATAGGGGCAGAGGCAGTTTAACAACTGCCTTGTTCTGGAGTAGTTACCCCTCCCAGTCCTATTCGTACCGTGAAGAGGCTGGTTATTAACTTGTCTTGTTTCGGTGCGAGGGGCTGGTTTCTTCAATGTGGAGTCGTTGTAACAACTTAATGACTGAGTAGCCCTCACCTTGGAGTGGCCATTGGCCTTGTGTGGGGCGAATTGCATAAAACAAAAATAAAAAAAGCCTTGTCCAATAAAACGCTGTTACGACTGTTTGACGATTGCTACCAGACGTACCAGACGTTGCTTCCAGACGCAGTACAATAATTAAAACAACCGTACAAAGTTATGTGTCAATACAATGCATCAACGAAATAAGAATTAACAAAGTCATCACCTAGAACTTCCACCCTCCCCGAGAATGTATTTATATATATATATTTTTTAATTTGTTATTTGTTTTAGTTTATCGAATTACATTTACATCAAAACCATGTGTATTGCTGCTTGTAGCCCATTCATGGTCAACTGGCTAAAAATTCACCTTTTCCCCGTGCAATCTGTAAGGAAAAATCTTGTCCAGTACATTTTTGTTTGAATATCTCTATCTTTATCAGAACAAAATAAACACATACAAATAATAGACCTGTACAATGGACCTTTTCAATTACGCCATTGATTTAAAAAAAAAGGGCGATATTCAACACATGATTAAAACATGAAATATAACCCAAAACATTGAAAACTACATTTCTGCGTTTGAATAAATTAAACAGAGGTGTTCGGTCATGTCAGCTGCGGTAGTTTTATTAAAATCACTTCACTTGATTTCAGGCACATAATAGGCCAAGTATCACATTTGTATGGACAGATAGTAATGTTAATATATTTTTGACCTTGTATAAGTTTTGTACAAAGATGGATATATGATCAAAGTGTTATGGTTCAGTACACATGGGTACAGTGAACAGCAATGTTGGGAATGGGAGTGAATGTGTAGTTTTGAAATTTAAAAAAATGGAATACAATATACCTAAATGTATATATGCCAATAATCAGTTATTGAAATAATAGCGAATGCTGGGAAATAACACATGTGTTTATCTTTGTTCAGAAACAATGATTGTTTTATTTATTGAATCAACTCAAAAACATTTTACTTTTTAGAAATTAAACTGATGTTATATTAATCATACAGTACTAATTGCGAAATTATATATTAGAAAAATAAACAAAGCAATTAGCTGTCGTGATAACTTTAAATGAACGGATAAACGATTATTATGAAAACAATCATGTTTTATTTATTGATTCAATACAGTCATTTTCGTATTAGTACAAAAATATGTAATGCAACAAATACTTAATATGTTGGTGAGGTTATGTTAATTACATTGGTGAGGTATGAGTATTGGTAATGTTGACAAACTCCTCTAATAATTATCGTTACTTTGTTTGATTCAAGAACGTAAAAACCAATCTGTTAAAGTTGAATATTACATAGTCCGCACTTGTAGGTTTTCAAACACAAGTTATGAAAGTCCAGTATAACTACTCAAAACTGATTGTAGTTTCATACTTCACACGAATGTAAAATCAAAGTGAACTACTGTGACATTGACGCAAAGGGAATTACTGTGACATTGACGCAAAGTGAACTGCTGTGACATTGACGCAAAGGCAATTACTGTGACATTGACGCAAAGGGAATTATTGTGACATTGACGTAAAGGGAATTACTGTGACATTGATGATGATATTTCCCTTCACCACTGTTGATATCATGAAATTTGCTTAGCATTCGCATGAAGTATGAATCAGCTTCCATATCTAGCTAATAATAATAATAATAATACAGATTTGTAGCGCGCACATATCCACCCTGCTGGGCGCTCAAGGCGCGGAAACAAAGAAAAAACATGAATACAAACAATATACAATGATAGCATAGGGAAATAATTATGTACTGAGATACATGTACCTACAATGCAATTACAAATATACATCATCTTTGAAGAATTGTGACATAAGATGAGTTTTAAGCATCGACTTAAATCTAGTTACACTATGACAAGATTTGAGTTTAGTTGGAAGATGAATCCAGAGTCTCGGAGCCGCGACAGAAAAAGACCTATCACCCCAGTTCCGTTTTGAAGTTGGTTCCTTTAGGAGTGACATGTTGCTGGAGCGCAAATTGCGTGATGGAGTGTAGATTTTAAGCAGTTCAGAAATTTTTAATTGGAGCAATGTTATTAAAAGATTTGTGAACAATTAGCATAAGTTTAAAAACAATTCTCTGTGAAACAGAAAGCCAGTGCAGTTCTTTCAAGATTGGCGCGATATGACATGACTTTCTGGACAAAGTCACAACACGAGCTGCTGTGTTTTGTATGTGCTGAAGACGAGATATTTGATTCTGCAGGAGACCGTAGAGGAGAGCATTCCCGTTATCGAGCCGTGATGTGACAAACGCATGTATAATTTGTTCAGCAGCACTTTTATTGAAGTATTTCCTTATTCGGCTAATATTTCTTATATGAAATGATGATATGCGAACAATGTTGGAGATATGAGGTTTTAAAGTCATTGTCGAGTCAAATATAACACCCAAATTACGTGCTTGTGATGAGGGAGTTATCTGCGAGTCACCAATTGTAATAAATGGAAGACAAACTTTAGACAATTGCTGACGTGATCAAAATAGAACAAATTCTGTTTTTTCGTCGTTCAATTTCAGGAAGTTTTGTCTCATCCAACTTCGAATCTCTTGAATACATTTCTCCAGTGTTGTAATGCAGGAATCGGCAGGTTCTTGAGAAGATTTAAAAGTAATGTAAAGCTGCGTGTCATCAGTGTAGACATGGTAATTTAAATTATACTTCAAAATGATATCACGAACTGGAAAGGTATAAACAGTAAACCACTGTGGGCCGAGTTCGGAGCCTTGGGGGTACAGAATAGTCAAGAATAACAGGCTCGGAGATAGCGTTACCAATACATGCTGGGGCCTATTTAAAAGGTAGGACCTACACCAATCTAGAGATGCACTCAAAATGATGTTCATTAGGCCGGTTCAGATTTCACTTTTTTATGTACCCTACTGCTTGGTTTCCCATGGTATTGCATGTGAGAACTTATGCTAAGTATCACTGCTGAAGAAAATATAAAACCTTTGAAAATCATAGGGGTTATAACATGGGTCAACATGTTGGGTCAAAGGCCAAAAATTACAATTTTTACCAATTGAATACCAATACGCTTAGTATTTAGCTTTTATTTAAGGTACCTGCTTGATTTTGGCTCATTTTATGAAAAGGAGCATTGCTGAAGACTTAATGGTTGTTTGCAGTAAATTAGTATCGTTTTAATATACTGCCTATACATTTTAGCAGTACCCAGATTGATTACCATGCAATAAGAAAATATATTTTAATGTGATTCAAATCAACCTTTAAGTTATCACTTGCATGTTAAATATAAAAATGTTTTCAACAGGAGTGGGTTCTCTGTTCCCCCACTTAAATTTGGTTGTGCATACCTCTGAAATTGTTTATTCTACTGACGATGTATTTCAAAAAAAGCTTCCTTAGATTGGACAACATCACATTTTATCAAACTAGCAGACCGCCTCTATCTGTCCAACAATCAAACCACAGCACTTATTTATTCTATGACAAAGACTCGATGAGGAGGCCTTATTTTTCCATCTTAAAATCTACAACACGCTGGATGAGAATGGTAGTTCGCCAAAGGTTATCTCAAATATCCATGGAGAAATTTCTTGGGAAACCACCTCAATTTCGTGCTCTACACTTGGATGGAAAGATGTTCAAGGATGTTGCAATGGGAGTAACTAAGGAAATCCTGGCTGTGCTTGTCTCTGGTACTCCGCTATATGAAGAGGGTAAATTATTTGGCGTTCCTACCATCAGTGACGTCGAGGCATATCACAAGCTGATGCATCTATTGAGCTGCTTACAGCATGAGACCTGACAAACTCAACAGTGACATTGGTATTCTACACCACAACTATAGTAACACTGGTATTACAAAGGAGTTGCCAAATTGCGAGAGAAGAAGATAGGAAGAAAAGTATTTTTCCTGGTCTGTCGTCACTATGTGTTAGAACTCACAGTTGGTGCTGTATGGGAGCAATGTCAAGAGACCTGAAAACCCTTTGTTCAAAGAGTTGAAGGAGGCCTGGTGTAATGGTATACACTTGGTGTTATCAATATTGTCTAGCACACCAATAAAAGTGACGCGCATGCGTAGTTGTTACTGAGTTTACATCGATATTGTTACATGGTGGCAGTGAGACGCTCCGTTTTTCTCCGCAAATTTCGAGTCGTAGAATCCTCTTAAGTGCCTAGACAGTTAAGGGAGTGTGACCAGACATGGCGACGAAAGACTCATGGTCACCATCAGCGGAGGACAATGTCGATGATCCGTTAAATGCCGACGTCCGTGACGGCGATAATGCACGGAGCAATGACCAACGTGGCCCTGCACCGGTGAGCGGAATTAGACCACCGGCCCCAATGCAAGTTTCGCGTGGGGTCATTGAGAACTGGAAAACATGGAAACAGATGTGGAGTAACTATAGTATCGTCACTCTTCTCCACAAACAGACATCTGAATACCGCACAGCATTGTTTCTGCATGCAATTGGGCCACAGGGACGTGAGATTTACAATAGTTTCAATTTTCAACATGAAGACGACTCCAGAGACTTGGACAAAACCTTGGCGGCATTTGATAGATATGCCATCGGGGAAGTGAATGAGAGCTATGAGCGCTACCTGTTTAATCAAGCGTCAACAGGAACCAGGTGAGAGTTTTGAAACTTTTCTGGCTAACCTCAGATCTCTTGCAAAGACATGCAACTTTTGTGAATGCATGTCAAGCAGTCTGCTATGTGATAAAATTGTGCTTGGCATTCAAGACTCTAATACTAGAAAACGTCTGCTCCAGGAACGAAGCCTGACGCTCTCCACATGCATAGACATATGAAAAAGCATGGAAACAGCTGAGTCGCAACTGAGAGCATTCACGACAATTGACCGGAGCAAAGATGCTGAGGCATAAGCCGTGCACAAAATTTAAGAAAAGAAACAAGGGTCAAAACAACAGAAAAGAGCCCAGTCAAAGCCTTCTAAATGGCGACCCAAAAGCACAAAAGACATAAAATCGTGCAAGAGACAGAAATCAGTGCCCAGCATATGGTCAAACATGTAAAGCATGCGGAAACAGAAATCACTTTGCCAAAGTATGCAGAAAAAAGAACATCCATGCACGACCAACACAGACAGCTCTGACAGTGCTTCGGACACTGAATACATATATGATGTGACACTGGTCAATGCGATACAGCCAAACAAAGATGACGTGTATGTAAAAATGGTCATCGAAGGGAAAGCCATAAATTTTCAGGTGGATAGTGGCGCCAGTGTCAACATCATACCCAATAACTGTCTTAAGGGTACTACATACGCTATATCGAAAGAACCAAAGACACTCCTCATGTAGAACAAAACAACACTACAGGCAGAAGGGGTGTGTAGACTGAAAATGCTCAACCCAAAGTTGAAAAAGACATACTCTGTCGAGTTTGTTGTTGTCAACAATGACCTTACACCACTGCTTGGTAGTAAGGCGAGTCAACAGATGAACCTCATCACTGTAAACAGGGAGAACTTTCACCAAACCCATGTTAATAAAGTGGCTACACCATCAGGACCCAGCGATTTACCCGAAGAACGATACAACACAGTGTTTGATGCTAGGCTGGGCAAACTCCCCGGTGAGGTGCACTTACAGACAAGAGACGACATTGCGCCCGTCGTCCTGCCCCCTAGACGACTACCGCATGCTATAAAGGATAAAGTCAAAGACGAACTTGAACACCTTGAAAGATTTGGAGTGATCTCAGCAGTGCATGAACCGACCCAGCTAACATGCATACGTTGGACCGACGTCGGTGAACGTTGGATAAGTCGGCGTCAACAAACGGACGTTGTACGGACGTCGGGAAGGTCGGAGTCACTTTCTAAACGTTGTACGGACGTTGGCAAACAGTATGAAGTACAACAGGTCGATTTTCAACGTTGGCACAACGTAGTTATAATACGGGCAACGTAACGTCGGTGTCCTAAGGTTTTGCCAACGTCGGGAAATGTTGTGCAGTATATACAAGGTCGGTTTTCAACCTTGGCACAACGTAAGTATTATGTGGGCATTGTAACGTTGGCGTCCTATGGTTTTGTTAACGTCGGCAAATGTTGCGCAGTATACAAGGTCGATTTTCAACCTTGGCACAACGGAAGTATAATGTGGTCAATGTAACGTCGGCGTTTTAAGGTTGTGCCAATGTTGGCAAGAAGGGAGATTCGATTGATCAGTCAGAGAGAGAGAGAGGATGTGTGTCTGGAAGCTCTATCACTCTCGATTCAAACACGTGCTTTTTAATTTTTTTAAATTATTTCCAAATTAAAGTTACTATACCACGAGAATTGTCAAATTCAATCCAAAACCAAGGAAAGGTAAGCATCACCATTATAAATCAGGAGTTTATATAGGCTATACATAATATAATTTCAATCTCAAATCTGGTAGTTCTATCTATAAATCTCAACTCGGTTAGCCATGGCAGAGGATGTCATGGATTACTACACTTCATGGATTACTACACTTCATGGGATCATTTATCTCAATCAACTGCTACGAGTACTCAAGATGGCATCTGGCAATTAGACAATCAGCCCCGTTCAACAATTGACAAGTTAATTAGCCAAGCACAAAATAGTTCTCCGACCTGTAAACAATATAGAAAACGCCCTAAACCCAGCAGCTTTACTTACAGTGATGTCAATAGCGACTCGGATGATGTATTAACTGACCATCAACCAAAACGCCGAAATACCAAAAATAGGCTTACCCAAAATTCCCAAAGTCAACCTACTCTAGTTATTATAAGCTCTCCGGATATAAAACTTGCTAAAATCAACCCAGTCAAAATCGCTAAAGCTCTCAATAAAGTTGGCAAAGACTACATCAAAAGTGTCACTAAAAATAATCAAGGGGGTATCACAGGTCAATGCCACACCCCAGCCCAAGCCCAAAAACTCAAAACGGTATCACAACTTGACCAATGGACTGTGACTGCGGAATTTGCAAAATCTGAAACACAAAGCAGAGGAGTGATTACCGGCCTCCCCATTGACATACCAGATGACGAAATACTATCTACATGCAAACAATACGGAGTCATTGAAGCAAAACGGTTAATGCGTAAAGGGAATGGAAAACTTGAAAGAAGTCTCTCTGTCAGGTTAACTTTCAACACACCCAACTTACCAAACAAAGTACAACTAGGATACGAATACTTTAATGTAAAACATTTCATCCCGTCAGTAATCCGCTGTTTCAACTGCCAGAGACTAGGCCATGTCGCCAATAACTGCCGAAGCTCCACACGATGCGTAAGATGTGGTGGCCCTCACTCGTACAACGAATGCAACCAAAAAGAGTCTGTGAAATGCTGTAGGTGTGATGGGAACCACTCATCTGCATACGAAGGATGCAACACTATCAAAACCGAAAAGAAAATTCAAGGTATTAGAGTAACCTACAACATTTCGTACGCTGACGCGGCCAAATTTATTAAAACCGATATTACAGTTCACCCTACGACTAGTACTCAAGCTAATCCAACACCGCGACCAAAAACAACACAAGATAATAAAACCCACCCACGACCCTACGTTAATGCAACAACTGAAGACACTACATATCAACCCAAAACCGTTTCCATAACACGGGATATCGCCACACAAACTGATCATGTAGTAGGAACACAAACCGAACCAACCCAACAATGTCTCTGTAAAGAACACCTTGTCGAAATACTCACTGGTATAATGCAAATTTCGGATTCTATCAAAAGAAAAGATGAAAGGTTCACGGCAACCAAGGCTCTAATTGAGCACGTTCTTCAAACAGAAACCATAAAACCTAAAGAAAAACAAGAAAAACGAAGAACGCTGTCGCAGTCGCCCGTTAGGCCCAATACAAAAAACACGTTTCTGGACGAAGACAATCTAAAGAAAAGGAACCTACATCTGACCAATCACATAAAAAGGGTCCAAGAGTAACCCCTGTTCAAAGTACAAGCCAAACATCTAAAGTAAAACCAAATCAATCATCAAAATAATCTATATTTTAATGGTCCTTATCTTACAGTGGAACGCACAGTTTCTTACAGCTCACAATAAAGAATTTAAAAATGCAATAAATTCATGGACCACTAAACCCGATGTTATTTGTATTCAGGAAACCTGGTTTAAAAAAGACAAAACCTATACCTTACCTGGATATAACATATACCGCTTTGATAGAAACCTGACAGGACCTAAGAAAAAGGGAGGAGGATGCGCCTTTTGTGTCAAACATGGCCTCGCTTTTAAATACATAACCGGATCTGATGATCCCATCGAATACCAGATAGGTGAATTATATGATACTAATAAAAATAAAATTAATCTTGTGAATATTTACAACCCATCTACAACTTTAGAAACTAATTCATTAAACAAAATCCTAGGAAAAATACACAAAACATGTATTATATGCGGCGATATAAATGGCCATAACCCTCTATGGGGAAGCTCGAAAATAGATCATAACGGACAAATAATTGAAGACACTATCGTTAATTATAACATGGTTTGCATAAATTCCGGTGAAGGTACAAGGGTTAATACCTCCCAAGCAACATTATCTTGTATTGATGTGACATTTGTATCTCCACATATAGCTTCAAAATGTCATTGGACGGTATTAAATGACACATGGGGTAGTGATCATTGCCCGATCCTAGTGGAATTTAATCACCCATTTCACCAAAATCCATATAACTTTACTCCCCAACGGTCACTCAAAAAAGCTAACTGGAATAAATTTCAAGAGGCTTGTAACAAATATATTACTAAACCTAACGAATTGAATAATATAGACTAAACATATAAAAACTTCATATGTCAACTTGAATCAGCTATGGCCGATTCTATATCAAAAACTAACCCTAACCACAATAAAACAAAAAAACATCATGGTGGAATGATGAATGTAAACGGGCCATTCTAGATAAAAAATAATGCTTTAAAAACATTAAGAAAAACTCGTCTTCCAGAAGACTTAATAAAATATAAAAGAGCCTCCGCTATCGCTAGAAAACCTATAAATAAAGAAAAACAAAGGACTGGGAAAAATTTTGTAACGAAATTAATCCACAAACCAACACCAAAACAGTATGGAATAAGATTAAACGAATCGACAAAACACGCACCAGAAACAATATCCCTGTTTTAGAACACAATGGCATCGATGCCATCACTGATAAAGATAAAGCTGAAGCCTTTGCAGATAATTTTGCAAAAGTCAGTAGCACAGATAATTATTGCCCTTCCTTTATTAATATTAAAACAAAAGCTGAAAATGAATTATCTATCAATTCCAATAATGATAGTGTCATCAACGAACCTCTCAATATCGAAGAACTGAACCATGCTATTGACTCTTCCAAATGTACAGCCCCTGGTAAAGATGGCATAAACAATGGAGTCATAAAACACCTCCCAATAAAAATCCGTAAATATTTACTTATCATCTTTAATATGATCTGGTACGCTTCCCAATGCCCCGAACAATGGAAAGATGCCATTCTTATTCCTCTTCTTAAACCAGGGAAAGTATCTTCCAATCCCCTATCATATAGACCCATAGCACTTACCTCTACTTTATGTAAATTAATGGAACGTATAATCAATTCCCGATTACTCTGGTATCTTGAAACTAATAACCTCTTTACATATCATCAGAGTGGTTTTCGAAAAGGTCGATGTACAAAAGATCACATCATCAATCTAGAATCCTCTATTAATAAAGCCCGTGCTAATAAAGAAAGCACCCTTGCCATTTTTCTCGACATTGAACAGGCTTATGACATGCTATAATAATAATAATAATAATGTATAGATTTATATAGCGCACGTATCCACCAACTAAGTGGCGCTCAAGGCGCATTATATTATTATCCCTGTTCATAAGGCTCATAAGGCTCATAAATCATTCCTGAAACCATCTCAGCTCCCTGGGGAGTATACAGCTCAATTGCTGCCATTTCTAGCGCATATAGAGCAAACCATCTCTGCCTTCACAGGTACCCATTTAACCCCTGGGTGGAGAGAAGCAATTATGGTTAAGTGTCTTGCTCAAGGACACAGGTGTCACGGCCGGGGCTCGAACCCACACTCTGCTGCTGGCAACACCAGAACTTGAGTTCAGTGCGCTAGACCGCACGACAATCCACTTTACGTGCATTATACAACACACGGGACCTACGGCTTTACGTCCCATCCGAAGGACGAAGCAATTATGGTTAAGTACCTTGCTCAAGGACACAAGTGTCACGACCGGGGCTCGAACCCACACCCTGCTGCTGGCAACACCAGAACTTGAGTTCGGTGCGCTAGACCGCTCGGCCACGACACTCCATGGCGCAAAGTCGTCATTATAAAACTACAGAACATGGGTATACATGGCCGGATAACACACTGGATAAATAATTTCCTCACTAATAGAAAAATACAAGTTAGAATCAACAACTCTTTCTCGGAAGAAAGGACACTTGAGAACGGTGTTCCCCAGGGAAGCGTTATAAGCCCTCTTTTATTCAATATTGCAGTGAATGATATCACTAATTATATTACTGGTGTTAATATTTCACAATATGCAGATGACATTGCCATATGGAAATCTAACAGAAACGTTACTTTTATAGAAAAGAAAATTCGACAAAGTCTCAATAATATTAATTTATGGTGCGAAAAATGGGGATTTAAATTATCTATACCAAAAACTATCGCAGTTCTCTTCACTAACACAAAACATACAAATATTTCAATACGTCTTCAGAACCTCACTATTCATATGCCCAACAATCCGCTAAATTTTTAGGAGTTATATTTGATAGCAAACTAAGCTGGAAACAACATATAGATTATATTCTTAATAGATGTAAAAAGAAACTTTACCTTCTTAGGTGTATCAGTGGCAGTACTTGGGGTGCCGACTGCAAGAACTTATTCCAACTTTACACAGCGCTTATAAAACCTATAATTGAATACGGATGCGAAGCATTTGAATCTGCGTCCACTTCATTAAAACTGAAACTCAGTGTGCAGTATCAAGCTTTAAAAATATGCACTAGAGCTATCCAAGGTTCGGCTCTTTACAAATTACAAATTGAATGTGGGGACCCCCCTCTTTCCCTACGTCGTAAATTTGTATGTAACTTATAATTATGGAACAAAAATAAATGCTCACAAAAATCATCCTAACCATTACCTCAAACAAGACAACTGGCAAAAATTGTACTATGCTGATAAGTGGACCCTTACCCCCCATAATACCCCTTTTGAAGTTAGAGTCTCTTTTAACTCCTTTAACGGTTTTCCCCTAATAAATCCTTTCCCTTTCTGGCATTATTACAATCATATCATATCTTCAGAAATTCTATCACAAGTGGCCCACATATCTAATATCAACCATAAATGCTATATTAGTACTGAAATCATTAACACAATCTGGAAAAACTCGCTTCAAATATATACCGATGGTTATTATAACCCTACCTCGAATACAGTCGGATGTGGAATTTATATCCCACAATTAAAATATTCTAAAAATACCAGACTTAATAACGGAATATCCATATTCTCTGCAGAACTCTTTGCCATACTACTCGCCCTAGAATGGATTGAAGACATCAAACCTTTACACACATGTATCTTTAGTGACTGTCTTAGCGCCATTCAAGCCATTTCCAAACCAATCCCACAAAATAAAATTGTTTGCGATATACGTCATATTTTAATTAATATTCAACATCAAGGAAACACTGTTATTTTCGAATGGATTCCCAGCCACTGTGGAATTGCGGGAAATGAAAAAGTAGACCAAATTGCCAAATCGGCCACCCAGAAAAATGATATTGATTACCATATTCCACTATCAAATAACGAAATTAAACATATTCTTAAAAACCAACTCAAAGAAAATTGGACAAAAACAATTCCCAAATCCCATCCTTATCTAAATTCTGATTATGACTTTTCTTTCACCTTTTTAACATGGGGAATGATACGGCGAGAAGAAGTTATGTTACACCGATTACGTCTAGGTACATGCAGAGGACTAAAAGACTTTCTCTATAAAATCGGCAAACACCCCGATGGATTATGTGAACTATGTAATACCCGCGAAAACGTTGAACACTTTTACTTAATTGCCCTAAATATAACACCCAAAGACACATTCTTCAAAAAAAACTCAAGCTATCAAATACACAAATGACATTAAAACATCTTCTGGGACAAAAACATAATATTTACCAGGTTATAAAATATATATACAACTGTAATATTAATATATAACTGTATATTATTGTATATAACTTAATAGTAAACTCCTGATTTTGGTGGTGTTGCGCATATTTTATGGTGAAGGACGGGAAGTTGGAAATTGGCTGGACTGTAACATCACCCGGAGGGATGCGGACCTGCAAACTCAGCCGGCAGAGCCCGGGCTGTTAAATTGACGATACACGGTCCGACCTCGCGGGAAAATAGTGACACCATATGTCTGGAGGATTACTGGCGCCCCCAACTTCACCATAGATATTTTCTTTCCTTTACAGCTAACCTCTTTCCCAGTACAGCTAACCGCATTCACAGTCTTTGGCACACAGGGCACATCAAATGCCATAAGTGCCATTAAAACTTACAACAACAACAACAACAACGTTGGCAAATGTTGTACAGTATAACAGGTCGATTTTCAACGTTGGCACAACGTAGTTACAATGTGGGCAACGTAACGTCTGCGTCCTAAGGTTTTGTCAACGTCGGCAAATATTGTGCAGTATAAAAGGTCGATTTTTAATGTTGGCACAACGTAGTTAAAATGTGTACAACCTAACGACGGCGCATCATACGTTGTGCCGACGTCAAAATCCAATGGTGTTTTAATTTCCGAAGAAGCAGGGCATTGTACACTTTAAAAAGAAAATATCGTAATTTTACGGCGATTTTACGGTGTAAATTCCACGGTGAATTACCGTATCATCCTTTTTCAGTGTTTTGCGGCCGAAACCCGTATTACGGCCGCTCCTATTGCACTCTGGGATATATCCAATATGTAAATCATCTGACCTTAATGACCTAGCTTTGTGCTCGAATCATTTCCAATGTTTAAATATGTGAAAATGGGTCATTTTAAGCCATTTTCAAATATTTACTGTTAACTTTATGATAAAAAGGTAAGATTTAGGTGTTCTCTTCTATTTTGATGTAAAAAAGTACATTCAAAATTTCAAATATTGGAATATAAATTATAATTGCATGACACCATGATTTGAAAAGAGATTTGAAAACACAGTATATAAAGGATACATGTTCTAAACATTATTAACTGGAGAGCGGTCGTTGAAAAAGGAACCAGACTACGCGTACGTGTAGGTAAGTGAAAGACATTGTGTAAAATAAACAATTGCATCGATTAACCCCAATTAATATCTACAGATCCATCCCATAGTAAATGTAGCATCGTTTCACGTTTCAACCTTAACTGCTTAAATACCGTAAATAATACGTTAACCGTAGATTCATTTCCAGTTATGAAAATACGGTACCCGTGAATATATGGAAATATTTAAAACCCGCTGCACTACGTTTGACCGGGAATTTTACGGGAATTTTTTACAGTGTAGGTCTATCCAGCCTAGCATGCATACGTTGGCCCAACGTGTACAAACGTTGTGGCGGGGTTGACCCGATGGAAAAATTAACGTTAAAGATGGACTTCAACGAGAGCTCGTACAGTAAATCGTCTCCTGAGTCTTGTTTATGTTGTGTTTAGTTATTATTTCATTATCAGTACTATGGTTTTATTCCCCGTTATTTTGTTTAATTTTGATTGTAAAAAATAGCCCCCCTTCTTAGATTTCTGAGCGAGTGGTTTTTTCTCGCCGTTGGCTGCGCGCTTTCATGGTTCCCAGCAAAGGCCCATAGAAATACAATACGAAATGAACGGTGAAATACCAGCGGCCACGTAAACCAGCGTAAGTGTGACGTACTATCTGGGGCATAAATAAAGGAAGCCGTTTTTGTCTTTGTGTTTGGCAATGGGGATTTTACTTGCTCGAAGCTGATACACATGATTTTTTCCCCGTTTTGACGATTTTGTGTAAGACGGCATAATGCCTAGCACATGTGCTGTTGGTGGATGTACAAGAAGTGCCACCAAGAATCCAGAGGTTAGTTTTTCCGATTTTCGCGGAATCCGGCGGCTTCAAGGAGTGGGTGAAGTTCGTGAACAATACACGAAAGGATTTCACGTTGACAAAATGGTCGTTGATTTGTTCAGCCCATTTTACGGGCGACTGTAGAGATTCTTCCAGTCAAGTGAAAGAAAGTTTTGGTTTGGATACCAAATATCGTTTGAAGCAAGGCTCTGTTCCAACTTTGAAAGCGTCAGGCTTGCTTTCGTTTCGTACACGTCGCTTTTTAATGCACTTTGCTGGGGAACACTCATGACATGTGGGCATAAGCAGCGAATGCCAGTCCTTGATTGTACGTCACAACTACGATATGAATTATTCATGAGTTCGGGCTTTTTGCGAAACACGACTTTTCTAGATAGTGAAATGCTGATCAAAATGATTTTTTTTTTACATTAAGAAGTTACTTTATTTGAATTTTAATCATATAGAAGTAATCATTACACACTTCTTGTAAGCCTAACAGCATCAAAACACTGTAATATATTCCGTTGAAGTCCATCTTTAAGGCGATGTCAACTGTCGACGTTGGGCCAACTGTAAATTCTTACGTTGGCCAACGTTGGCCCAACGTATGCATGTTAGCTGGGAACACAGTGGGTAAGCCAACTGGTAGTTGCTGAGAAGAAAAAATGGTTCGCTCAGAATATGTATTGACCCAAGACCGTTGAATAAAGCACTGAAGCGTGAACACTATCAATTACCCGTCATTGAAGACATCTTACCCGACCTCGCTCATGCCAGAGTCTTCACCAAATTGGGCATGAGCTCAGCATTTTGGCAGCTGAAGCTAGATAAAGCCTCAATCACCTTGACAACCTTCAACATGTCCTTTGGGCGCTATCGCTGGTGTCGCCTGCCCTTCGGCATTTGCGTATCTTCAGAGACATTTCAACGGAGGCTACATCAGGCTCTTGAAGGACTAGCAGGTGTTATCTGCGTTGCAGATGATATTCTGGTCTATGGGACAGGAGACTCCCAGCAAGAAGCAGTCACAGATCACGATGCTACACTTGAGCAGCTACTGAAGCGCTGTATAGATCAGAACATCAAGCTTAATAAGGACAAATCAGTGTTCTGCGTGACCGAAATTCTGTTTCTAGGCCATATAATATCAAGTGAAGGCCTGAAAGCTAATCCACAGAAAGTATCAGCGGTCACCAACATGCCTGCTCCCACAAGCGTACAAGAAGTACAACTACCTGGGCAAATTTCTCCCAGGGTTGTCAGAGACCCTGGAGCCAATTCGACAACTTACTAAGCCAGAGATAGCGTGGGAGTGGTCCGATGCCCAGGAGAGAGCTTTTGCTCAAAAAGATCCAATGCACCCATCTTATCATTCTACAACCCGAAAGATGAACTGACTGTTCAGTGCGACGCAAGCGGTGTCGGTCTTGGAGCAGCTCTCCTGCAGAATGGCCATCCCGTAGCGTATGCAAGCAGAGCACTGACAGATACTGAAACAAGGTACCGGTATGCATCCATTGAAAAAGAGATGCTGGCTGTAGTCTTTGCGTTGGAGCGTTTTCATCAATACACCTTTGGAAGATTCACCAGTGTGATCAGCGATCATAAGCCACTTGAAATGATAACTAAGAAACCCCTAGTAAAGGCCCCAAAGCGCCTCCAAGGCATGCTACTACGTCTCCAGAAATATGACTTCACAATCACTTACTGCCCGGGAAAGAAAATTTACCTAGCCAATACATTATCACGAGCTGTTGTTGAACAGCCAGCCACCCAAGGCCAAGGAGATTTCGAGGAAGTGAATATGGTATCATATTTACCCATACGTGAAGAGAGACTGGCTCAAATACAAAGGGAGACCGCAAAGGACGACAACTTGCAGCTCCTGAAATACACCATTACCCAAGGATGGCCGGATGAACGAAACAAGCTGCCTGAGCAGCTAAAGCCGTACTACAGCTACCTCGATGAGCTGGCAGTACAAGATGGTATGATTTGCAGAGGCGATAGAGTGGTCATACCTGAAACACTAAGAAAAGAGATGAAATCCAAAGTCCACTCATCACACTTGGGCACAGACGGTTGCCTAAGGCGAGCACGCCAAAGCCTATTCTGGCCAGGAATGAACAGTGAGATAAAATACTTCATCAGCACATGTGATGTGTGTCGCTCGATGGAGACAAAGCAGCAAAAAGAGAGCTTGATCTCCCATGATGGCCCATCAAGACCGTGGGAACGAGTTGGAACTGGCCTGTTCTCTTTGAATTCCAAGGACTATTTAATCACAGTGGATTACTTTAGCAATTTCTGGGAGGTTGACAACCTTCCAGACACAAGCAGTGCCGCCGTCATTCGGAAACTCAAAGGACATTTTGCTCGCTTTGGCACCCCTACCCAGCTAGTGAGTGACAACGGACCACAGTTTACCTCCGCACTCTTCAGCCAATTCTCAAAGGAATGCGATTTTGAACATCCCAGGAAACAGCAAAGCTAATTGCAAAGCAGAATCTGCTGTGAAAGCAGCAAAACGACTTCTCATCAAGAGTGTAAAGTCACACACTGATCCCTACATGGCGCTCTTGGACAACCGAAACACACCAACACAAGGGCTTGCCACAAGTCCTGCACAAAGACTCATGAACCGACGCACGAGAACTTTGCTACCGACGACTGCAAACCTGCTAAAACCCAAGGTTATCGACGAGCGTGACCGCATGAAACAACGCGTGTACAAACAGGCTGAATACTTCAATAAATCAGCCAAGACGCTCCAACCACTGGAAGAGGAAGACACGGTACGCATGTAACCCCTGGTCCAAGGACAGAAAGGCTGGGACAAGGCCGTAGTTATGCGCAGACTTTATCACCGATCATATATTGTCGAAACCCCTACTGGAAGGTATCGTCGCAATCGTGTGCATTTGCGCAAAATTGCAGAAAACCCACCAGTACCATCAGCCATAAACAACAGCTGCAAAACTAGCCATAGAGACAGCAGCCCACCAACAGGGCCTACACAGGGACCAGTGAAACTTACCATGAAGAAATATGCACCCTCGATAACACATGAACAAATGAACACAGCCAAGGAGAAAACTACACAGGACAACAAATGGGACACTAAGCCTGATTTGCATGAGCCCATCAAAACCCGTTCAGGACGCTTGGTTACAAAGCCAATGCACCCTTAAGGACTATATCTCATAGTGCACATGAGCATTGAATAGGATACATGCACTGTACCCATGTAGTCACATGAAATTTTGACTGTTGTTGTTATACATGGACTGCAGTTTGTTCAGTTCCAAGGCAGAAATTTCCTGTCTAAGCGTTTTCCAAGTTTGTTGGAAAAAAGGGGCATTTTGAAAGTTCAACCAACAATTGTTTTCGAAGTTGTTAAAAAAAATACAACACGGAAGGAGTGGAATCAACAATGAGACAGTAGAGTAACGAAAATCCCAAATTATATCTATGACTCAAGCACAAAACAGCTTATATTCTCACAATATCCGGATTTTATCATACTTTATTTTGCATCCCATAGTTGTCACATAATTTTTTCAGTTTTACATAAGTGTTGTGCGGTTTGCTCAAAAAAAGTATATGGTTATTTTTTAAAATTTCTTTTAAAGAAAGGGGGATGTAATGGTATACACTTGGTGTTATCAATATTGTCTAGCACACCAATAAAGTGACGCGCATGCGTCGTTGTTATTGAGTTTACATCGATATTGTTACACCTGATCAGGGATTAACATGGAGAACATCAACACACTGACAACTAGGACCAGGCAGAACAGTTGGCTTTGGGATACCCTACCCAGCCAGACCCTACCAAGCTACCCCAAGCTGACTGCATTGTTGGCATACCCCCTCGAGGAATCCACTTTAGCAAACAAAGAGTAATACATCAGGTAAGGTGGATGGCAATTTACATCTATACTCCATTAAAATGTTCATGTTTGGGGAGGAGATAGGGTATGATGCTGTGACACAAAACAACTGCAGAAGATCAACCATTTCTTGGTGCTCTTCTGCTCATTACATTGGATGACAGCCACCAGTGTTGCTGATGCACCAAATAATGCCATGCAGCTGATACATGACATGATGAAGTACCAGACGATAGGTAAAGAGGTGGCTGATGCAGCCCAAGGAAAGATGATAAAACATGGACGGTACCAAACTCAAGAAGTAGTCATATTCAACTTTTTTTTCAGCACAGATCCAAGAATGACAAACGCAATGAAAGGGTTGATGGCAACCAAATTGCTCAACACAGAAATACTAGATAAACTCAGAAAGGGGAAACCTGTTTTCCAAACCATCGCAAAGTACACCATACTAATTGATGGCCAGAGTCACACTTGTATTCATTGCTCTCAATATAAGTTCTAATTACCTATCCTCTACTGTGTGGTCTCGTCTACTGTGTGGTCTCATGCAGAAATATTTGAATGACGTAGTAGAGCGAGGAGTGAAGATGATGAGCGACTTTGCCAACATCATTACTATACTGACCCCCAACAGTGAGCTTGACTTCTGTAAGCAGTGGAGTTCATCAGGGAAAAAATTTACAGCTTCGCAAAAGCAACCATGATATAGCAATCAACTGTAATAATCACTCTTCAAAATACTTTGTAATAGAAACACAGGCCTCAAGTCAATCACAATTATGTCTACAGCAATTACCCTAAGACAGGCTATATTATGTGTATTGGTCAAAATTGGCTTTGTTTGATCTTTGACTCCAAATTGTGACCAATATTGTGACCCCAATTGTTTCCAAAGCACTCAAACTCATTCATCAGTACTGTGCTTTGCATAACATCAAACTGGCATGTCGACAGCAGGATGTCGAAAGACTTCAAGCGTATTGGTCAAAATACAATGTAGGCCTATATGCAAATGTGTACCTTTGACCCCATTTTTTTACCCATGTTATTGTCTCAATGGTTTCCAAAGCAATCCAATTTTCTTCAGCCTTGCTATTTTGCATAAATTCAAGCCAAACTGGCTGCAGCAGGTACCTCAAACAACACGTTACACTATACAATTGGTAAAAAATGTCATTTTTGACCTTTGACTCCACATTTTGACTCATGTTATGACCCCTATGATATTCAAAGTGCTTATATTTTCTTCAGCAGTGATACTTTGCATATAATCACCCATTACTTGCCTTTCAAGGGTCATTATACCAACTTTGCAAAAATAACCTAATTTCCCCATAAAGAAGTCACGTGACTTCACGGCTCTTGAGGGACCATACCCCCATTGTCTGAGACCAAAACGAATATGATTGTTGATATTCTTACATGCAAAACCATTGGAAACTAAGCAGTAGTGAAATCTGAACCGGCCTAATGTACATGAATATCGACCACTACATCCATGATATGTCCATTTACATCAGTACTATTCATAAAGTCCAACCAAATGTCATCTGTTGAACCCAAAACCAAAACCGACACTAAAACGGAAACTAAAAATAAATAAATACATTTAAGTGTGTATTCATTTAACATGAGATATAAGTTTATCCCTATCTCACAGTGATGTCATTTATTGTGTGTTATATATCGTCTTGCCATGCAAACCGGTACATATTTGATTCGGGACCTATTTGGTGTTGGGGTGAGGTGATTGTGTGTGTCATCGGAAGTACATGTACCTTCACACGTACATGTACATGTACATGTACACCAATTTGAAGAGTTCAACAAGTTAGTCATGTTTACAAAAATCCGACCATCTTTAACCAGTTTTTTTTTAAAGAAATTTACGGCTGTCTCTCACCTTACAACGTAATAAGAAGCAGGTGTCTTCAGATAACTCCGATGTTGTTGGGAAAACTTTGATTCAGTAGAAAAGTGGAATGTTCGTAACTTTTACAGAGCTACTCTCTAAACGCGTTATAAATACACATGATCAGCGCAACAAAGTGATGCATTCAAGCATTTTACCAAAATAAAAATAAAACATATTCAAATGTCACGATTAAGTTGACAGTAGTCTTGTGCAAGACCGTTATTATGCGGACACGAATGAATGGCGCCCGCAGCGGCAATTGGTTTATCAAATCACAGCGGATCGGCGCGTCGTATACGTATAAAATCAGTAACGTCTTGCACCAAGACTAAGTTGACAGTGGAATACTTTTTTCTCGAAACAATCCCTTAAGTGGCTGTGTTAAACCCTTCTTCCATGATTTCATGCAACTCATTCACATCATTTAAATGTCACCATTAAGTTAACGTTGGAAGATTGTTTCTGCTCGAAAGAATTCGCTTATCCTTCCTCCATGATTACATGCAATATATTCATAACTACCGCCCATAAGAGCAACACACGTGATTGGCTAGTGATTCAAGAGTGCAATGAACGGATTCAATGCGGATTGAGCGGAAAGTGTGTTTTGTTTGAATATTGAACTACCTGTTTCGACCGGAAGTAAATGTCAAACCAGGTACACGTCTGTGTAAAAAAGTCACGTATTTCAAGCTGTTTACGATGATCCAATAACGTTGAGTTAGTCTCAAGTAATTCAAGAGATATCACTTGATTTTCATCAATATTCTTGTATTTCAAGACAAATCTTATTCTTTACTGCTATGTGCCAAGTATGAAATCTCTCTGAACTTTGGAAGTTGGGCAAACATTTGTGAGAACGTAAAGTGAGAGTAAGAAGAAAAAATAATAAATAAAAACTCGAAAAATTACAAAGAGGTGCTTGGGTTAATCCCAAACACATAATGAATGATCAGTTCAAAATGTTTACATTTGGATATTCATCAAAAACCAAGGGAAATATTAATTTGTTGTCCTGTGGCGGATCCAGAACAGTGCAGACAGTTCATAAGAAATGGGGCGGCACAACCATATATTCATCCCGAAGTAAAAGACTGCTTTGGACACAATGATTATTTTCTTATCAATGTACTTATGTATATATGCCATTTCAGCTTAATTTGTTTACTGCGTTGAAAAACACTTTAGGCTACTTCTGTTAGCCATCATTAAACAGTCGTCGGAGTGGTTTACTGAACGAGGTTAAACTGTTTTTTTTTTTCAAATTAAGCAGCGAAAATCGTTCGAAAAACACTAAAGGACTGTCATATTGTGGAAATTAATAGTTTTTTTGCAAGTAGAAAACATGATAGATTTAGTCCCTTCAGATGGTACCGTCCTTGGCCCATGGAGTAAATCAAACCAACAATTTTGAAATGTTAATGTCGTACTAACCCCTCGGCACAATAACGTGACAGAAACTCTTTAAAGATGGATTAGCATTACGGGTGTAGAACTCAAGTATTATGTTTTCAAAAGAAATTGGTAACCCCTCAAATAGTTTCAGAATATCCTTAGCAGTTTACAGTGGGGTTCAAGGAGAAAGTACAGAGTTTCGCACATGGGAAATATTCATGCAGTAACAACAATGAGGCATAATTATCTAACAGACACTCTATAAAGAGGGGTAAATTACAAAAATGGAACCCAATTATAATATGAAAGATGTATAACAAATAAATAATCCAGCGATAGATGAAGATTATCGTTGGCATTTGTTTCAAACGTTTCCTTAAAAACTGGTACTTCAGGAGAAAATCGTTGGCATTTAGAGAATTCCTTATGTATAGAACCCGTAAATGAGATATAGTTATGGGTACCATTGCAGTGTGCAACTCAAGTATTCTGTGTCCAAAAATGTAAATAAATAGAGTTTTTTAAATAACAGTTTTAACATTTGCATTAATTGAAAAACATCCTTTGCAGTTTATTTCCCCATAGAAGTGAGAACGGTCAAGATTTTTGATATAGCGACAAAAACAAGTGTTGTTTCCGAGTGATTTGTGCAGCTTTTATTTACCAACAGCATTATAATTGGGTTATCATTACATGACTAGTAACGTATAATAGCCCCTTGAAATTTGTATGGTTGTATTTAAGGATAAACAAAACTATCGACATTAGAATACTAGTGGCGTATACGGGTATGGGGACGGGGTGGTACTATACACGTACATAAGTAGATACGCCACTGGGTACGTTAGTTTGAGACTTTCTGCTAGGACTACCACCTAGAAAATCACACTAACCTAAATGATTTCATTAAAAACATATCGAACAAGAGTTCGAACTGACTATGTTACTATTTTTATACCTCAACAAAATAAATATTAAATATGATTTGTTTTTGTAATAATAATTATAATAATAATAAATGTGCTTTATCCATATACAAACTGATAAATTGCTCGCGCCTTACCTTACGACATGTCATGTCAATATCATATCATTGTAGGCGGTGGTAGTAAACTAATAATAATAGTAATACAAAAACACCCAAAGTCACATTTATTCACACCTCTACTTGGTTCAGGGTCTCAAGAATGTTACCAGTCTCATGGAGAATATATGTAATTGGAAAGTGCTTAACAAATGGGATGCACAAGAAGATTGTACTGTTCCCCTGTAACAAGTGTCATAGTTACAGGGTGGTGGACTGGTGGGTCATGCAACTGTGCACCTACTCGCTCACAAGCATCACCACAGACATCACCTACTCTCTCACAAGCATCACCACATACATCACCTACTCGCTCACAAGCATCACCACAGACATCACCTACTCGCTCACAAGCATCACCACAGACATCACCTACTCGCTCACAAGCATCACCACAGACATCACCTACTCTCTCACAAGCATCACCACATACATCACCTACTCGCTCACAAGCATCACCACAGACATCACCACAGACATCACCACAGACATCACCACAGACATCACCACAGACATACCGCGTACCAAGGTGTATGCCCCCACAACTGATTTTGTATTTATTTCATTAGAAAAAAACTCATATTTTAGTTCCTTCAAAGTGCCTTCTCCCATTGACAAATATCAAAGCACTCCCCTGACCCAAGAGGAATCTGGACAAGTCTAGCCTCTGCTCTACACCTGTAGCTATGTTGGCACTCAAGAATTGACAGTGTATATTGTGTATAATAAAGCTCAATATTAAATTATCCCCATGGTTACCCTAAGCATTGATTCAACTGAAATAGAAAGGCCTCTTCGCCATTTCAAACCAGCAAACGGGCCGAAATACATTTGTGTCTGGGAGGATTGATGGATTGATGGGAAATTATGGATAGAGTTGACAAATCATTTCAAGCATTTATCATTACTACTGAGCCCAGGAAACAAGGAACTCAGACATGAAAACAATACAGCAAATGAAACATCTTGAATTTGGTTTCAATATTAAATTTATAAAACAAAATTCATTATGCTGATTGCATATTAAACAGTAGTTCTTTTAACATTTAAATAACATTCAATTTACAGTTTTAAGATTTCGAATGCGTCACCTATCTCACGACAGCACACCTACGGCTTAAACGCCAACGAAGACTGTACCAAACCATTCCGACAACATGTCTACCAAATTAGCAGATCCAACAAACGCCGTTCCAGCAAGCCCTTGGACTATCTAACCTGCGGACAACGCCCCTTGAAAGACTGACTGGAAGAAACTCTCATCACTTCATTTGACCTGGAAGAGACATCCACCTCAACCCCCACCGAAAAACCTAGACTATCCAGCGCTGATTTCAAATTTGTGAAAGAATTGGCCGGTAAAGTCAGCACCCTGACAACCGCAAGACAGATATCAACGTTGTCTAAGGCTATTCAAAGGGATACTCCTCCACCATACCTGAAAAATACTGCTCATCAGCCCCCTAGGGCCGCACTAGCATTCACTAAACTCACATTGGAGGAGTATACGCACCAGCAACAAGATGTGACAGAGCGACTGACAGCCACGGAGAAAACAGCACAAGACAAGCTAGCAGAACATTTCCAAGACAAGAACGATCTGTGAATAGCTAGAAAACGTGTACACCTTCTCCAGCCCCCAACCGGGGACACAAGCGGCAAAGAGACGAGAAACAAATTCTCATAAACTCATACATATTCCACCGGTCCGTAGGACCACCACAACTTCAAAATGGAGCGATTACATGCCAATGTCAAACTTACTATCTATCTAATAACATAATACAAATAGAAGTATATATTATTTAACACTATATTAATAATCGATAATGGCAACACGAAAACTAACGAAGAGAGTAAATAGACGCATAATCAAAACAGAAAACAAAACGGTTTTCACATGAACGCTCTTATTATGAACGTTAGCAGAACATTTTGAACTTCAAATTACAAACCCATCCATAGCAAAACTATCTCAAACTGAAAATAAATGCTCCTAGAAAAGGTTTCAATTTTCGTTCCAACCCCCCTGCTACACCAACCCGTTCAACTCTATTGAGTGACATCAACATTTCTCAGAGGAAATTGAGAATAAACCATCCAAAACTCATCTGTTCAAACCACTGATCACTTAGCATCCAAACACAACACAGAGTACAACGCTCGATAACTACGTGGAAGCCGCTAAATACGAACTTTGGGATTTCAGAAATCTCATAAACACCATAAATCAATCACTTCCGAACCCCAATTTAAAGAAACAATAGCCAAAGGCTATGCTACCAATGAGATCAACAGTGCCACCAGCTAAATGTCACCAAGCCATACTGAGCCAGACTGATTCACAAACCACAAACGGACAAACTGAACAACTGGAACAGCACTCATCTTCTGGATAATACAGATAAGCCGTCCAATAATCACAAAGATGTGAAACAAGCAGTTAGCAAATACTGGCCAAATCACATGTTGAAAATGGACAAACGCACTCAAACAAACAAACCAACGAACAAAATCAACAGTTTGGTAAACCAAAATATGTCTTATCCAAGGATAAGACAGGAGACGACCCGGTTCATCTGAACCCTAATCGCAACTGATGATTGCCCGCATTTGAGCCATGAAAGCACGCTATTACTACCCAAGGATCTGAAAAATATCTTAACCATCTCCACCAATTTGACCAATTGATCAAATTTGGGTACCTTAAACTAAGGTCAATTATTCCTACACTCATCTTTGTCAAGACGACAATATTACCGGAATAATCAGAAACAGACAAAACATAAATTTGTACTAAAAATACAATCTGATTTAACAAGTCAACAGAGGTGAAGTGTCACTAAATGGGATTGCACCATCAATCTTTTCACACTGAAAAGTATTTGTTGAAATAATTGTCACAATTCAATATTTCGTTAATCTACCTGTGTGATTTGTAACTGTTAATGTTCCATGCTTTGTGTAAAATTTCCAAAAGTAAATCTCGAAAAAAAAATTTTTTTAAATGTTTTCTAAATAAAAAAAATACTAAAATGGAAAGCTTATATATTATTATCCCTCGTTATGTAATAATGTTGCTTTGTCTTAAAAGATAATTAAGGGTAATGGGAGCAGATGACAGTTATTATCAAATTAACATTGCTAATTGTTCAATAGTGGTGTGAAACCACGGGTGAAACGGGGTGAATTGGCATATATTTGGTGGAAAGGAGGGCCACATTTTTACTACAAAATATCACTGGTCACACAAGTAAAACAAAATATTATTAGATGACACAATTATGAAAAATCAAGTAAATTGTGATTTGAGTTTGTTGACAACTATATTTAATCTAAATTTAGCATGGAGGAAGAACAGTACGATGAAAGGATTTTATAGCATTAAAGAGCACCATGTAATATCTCTACAATGATTTGTAAATAGTAGTGGTTCTCACTGAAAAGAACCGGTGGTTTGACAACTCTACGTTTCAATCAGTATACTTCGATTGTCTTCAGACGATCGGAGCATCGGAGTATACTGATCACAAAGTCAAGTTGTCAAACTATCAAATCTGCTCAGAACCACACACTATTACAACTCATTAGAGATATTACATGGTGCTAACTGCCTCTAACTGTACAATTTCTAATTTTGAGGCAGTCATCTTTGGTGGATCAAGCAAGCAGAGATCAAAATGTTCCGCTGGTTTGGTTTGGTTTATTACTCAACATAATAGATATAATACTAACAAACATAATATAACACATAATCTTTTAACAATGGATCTGCATTACAATGACTTTTTACTCAAATTACTGAACAATCTGTTTAAACGTCAATTAAACATATACAAATGAAGAATTATCAATTAATACTGACAGTAAAACAACGATTGTTTTAGCAGCGGCACCTAACCGTACATTATATCAAATGTTCCCAAGTATATCAAATGTCCCCCAACTTTTTTGATAGCCAATAAATAAATAAAACATAAATAAATATCTTAGCCTGTCCTGACTACTGAGGACTAGCCTACCGTTTGTCTTGTAACACAACAAATATCCATAAAGCGCTCAAAACGCTACACAGAGCGTCCAGGAGACTGGAACAACAACCCACCACCCCATTTTGCCGTCCATTGGCGTAGATCGGTTTTGAATTGAGGCCAGTTGAAGGATATGTATTCCCAACTTTTTTGAGTAGGGGTGGGGTGGGGGACGACAGTATATAAATAATTGTCCCCACTTTGATAGCTCATACAATATAATGCTCTAAATAATTACTTAGGCTTACCTTGAATCCCGAGGAGTATTCTACAGTTTTTCTTGCAACCCCACAGAACGTAAAATAAGTCATCATGAAGCACTCAGAACGCACTACTGAGGATCTTGAATCAAACAATTTCCGGTGTCCGTAAGGCCGTCCCTTACACCGAGGCTCATCCATGCAGAGTAGCAGAGAAGGGCGGATCGAGGGGGGGGGCAATCGGGCATTGGTCCAAAAACGTTTTTCTTTGTCCTTTTTTTCCAAAGCCGTCCCCCTCCCCTTCACAATCGTCGATATGGTTGGGTTGGGATTCACATCTGCATCATTTTCTAGAATACCGGTACTTCACAAGATTGGTCCTTAAATTAACGCTCATATTGCATCAGACAGCCTAGAATTAGCGAAGTTAGCTGCTCATGGGTCCTGCAATGAACAGGTTATATCATATAGGTTATATCATACAGCTAGTGTATCAGTGAAGTTAGCTGCTCATGTATCTGGGCCAGTCTTGGGTCCTGCAATGAACAGGTTATATCATATAGGTTATATCATACAGCTAGTGTATCAGCGAAGTTAGCTGCTCGTGTATCTGGGCCACTCTTGGGTCCTGCAATGAACAGGTTATATCATATAGATTATATCATACAGCTAGTGTATCAGTGAAGTTAGCTGCTCATGTATCTGGGCCAGTCTTGGGTCCTGCAATGAACAGGTTATATCATATAGGTTATATCATACAGCTAGTGTATCAGTGAAGTTAGCTGCTCGTGTATCTGGGCCACTCTTGGGTCCTGCAATGAACAGGTTATATCATATAGGTTATATCATACAGCTGGTGTATCAGTGAAGTTAGCTGTTCATGTATCTGGACCACTCTTGGGTCCTGCAATTAACAGGTTATATCATATAGGTTATATCACACAGCTAGTGTATCAGCGAAGTTAGCTGCTCCTGTATCTGGGCCACTCTTGGGCCCTGCAATGAACAGGTTATATCATAGAGGTTATATCATACAGGTTTTATGGAAACACCAACCAATATTTTGTAGCAAACTTGTAACAGTCAAGTAAAACACAAGCAGTTTAACAGCATAACAAATTTAGGAGTTATTGACATACCCCTGTGTACCCAGTTGCAGGTGGAAAAAGTGACTCTCAACCATTTAATAAATAACAATTCAATACAAAGATGGATTAAATAAATAAACTCTTGTTAAAATTGCTAAAAGAAAATGGCTAAGTGCCCCACAATGAACTACTGCGAATTATGAATTCTATATCACATATAATTTGCCTAACCCAATGTATCACAATAATAAAACAGAAAATGGAAATTTGCAATGTCCAACAAAGCTCACATTATGATGGTAAAACTATACTTCGTACTTCAGGCAACACACAATCAACCGTGGTTACACCACATAATTTATTCATACAATACTTCACAAGTTTTAATCTTAGTTTCTTCATAAAGAAACACAATGTTCAATTATCAAGTACTTATGTGCCTTCAATATACCTGTCTTGATACCTGCATCATACAGAGTAGTTTTGATCAAACGAGATAATTTTCTCAGATCCCACTTGCAATGTGTGGGCCAACATCACTTCACTTATAAATAAACTCCTTTGCTGACCTCGCAAAGGTTTTGTATTAAAGGTCCTAGGAAGAGTCAAATTGTGCTTATTTATTTTCTTTTGTTATTTTATCAATTGATATGAATAAAAAACGATTTTACGTTTAATTTATGTCTGGATTGGGCTAATTATTTTTAATTTGATTTTTACAAAAATTGCCTCATCTAATTTCAAATGCTGCCCAACGCGCGGTGGCGCTGTTCGTGACGTAGACCTAGGAGCAATAAACCATGAATAAACTAAGCTCCAATGTTAGGCACCAATGTTGCCATTGTGTTTAGTTGCTCCATGGTTAAACCGTGGGATTATAAAAAAGGGTCATAAACTGTGCGCAACGTACACATGTACAGTGTATGTGCACACGACTTGCAAGTTGCATAGTAAACATGACCGTATAGCACCGATAAATCTGTACTGTAGGCTCTACCGTAAAACGAAGCGCAAGGCCCCGTCGAATCAATGGCATGGATACACATGGCCAGGAGTCATTGGTGAATTGTGTAAGCCGTCGTTATGACCGTTTCAAAACATAATTCTGCACTCGATGATTTTGAAACAAGATCCAAAAATCACACACATAATTAACATTGTCAAAGAATTGTACAATGACATCTTCAGTGACTTCACAATGAAACGACATTTTTAGCGTTAATGTGGTGTGCGAAGTGTAACAATCGACCTCTAACGTTAGTAATAAGCCTATTGCTTGTGGGTGCACATACACATGTAAGTTACACGGAAAACAAAGCAACTTACCCTGAGACTTTCTCGCTTCAAGAAAGCTACTCTTTTCTTTTCTGGACGTTTCTTGGCCTTCTGACTTAAGGGAAATATTGTTGGTACTGCATCAGGGCGCAGCATGGCTTTAAATCTCATGCCAAACTGGCTCTGGAGCCCCGGTCAAAGTATGTTGGCTCAAAGTGAGCGCTACATATCATAGAGTGCTCCGTTGGTCCTGACCATTTCGCCCTGGTCAGCTTCACACTCGCCGTCCAAATTCGCCTGTATTTAGGGTCTGGTGGAAATCGGTGAAGGCTGACACCTTCCTTTGTGGTGTTGCTACACCCAGCAACAACACACCTACAAGGCATTTCCCAAAAATGTGGGATATCTACTAAATTTAGCTGAAAAGAAGATCTAATATGACACATCAACTTCAGTGGTTTTGAGTACGACTTGACTGAAACTTCATCGCAGGCAGTGCTGGACCTTCCTAGGTTTACGTCACGGATTTGCGGATTATAATATGATAATTAGGAGGTAGGGGAGGAGCGTGGCGCCCCCCTAATTTCAGAATTTATTTTTTTAATGGTGCAAAGGGGCGGGGATAAAATAGACAAATGACAAATATATGTTCCAATAGGTATACTTTATTGTTTTCACTGTTAAAAATTTCTATTTCCTAGGACCTTTAAGATAGTGTGTGTCTTTATGTTTATCAGTTTATCAGTTTATCATGAGGATACATGTACAGCACCACAGTAATAGGTGGTTTGCCGATTTTACTTGTCTTTTGTCCATTTAGAAACAACAAACATTAACTTTTTAGTTGTCACAGTAACATGATATAAATCAAGTAAGGGCATGGTTTGACATCTCTGTTCAAAAATCAAAGCAACAACCAGCTGTATCATCTTTTTTAAATACTAACCTATCACAAGGATACTAACGTCCCATGTAAATGCGTATCTGGAAATACTGGGTCTCATATTGAATATGCCTGTCATGAATATTTTAATCAGTAGGTGACACCCATCTATGCGTAGTGTTTTCAGCGTGATGTAGCTGTTTCCTTCGTCAAATCATTCAAGAATCGCAGCTACAGATCCTCAAAGTGGATTATTTTCTGACAGAGCACGGAACAGATCAATGATCGGTAAATCAGCTGATGAACTTGCTTGGCGTCGCAGGTTTTCCCTGACAAATGGCAGGCCATCAGTAGGAGATGATCTCGCCATTGGTGAAGTCTGCCTGAGGAAGGAAGTGAACGTAAATCAGCTCCTTGAGGCAATATCACTGGTCAATTTGAGCATCTTTGAAAACTAACTGGGGAAATGCATTGACTTTATAGTTTGACCAGGCTAGTGTAAAGGCATCATTATGAAATGCGAGTGTCGTGGCCGAGCGGTCTAGCGCACCGAACTCAAGTTCTGGTGTTGCCAGCAGCAGGGTGTGGGTTCGAGCCCCGGTCGTGACACTTGTGTCCTTGAGCAAGGTACTTAACCATAATTGCTTCGTCCTTCGGATGGGACGTAAAGCCGTAGGTCCCGTGTGTTGTATAATGCACGTAAAGTGGATTGTCGTGCGGTCTAGCGCACTGAACTCAAGTTCTGGTGTTGCCAGCAGCAGAGTGTGGGTTCGAGCCCCGGCCGTGACACTTGTGTCCTTGAGCAAGACACTTAACCATAATTGCTTCTCTCCACCCAGGGGTTAAATGGGTACCTGTGAAGGCAGAGATGGTTTGCTCTATATGCGCTAGAAATGGCAGCAATTGAGCTGTATACTCCCCAGGGAGCTGAGATGGTTTCAGGAATGATTTATGAGCCTTATGAGCCTTATGAGCAGGGATAATAATATAATGCGCCTTGAGCGCCACTTAGTTGGTGGATACGTGCGCTATATAAATCTATACATTATTATTATTATTATTATGGATCAGGATTCCAAGATACATAATTATGTGGATGGATCTAATGGTTTATTCTTGACGCAAATAATTGTCAATATTAGGTGTCATGAATTTACCAATAATTTGTTGGAAAATCTCTGTGTGCAATTCCCATTCGATATGTATCAGCATACATGTTACTGACCGCAGGCATGTAAGACACACACAACCATATTTGCCAGGTCATGCACCATGCATCATTTTCAATTGGTAGTTCATTTAACTAAAGGGAATGTGTGCCGCCACATTACATTTTATACACACAGAAAGTCTCACTTTCTGACCGATTAGACTGTCCCTGTCCTCCGTTCTGGGGGGAAGTGGACAACTCCATTTTCTGTTATTTGACAGTAGAAAATGAGAATTTGGATAAATAGGTTTTACCAAACTTTTGGTTCTCATTCTCCGTAAGTTATAGCACATACGGCATTATAGCTGATATTTATACAAAAGTATCACGTGTTATAACAGAAAGAGTTGTTTATATTGTTCATGCCTTTATATTTGTCTGCAGTGTTACAGAAGCCAGAAAACAATAACAAAAATGTTATTGTTATAATTATCTATAATTATGCCCTGTGTGTTAACACTGGAGCGTGCTGTGTACGTACAGTTTACACGCAACGTGTAAAATGAGACTAGGCATTTTGTAATGATAGTTCTGAATATATGACACGGTTCTTCTGTTGTCTGATTTCAGAAGTACATGAATGTCCCTGTGCTCATTGGAAAGGGACTGTAAAGCAAAAAACGCAGGTTTGTAACTCAAGATAATTGACATGGTAAACAGCCTTATCAACTGATCATTGTCCACCCAATGCATGTACTTTACACTTGGCACCCAAGCCCATAGTAGCTGTATCAGTGTTGATAATGATATCGGGCTTGTTTCTGTGAATTGGGGTACTATGGGTGGTGTTCAGCAAGCCACCAATTTAAATCTGACTTTACCCGGTCAGACAGAGACATTTGTGGCTTAAAATGGTTGCCATTTTCAGTTAAAGCTGCATTTTGTTTTAGTTTTAACAATAATTTGCTATACGGTACAGCTATCTCGCAAGAGAGCAACAACTCTATTACTATTACTCTATTAGAGCAACATCACAAACTGTTCGGACATTGAGTCGTACTAATGGCCATAACCATTTTCCATTTTGTAGCTCTTGTGTGAGGGCTAATCGAGCATTAGTATTAGTACTGCACTCCGTAACCGTTGAACCTATCAACAACGAGTCGTCAATGCAATCACATGACTCATAGCATCTTTGTCTTCAAAAAGGCAATTAAAAGCTTCATTATTATTACTATTATTGTGGGGAGGTGAAAACCCTCGGGACAAAATGTAACCCAAACGGTAATCAGGTAAATTCGAACAATTTGTTTTTGCATTAAAACGCAAAATGTTCGATCATCTTTGGCAATGGGTACTGCAAGTTTTACAAGTCGACATATGTCATGAAGCACTTTGACCGAATTAATTGCAGTGCGAACTAGATTGTTTCCATTTTGGAATTTCCAATGGAAATAAGCAACAAATTTATTCAATTCACAAAGATTGATGATTTGGTCCTTTTTAGACTGAATACAAATAATGTGAAACAAAAATCACCAGCAATGTGTGATGGCTCCTTTTTGGAGAATTTCTTAATTTGTTCCGAGATAATTTCCGAGTAACCGCCGCGCACTGATCTTCTTTGATCGTACTTGTCCGATCCCCGAAAGGCCAAAAACCCAACTTGATGCCCAATTTTGTTTGTATGCTGTAAAGTTTTACATTGTTGTGAGTAAATTGTCCCCAAACAAGAATCCAGTTACGGAGCACAAAGCGCCTCACTGTCTATATTAATGTCAGGTTTGATCATTTCACGTCTTCACATATTCAACTCTATGGATGGCGCGCCCAATCACCGCCACAACATCAAGCAGTTTGGTGATTTCACCTTTTATATCGGGGTCTTATCCAGTCAGCCGAGTCAGTTAGTATATCACACTGACAATTGGCACAATGTCCTTCACCAATGCACAGTGTTTGTTGCACTTTCTGAAACTGTGTATGTCCTGTGACCATGCCTTCAGCAGAGGGTTCCATACCTCCGGGTTTATTTAACTGCGTGTACTTCAAATTCTTGACATTGGTCGGTCTTTGGAGGGTCTTGACTTTGTCTGCTGCCTTGTCAGTCATCTGGCAGTTTGTGGTGGGACATTTTGTCCACAACCTTCGCCGGTTTATAATTTAATGCCGCAGCGGTTTGTGCGTCTTCTGCATACAACTATTCTAAATGTTCAAGCAGCTGGTCATCTTGGCCTGTAGTCGCCTGTGCATCTAATAGATTCTCTTGAAGGAGCTCTTCTGCAACCTTTGAGGCTCTTTCGATTATCTGACTCGGATTCCGAAATTGGCCGAGGCCGTGTGTGTGGACCAATTTAAAATGATTGTCCATCTTAGCCACGTCAGTGTCGCCATTTATATATGGTCATTGGTGATAGTGAACAAAACTGAGAATTAAAAAATGCCTTTTTGAATTAAATGGAGTGTACAGGATCAAAAAGTTTACTTGCTTGTATTATGGTAATGGTGTTGCTCAACACCTTGTGATGTTATTCTGTCTAATATATTATCACTTTCTAAAAGAATAAATAAAAAGACATTATTACATATATTTGTTACTATTTTCATTGTTAATGACACAATGAAATGGGCTCATTTTTTATTCTTATAAAGGATGCAGGTAATTTCTTTCGTTGTATCAATGGTGTACACTCCTTGTAAGTAGACATGCTAGATTGCTCAAATAACCTGTACTAATAATTGCTTGACATTTAACAGTTTTGTCCATCCAGACTAAATTTGATCATAATGATATCAAAATATATTGGAAAATCATTTTATGTAAAGAACTTTAATTAGCGACCTGCAAACAACTTTTGTAAATAATCTGTATTGTACCTGTCAATCTTTTAAAATAATTTTCCCCTCAGACTTTGGGACCAAGTATATTGGATAACAGGCCATCACTTGCTTGATTGCTAGTACATATACTGCGGACTCTTTTTTCAAAATCTCTCAACTGTGATTAATCACTCCGGTGGAAAGTGTAATGTCCGAAGTGAGAGGTGATGACGAGGTAGAGTCGCTGTAAGTTAACATTGTTAACTTAACAATGCCGAAAAGTCCAATGCGAACAGCTCGCTGGGGTAACTTAACAATACATACACGTGACTTCCTATGTGAGCAGCGGCAATTGAGACCGCCCTCTCAATCCAAGTGTTAACTTAATATTACATTGTTACCTTATTTACGAAATGTTGACAATTATTCGCGGTAAGTTACCTTAAAATTAAGTACAATGCGAACACAGCTTTAGGATGTAGGAGTTCTCTTGGTCTGGGGAGGGATATTGACTTTGGATATCTGTAGTAGGGGTCGCCAAATATCGCCGAGGTAGAAGCCGACAAACGGTGTTATGATTGAAGATCTCGATGGCCTCTCTGATACGTCTGGGATGCTATGTGTTATGAGTTGAGCTGACTGCCAGTCAATTTGGTCCTTGAGGTGACTGCTCCATGATAGCTGACACGAAAAACATGTATTTAAGCATGGGTTTTTAAGCTGATTACATTTGTGATAAAATTCAGCATCCTTTCTGATGAAAGAAATTAAAACCTTTTTCGCATTGTGCGGATACAGATGACGGCAATAACATTTTCTCACAAATTTTAGCTATCTACCGTATTTCAGCATCAAATAGGCAACATTCTGTGTTGTATTTATATGAGTGACATTTAATCAATACATTTACGCATTGTTTATCCGTAATATGTAAGCAAGCTTTCATTTGACTTATTTCCATAAAGTTTCCCTTCTCAATCCGTACCAATATATTTCCGCATTGCTCCATTCTAAATTAGTAACCTTTCACAAAAATTATATCCGCAATATTTCATGTTTCAGCAGTCATATGTGGCTTGGTGACGAATGTCTTTATGTTGTCTTTCCGTTAACATCTCTTAAATAAATAGGCAATTTTTACTTTACGCTGTCATCTACCAGCAATATTTTTATTCCAAATGAGTGAAATTTCCATAATAATGTTTGCAATTTAGTTTGATTCCAAAGCGGAGTTTGGGGTGTATTACAATTAGGCTGCATTAAATGCAATTAATAACATAGTTATGACGGAACATCTAAGAACTTTTTAACGATACCAATGAGACAGAGTAAAGTACATCCATCAACTATCCATATATGGCTCAGTGGCAGATTTCTAAGTGCGTCTTTTCGTCTGTAATTTGTGTAATCGTTGTATTGCTTTAAATTTTCGAAATTTCACTACCCACAAATAAGTTGCTAAGGGAGGGGAGAGGACACCCCGGCCCTGCATGGGACAAACCTATTCACTACCCACAAATATGTTGCTAAGGGAGGGGAGAGGACACCCCGGCCCTGCATGGGACAAACCTATTCACTACCCACAAATATGTTGCTAAGGGAGGGGAGAGGACACCCCGGCCTGCATGGGACAAACCTATTCACTACCCACAAATATGTTGCTAAGGGAGGGAAGAGGACACCCCGCCTCATGGGACAAACCTATTCACTACCCACAAATATGTTGCTAAGGGAGGGCGAGAGGACACCCCGGCCCTGCATGGGACAAACCTATTCACTACCCACAAATATGTTGCTAAGGGAGGGGGAGAGGACACCCCGGCCCTGCATGGGACAAACCTATTCACTACCCACAAATATGTTGCTAAGGGAGGGGGAGAGGACACCCCGGCCCTGCATGGGACATACCTATTCACTACCCACAAATATGTTGCTAAGGGAGGGAAGAGGACACCCCGGCCCTGCATGGGACAAACCTATTGGCAAATTTATGGCGATGCGGGTGGTGCCACTGACCCGCACTGAGTCTGCGCAGACCAGTTAATAAAGAGACTTGAGAGGTACCAAAACTTGGGCTAAATATTGGCAGCAATGGTTAGTTATGATGCCTAGTTATAACAACTTTTTTTCTTTTATACGGTTCAGAACTACTGGGGATCTAACGCTATAGCCACACAGTAATCATGAGTAATAATAAAGAACATCAACTTCATAAACAGGCAATTCGCTCTACAATCATATTACTAAATAAATATAACGAAAAAAATATCAAAAGAAGGTAGTTTAAGGTTTACACATGTTCCGAACAAAAGGTGCATACTTTCTAAGCAAGAAATTTAACATCACACCAGTAATCAAAATTTACTGTCTACTATTTTGCTAACATTTTCATCATTTAAAATGTATAAATTACTAAATGTACCTGCAACACAATATTTGACTACGTGACAACAAAAACCAAACTAAACTTCTTCTTTTTTGGGGGGAAGGATTTTTTTTTTACAATTAGCAATATTTTCTAAAATAGCAAGATGCTTTTTATCTTGATATACAATAATTACA
Organism: Zoroaster sp. YZ-2022; assembly: GCA_029582265.1. Classification (NCBI taxonomy): domain Eukaryota; kingdom Metazoa; phylum Echinodermata; class Asteroidea; order Forcipulatida; family Zoroasteridae; genus Zoroaster; species Zoroaster sp. YZ-2022. The sequence goes on along the minus strand of CM055817.1, from coordinate 8,649,036 downwards.
TGTAATATACATGCACAAATTTCCCACTTTGTAGGTTAAATTTAAAAAAATACCAAATTATAAATATTTACTTCATTGATCCAACTATTTATTATTTACACCGATGGACAAGTTTTGAGGCAGGTCACCAGTTCTATCCCGTCTGCTGTTTGTGGTTAATGCTTCTGTGGTAACATTCTGACGATAAAATAATAATAGAAAGTATAATTTGATAATAACTGTATCACACACAAGTATTTATCCTTATACAGTTCGCTTGTGAAAATATGTGTTGCGGAAGACACATAATAAAATATATGTTAACATTTTCCTTTTTTATCTGAAAACATACACAGATTTCCTTGTAAAGGGCAAATTAACTTACTTTAACAATGCTTCATCCTTCGTCACAAACGCTCTAGTTCACATTGTCCTTGACCTCATACTCAATCCCTGAAATGTTGTTGGATAAAAACAAGAATATCTGAGTGAATATTAGTTGATTATTGTAAATATATATTTTTGAAATCAATTTAATTTTGTGTATTACGAAATAGCAAAAGTAATTTCATGCCCCCAAACAAAATGTTTCAAACTAAAAAATAATTAGTCAGAGTATTAAAGATCCATCAGAGACATCACAGACAAACAATTCCATGAATACATTTTCTTTCTTGTAACGGACATGTTTCGTGGCGTGATTGGTTAAAATAAGACAATTTCCAGGGAGGCTAACATGAAGAGTGTGATCACTGCGTGCCTGCTGTTGGCCAATTGGTTACTTTCCGCCAAAATTGTAACGGCCAACCTCTACGACATCGACCTTGGGCCCGCCAGAGTATAGCCTTTAGTTAAGACTCACCCAGCAACCTGGAACACAATGCACGAAAGAAGACCACGCACTCAAGTGTGGACGCCCCAAGGCTCTTTACCACGTCCCCCCCCCCCCCCCCCGTGCCCCCCATAGTTACGCCACTGCCTAACGGTGACCTATGAAAGTTTTCATGGCCTCATTCGATAGATCGTGTCAAACTAAACATGCTTACGAAGTTTCATGAACATCGGCTGTTGAATGCAGAAAATACGGAGGGGAGGTGGCACAATGAGACCCTCCCCAGGTCTGAGAACGAAAGAAAAGCCCAAGCTTGATTGGGTTAATCAGATGGTGATAACATTAGATTTGACCATATAGGACTGACTAGATGGAACATCCACAACAGAGGCAAGTAAAGATCGAGTTTCAGAGCCTGGCATAAGAAGCTAAAAAGGACCTCATGCTAGAGGTGCTAGATTTTGGAATAATAAATAATAAATAATAGATGACTGTCTGGTAGAACAGTATGCTTGAAGATGAGGTAGTTTAAAACTGTCGACGGTCCAGTGGATGAGGCGGCAGAGAGCACTGCATTTTGCGGATGACTGTGAGACCAGCAACTTGTCTACGATGCGTTAGAGATTGGATACCAAGTGCGTTGTGAAGATTAAGTGGAAGAGATGAGATGGCTTTATTTTGAAGACTGTCTAAAATCCTTACGTTTGATTGTGCTGCTGTTCCCCAAATTGGGCTACAGTACTCCAAATTGGGTCTGATGAAAGACTTGTGAATAGTGGTTGTGGGTCTACTATTAAGGTTGTTCCACTTTGCTTTCCTCATCATTCCAAGATTTCATACAAGTAGTCATAGCTAAGATGTGTTGTGTCCAGATGAGTTTGGCACGTAATGTGATCCCAAGATCTTGATGGAGACCACGTCACTTAGTTGCTCCTCAAGGAACGTTTGTTGAGGATTCAGTTGGTTTGTAGTCCTTTACTGAGATATGACGATAGACTGAGTTTTAGATGCATTGAACCTAAGCTTCCAAGATGTTGTACAATATATTCTCCTAGCAGGTGATGTAACTGCAGAGAAAAGGGTACAACCTCCAACAGAAACTTGTTGAAATCTGTTTTTGAACTAACTATCGGGCGGGCTCGGTGGTCGAGAGGTAGGACGTCTGCACTAGTGAGCAGGAGTTCGTGGGTTCGAATCCCGCCCGAGTCGCCTGTGTAGTTTTTTCACAGACACTCGGAAAGCACTGGGTATACAGTGCTATACACACGTCGGTGTAGGGCAAAAATTAAATCAATTGTTTATCTCCCGACGCAAAAATTTCACCAATCTATAAATACATAGGCATGTTGACAAACATCCAGTTGCTGTAGATATGGAGTTGTTCCTGTATGAATGCTGTAGTAGTTTCACATAATAGTTCTTGTTTCCAGTCACGGGAGTGAGGTGAAGAAAATTGTTCACAAATGGTGCAAAAATGTGTAGAGGCGCCTGCCTGCTTAGCTGTGTGCAGAGTCAGAGGGATACGCATGTCACGCAAATGTGCACTCTTGCGCCTCACAGTGGTTTCATTGGGCGTGTTGACCTCATATGACCGAGGTTCCTTGCAGACTCTAGTCACTGGTACCCAAGATTTGTTGGGATGGTCCACGATCCCGACTTTCTGTCCAACATACAGTGGGGGAAGGTCTGGACCAGCGCGTTTGTCATGGTTGGCTTTCATTTCGTCTCTACGGAATGTTAAGTGTTCGTTGACTTCCTCATGCTTCTGTGTAGTGCTCAAAGGATTGTTGCTTGGCAAGGTGGTACGAATCGGCCTCCCAAATATTATTTCTGCTGGTGCAGGGAGGTGGGCATCAACTGGTGTTGCTCGTAGGTGTAACAAGGCGATGTTGACATATTGGCCAGTCATGTGGCACTTCTTCATCACAGACTTGACCGTGCGGACCATGCGCTCTGCCATACAATTTGAGCGGGGATACCTTGGAGAGGAAGTCGTGTGAGTAATTGACCACTCTTTGCACATATGCTGGTATGCTTGTCCAACAAACTGGGGTCTGTTGTCGGAAACAATCTCCACTGGTGCACCGAGAAGGCTGAACATCGCTGAAGTTTCTCGGGCTACTGAAGCACTGGAGATATTTTTGAGCTTTTGAACAACGGGGTACTTGGAATGGTAATCCACGATAAGGAGGTAAGTTTCCTTATCCAGCTCAAATAGATCTGTGCCTAGTTTCGTCCAAGGTGTACTTGGAACTTCATGAGGTTCTAACGGTTCCTTCTGGTGACGAGGTTGGTGTTCCTGGCATACTGAACAGGAAGTAACTAGTCAAGTTATTTGTTTGTTGATTTTCGGCCAGTATACCGAATTGCGTGCAAGACGTCTCGTTTTCTCAATGCCGAATTGTGAAGGTGGCTTAGTGTGTCGTCATGCATGCACTCTGGGATCAACACTTGTCTGCCTTTAAAGATGAGTTCACAAGGTAGTCCAAGTTCGTCTCTGTATGACCAATATGGACGTAAGTCTTGAGGGAGAACCTTGACGGAGTCAGGCCATCCAGAGTAGTTAACTCGCTGTAATTCCTTGAGAACTGGATCTCGAGCTGTCTCATGTTGAATATCGGGTTGTTTGGCACTGCCAAAGTGGACAAGGTCAATGGGCTGGATGATCGACTGCTCTTCTGTACTGATGTCAGCAACCGTTAAGTCCAGCGAGGCATCATCCTCCTTGTTTGGGTTAGGAAGTCTGCTCAATGCATCGGCAATCACCATGGTGATTATTCCATATAGTCACCAGTCGCTTGTGGTCAGTGAGGACACGGAAGTGGCAACCAAACAGGTAAGTATGAAATGTGGTCCCACCAAAGACCAGAGCAAGTGTCTTTCCCTTAATGTGTGAGTAATTGGCTTGAGATGTTGACAAGGTTTTAGATGCAAAAGCTACAGGTCTGCCATTCTGAAGAAGACACGCACCAAGGCTCTTTTGCGATGCATCAACTTCAAGAGTAGTCTCAAGGTTTGGGTCATAGTACTTCAGACATGACTTGGCAGAGATGGAATGCTGCTTGATGGTTCTCTTCCCACTGGCACGGGACGTCTTTACGGAGCAGGTCTCTCAGGGGAGCAGCTTTGTCTGCGCAGTGTGGGATATAAGGGGAGATAATGTTTACGACGCACAGTGGGCCAGGGGGAGATGAAAGTGCGCCAAAATAGTGGTTTGGGGTGTGTCACGGTTCCACTTTTTAAAAAGTTTTTTCGAAAGATCAGACCCCCACGAACACTTTTTGAGAATATTTTTCTTTATAATTTTTTTAAAGTATTTTTTAAAATTATTTTTGAATACAAAAAAGTGCCTAAATGAAGCTAAAAGGCTAAAAGTAGCTTTATTTGTTTAAACCATAATAAGGGTATTTTAGAAAAAAGGTATTTACTTAAAAATGTGTATATCTACTGTCCATAAGTCATACTTCAACAATGTTGGGTTTTTAAAAGTTTGAAAATTTAAATTAATCCCATTAGAGGGTAAAAACTGTCCAAAAAACCACAAAAAACACTATTTTTTTTAAATATAACAAAAAAAGTTTAGATTCCCGCCTTAATTTTTATACTGGCGTGATCCCCATAGCCTCCTCTTCACTTTGGTACCAGATTTGGCTGCTACTTTGTGCAACTCTTTAAGATACGTTCTGATTTATGAGCGCCTGTATCGGCTTTATTTGTCATCACGCACCGAGAAGCCACGTGAAACTCGATACGCACATTGTTTTTGATCCTGGCCTTCGTGGGAAAATATATGTGCAGTCGATTTTGGTTTAAGCTACAGCTAAGCTAAAGCTTATTTTTGTCAACAACATCAGTCAGTGCGTCTTCATATGTAGACAAGTCTAAGAAACCGTTTCTGGCAATCTTTACGTATATCACGACGACAATTGTTTGAACTGGTGCATTCTTCTGGTTCAATCACTAATATCGAACTGTCTTGTAACAAATGTTTGGATTTTCTTCTTGAGTTTACGTCAAATGTTTCTGATTGCCTGAAACAGCAGACGATCAAAGCAATTAAGAGATTTCTTTATCGAGTGAAAGAAAGGTGGACCAGAAGTAAGCCTGTTAAAGCATTGTTTCTGAGCAAGAACTCAGAGTGGCTTGACCAAAACATATCACTCCCTGATGAATTTGAGCATTTGTTGATGCAGAGTGCTACCACAGATGATCCTTGTGCCTCATCAGTCCCGGGTGCATCGCATCCGCAATCCATTGCAGGACGTCCCCCAAAAGACTGGCAATCCCTTTCAAAAAGATCACGACAGAGAAAAGCACATGAACTTCTTATTCAAAAAGAGCCAAGTGAACTTCTTTATGCAGCATCACAGGGTGCATACCGACAGAATCCTGACCTAAAGTATGTTCTCAAGTTTGCAATGATGTCTCCGTCAAAACTAGCTAAGATGAGAAAGCTCATTTCTATGCCACCCAAGAAACAAGAAAATTTCTCATCGGATGAGGCTTTATCATTGATGGTAGAAACTGGAATGACCAAACAGTCTTATCAAACGGTACGATCTGCAGCCAAACGGAAAAATGCGAACATATCCACTGAAGTCAGAGAAGCAAAAAAAAGTGCTACCCGAATAACATTTCAATCATGGAGGATTCAGCAAAAGTGCCTCTGCAGAGTCTCCTTGATCACACCGCACTCAGAATCATCCAGCAGCAAAAAGAGGCAATAACTGAAGTTGTCGAAGGTCTTGAGGAAGGTGCACAATTATCATGTGATTTGGTGTGCAAGTGAAGTCAAAGAAATGCTAAAATGCTCGGACCATGACGATGACGGTGACACAGTAACACACAGAGCACAGTGATACTTCAGATATAGATTCATCTTAAGCAATAAGTACAATGATCGTATTTTTTTTTAAGTTGGAAATTTCGCATCTCAAATAAAAACAAACAAACAAAAAACAAAAAACAAGCAAACAAACACCCCAACAAACAAACAAATAAAATAACACAAAAATGGTATAGAGGCCAAGGTTTAACGAACATTCCAAGACTTGATAAGCTATATGAACCAGATATCTGTACTGCGATGACATCAATTGCATTATATTTATTTCAACTACCACAGACCAATCATAACTCAGCATTAAGATGACGTCATATGCGTTTAAAAACATTACCATCGAATTATACGGGTCGGAAAACCCTTAGAGTATAGTTTACCTCAAAAAGTAAGTTGAAATATAATTTTGGCGCACTTTGATCTCATGCTGGCCCACTGTGCGACGCCCAGAATCCGCTGCAGGTATTGAAATCCGGATTAACATGACATTGATAACATCTTCATATTATTGACCTTTTGGTTAAATTTAAGAACATTAAGAGGTCACATGAAGAAGATGGAGACTGATAATCCTTGTTAAACATATATCCTTGGATAATCTACTCATCGCCCGTGTTTTTCGCTATTTTCACAGCACTTTCCTTTAATATTCTTTTTCATCGAAACATTGCTTTTTAAATTCGTGAAGAGAAAACACATGCATTTACCTAAATGACAACTTTTCTAATAGGGTTCCCATCATAATTTTAAACATTTTTTACCGATAAACAAAGTTTCAAATATTTCGTGAAATATCTCATTTTCAAATATTCGTTTTTCCTTCGAATAAGAATTGTCATGGTTCAAACGAAAACCAACATGTTAAAATGCGAACACAATATTAATGACGATTGTCTATGTGTGTGTCTGTTTATCTTACTTTTGTTCCTTCTTATTCTCCCTCGATTCATGATATGCAGATCAACCATGTCCCGATGTCTGCAGTTGCAATAACATTTGGGGTACCCTGGTCTAACAGTCAATTGCACATATTTGATTTGGAACAGTCACTATCGCTGGCATCAAGAGTGTAACAAACAACTGTAAGTACAGGGGATCTAACTGAGCTGGGATATAAATTACATTTCAATTAAATTATGAACAGACCTAAATAATGGTGAGTTTGTAACGTAATTCATATAAATTGTTTGACAAGTTTAAATAAGTTAATGTCATACTTTGACGTTAGGCCTTAATAAAAAAAGCACTATTCTTTGTATTTTGACATTTTATCTGCAGTATCTTATCGGGTGAAAATATCAGCGTTCTGCAAGCTGGTCTTTTTTAAAGATTCCCGTACTTAAGAATATTGTAAGTGTTGATGTTTTTTTTACGTTCTTCGTTTAATTTAAGATCTTCACTGGGACGTATTATCATTTATGGTCCAACTAGAATCCACAGTCAAATGAAACTATATAATGAACATCTCAGTTTCTAGGCCTTCAGCTTATTACTGTAAAAACCAGCCATTACCCTTCTTATTGTATTGATATTGCTGTCAATTATCAATGTTATTTTACATAAGATTACCTATCCAACCGTTTTGTTGTACAACAAGCGAATGCGAAGCAAAATTTACGTCATCAAAATTCGCGGCGAATGATTCGCGCAAGTTGAAATATGTTCAACATTTGCGAACCTTCGCCGCGAATTTACTGTGAACCATTTACTGTGATCATTGTGAATATTTTACCGTTGACGTCACGAATTTCCCTTTCGCATTCCTTTCGTGTGAAGTATGAACCGGCCTTAAGATCCAGTTGAAATCGCAAACAAGTGTTCGACATAATTATTATTAATTGTGGGTCTTAAGACAGGGTCACAACATTGTTTATCTAAAAAAAGTTAGGCCTATGCTATACCCTGACTTGCATATCAACAATTCAACACTTGTATATGTTTTTTTTCCGCAGCTAAACATTTTTTGTGCATTCATTCAACAGCACAATATTCCATCTCTGATTTAATAAACTTCCATAAAAGTGACCAATGCCGGACGTCGAGATTTTAGCAGGCGGCATAATAAAACAGGAAACAAAATTACTCGACCCCAATATAATTTATAATACATAGATAATAATGTGTGACAATCGTAAAACAAACCCAAGTACACTGTATAGGCCCGATCATGGTCTACAATTAGACACGTGTGATAGGTTAAACAGGCCCCCTGTTTTCAAAAAGACTCCCAGGCATTTATATAAATGAGCTGGCGGTGCTGACATGATGGTCTAAACACGCCTAATATTCAACAGTTGGGTCAAAGACTCGCATGGCTCTCAGGCATTCATACAATTGAGCTGAAAGCTCATGATGGACTAAACAGGCCCAATATACAATAGATGAGTCAAAGACTCATGCTGGTCTCAAGGCATTCATACAATTGGGCTGATAAAGCTCACATGATGGACTAAACAGGCCCAATAACCGTAGATGAGTCAAAAGACTCGCATGGTCTCAGGCATTCATACAATTGAATGACGAAGCTCACATGATGGACTAAACAGGCCCAATATAAATAGATGAGTCAAAGACTCGTATGGCTCTCAGGCATTCATACAATTGGGCTGATAAAGCTCACGCGATGGACCAAACAGGCCCAATATACAATAAGGGCAAAAGACTCGCATGGCTCTCAGGCATTCATACAATTGAGTGACAAAGCTCACATGATGGACTAAACGGGCCCAATATACAATAGATGAGTCAAAAGACTCGCATAGCGCTCAGGCATTCATACAATTGAGCTGATAAAGCTCACGTGATGGACTAAACAGGCCCAATATACAATAGATGAGTCAAAAGACGGCTGGCTCTAAACATTCATACAATTGAGCTGACAAAGCTCACATGATGGACTAAACAGACCCAATATACAATAGATGAGTCAAAGACCGGCATGGCTCTCAGGCATTCAAACAATTGAACCAACAATGCCAGTAATATTTCATGGAACATTAGACTGATTGTCTACAAAGAAAGTCTACAATGAAATGTTGATAGAAAAAAAAACCAGATTTTGGGTGTTTTGTTTAATCACTGACAAGAAATATCACATCTACACTGTTTTGTTTAAAATCTCCAACTACGTGTCCAGACGTGTGTATCCATAATAGGACAACATACTGAATGTCCTCAACAGTTCTAATGTAACTGAAATAAAATTCCTGCTTCCTCCGTTCTGTGTCCACTTAAATTATATAAAATCTTATAAAACTACTGCTGCACTTGGCATGATTTTTTACAAATTAAAAAAAAGTAAAAATAAAAAATCTTAAAGTGACTGTCTTACCGAATATAACTCACTTTAGTTATGTTTACTTTTCTCAGCTCTGGACTTAGGCCTAATGGGCTTCAATTAGTATCTGAAAAAAAGTAAAAATAATAATGTTCTGCAAATAAAATTCTTATGTTTGTTTCTTGATAAAAATATTTTTGGGCAAGATCTGGCCTCTTCATTACAATATCAGCTCAACAAATAAAAAGCATTATGCAAAACTGTTAGTATTGCTGGATGTAAAATACCAAGGGACTTCCTTGATTTATTTATAGTTTGTTAATTTACACTCAAATTACTAATCTTACACTACTTGTACATTACGTAATCATCAAACCATTTGGGATGTCTTTTCCCTTCTCACACAGGTCTAGTGTTCTGAGATTCATTTTGAGAAATATCAACAGTCTCACTATTTCCTCTATACCTGTGTCTATTTGTGAAGAGTCACGTTCTGTTTGTATCTGCTCTTGATCTTTGTTAGTGTTTTTTCTGGCTCGTGATACTTCTTTATTTTCTTTACATGTATGCTATTTCCTTGTATCTTATCCCCTCAGAGGATTCTAATGTTACACTTATTACATACGACCAACTCATCAGTCGGTGAAGTGCAGACTGGGCTAGTAGTTATGGCAGACAGAAATAAGGAAACGACAAATCTAAGGAACTAGGACAACTAACAAAATAACAACAAACCACGATAAACAACTCGACATATTTTATGTACAAGTGTTCAGCATCATTACAATGGAAATTTAAATTGTTCCTCAAAACACAATTCTGCAAAATATGAATTACTTTTATATGAACAAAATGGTACATTCTTTAATATTTTACTTTGGTGATAAAATAAATAGTTAACCCTGGTTTAGATTCACAGAAGCAATACATTGATTTAGAAATATCTTAAACACCTTGTTGTTCATATTTTATGCAAAAGTCATAAGGTTGTGGTCTTGTGTACCACAATGGACTGGTTGCTGTATCAAGATACATCTCAAAATGTTGCAATGCGAGAATTAAGGCCAAAGCCTCCTTCTCGACAGTGAAATAACTTTGCTGATGCGATTTAGTTTGTTTTAAAGTAACAAATTGGGTGTTCCACATTCTGGTCATCTTTCTTGCCTTAACAGCATCTGACCCAACTCCTACATCACTAACACATCGGTCGCATAAGTTTAAACGGCTTAATGAAGTCAGGAGCAGCGACAACTGGAGCGTTATCAAGCATGGCTTTTACCATCTCAAAAACTTTCCCAGATCTCTTTCATAATCCACACAAACTTAGTGTTTTATTATTAATTAAATTAAAACCCTGCGGTGCGTGTGGTAAGACAAATTATTGCCGTCCCGGGAGACCCACTTTTTATTTTACAATAGGTCGTAAAATCGTTAATTACCTGGGTTAATTAACTGATTTCCCCAATTTTATAAATCTCAACTTGTTTCAGAGGGTCTAGAGATGTTTTTATCAATTAAATGTTTTATTTGTTTAATGTTTTATTAATGAATTAATTAGTTAATTAATTAGTTAATTAACACTACGTTCCTAAAATCATGTCTTACCTTTATTTAATACTCTGATTAAATGCAGAACATTGCTACATCAGAGTAGAGTGTAGGTAGTCCTCATAGAATGAGGTCTGGGAGACCACTCTCTTCACATTCCTCCCAAAACATCCATTTACATCTCGTCATCATCTCATCTACATTTTCTCATTCAATCTCCAACCCTTTACTCACCTACACCTGATTCTATTCTAATTCAAACTTCAATCATGGATTTCCAAACTAAATCTATGAGGATTCTAGGTTGAGGAATTTCTAACAATTATTTTGTGCTTTAAACCTATTGTTACAATTTATTGTACTACCACGGTCAACCACGGCATTGTTGGTTTGGGTGCTGGCCCAACTTATACATTATTATCAACTCAAATATTGTTGCGTTATTATCAACTCAAATATTATGACAACAGTCAAAAAACCAAAAAACCAATATTGGTATCAAAGTGATGCAAAAAGGTTAGGATCTAAGGAAATGTGGACATTTATACGTGGGAATTAGCTGGATTGGATATTTTTCTATCATTGCTGAACAAACAAAAACCCAGCTTTAATTTCATTTTTAATACAACTCTTCGCTTTTTGTGAATGAAATCACTAGACCAACTTATAATCGATTTAGTTTTCATAAATTATTGACTATGAACTTGTTGCACTTTAATTGCAGAAGAAGGCTTATTTATTTATTTATTTATTTATTTATTTTAAATTTTTTTGTGATTTATGGACGACACTTTGGTTTCCACTTGGTCCAATGGGCATTCGCAATAAAACTTACATACATTGGTAAATATGATCAATGATTTTCCATATAATTATACCATTTGTGAAACATATGTGATGGTATCAAACAGTCTAATCAATTATCCTATAGCTTGAACTTCGAGGTTCACTCATTTTTAAAATTAAAATTACAAATGCATCTCTCGATAAACACTTGAGTGCATGCCCTACATACACCTGATTATTAGTGCAACAGTGTGGACAAGTTATACATTATTTAAAGAACAAATTGTTCAAAAATGTTTTCACATAAACTGATCCAGTCTAAAAACGTTTCTTATACGTTGTGTCGTAAAGTTTAAATCGGGCATTACAATTATTGAGCTTGAGCAAGAAACATTATCTCTACAAAAGAAATCCCTAGGGTAAAACCAAATCTATGGACCACCTCACTTTTGCTGTTGCTGTATAAACGCATTGGTTGAAATTCTATATTGAAATCCAAAACCACAATAGGCCTACAATATGTTTTGATGGTTTACACATTGACAGTAAAAATAAAAATAAACATAAAACCAATTAGTTATTCTAAAATAATTTGTTGATGTCTCACAGAAATATATAATTGAAATAAATTCATTTCACATCTAAGCAAGACTTCTATCAATACAATATTCTTGAAAAATTTTTGTTTTTGTGGAAGCAACCAAATTTAACTCTGTTTTGTTATAAGGGGTGGCAACTAACACGCCATAGCATAATTTCTTAAAGACTGCTTTCATACATATAGTATTTATGTATGTATTTCACTCTGTTCTGTTATGAAAGAGGCTTTATAAAGGGGTGCCAATTAATTACCACCTTCTTACTTAGTTTGCCTCCTTTTTCAAAAACGACTTATTATTTCAAGTAAACAATATTGTTTATGAAAAATGCGATTTGCTTATTTCCAATGAGGACAAAAATATTTCCATTTGCGTTAGTAGGCGTGTAATCGAAAATGAATTTAATAATGGGTCCCAACCTTATATTCATGTTGGCACTGTCTTACTGAAAAACAAGCTTCTGACCCTATCTTCAGAATTATCTCATTTCATAGTAGGCCTATTTGTTTTTCTTTTCTAAAAGTAAAATTACTTCAATAAGCGTTGTAAATGTATCTTCTGAAAGCATTGTTCATGTAAGCCTATTCTCATATATCTTACTTTATGTACACAGACACAAAGCCAAGTGTGACCAATATGATATTCTGCTACAATGACAGATTATTGTATTTTCCAACCGCATACAATCGGCCTGACAATAAACTGTCTTCCACTCAGTGTTTTTAGGTTAATTTTTAGTAATAGGTAAAGGCAAGGTTTATTGGTCTCGTAAATATGTGTTATTAAGTTATCAGTGTATAAATTGCGTATAGTTTCCTTCACTAAACAGATTATGGCTATGCGTTTGGGCAGTTTCATATTTTAAGTTTGGATATTTCCTTCATTGTACCTTCGATGCTTTGACTTCTGTGTTAACGTTGTCGAGTAGGTCGAATGGTTTAATTTTCGTAATGACAAACGGAAATGAATGTATTTGTAATATCGTCTATTCTTTCCCTCGTCAAGATGATGAGTAACTCTCATCTTGTCTGAAATACAGTTTCGACTGGCGAATGATATGCAGACCTTTGTGGCTTTTGGGGTGTAGGATGAAATTTAAACTTCCCTCCCTTTGCGCAGTTAATTCAATGTATGTCAGGCAGAGAGGAGTCGAAGATTTGGTGTTCTAGACTTTTCAGGTCGACGTCGTGATTTTTGAAGAATTGCTTGTTTTTGTGTAAAGCGACTGAGGCAAGAGCTTTTACGATAGTCTCAGCTCTGTTTGGCCAAGGTTTTTTGCAAGGTTCCAGTCAATCTTTGTTCCCCAGATATTTGGAACAATGCTGGAAACGTTGTTTTGCTGGGTTGCCTTGATCACCGTGATAACAGAGTCTGGAGTATGGTGATGTGAGGCAATTTATTACTGCATGGTTTCGCTTTGTTTAACGCTCAAAACTAAAACCATATTCCTCTCTAGTATAGACACACCAAAATATCTGCAGACGTCTGTAGATCTCTTTTTTCGAACGACCAAAGATGTAATAAATCATCAGCGTAGCCCTGCTCAGAACATCCAATTGGAACCTCGCGTCGGAGCGACAGCCTCATCTTTGGATCGGAGCATTCTTTGTAGGATGTTGAATTGAATGTCAAGGCTACAAGGTGTTGTTGGTAATGCACTCATGTTGAAATATTGTTTGTGGACGGAGTCGAAAAAGATGTTGAAAAGGCTTGAGGTCCTTCAACACTGCCTTTGCAAGACACACCAGAAGATATATGTAAACTGGAGGCAGGCATCGCCGCTCTATTACATAGCGTTGAGTTCTGCGCTGATGATTGTGCGCGCGATGATTTGAATGACCCAGTGTGCCTGTCTCACGATCCCTCCTCATCTTTTGATTTTGGTATAGAACCAAGCTGGACCCTACTGGCTTTAGCTTGTGCTAGTTGGGATTCCACCGTGGTGAGCCTCGACTAGAATCAGGCGCGCGTTATGAGTCAGAGGTTGTTGGGGATTGTGTTTTATTTTCGCCAAAAGTGGAGGATCTGGAAACGTTCTGGGATGGGGTGATGCCTGAATTTTGCATTCATGACCGGGAGGGTTATCCCCCCAAACACCGCTTAAAGCAACATTATACGTAAAATTGTGTTTTATGTTATGATTAACAATTCAGCAGGCTCATGGGGGTGTTGAACCCTCGATGACCCACTCCCTCATTGGCTGCGTCATGCCACTGACTGAAATCATAATATGTATTTATCATCTCAATTCCACTGATTATTCTGCAACATTTTTAGTTCCAATAGACGATTGTATAGGGAATTCGCCATGGATTAGGCTTTCGTTTAGCTTGGATGTCTGTTTCAGACTCAATTTCTCAAGGTGGACGGAACGATTTCTCATCTAGCGCAGTGATCAGTGATCTGTGAGCATAAGGGACAATCTTTATAAGCCCTTCTTGTTAATGCCTACTTCTTCATGAATGGGATAGAGGAGCAGAGGGCTCTGTTCACATGGGGAAATCTTCATCATCGATACAAACATCAAATCTCCATCGTTTCTGTTGTCTTGTGAACCAATGGTGGAAGGAAGATTAGGTCTCCATTGTCAGAGCTCAGCGTTAGTGTTGAGCAACGATGTCAAATAGCCGCAGCAATCGTATTTAAACTACAGTAGTTTTGGAATTATGTTTTCGATCCTGTTGCCAGAGGGTTTACGTATTGATCTGTTGGTCGCTGGGGACAATCTGTTATACTGAAGTTAAAGATCGTATCGCCCGTAGCTGACTATTGTCAAGGCAATTTTCAACACTTTCTTTTTTCATCAGAACATTGCTTTTTTAACTTGAAGAAAGGATAAGAACCATGTTACGTACGAAAAATAATCGTGAGAAGCACGGAAATTATTTCAAGGCGGATCACGTCTTATATTAATGTTGGCATTTGTTTACTGTTGTACCAAGCCTCTGACACTTATCATGTGAAGTGTTTGTTTTTCCTTACAAAAATGAATAATAAATAAATGAATAAATAAATAAAATATCAATGTTCCAATGAAAATTTAAACAATCCGAAATTGCCGGTAAAACACGGGCGATGCATATTTAAGAAAATGTATAAGCGCGTAGCTTAATAATCCGAAGTGACTCTGTGACGTAATTATGATTTATGTACAGGATTTACTGCTGTTCTTAAAAGTCATTTGACCCATCTTGGTCTTGCTAGTCCAAAACAACACCATACCCTATTGAAATGTGTGATAGTTGTATCCATTGCCATGTATGTTGAAGTGCGCCCTCTATAGTTTGAATAAATGACTTGAGCAGTCGCATAACAGGTAGCCATTTTGTAGACCACGTTATTCTAAACCCCAATCCCAAAACATCACAAATGCAAATTGCCGTTCTCCGATTTTGTGGTTTCGCGAACTGCCTAACGTCCTAGCTGCCTGCTAGAAATATCTAGCTGGCAACTAGCTGGCAACATTCTTTATGTTGCAAGGTTTTATGAATACAAAATTAGTTGGTAACCGCGGAGCAGAAAACTACGGATTTAGCTGGCTGCTAAGGCCTAGTTGGCTGCTACGTTAGCAGGCTTTTATGAATATCGGCCCTGGAACCCAGCAGTCAGATATACTGGTACAACTCTTCGACAGAAGGCCAGTTGGCCGGGGTAGGACATGACAGTGTGTGAAAGGAAGAGAGTGTAATCATACATGCAGCCTATCTCCAAAGAGTCCAAAGGAAAAAAAACGTAAACGTAACGCGTAACACAGAATGTTCCTCAGTGTAGATAATTAAAATCTTAGGTTTTATTATGTATACAGGGCGGAAATGCTTACAACATAATGCTTGAGAAACCGGTGTATGCTTGCAAGGCTCAAAGAGCCAGTATGTATGAGGCTACGTGTTCTTTTTAGTGGTAGAATGACCTGCAAGAAGCTTCGATGCTGCTTGTAATGGATCATCTTACCAGCAAACACTTCCAGCCTCTGGGACAGTTGATGTCTAACAATGAGTTCGGGAGATTGGATGGTCCTGTTTTGCCTGCAGTACACATAACTGTCTTTAAACCGTTGATAATTTAAATAATAGGCATATGAGTAATATTGCAACGAGGAACATTCAGGTCACTGATTTTGTTGAACTGTGACCGGTGATGTTTTTTTGTTAATTATTGCATCGGTTTTGCAAAAAGAAGGACCCATTTCAGGAGCTCGAGAATGGGCCAGCAAACAATAATAAATGTTGTTGTGTTTTCAAATCAACTAACATGTAATTAAATGTTGTCTTACAGAATCTTGGTTTGTTTCCCCCACAGCTATGCAAACAAAGATTGACTATGGGCTTGTTGTAATTAAAATGTTGTCTTAAATGGACTTTTTAGATCAGTGACCAATAAATTATAATTCAATTAAATATCATCTACATGTACTATGCGGAGAAACTGAACTCATCACAAATACACTACTAAACAAGAGAGCGCTTATCTTTTCTTTTGACATGAACAATCTATTTATGAAAGTCTTGCTGAGGATTTTTTGTTATTTACAAAATTGTATATGTATGAAAAATTTTGGATCAGTATACACAACTATCGATCTGGTTGGAGCACTATAAACAAGTTCAAAATGCTTGAAATACAAAACCAGCTAAGCAAGACACTCCTTTTCTATGGTTGTGTAATTTTGCTGATGTTTGTTTAATTTCTTAGAAAAATAACAAACTGAATGATCAATTTCCTGACCATCTAATTGTATGAAGACAGAACCAATACCTACATCACTGGCATCTACTGAACAATTTAAAGGGCTTGGTTAAATCTGGTGCCATCAAAACTGGTTCGTTAGCTAGAATGGTTTTTACTAGCTCAAATAACACTTGGTTGCATATATCTGACCAAATAATTGTTTTCTTGCTGAGCAAATTTGTCAGTGGAGCAACAACATCCGAAAAATTCCTTCAAAATTTCCGATAATACCAGCCATGCCGAGAAAATGCAAAGCCATCATCTATGTACACTTCAGTGTTTGACAAACCCTTGATCACATTATTCATTAATCTTTGAAACGACGCAGGCGTTTTTCAAACAAAAAGGAGGACTTTATACCGATATAACCCCTGAGGAGTCCCAAAAGCAGAAATTGTTTTGCACGAGGAGTGAGAGGACCTGCCAATATCCCTGAAATATGTACAAAATCGAAAAAGAATAATCAGTTTTGGTACCAAAATACAATGGTGAACTCAATTTCTGTCACTTTCCTCAAAATATCAGTGACTTTCATGTATTTATTCTCCTCATTAAAATGTGCTTTAGAGGTCCCACTCTGTACTAGTTTTAGGGAAAAAGGCCCTGCACAATTTCACCTTCTCTGTGAAAATGAGTCGTAATCAAAATTGCAATTTTGAATATTTGTGATTTCTATGTGAGTGGAATAAGTACATTATGAGCTTTTAATTTGGCCGGTATATGTTAGAGGTGTGTGACGTATTGCATTATGGAGATATGACATTTTTAATAATCAATAATTTGCATAATTAACACAATTAAAATCTTAGGAAAACAAGCATTCGAAAGGAAAACAAATGACAGAAATGAACAACCTACTCACAAAAATCTTTGATTTTAATATTTTATTGATTGAAATTTACATCAATTTCAATCAATAAAATTCACAATTAAAAGCCACAGAAATCCTCAATTTTTCAAATTTTCGACTTGTGACTCATTTTCACAGAGCGGGTCACAAATGGTTCTTCGTGACATAATGCGGAATATTGAGCAACTCAAATACCAGACCAAAACAATCATGCAAAATTCAATCACATGTTTTGTTAATAGCTAAGTGTCTAGACGTAGGTTATGAGATAATATTAATTGTTCTCTACTTCAAAAGATGCTTGAGTATACACTATAAATGCTGAACCCGTAGTATCACAATGATCGATACTCATTCCATCATCCAAATAATTTGAAGAAAAAATCATTACGAAAATAAAATAATAACTTTCATCAAGTAGACTAGACATACAAGTTTCAGAAGGTCTAAATCTGCATCAATATGAACTGGCGCCTTGAGTTTACTACTCATGGATTGAGTCGTAACACAAGTGGGGAATATACCAGGTAACTCATCCTCTAGTAACCTAGTATTATTATCAGAACATGGCACACCCGTCATACAAGGTTAGAAACATTGTTACAGATCATTTAATGAATGTATATCTGGATTTAACAACACATGTTGCTTATAGAATGGATTGTATTATAAGAAGAACATGTGGAAAATGTATTTTTTATATTTAAAATATTGTCCCACAGTGTAACACTCAATAAAGAGGAAGATTGCCACCGAACACATGTTTATATCGATGCAAGTGTTGTCATCCGATTTTCTTTCTTCTAAAATAATTGAACCTCAGCCAGGGCGAATTTGTGTTGTTGTACTATGGTAACGTTTCATATTGTTTGCTTTCAGGAAAATATGAGTTCATTGATGAATATTACCGATGTATATGTGCTTCCTTAAATGTTTGTTATCCTACTTCGTTTTACTGTCTCATTAAAACTATTCACCCAGAACATTTTAGATGGTGTACAAAATGCTCACTAACGTGTCTTCAATTCTAATCGATCAGGAACCGCAACAAATTTGTTTTAAATTTAGCTGGCGTCTGACGGCGAAACAAATTAAAAGGAGTACGGAATTCATGTTTGCCAATTCATATATATATTTCTTTTATTTTCACATTTGCTGATCATTAACGCCACAACGTATAATGAGCTTAACATATCAAAGTGTAACCATATTCGTATTTGTTTTTAGTATTCCAATTGGGATAATGTTTGTTTAAATAAATTTATTCGTCACAGTATGTCGCACTTGTCAATGGAGGGCAATTTTATTTTAATGTTGATGTATTCAAGTATTACTGAACTGCAGGCAGAACATTTATCATGATAGTATTTGACAGATCACTTGAGGAAAATCTAAGAACATTGGTGAAAATAACAAAATAAACGGGCTTTAACCCTGGGGGAAACGAAGGTACTCACGCCGTAGGCAATAATTAATATTTTTGTTAATTACAACAACATTTTTTATTAAATTTCGCTGAAATTATTTTTCATCCAACCCTGAACAGTCCTTAATAGAGTGGCTGAACCGATTTTGCCCTAGGGGTCATTCACTGGGTAGGCCAATTGTTACAAATGTGGGTCTCAGCCAAGCACCATTGAATTGTGCACAAAAAGCTAATCCCTGTAGCAACTTGCGCTTTGTATCAACATGCTGTCTGCCATCTTGAATGGAAACCACAGCTGTTTGTTTACAATCCTTACCCAGAAATACCCTCAGGGTCATTATAGGTGACCTGGTTTCTGTTTATTTTTTACCCTGTGGCTGTTTCATGTGTCAGTGCTTGTATTGCAGTGCAATACCAATTTCAATGTTTACATGGTTGCAATGCTGTACATGTACATGTACTTCAAAAGAAAACCTGTCTGTCTATGGCTGTTTGGTGTTTGGATTGTATTGGATGGGTGTGGGTGTTGTGGTTTGAAGTGGGGAGGGGGCTGATAGTGTTGTAAACAGCTGTGTGCAGTAATCAAACAGTAAATAGATACCTGCTGAGTGGTTTGGGATGGCAGTTGCCATAGGGCTGGGGGCGCGGATTTCGACATGTACTATTTTTGGCAAATCAGTGGTGAACCAATGTGTCAATTGCCAGAATGTTAAAATCTTTGGTGTGTGTGTCCAGTGAACTTAGATTCATCTGTTCAGACCATTAGACAAAGATTTGTGCCCCCAAACACAGTTATTTACACCCCGACATAAACGCTCACTGCGTGAGCACCTTCGTGCAACCGCGTAAATATTTTAAATCGGTGGCTCGCAAAGTTAATTAAATGTCAACCCCTACTTTTTGTTCCTATCCTAGAAATCTGGATAACAACAGAATCAGTGAACTTGCACAAGGAACATTTGACGGTCTACGACAACTCGGGCTATTGTAAGTTATAATGTCATGAATTTCAATCACATAACATCAATCCACCGATTTATCGTTACATGAGTTACGTCAGACGGCCAACAAAAACAATCTGAAATCTAAAATTATATGAAATACGAACTTTACGTTTGCCAATCTAAATATTATATATATGCATAATGATAGTTTGTTTTTAATCATTAATTTACTTGTCCCACACTGTAGCACTTTTCTCGTGTAGAGCAGTATACCACCGAACATTTTTAATATCGAGGTAGTCAAGGTTATTCTTTTCTAGATGCAGAAAACAACCAGTAACTCATTACTCCGTGTCGTTAAAAGGACATCGGAAAATTTAAACTGAATTAACTAATTAAATACCATCAACGATAGATTAATTTTTAATTAAATATCGATTCTGGAACATGTATTCCACCATTTTACCGATTAATAAATTACAAGAAAAATAGGAACGTGTGAGAATATAGAGGCATGCTCACAACAAGCCAAATAAGGGAAAGCCTTTAACATTAACGAAAATAATATAAGAAAAATCATTGTATCAACTGTGTTGTTTCACTATTCTAACGGCAATTTACAAAAATAAACAGTTCATTGAAACATTGATATTTTACTCGAGGAAGTGAATATAAATGCTGTAAATTTACATACTTCTCAAAATAATCGTGAAAAACATGGTTTTATAGTAAATATGTACCGAAATTAATTAATGATGGGTCCCGTCATAAATTCATGTTGAAGCTTTTAGTGAAATATAGCTTTGCAAAGTATTTGTTTTCCTTTCTAAAAGGAAATTATCAATGTTCCCATGAAAATAAACATTTCCGGAAATTGCCAATACAACACGTGCTATACATGTTTAAAAATGAGCAGATATACCGGATATACCGACCGAAACCAACGAAAACAACTAACGTTACGCAGAAACATATATGGAACA
>CM055817.1:8491907-8627744 GCA_029582265.1 Zoroaster sp. YZ-2022 | reverse complement strand
TGATCGATGATAATAAAGTGAGCGTAGTCGGCAAAACGTCAAAAGAGGTGGGCTCAACTAAATATTTTGCGAATGTTAATAGGGCGCATTATTAAAAACTCGCCAGCGGTAACCGCGGTTTTAGCGTATTTTAATCTCACCTAATTGAGAAATCGAAACGGAAAAACAAAAAAAATATTATCTCGTTTAATAATAAAACAAGTACCGAATCCAGATAACATCGATCGAAATGGACATTTACCAGAATTGAAGAGTTTGCTCAAGAACACCGGTTAATTCTTGTGCAAAACAACAAAATAAAGTAGATAAACATAGTTATTACAACGCGGGTAAAAAAATATAACAAACGGCAAAAACAAAGCCATTATAAAAAATTTAAAATTTTAGCAGAATTGAAGAGCGTATAAATGTTAAAAATATAAAATCTACCAGAACGGCGCGGTAAGCGAAGTGGGAGGTTGATAAAAAAGACTACATAGCCTTTATTAAAATGTTTCACGGGCGAAAACAAAGTTGAGATTTAACTCACCTAAAGACGGCGGAAGATACGCGAACGAAGAATGGTAGTTCCATTGAATCATAGCAAAAAGTTTCAAACATCTTCGACGAGCATTAAAACCAAGATAATCGCAAGGATTGACTTTAGACTTGCACGAGAATTTTAAATCTATTCAAGTTTATGATATTTATACGCGTTAAATTTCGTAAAGAAGACTGAACGGTGCGGTCGATATCCTTGAACATTTCATAATAATAGACAAATTGTTTTATATAAAATTTAAACAATATCAAAATATACTCGTTACAGTTTTCACAAATTCAAGAGGCTTTAGAAAAATGGACTCTCAAAGGGCAGCGGATGGGGAGGTAGATCCTATCGTGAATATAAGATATCGCTTGTCGCGAGATATCAACAACTTTGAGAGAGGTAGTTATACTCGAACTATGCAACTATATAAAAATAAAAGCGATGCGCTCAACGTAAAAACAAGAACGACGATTGTTTGCGTTGGGCGCTACACACAGCCTCGTTTTTCGAAAAATTCATCCAGAAAGAACAGTAAATACTCAACGGAGGACGGTTTAAATTTTAATAATGAACGCTCCTACGCAGTTAATCCATTAAAGCAGTGGAGAAAACAAGTGTTTGGCGATAAACGTTTTGGTTGCGGGTAAAACAAGCTGGTTTTTATCATCTCAGCGATCAACTAGAGGAGCTAAAATCGTATTAATTTATTATTGATTAACAGGGAAGAAGAAAAAGAACTGAATCTCCTGCGTTTCAGAGCAATACGTGAATCGTTGCTACGATCAGGCAAACGCAAGAACGTAAACATTTTTTGTTTGAGAGATGTTTGGGGTTTTCAAAACAAACATATCTCGAAAATCACGTAAAAATATTGCAGGGGATAAACGACAGACCGACGACGGTTGTTATACCGGAAAAGCAATAAAACGATACATTCAATTTATAAATTTTCTTAAAAAGATGAAAGTTCCATTCGTAATATACCGCCGACTTTGAAAGTATTATTAAAAGGTCGACGACGAAAGATACTCACTCCCTGAGCTGCAAGAACACGTCGTTTGCGGATTGTCGTACGTCGTTTCGTTGCACGACGAATGAAACTAGCGATCCTATCGTTTACAGAGGAGAAGATAGCATTTATACACGTTTGTAAAATGTATTAAGAAAAGAAAAGAAAATATTAACGAGATATTTAAAAAACCCTAAAATTGTTGTTATGACAGAAGAAGATGAAAAGGTACAACTCTGCGAGCGTAGTGTTGGATATGCGAAAAGAGTTTTTAGAGACGCTGACAACAAGTTTGGTCCAAGTACGCGATCATTGTCACATTACCGAGGTAAATATCGAGGCCGCGGCTCATAATTGGTGCTATTTAAAACTGAGTTTAAAACCAGAAAACTTTTATTCGGTCGTGTTTCATAATTTACGGGGCTACGACTCATCATTATGCAAGCCACGAGTAAAACGACAGGTAATCTAACGTATTCAAACAATTTCGAAAAGTATATTTCTTTTTCAATCAGGCAACTACGATTCTCGACAACGCTCAATTTACTGGCGTCGTTGGATAAAGCCTCGTAAAATAAAACAATTATTTTCTGATCGCACTAGCAGTTTTGAATCGGTTTAGAAAAATTTAATCTGTTAAGCAAGTGTTATCTTACGAGTACATGGATAGTTTTCAGATTTGAAGAAACGCCTTCCTCCGATGGAATCTTTTACCGGGTTTATGTAACATTGCCAAAGAACAATACGAGCACGCTAAAGCATTTACAGCGAGTTTGATTGCAAGCATTTAGGAAAGGTATCACGATTTGTACGTGCGTACCGATACTTGTTTCGCTGGCGGACGTGTTTGAATTTTCCTTTTCCTTGCACGAAACAATACGGGTTTTGGATCCGGCCGAATTACTATACGAGTCGGGTCTAGTTGGGACGCTTTATTAAACTTGTTCGAAACAAACTTTGGGTTGTTTCTGAACTATCTGTTTATGCATTGTTTATGAAAAAACTTTGCGGAGGAACTTCATGCGTGCTGGTGAGTAAACGATGCGCTAAAGCGACAATAATATTTAGATGACTGCGATTCATCAAAGCAAATCTGAAGTTACATCACGCTTGCTTGGACCGGGCTGTTTCATTCTCGACACAGTGATAGTCAACCTTGCTGCCGACGGGTAATTTGAAGTGGATGACGATAAACAGATCGAACGACTGAGAGAAAGTTTAAAAACAACAAAGGATACATTTTACAGTTGATTTGAAGACCATTAAAAATTACACAATTCTCGACGTTTCCTCGCGCCAGTCGTTGACAATACCGAAAGAATGGGGTGAGCGACTATCAACGACGTTGCTAAACATGGTAACTCCCAAACGTCGTAAAATTGGTTCCCCAGTTGCCACGATCAACACGCAATTACATTCTTCGTATCATGCTTACAGTTATATTTAAAACTGGGCATGAAACTACTCAATTCATCGCGTTTTGGGGAATTTGATGAATCGTGTTGGATGAAATCGTGCATTGATTTAAACACACGAGCTCAGAAAAGAAGAAACTGCTAAGTGATTTTGAAAATTTGCTATATAAACTGATGGTTAATTCAGTTTTGGAAAAACGATGAAATGTACGAAACGGGTTTAAATGTAATTTGAGCGGTTAAACGATGGCAACGGAAAATCACATTCGTTCGCTCATCCGCGAGCAAATTTTGCCGAGCGAGTTTTGATAATAAACCCAAACAGCGATTCCATGCACAAAACAAAAGCTCGTTCTCAACACCCAGTTTACATAGGAATGTCTATTTTAGACCTCTTAAAAGCTTGTGTACGATTTCTGTACAATCGTTAAAAAGCTAAACTCTTTGTGAAAGTACCTCAATTACTATTTCCATCAGATACGGATGATTTGTTACTCAGATTCAAACAGGAAGATGTATATAAAGAATGATAAAGAACAAGCATTTGCTTGATTTTTATATTTCGAAAAGGGGTCATTTCTATTTTCTGAAAAATAAAAGTGATCAGTAAAATGAAAGACGAGACCGCGCGAAGACATCTCAGAAATTGTGTTTAAGACCAAAAATGTGTTCGATACTATTTTCCAGACGAACAAAAATGTAAGAAAAGCCAAAGGCGTTGGTAAGTTTGAACTCCTGAGAATCTAAAACCTCACAGTATAAACCTGGTTTAACTCTCGAAATGTTACTCTGCATCACCCTACGATTTCATCGAACACGAAAACTTATAGATTCTATACAACGCGGTAAATAAAATATCGTTGTCTCCTTTAGACACAAAAAATATATTTTTAAGGACGGGAATACATACTCGATAACTCTCGGTCGTTACAGCCTTAGCGTTTAATCGGAGGATTTTCTGTTGTCTCGGAATATTTGTAATTCTTTCTTTACAAAACCCACTTACGGTACATCTAAATAATACAAATGGGTTGACTCGCCTTCTTCATCGTTGTTTATCTATTTTATACAATTTTATACTCCCACTTCTGGATCGGTCGCGCGGCGTCTCGTATCTTTCTCACCATCTTTGGTGCGTATAAATACCAAACCAACTTCCCCTAGTTACAATTCTTACCATTCACCTTTAATCGCTGGTGAGGCCGGATTTGCTCAACAACTCTGGCTTGATCGCGTCTTGGGGGTTTTTCTTAAATCAGCAGATGTAGTCTTTCATTTGTTTAATGCTTTTACCACTGCTGTTAATCTTTTAACCTTGTGCCTCAAAGATCCCCTTTTCAGTCGCTATTTCTTGCAGTATTGATGAAAATAATCTTTCGACTAAAGTTTTATTAAATCGCTCCACCTTGTAGGCCCCTAGCTCTACATTCTTCGCTTCTTTGGACTAATCGTTATGTTTTATTTCATTGTTACGTTAACGCTCTGACCTCAATTCTTTTCCGGGATCGACTTTTAAAAGCGCGTCGGCCAAGTGAGCAACGGGCGTTATAAATTGTTTTCAAACGCGTTACCGGCTTGCGTAGCGGTTTTTATCGTTGCTGATTCCGCTTCTTTATATCTACTCCCATCCCCAGCGTCGCGCGCGTACTTGTACGTCTTTTTTACCGTGAAACCACATCTTGGAAGAAACTGTAAATCCGCGGTGAACTTCGTTGGTTTTCTGGCATTACTACTTCCAAACTAGTGATCTTGGAATCTGTTAGGATAGGGTAAATAAATTTTACTTAAGCACCTTTACCTGTCACATCATCGAACTAATTTTACATTTACTTGGTTTCTTTAGCTAATTTATTAATCGCGTCTGAACCATTACATCTCTCAGGACTGTAATAAGCGTTTGACTTTTTAAAGCCCTATCCATTTTTAAAATATTGTACAATATTATTTTTATTCGTCAATTTTGAGCATAGGCGAGTTTGGTAAAATTGTGTTTACAACTTCTTTGTTAAATCCACACCAACTTCTACTGACAAATACGTGCGATTTTAACCATCTTTTATATTAAGTTTATTTAAAATTTGGCCGGTTCTACGCCAATACTTTTTACCGGACATATATAAACCTCTCTTTCAAAAACCTTGAGGCTGTGATAACCAAATCAAACTGATTGTTTCGTATCTATCGGCGTGAAGACATATTTATAATCGTTAAATATAATATTTTTAAAAACTTTATTCCATTTAAAACAACGAGTTCTCTCGTCAATCTGCGGGCAGATGGTGAAACAGATTCTCTGTGAGTTTAACCGGATCGGGTTTGAACGGTTCGTTTTTAAATGGTTCCGCTAACTGGGGTTTCACTAAACAGAAATAATGACCCCAATAGCTAAACCGACCAGCTATATAGTAGTAGTGACTCGACGAGTTGTTCTCTTTACAACTCGACGCTACTTTGATATATCACTGAACAAGTTTTAACGCTTTTCATGGTTTGTGATTGCGATTTTTATTTTATTAATTCCATGTGATCTTTTTCCAGCTATGACTCTGTTTGGGTTTTTTCTTTTTGGTCTCGCCGGTTTGGGTTGCGGTCTTCGGCGTTGCGGCTTGCGGTTGCATCGATTTTCCGCATTCTCCGACTCGTTGGCGTTTCCATCGCGCTTTTTGTATCTATATGTTTTGCCGTAATTCTGGCCTTTGAGTAGACGATCGCATGCCATGCTTGTGGTATATTTCACGCCACGGTACTAAGCATGCTCCCAGAAATGAACGGATCTTTTTCTAATCGATAAATTGCCTTCGTCGTCAATTTTGAAATCGATGACCATTGATACAAATCTATACGATTCGACTAAATCCTATTAGTTTTAAAGTGTATAGGCGTTGAATAGCGCTACTAAAGACTGCGTTCTCGCGTTAATTTAGTTTCGTGTTGCGTGAATAACCTCTCGCTCCTTGCGTACACTGTAAATAATTTCCGTAATTTTACGCCGAAAAGTTTGTAAATTTTACGGTGGTCCCGTAATCATCCACTAATTGTTTACGGCTGAAACCCAATATTAACAGCTCCTTGCACTCTGGATATATATGTAAATGATCTGACCTTACTTTGACCTTAGCTTTGCGCTCGAATCATTCCAATGTTTTAAATATGTAAAATGGGTGATTTAAGGCCATTTCAAAATATTATTGTTAATTTTATGATTAAAAGGTAAGATTTTGTGTTCTTTTCTGTATTTTATGTAAAAAGTACATTTCAAAATTTTTAAATATTAAATATAGATTATAGTGCATGCCATGACTAAAAAAAGGTTTCGAAAAAGACAATCTATATAAAGGATACTATTCCTGTACCTTCAAGTAACTGGAGAAAGGACTCAGAGGTGGTTGAAAAATAACCAGACTACGTGTTGCATTCTGTATAGATAAAGTGAAAAGACATTGTGTACAATAAACAGTTCCATTGATTAATTCCAATATCTGTGGAGTCCATCCCTTAGCAGATGCAGCGTTCCATCCTTATACAATCCAGTTAAATGTACAGTTACAATTTGAAACTTACATAATAAGAGTGTATGGTTAGCTTTACCTTGGCAGCTAGGGTGCTTGGAAATCTTCCATGTATTATTATTATAAAAACGGTAAAAAAGCATTAACAGTACAGTTACCAAAATACGTGCCGTAAATGGTAACGAGACTTTTCACCAGCCAAAAATAATGGTTTAACGTAAAATACAATACGGTCACGTACAAAATACGGTAGAAAGGTGGCAACTCTTGCACGACTTTCGACCGTTTAAAATTTTATAGGTAATATTTTGCAATTATACTCAACGCTTCAATATCGCTAACACTATACTCTTTACCGAAAACGTTCAAGATACTCACTCCCGGATACGACCGATAAAGACGTTTTGTCTCGTAGTTTTTGCTTCAACACATCTACATCGTCGTTTTGTCGTTCGGATGGTGAATTGTTGAGCAACACCGCCGATTCCGTCAATAGTTTAACAACTTCTTCCATTTATTATTAACAGCTTTTATTATATATTTAAATTTTTCAAAAACCCATAACTTATTACATTTATTATCATTTAAAAAATAAACATTGATTCTTTTATAAAATTGTTCTGTTTAACATCGTTTTAAAAATTTACACTAGTTCATTATAAATTATTTCTATCATCGATATAAAACAAAAGATAAACTAGTACAAATTTTTCCTTTTTCTATTTAAGTTTTAAAAATTTAGTAAGACTATACTGGTTGTTTAAATTTTTCCAGTATTCATGTTATATATCTGAATATATATGAGCTAAAAACACCAACCTACGAGTAACCTATAGATAACTTACTAGAATTATGAGCGATTACTAAATAACCTACTAACAACTTACGGATAACCTGCAGATAACTTACGAGTAACCTACAGTAATCTATAAATAACCTACTAACGACCTACGGTTAATTGCTGAGTAACCTACTAACGACCTAGTCTATAATCTCATAACCGGTAGGTTGATCCGTTTTTAAAATCAATTTGCGATGTAAAACTCGTTTTGTTCCTCACCCCTCGCTCTCATATCGCCGTCGAATAACATCGTTTCTCGAAGACAATTCTCATTACTGAGTCTCTATCTTTACAATAAAATAAACACACCCATTTGAGTTGTTCTCATCTTTCAATACTATTATGTTTTGAAAGATCCAACAGCTGTGTTTAACTGTCTACCGCTAAAAAGCCAATTGGGTAATCATGCGTTATTATTCTCGTATTTTTATAATACAACTGTTTGTGTGCGCAGTCGTCGATGAATAAACAACATTTCTATCATTTAAGCATCGCTTTAACAAGTTGCTTATAGCTCGGTTTGAGATGTCATTTAAGTCGTTAACATGTACGTTATCGTCGTTTAGAACATTTCTATTACATGCGCGTCGTTTGTCACTTCTGGTGGGAGCATAATATAGCGATATTTTCGAAGTATTCAAAATATTCTTTTTATGCCCAACGAGTCTAAAACCAATTCCAGTTTTTCCGCATCCCGTTTGTCCTGAATTAACGCGGCATGTGGATATTGGTAAAAACATTTTCTTTTATAATATTCATTTAATAATCGACGGATTCAAAACGCAGTTTCTTACTCTTCTAAACCGCGTCCATGATAAATAATCGCCATATTTAGTTCTGTGACTTCAGCCCCCTTCTTTTCGAATTTGAATAAAGTAATTCCTTCGGACAAGTTTTGTACTCATGCTTCCGCTTCCCGTGTATTTTATTATCGTTGCTCGTTCTCAAATCTAAAAATAAGCCGTATCTGATTTAATACCGTACAGTTCTTTGATCGTTTAACTGAGCTTATACAACTTAGACCCTCGCGTGTATATTTTGTTGTTCCGAATCACCGAAATGTTTTGAAATCTCTTCCCAATGTTGATACCTTTTCATTCATTGCTAAGTTGATTAGAACACCTTCGATGGTGTTGAAACTTTGTCGATTTTCAGATTCTAAAATTTGTTGCTTTCTTTCGCGGTGGGTTCTCTGTAATAAACTCATCTTCACCCTGCTTTTTGTAGGTAACTTTAGTTATATCCACATGTCGCGTTTGTTCAACGCCGTCACGCTCTGTCTCCAGTATGATCAATAATGCTCATTATTGCTGTACTGGTTTTTGTCGTTCAGCAGTTCCGGCATGGACGACTTCAAATTCAACGAAAATTTCCTAACCTGATATATTTCGCATTGTTGTCGGTGCTTCTTAATCACGCTAGAAAATTTATGGCAAACACGGTTGTCGTAGGTCGTCGATCTCCGATTCCCGATTGGTAGTAGCGTTGATGAATTCGGTCAACGGTTCAAAATCAACAGGAATGTGATACCTCGGCTGGCATACGCTATCACCCAAGTAAACTTTATCTTTTCCTCCGTTCTGCAGATCTTTTATACTTCAGTCATTCTTAATTTAGTTATTTAAAAATCTTCGATTCGCTTGATACGCTACATTTTCGCGTTGATCTGTGGTCATATTCATTCTTCAACTCAGTGGAACACGTCCGCATCGTCTAAAGAAAATATTTCATTTCTTCCATTTTAATAATTATAAGTTTTGATCTCTGCCTTTATATTTTGTACCAACATTCTCTTTTCATCGTCCGAAAAGGAAATAAGATCGATATTAATGAATTTAGCCGTATTCGGGACGATGACGTCGTTCATTCAATTGGCTCGACCGCATCAACAATTGATTTTCAAATTGGTACTCTGAATTTGTAATGACGACTTTTTGACGCAGTCCTTTATGCCCCTCAGTTCTTATTCTCCTGTATGGATTCAACACATCTCATACGTATATTAGCCATGGTTATAGATGCTTCCTTCAAGCCTTTAAAAAAAAAAATATTATAAATGGTTTATCTATAGGCGATGATCGGGGTGCGTGATATATTCTTGCGTTGGCATTTACCGGAGTAATGCTTTATTTAATAATTTGCGTGGCAGCGACGCTCTTGAGAACGCAAAAAGACACGGTTAGCGTTAGAACGCATCTTTCGGCCAGAGACGGAATTTTGTGTAAAACGTTTAAAATATCTAGATTGTTTAAAAAAACATACTAAAAGAATCGAGCGCCGAAAGAACGTTTAATAATGTTGATGATGCGATGAATGAATATTTTATCTAACTTTCTTGAACAGTGGAATTTACGAGATTTATATGACGAACCTCGCTAGAAGATTTTACGCTCTGGCGAAGATCAAAAAAACGCGGAAATTTTATTCCTCAATGTTAGGGATAAATATAATGCCAGATTACACATGAGTTGCTGGGTATTAAGCAAGTAAAAATTATAAAATAGCCGGAAGGAGGCAACAGAACTTATGAGGCCGGTCCGTGCTTATAAAATCTCTGACGGTAAATATATAGATGATGAAATAACCGATAGTGAGCAACTTTCCGTGATGGTGCGTTGTTACCACTTCATCTTTAAATGAACAGACTTTTCTAAAAAAAATATCTTTACTGCGATCTGTAGTCGATGATTTTAGTGATTCGCGCAAAAATAAACCCAAGTATTGTGATTGTAATGATTTCTTCATAAAGGAAAAATACACTCTATTTTAAAAAAAGGGCATTAAAACTATATCATTTAACTCTGACACGCCTGATTGGATTTACGCGGAATCACGCTGAAACACGTTTGGTTAACCAGTAAGTCGATTTGATGAACGTGGAAAACTGATAAAATTTTTTTTACGAAAGTACAAGCGATTCGGTGAACCTATTCAAACTATGACGGTAGCGGTGAAGGTTACCTTCCTGCCGATGCGATGCCGGCGTCGACACCGTGCAGAAACTATCGAAACGCTTCTAACTCGTAGAGATCAAGGAACCCAATGTTAACTTAAGCTTGGAGAAATAGGCGCGCTCGTGCGCATTTTGACTGCCATCGGTGAACTGGTGATCGCTGGTAAATCGTTAACGCTGGCGATCAACATTATGGAAGAAGCCAGTTTCTAACGCCAGAAGTTCAAGTTGATCTGACCATTAACGGCTTTGAAAACAAAAAGGTTTCAAACAAGTTTTGGTCAGTTCAATTGATGCCGGTTGCGTTTTGCCGTGGTCAAATCAATGAAGTGAAGCACCAAAAGTAATGATAAGAGACGTTGCGTTGGTGGACAAAATGAAACTTTATTTTGAAGAACAAAAGCATAACGATCGTAGTGTGTCTTTAAATCGGTGGTTGCTTTGCTCTCTTACATCGACCGTCAAGCACCGTGTGTTCGTGCCATACCGCACCGCACCGCACTACAACCTCGCGCGGTGTAAGCGGTAGATACAAAAACATTAAAAATTACTGGCGAACGTATTAGCGGTGGTTTGTTATGGCTTCTGCCTTGGTGGCTGCGGTCTGGTTTTATTTTAACTTGCCGGTGAAAACTCTAAAAAAGATAAAAAGTAATTGTAAATGTAGCAGAAGGAGGTTATGATAAAAATTTGGAGGTCGTTATGACGATCAACAAGACGATGGAGCAACAAGCCTACAACACGCAATAACAGAAAGAAAAAGCAGAAAGAAAACCACGAAGAGAAGAAGAAGAAAAAACAACGAGAAATGAAATTCGAAGAGATGAAATAGAAAGATAACGCGGTAACTACTAGGCGAAAGGCTAACTAAAATATACGTTGATGATTTTATAAAGCATAGAATTACAAACCAGCTGTGAAGACTACTCGTTCTAAACAGAAAAACGGAAAAATTTTGGTTTAAGGTGAAACAATTGGAGTTTCTTAAAATTTAAAAGATAAAGAAATATTTAGCATTATCTTTATCAATAGTAATTATGGCATCGATTTTGTGGGATTAGATTTGCAGGTACCAACCGATTACAAACGAAAACTCATTGCCGCCGCGCGAAAAAGCAGCCAGACGTAATGGTACACGATACTGTGGAAAGAAGGCGCAAAAAGGCAACCCCGTTGCAAACTACCGTTGTTTTAGATCAAACGGTTATCTCATAGAAGGGCTCGTCAGTTTGTCGACAGCACAGAACCTGACGAGTTGACGCGAATGATTGGCGAAACGGTGAAGCCCCAAAGTGTTCTTTCAGAAACCCCGGATCTTGAACATGGTTTACGATCTGAACCTTAGATGGTGTTGTAATAAACTTATGGAATCGAAGCGAGCGCGATTTTAGAATTCTTCTGAATATTCAGGAAACCAAAAAGCATTAGCTGATGTTGAACAAAGATCAATGAAAATGAAATAGAGATGAAAAGTGCTATACGTTCACTACGTGAAAAGAAAACCCACGAGATGAAACTGGGCGATTAAAAAGCTTTAAAAATTTAAAAGTGAAACGTAACCTTTTATTTTGAAAATGAAGGCGTTGATCACGATAAATGGAAGAAGAGCACGTTGGGTAGATCAAAATTAAAGGCATTTAAAAACGCGGTGTAACGATCGTTAGTGTTTTATGCCGCCCGTTATTGTCATCGCTTTTATCGCTCGAATTGATCGGTGATGTCAAATTTACTTTTTCCTGCACCTTACAAAACCCCCGCACCACCCTACCCTTCTTTAAAACCAACACCTATTCCCCAGAACCGCACCCCACCCGCACCTAGCGTTGTAGATAAAAAGTGGATGCAAAGCGTTAAAAAATCCAACAAACGTATTGGCTGACTGGGGCGAAAACTTCAATACTTTTACCAAACATTATCCGGCGATTTATAAACTGGTTATTTAAAACAGTTCGCCCGGCGTAGTCGCGTGCGAGCAGAACATTGTAGTTGGCGCTTCGTGGAGTTGGGGTATTAGTTTTAGCCTATACCCCGCGAAAATGTAAAATAAATACTGTAAATCATGACTTACACCCCAAGCTAAAATCCATGAAACCAGTATTAAATAATTTTCTTCTTGTTATTTAACATCTGCAATATCTTCTTTTATCGTAGTTTCTAAAAGAGTCGCACACTTACTGTAAAATTCTAATCATCTTTCCCTGCTTTGTAATTATCCAATTGTGCTGTTCTATTCTAGCGGTAAAAATAGGAGCAACGGCTGGTGTTCGTTATATTTAAATTCTATTGAGATAAATTACTCATCGCTATTAATATAACTATTGCCCAGCGTCGTACGTACCTCTTCTTGTTCTTAAATTCACTGGACATCTGATAACAATTTGTTTTTTCCAGACAATAATTTAATTGTTTGCGGCATGTTGTAAAAACAATAATTGAATAGAAGATTGTGATCATTCGGAGAATCAATCTCTGCATTTCTGTATGCCTCGTTCGCGTTACGCGTCTAAACCAATTACGCCACTAAAGAATTCCACTTTGGCTTGCTGGCAGAGCTCCTAAAATCTGCCTAGGCATGCGTTTCTTATGAAATCGTTTGTTCATTTCGTGCCGTTATCCCGTAAAACCTCGAGCTAATTTGGAAACGAGTATGTAGAGTCTAACCCTAGTTTAACTGCTAAGATTGTTCTATATAATCAGTCGTAATGTAATCTATGTACGGTTTAAAGCTTTTTGAAGGGCGCAACGTCTTCGAGATCATTTCAATTTCATAATGTTTGTTTCTCATTCATACTATTAACAAAACGAGTATCTACAAAATTTTACCCTCAACGGCCTCTTGCACGCCGCTTCTTATATATTCGTAAGCCGTGCCTAAACCTTCAGAGTTTTCAAATCTGCTATTTGCTGCCATTGCATGTCTGGCGACGCATGAAATTCTCTGCATGGCTGTTCACGCGTTAATGTTTCCTCTTCATTTTCGAACGCTCCCAGAATTGGGTCGGGTTCGGGAATACTCGCTTCTTTTAATATTCGTCTTGTTTGATAATAGACGTGAAATCTAAAAAAAACTGCGAATCCGCTCGGATCCGATGGTATAAATGTATCATCAACTCACGCCGCATCCCGTCGTGCTGCACCAGTTGCAAAATTTATTTGATTTTGATAAAACGGTTTATCGATAAATCTCCATCGACGTACATCGAAGTAATTATAAACGCGCGGTAACGGCAATTTTGAAAAGTTACTCAGTTGCGCATTAAAAATATTTCTGTTAACGTAAATATTTAAACTCGTTAAATCTTAAGCGACAAAGGATTGGTCCTTTTGATTAAAAGTCTCAGATGTTGGATGTCGTTTCGATATATTACTCTCGAATGCTAATGGAAACGTAATTTTATTATTATTTATTATTATTATAATTCTAAATAATAAAATGTTTATTACCATCAAAATTGAAATTGAAAAGAGGGCGGACGAGTTGTTTAGATTACGCCTTCTATCGATAATCGCGAGGTGATTTATACATGCTATTAAAAGCGTAAACATTTAGATGGGGATATTACAACGTGCGTAACAAAGAAAGAATAATTTATCGCACATCTGGTCGGATGACGTTATAAAAATTTGTCGAACCGAGGGCTTTACAATGTTTACAAAATTATAGATGTCATATCAAAAACGAGTCTTGGATAACGTTTACGATCAATTATATATCAGGATTCTTACATACTAAAGTTAGTTGACGACACGAAATATATTAAATTTACGGTAAAATTCGCTAATTTACTCAAACTACAACAATTTCTAACCGCGGAGGCATATGTAAAAGGATCGATATCAATCCTTTTAAAATGTTAGCATTCATTGCGATCAAATTTCTACGAGCGATAATTATTAACAAGTGCTCTTTCTACCATTTAAACATTTTACCTTTGCAGAACAAATCATTCGGATCAAGTATGAATATAGAATATAAAAACCGTGCTGAACAAATTAAAGATTGGTACTTTTAACGAATTAAGTTTTAAATTAAAGATTCAAAGGGTAGAAATATGCATAACCACGGTTTTCCCAAATTGTTTTAAATCTAGAAATAACACAAATAAATGGCGATATTTACGGAACTAAATACAGACAAATGATATTATTTCTATCGCAACTACAAAAACGGTGAAAATTCGCATCATCTAACGAAATTTACGAACATCACGGATATTTAAATAGAGATGAAATTTTACTGGGCTCTCCTCTCAAAAAATATACGTTATTACTCGGATGGCACGCCACGTTTAAGCAACCCCTTTTTTCATGTTTAACAATCTCTGTCCTTCTAAATATTTTACGCAATTTCATAAAACTAATAGTTTTCACCATGCAGTAACGCGTAATTATGCCAAACATTTGTGCATTCCTTCTCCGAACGAACAGAAAATTTCATTTTATCGATAATGAAACGCAGCATCTCAAGTATGAAATGTGTTTTAAAATAGAGACATTCAAAGTTTTTGTAGGAGCCACCTTTTTCTCGGTGCGTTAAATTCTAAAATCTGTTTAATATAAAAATAAAAACTTTACGTTAAAATAAATGTATATACTATAAATAATGGCGTATGTTGGGACCTGGTCGTACGAGCGAGCGTTGTTCTTTAAATTGTAACAATAAAAACAACTTCTCAACAAACTACGTTCTTAATAATATTGAAATGAATATTATCTCTTTATGATAATATAATTTGGATTGGGATAGTGTATACGGTTTAAATTTAGCGCTTATAATCTAGTGCTAGATTACAACTTGGTTAAAAATAATGGTTCCACAAACACGCGTTTTTCGCGACAGTATTGATCCGTATTTCACCGTCTTTTTTTAGAACAGCAGAACTACTTTCCTTTTGATAATGAACTAAAAACTTTTTAGAATGTGGTATTTGCTTTAAAACAGAATATTCAACTCCAAGTTTTTTACAAGCGGTATTTTTCGGCTCTTTAAACACTGGAATCTGTTACGATGTCAAAGTTGGCCGTTAAATTAAAAATAATAATCTTTTCTGTTAATAAAAACAATGGTAGTTACAGAATCAACAGAATGTACTTTATCCGGAATTCTGGATTTAACGAATGACTCTGACGGAGCGCGCTAAAAACATTTCGTTTGCAAAAAATCGACGATATTCAAAAATTAAATCGAAATAAATAACTTAAGCCGTATAGAAAAATATAATAAGGTATCAACGCTTGTGACGCCGTGAAAACTCTCGCAGAATTAGTTGTATAGAGCGGGGCCATCAGGTGTATTGTCAGTAACGTCAACGTCGTGGCGACGCCAGTAGGATACGCTAGAGGTTTGAAAGCTTTGGGGTTTGGGCGGCGCAACACTACGCTCTAGATACGCAAAATAAATTATCCAAAAGCTAAAAACACGATGAAATACGAGTTTTGCATCGAGTAAACTCAACACATTCAAAAACCCACTTTAAAGTAAAGCCATCGAAGAAGACGTTTACATCGGTCAAGAAGAATTTAACCACTCGTATGTGAAGAGCAAGGATAAATATTGCTCATGAAGAAGAACAAATCCGTAATAAGCATTAAACAACAACTTTACCATCGAAAACAGAACCAAAACCGCCGATAACAAATGCAGAAAAAAGTTCTTATAGAAAACTTTTGAGTTTAAGTAAACTTGTCGACCTAATAAATCTTACTAATAATGATCAAAACCCGCTTCGCAGTGTGTGACGGGTCAGTGAACCACCGCCGTACAATTTAAATGTTTAGTCGTTTTTAAATAGGTCTAACGTTTATAATTTACCTCATCTAAATAGTTTCTCTATCCGTTTCGTTTATACTCTGCAACTCGCTATAATATAAGTGTGTAATACCGTCTAAAGGTAGTTATGTGTTAAATACTCTTTCATACTCATGCGTCTCAAATTCATTCTTTCAAACCTTTGGAACTAATTTTCTCCTTTGATATCAATCAATAATCGTGGGGAACATTTC
Source organism: Zoroaster sp. YZ-2022 (assembly GCA_029582265.1). Lineage (NCBI taxonomy): Eukaryota > Metazoa > Echinodermata > Asteroidea > Forcipulatida > Zoroasteridae > Zoroaster > Zoroaster sp. YZ-2022. The sequence goes on along the minus strand of CM055817.1, from coordinate 8,611,485 downwards.
TAAATAATATTCTAACAATATTAAATCGCGTTAATTTGTACAAAACGATTTTTAAATCATAACTAAGCTCAGTATATGCGTTCGTAATTGTTCGTCCATATTAATATCACTCTACAAAACTTTATACTCTAAACTCTGCCGGTACTAAATTAAACGAGCGTATAGCTTTCCTCTCCTTGCGCTTGTAACTTCCTTCAACAATATCTTCGTGCATTTCTATTTTAAACCCGCCGTTACTTTTGTACCCTTTTACATCTCGACACTGTGCAATCGGGGGAACTTTTTCCACATTTAAGTTTTCCGTTTATGTAATCTAATATACAACATTGTGTGAGCTAAGTATGCAACACTGTTAAAGTTTTGCCGACTTCAAATATACATTCCAAAGAACTTCCTTTTCTCTCATTCCATACTCATCTTTATTATTAAACGAGGTAATTTTGTTTTTGTTTTTCTCGTTTTCGATTTCTCAATTTTTTAAAAGCGAGGTTTTTTAAATATAACTTTTGACATGCATTGCCCTAATGCCATTCGCAAAAACATTTTGTTGAGCCACACTCCCTCTTTTGACGTTTGCCGACCACGCCCCTACTTTTGTCATCGACCGCGCCCACCTCCCTCTTTTGTCGACCACGCCACACACAGTGGGTGGCCTGAACCCCATCAACATACTGCTGGAGGCAGGCATTTTATTCCCAAAATTACCGAGTTAATGACGGGCCACAGATACCACCCCTTTATGAACTATCCACTAACCCTTATAGGGCATACATTTGTATCTGGGTGTTCTTTGCGTCAACAAGGATCATGGGTTGGGGTTCATTTTATACTGAAGTCATTTCAATTGTTACATGTGTAGTGTACACTCATTTTAATTTGTTACAATAGGCAGGTCATAAAATGGTTTTTGATTGATTGTGGGGGGGGAGAAGGTGGAACCACAAAGTCAGTCATAAAACCAATAAGTTGATTAAAATAAATATATTTCATTGTTTTGGCTTCTTAAAATATAAACCCCTTATACAACTCTTGATTATTTCAATGTCTAAACTGTTATATACAAAAATGGCATCTGATCTTTAGCAGCAATTCTGGGTTAGAGCTTAGCTTCTAGACAACTGCCAAATATGTGTAACCTTGAAAATGTAAAGCATTAAATTTTGTTTTTCGATTTTATAAATGATGATTTAAATTTACTATCTAAAGGTGAAAACAAAACAATTTACCTCAGCATGTCACAATAAGGAGATGCTTGATTACAATATTCTATCATTGTCAATTTTATCATATTTTGTTCATTATAACTTGATTAGAAAGTAAATATATTATAATAAAAATCCTCTCAGTATATAAATGTGCAGTCCATCAATTAAATTAATTTTGTACAGACTTAATTACCAAAGATAAAATACTAATGTATATTTATCTAATCTAAATTTAAAAAGGTTTTCCATAAACAAAATGAAAGGTTAAGCAATTATCAGATTTGATCAAGTGGATGTAATTACATTTAATTTTGTTTGAATTGTCAATTTTATTAATTGGGGCCAACCTTTTAGAGATTATTTACATTTGACAACTCTTCTGCGCAAGGGCAGGGAAGAGAAAGCATGAATGCAAACTTTCTTGCAACATTATCATGTAGTAGTTATAAGCTTGTTTTCTAATGAAAGGTCGATATCCGCCTAACTTTAGAAACTGCAGACTTTAGCTATTTGGAATAGACTAATTTGAACATAGATAAATACTAGTAATATATAATATTCATGTTCCCGTAGCGAAAAGAGTATTGTTACAACCTGCAAATGGAAATATCAGATTATTACAGACTCTTCTCTCACAAAGTGCTTTCGTAATGCAGTTAAATGAAAGAAATATGCTCTCACATGGTTCACAGTGTCTTAATTAACCCCCACCCAGTGATTTCTTCAACTTCCTGTCCTTTGGTCACGTTTAATCCAGTTAATGCCATAAATCAAATTCCCATTTATCTGAATAAGTTAGTCTAATACCTCTAACCCTTCATGAACTATTTTCATATGAATATTTCCTGTTGGTTGTCATCTGGCATGGTTTTGAAAAGCATGTGTTGGCTAAATGTCAATATCAGTATGCATATAATGAGGGTTTGTGTAGGTAGCACCATATGTAAATACTACAGTTTAATAGTGTTTGGCTCTTAGAAAAGAACTGGTGGTGAGATAACGGAAGTTCCATCCAATCTTCCTCTGATCATCTTCGTCCCGTGAAGACAATCAGAATATACTGATGGCTATAAAATAATGTCACTGCCAGTTCTTGTCAAAACAATGCTGTTACTATATTGAATAATTACTCTTACTCCTACTTTTCTGCAATATGAGCTTCAAAATCTTTTTCTTCAGGTGGTACATAATAATAAAGGTAATTTGTTTGGGTGTGGGCAGGGGGGTTGAGGAGCTGTCAGTTGCCTTTGAACATTTTCATGTTATACCTGCAATATTGTGGGCAATTTTGAGGGTCTTTAAAGTGACATGTCTCCTATACTAAAACTTTTTTGGATTAATTTTGTAACAAACCTGGAAGTTATAGTAGGTAATCTTCTGAGAAAAGTCTTATTCAGTGGAATGTCTCTGCTAGTAGTATGTTGTGAGCTTCCATTTAACCCCCATTCACATACATGGGTGACATGATGAACTGGTATTCGTCTCCGTCTCCATCTCCTTCATCATCTATGGACCAAACATGCAACAACGTAGCATATAATCTTGCAAAGAAAGTTACATTGAACTGATTACTCTAGCAGTTGAGAAATGAAACTGACCACAAGACAATAACACTATAATGACCATGAATAACACATGTAAAGCTACGTTGACTAATTATTATTGGTGCTACAATACATATCATTCCCCACACTTCAAATTATAAAACCCAATGTTATTCTTTCCACCCCAAGGACCTTGGTCTCTGCGATCAACAGGGCATGGAGATGGGTGCTGGTTTTGAGTCTCTGTGACTAACATCTCACGCTTGATAAGGTCATATCATTTGCTGCATAAATAAACCAATAAGATTTCCGGTCACTGTGTTCACATCTAAACTAGGACACCAGAATCCCATGCCCTGTTTAAAATCTCTCTGATTTGTTGTCACTTTAATATGGACAAGTTAACATTAAGCATTACTAGGGAAAACACAGATACTGCTTCATTTTACACTAAATGAAATTGTTTCTGTAAATCGATTTTGTTTGATGAAAAACAAATATTTACATCAACAAGTTTTCTATGTATACACACAAATTGTAAGGATAAAAACATATCTGAATCAATCCAGATTTACTCTACCTTGGCAATGCTTTGTAGCTGTGAATACTGAAAAAATGGAATCAGGCTGAACTCTGCATGGTGTTGATGCAAGTAAAAATACTGGCTTAGTGATGCTTTTCTCATACCTATAAAACAAAAACATAACAGTTAATGAAAATAATGATGGACATGGTGCATATTAAAAAATCAATTTTTAAATATAACTCGTACTCTACTAAGATAGTACTACCTGATACTATTTCCTCCAGTCCATGTTTAATTTTCAACATGACCTTGCAACCATCTTGGTAAATACCCAGATTACATTCGATACAACTAATTCTGAAATTGTTCTGCCTAAACTATATCTCATAATTATCATGTCTGTATTACAACATCTCCTGTGCTCATTGGAGGCCTTGGCTATAGGAACTATCAAAAATAATGTGATATTCTGAAATTCATCATAAGGGGTTAGCATTGCCCAGCCACAAAAGCACTTTCGATATTCTGTTGTCTCAAACAGCGTATTTCTCTGCCTTTTCTCTTATTAACACAACAGCGTCCTCTGACCGATGTTGCCGGTATCACTGATAGTCACCATCGTTCCCAACAATCTCAAGTCTGGTGTTTATACATCATTTTAGAGTTCAGCTGTCTCATCCAATAGTCATGAACTGTTGTCGTTTTAACAGACGGTGACCTTTCTTCTTGTTAACAATTCAATTCTGGCATGGTACGACGGATAGGCCCTTCAAGCCTTGAACAGTTTTTGTCACTATTTGTTGGCGTTGATATGATGAAGGGCTACGACGATGTTCCAAATAAATACGTTATTGTTGTTTAAAGCTAAACTCTTTAGCATTATCTAAATTCAAAATGCCGACACGAAAAGCATAGAAAGTGGTGAGACCCTGCTTTACCTTCACAAAAGTGTTCATATATTTATTCTTAGCAGGCTCACGCCTTGGGGGAACTGCCGCACTGGCGCCCATGGCTGTACTGGTACAGTCTTTGGGTTCGATTCCAATGTCTCAGAAAGTGCCAAGACTTTCGTCTTTTGTCGATTTTGACAATTTTTCACCCATTGTTTCAAAATCATTTCACTGTCATGTCAATAATCTCATCACCTTCTGAATTTTGGGTTTTCAATATCAGCTTTTTAAACATCTCTGAAAGTGCAACTAACAGCTTCGTCTCGTAATTTCGTTAAATTTTGGTTCAAAAAGTCACATGTTGGTTTTATTTATCTTTCAAAACGACGCATTTTGAGGGGTATATAACGGACAATTGTGTTCTGCACGAAAAGAGTCTTCAACCATGTATGTAAACCAATGAAATGTGGAGGGGCGTTTTTCCTTAATTCGCGAAACAAAGGGCGGTGTGTATCTTTAAGTCAGGTTGTGAATTTCCCAACATCGGTGGTACCAACAGTATGGTACTTACCGTTTAAACCTCTTCTTAAGCTGTGATAAATACCGTGAGGTCTGTTCCTGCTGAGTCTTCTCCAGGAAATATCTCTTGATTAACAGCTTGCTCGCGCCTGCCTTTTATGGGTTTTGGGTTTGAACGTTTGTAGAACGTCAGTTCCATAGTGATGACTGTGCCTTCGCGTGCCATTTGGTGTAAATAACAAACTCACTCTACAGATTTAAAGGCTGATATTACGAGATCATTAGCTGGGATCGTATGGCGCAGCTGGACTTAAATAAAAGTGAGAATCACTTTGTGTTCACAGAATATAGCTGTGTGTACAGTCATGAGTGTCGTGGCCGAGGCGGTCTAGCGCACCGAACTCGGTTATTCAGGTGTTGCCGGTAGCAGGGTTTGGTGGTTCGAGCCCCGGTCGTGACTTGTGTCAGCAGGCAGGTAGCAACCATGGTTGCTTCGTCCTTCGATTGGGACGTAAAACCATGATCCCGGTGTTGTGTAATGCACGTAAAACAGAATGCATATGAGCACCATTGGTTGATGGATACGTGCATATATAAATTCCAATATTATTATTATTGTGTGTTATTATTATTGTATTATTATTATTATTATTATTATTATTATTATTATTATTATTATTATTATTTCTTCTTATTATGTTACAGTTCTGGGTGTTTGGGCTTAAAACACGAGATCTGGAGACCTTATGTAAAGATACACAGTGTGTATAATCATGTGGTATAATGTATGCCTATTGCAAGAGTCGACCTGGATGGATCTGCTGCTGAGTGAACCCCACATGCTGCCTCCTGAAATGAAGTGTTTAAAAAACAGGAGGTAACTTGGTGTGTAGCAGCTTTACCTGGTGCATGGGTGTTTGGACTTATTGAAACACGAGATGTATGAGTATTATACTATATCATGCCTAATTTATAGCAGCTACTTATGCTACTCACACAGGATCATGTAGACAGTGGATCCATGGTGAGTAATGTACATGCCATACACTGACCACATTTGTATAGCAGCTACTCCTCTTTCTAGGATCATGTTGTGTGGTGGATCCCTATACTGAAATTGTCTTATGCTGTATACACTGTTCTATACTTCTCGTGACCTGTACTACTGGGATCATGTGAACAGTGGATCACATGTACTGGGTAATGTACGTGCTGTGCACTGATTACATTGCTTATAGCAGCTATATGCACTACTGGGATCATGTGAACAGCGGATCCATGTACTGAGTAATGTACGTGCTGTATACTGTATTGCTTGCCGCGGCTATGCTACTGGGATCATGTACACAGTGGATCATGTACAGTATTATGTGAACTCTAACCCCTCATAGCGACATTGGCATAACTTCCAACTCCAAATGTTCACGATGAGTCTAGCTTCAGCTCTGTGTCTTGAATACTCAATCCGCCTGTAACAAATCGGATAATTTGTTGACTTTGTACCAAACAATTTGTCTATCCCCATACCTATGAGGAACAGGATTAAACCCTAATGACCTACCACCCCGTAGTGTACTCCTGCAACTACTCTGTCATATCTACAGACCAATAAGGAGCCGGTGGAGGGTTTTGCACTACCTAGGTCCAGTTTATATGTCATTGAAAAAGTATAACATTGACACCTAACATTTGAATCTCTGCATGCTGAGGTAACATTAACTCTGGTCTTCGCCTTGTAATGTTGTATCTGACTAGAAAGGGATGACAGTGGTAAACATAAACTACCTCCCGGTTTTCTGCAGAATTTGGCGTGGTGTCGATTATCTCTTACACCTATCATTTATTTAACCTGTGATTTTAACATTCATATGGACGTATTTCAAACAATTATGCAAATCTAACGTTTAAAATCTTATACTCATGGACTTATACAGCACATCTAACACCACTCATCGGTATAGTCCCTGTCATGACCTCAGCAATACTTGCTGAATACTTCACCTCTTATCTCGATATAACTGTCATCCGCAAACATCTAGATATTCTTTCTGCAATCATGGTAAATTTGAACCATAAACCTCCTCTTCACCATTTCTGTAACTACCCTCATCACTGGGAAAAAAAGTAAATATTAAAATTGTGTCCCTTATTAGATCTCAACTGGAAAATGTAAACGAAAGATGGTGGGCCTGGATTCTTGTGTCAGTCTATTTTGAATCTACTGTCCATACTATCTTGGATGATCATGCTCTCACAACTCGAACTGTTAAACTACAGTAGATATCTGGTTCAATGATGATGTCATTGCTGGAGAAAAATCTGCCGTCAACACCGAGCGAAGATGGCGTGACAATGGGACTTGCAGGTACATCGCGAAACCACTGCCCAGCCAACGTGATATTGTGAAAGGAGAACACTCAGTTAACCAGGCAAAAATAACTCACTACTCATCTCTTGTGGAGGTAACTCAAATGATCCAAAAACTCTTGCTGTTATTAACTTTGCTATAAACTTAAAACTCTGAGTGCTTCCATCTACACACTCAAATCAGAACCTCATAAATGCTTTTTCAAGCACACATGCAACAATTGAGAATATCCGTCGTTCTTTTCCTGGTACCTGCCGTTCTATCCTAAACACTATCTGAGTCACAATGAATTTGTCATGTTTCTGACCCTAGTGTTACGGAGATCAAGAAACTCATCATGAAATCGCCATCAAAATCTGAAACTTGATCGATGCCAACTTCACTAATAAAACTTAAATATTGATGTGTTTACTAAGTATGTCTGAGTATTGTAAACAATTTCTTTCTTCCGGTTGTTTCCCTATTGGCCAGAGGTTGCTCATGTTAAAAACCACTCTAAAGAAACCCCAAATTTGAGCCAAGAAGTTTCAAAGTACCGACCGGTAGCGAATTTAAAACCCTATACAGAAGCAAATCTAAACCGATTTGTTTCATACGGATCTCTGACTATTCAGCTGCTAATAACCTGTCGTTACATTTTCAGTCCTTTCTAACCATTTCATGGAGCAGGCTGCTCTTCTTCGCGTCAGCAATGACATTTATATGGATGAGGGGAAAAATGCTGCATTTGTTCAACGACTTAAGCGCCGCTTTTCGCTGCTGATCAAATCCTTCCTCTCCCGCCTTCAATATCTATCTCTGACTTGGCCACAACCTGATTACGTTGGTCTACCGCACCGTAGAGCCTCGCGTATTTTGTGCGTAACGCCTCTGATCCTGACCACTCTGGACTATTCTTTAAGGCTCCTTTATCGGCCCTGGTGGTTTTACTATTTCTGCACTGTAGTTCGTGATATCATTTGAATATAATTCGTTACCATGTTTACGCTGATGACACGCAACACCATTCGCTGATCTTCTCAAAGGCCTGCTGATTCATTAAAACACTGGAAAATGTATTCAAGAGATTGAAGTTGGATGGTTTCATGATGGTGATATAAACAGAATTTGTTCTATTTGGATCACGATACAGCAGTTGTCTAAATTTCCTCTGTATATTGGTGACTCCATAGAACCGCCCCTCATTACATGCCACGCCATGTTTGGGTGTTCCTCGACATGCAACTTTAAATACGCCTTTCTCAACATGCTGCATATATCATTTCACCTCAAATATATAAAGCAAGTAAAATACGCAATCAGTGCTGCTGAACAAATTATACGTAACATCCTGTCACGGCTCAATGTGAGGTCTCTCCTTTGGTCTTTGCTGAAATGAAATATCTCGTCTTCCTTTTCAAAACTATAAATGTTGTGACTTTATCGAAAGTCTCTTCCTCATCCACACTAATCTTTGAAAGACACTGCTTCCTGTTTCACGGTGTTTTTTTAAACTTAACACACAATTGTTCAATCTTTTCCTCTGTTGCTCAATTTATATTTCTGAACTACTTAAAGTCTACACTCATCTGGTACCCGCGCTCCTTATGTAACCTCCTCAGGAAACCCAACTACAAATAGGAACTGGGGCAGTGATTCGTTTTCTGTCGCAGCTCCGAGACTGGAATCATCTCTCAACTCAAATCTTGTCCTTGTCTTGATTCAAGTCGATGTAAACTCATCTTATGTCCCCGCTCTTCAAAGATGATATATATTTGTAGTACATTAATAAATTTTATATATCTATTTATAATTTGTTTTCCCTCTTCTTCTTATATTGTTTGTATTGATATTTTGTCTTTTGTTTCGCGCCTTGGGCTGCTTAGAATGAATATGTACACTTTAAAAATCTGTGTGTGTGTACTGATACGACCGCGCCTGCTGCTCTCTGCGGCCGCTACTAGGATGTACAGTGGATCCATATACTGCGGTAATGTACGTGCCGGCGCTTTACTAAACCATTGCCTGCTGACTACTACTAGAGATCATGTGAACGGTGGATCCATGTACTGATATGCCGACCATATACTGATACCCATTACGCTTATAGCGGCTATATGCTACTGGGATCCTTGACAGTGGATCCGTAACTTTAGTATGCAATGCATGCTCCCCACTGATACATTTCTTGCCAGCTTATATACTGGGATGTGAACCGATAGATCCTTACTGAGTAATGTACGTGCCGTATACGCGATACATTGCTTGTAGCGGCTATAATACTGGATCGTAGACAGGCGGGTCCATAAAGTGTCGCCACGTACCGCTGATTAACATTGTTTATGGCGGCTATGCACTACTGGGATCGTAGCAGACGGTGGATCACATGTGCTGAGTAATGTACGTGCCGTATATATTGATACGTGCTTATAGCGGCTATATGCACTACTGAGATCATGTAGACGGTAGATCTATACGTATTGCGTTGCGTATCACTGATACATTGCTTATGACTATATGCACTAGGATCATGTAGACAGTGGATCCTGCAGTAATGTGTACGTGCCGTATGCACTGATACCTTCTTATAGCAGCTATACACTAGGATCGTATGAACAGTGGATCCATGTGCTGAGTATTCTGCGTGCAGTATGCACACTGATACATGCCCCATAACTGACTATATGCTACTGGGATCATATACAGTGGATCCATGTACTGAGTAATGTACGTGCTGCTACTCCTGGTATTACTTCAACTTCTACTACTAGGATCATGAACAGTGGATCTATGTACTGTAATGTGCGTACCGTATGCACTGATACATTGCTTATAACAGCTATATACTACTAGGATCGTGAACGGTGGATCATGTACTGAGTAATGTACGTACACTGATATACATTACTTCACGGATATGGTTGCTGTTCTTTGCAACATTACAACCTTTGCTACAACTTATTTGAGTGCGTTACTTGGAATCAAAGGGGTTTTATAAGAAAAAGTATCGGTTTCTGGTATGCGTCACAGTAGACTACCGTCGGTATTTTTATATTGTTCGAGCTTTTGATTCTGGTTTAAATTGTTCGAATTTAATATTCTTTCTTGTTTATTATTTTCCACCAGAAATCACCTGCCAGTATTTAACCTTTGCACCCAAAGTCAGATTCGGATCGACACTACTCACTGTAAAAAGAAATAAATAAAATAAAAATTACAATTGCTCTATTTCAAACAATTTGCTGTGTTACAATTTTCTTCCATAACAAGTGTGTTAAACTGTAAACGCTAATAATGAAACTTCCCAATAAGTTTGACGATTTATTTGTTTTACCCATTTCTGGTTCTCTTTTCAGCCTACCAACTGAAAACCCTGGCTATATTTTACCAGACAACCAAAATGGGGAAAAAAAAATCCACGATCGTTACACCGCGAATAATTTTTTTCACAGACGATGTGATTATTTCGGAAGTGTTACACAGGCTGACCAAAACAAAAATCGGAATTGCTATCATTATCTCGCCGCGGCGAGATTTATCTGGCGGCGGTTACCGCCCCTCGCCGCGGCGTTGCGAAAGAGTCTCGCCGCGGCTGAAGTTACTTCTCTCTGCGGCGAGTTACTATCTCACTACCCGCGGCGAGTTACTAACCGTGTCGCGACATGACGCGTAAACCATTCAGGGCAATGCTGGTTTGGGTATTCGTCGATCGTCGCGGTTTACGATAGGCTATAGAGGGCGCAGACCTTAAAATGGCTGCGCCTATGAGTATGCTCTTCGATTTTGCGATTGAAAACGAATTTGACTGACGCTAGCAACCCTTGACTATGACTTTATATACCTTCTCTTGACCAATGCACGGATACCAAAAGAGAAATGCAGCATTCAATCCAGACTGGCCCAGGGTTTGATGATATTAACACTAACAGATAATCAATTAGCGCTTAGATAAGTTCAGATTTTTAAAGCGATAACATTTACCGGCTACGACATTTAGGCCTACTTGCTTCTAGTTCCACAGAAACTTTGGCTTTGATGCTTATTTGCATGGTCCTCAGGAGACTGGTTCCTTACCCAATTGCTATATCGGACTTGGAAAGAGTTTTTTGGGAGACCAAAATCCACTCTTTCACTCGTTATCAATGAGACCGTTGAAGTTTTGTATAATTATATTGCATCATCATCGCTTTCATCCTTGATAAACCATGGCTAGATCCTGCACAACTGCAAGTTTATGCAGATGTTGACATTCATGACAAAGGGTGCCTTTGCAGAATTGCTTTGGATTCGTGGATGGGACAGTTCGAAATCCAAATTTGTAGGCCAACTCATCATCAGTTAGCGAGGGTTATAGGTACGGACACAAAGGATACGTGCCAAAATTCCAGTCAGTAGGTGATGGCTCAGGGTTGATTGCTCATCTTACGGCCCATGTAGAAGGTCGAAGACATGATAGTGCTCTCCTTCCTGCGATGGTGGACCGTTGCAAGAATTTGAGGCAAGAGATCTGACTGAGTCGAAAATGGCCTGCCCTACGCGCTTTATGGGGACACTGCTTATCCAATGATACGTTATCTACTAGGTCCATTCAAAGGGGCAAACCTGAGGGCTGAGCAACAAGAATTCAACTCAAGAATGTCATCAGTACGAGAAATCGTGAGTAGGGTATTCGGGAAGATGGCGTACAAATGTTTGCTTTCTTGACTTTCGCAAGACACCTGGGAGTACTGTATATCCCCAGTGGCAAAGTACTACCTAGTTGGCGGCCCCTCACTATTGTATCTATGAAAATCAGACAAGCAGTTACTTCCAGCTGGACCCGGCACCTCCTTCTTAGGAACTATTTTTTACTATAATTCATCATTCATGATATAGTAAATCTGGCGTTATGAGCCCCTGAATTAGATCCTACGTCAAGGATTGTATCTGTAAGAATTATTAGTGATTTTGGAATGTCAGGCTTTCAATAACTGGGTTATATTTATGATCCACGAGATAAAAAAAGAAAACAAAAGTATAGTTTAGAATAAAATTGTCAGGTCTTGATCCCAGTCAGCAAGTTAATACTAGAGTCTTTGTTTTCTGTTGCTGTGCACTTCTTAAATTATTTATTTGTTATTTTATTTCTTTACTGTAAAGGCCTATATAAATTTGTTTCCTTTGCCCAATTTCATGTTCTGTAAGAAAACAAACAAATGTTCACCCTCTGGATTGTGCGGAACTTAACACTGATTTCCTGTCTTCATGTTGGTAGCTCGGTGACGCAGGGAAAGACGATTGTTACAATGAGGAATTCGCATGGGTGAATTGCGCTTTCCTACACCCACACTTTGAAGGGAACAGCAACCTTATAATTCATATTGACAAATGAAGCTAGCTTTGTAAGATATTTATAAACATTGATTTTAATCGCTTGACAGCAACAACAAATGCAAATTACATAACGGGGATTGATTACTCAGCAAAAATTACAAACCCTGAAAATATAAAACCTTTGCTGAGAAAAAATAACATCTAAGGGATAGTGAACCACAGGACACATTTTACGTGTCGACGGATGTGAGATTTCTAAGACTAAGACAGTTACACATGTTCTCATATCAGTATTTTTTATTACTTTTTTTAACCTCAAAACATGATTGTGTTTTAGTGTTTCCCCAGGTGACCTCATTTGGACCCGGTTATGTAATATGAGTACGGTACCATTAGCCAGACCATCGTCACAGTGCAAGTTCGCAAACGTATGTTTGTACATAACAAGCGGCCTCAAATAGTCCAATTATGCGCTTCCAGGATTTGTTGAGGCCACGTGTATGTGCCACCACTGCAACATGCATCTTTTGAATTCGCTTAGACGACAGTTCACTTTGATGGAACTGCTGCACGTCACAGAGTCCCAAGATGGCGAAGCACCGTTGAACATTAAATAATAATTGTTTTTGGTCCAAAAGCCAATAAGAAAATATTAACAGGAAAATGTTATCACATAATGTCAAATACGTAAAAATGTTGTCTCAGGGTTTATTAACCTTTAACAAAACTGGGTATAGTCTTTAAAAAATGTTAAATAAATAAATGAATCAAAATCCTCAAATGAAATAAATCAAAGTTTAAAATAATAATTTAACTGGAAGAAACTGGACAAGGGATCTACTATACATGTAAAAGACAGACGTAACAAAAGACTGCACACGTCATTGCACTTAAAAAATGATATGACATTTATGATAAAAACAAGACAGTGTAGTAACAACACAAACCTGTACACCAAGGACAAAAAAGGGGATACAAAGTATATAAAGTGGATATAAAGTGGTACATACACAATGTAAATCTGAAAAAGACCTTATAATACCTTATACATAAATTCTGACTAAATAGTCATATGATGTATACCATCTGTACTATTGCATCGATGAACCTGTAAAATTTTCACTTCTAACCCACACTTTGGAGCTTAATTGAACTCTGGACTTGAAGCATACTATCACAAATGACAAATTTAAAAATACATATCCATGTGTAGATGCTGGAAATCCGGACAAAAACAATGAAAATGGAAATGCAGGAATAAAATTGCAAAACTTGAAAACGTTAACACGGTTTTCAAAATCAATGGGAAAAGTATTGTAAAGGAATCAAATCATGGAATTCATGATCACCAACATGTGTTAGTTTCACAAACCGTATTCATAGCAGTGCAGTCCTAAAATATATTTAACTCTTACTTTTTAATTAGGGTCATCATCATTTTCATCATTTCATTGTCTTTGTTCAACCTGCTGCTCTCTTTCTTTTTTCCAAATAAAACTTTTCACGCTCAAATTCCAGTTTGGCTTCAAGGTACTGACATATGAAGTCTACTGTGCCTTAGTTCCTACTTGTGGTGAAAAGGTCTGGTCATTGTGTCAAAACAAAATGAAAGCAATTTTACAAGGAAATGATTTTCAGAATTAAATCTTAAGCAACTCAGGGTAAAAGTTTGGGTGAAAATCCCCTTCTTTAAATTTGTTATGGTTAAAACCATGGATCAGATAGAAAACGACACTGGCAACAGTGGATGACTTTCAAATCAAATCTAGGGACCTAAGAAGCACCTTTTCTGTCACCATTTGGGCCTTGGCAGAAACCAGGATTCCATTGCTGCTGCTTTAATGGCTACCCCTGCATCTCTTTTTCATCCGTCTCACACTTTTTCATATCCTCTTTGAAATCTTCTAAATTTATATGGTGATTTGTATGCGTATAAATATATGTTTTCTGTTAAAAAAATTACTTTACATGCCCCTAAAGAACTCATTTCATTTCTAGAAGGTCTCAACGATCTTTTGTATGCCTCAGTTAATACGCAAATGTTTCATAGCCTTGATGGCATCAACTTCATGCCAGTAGTGTTGATTCCTCCCATGCTATTTTTAAATTCCTTGGCCAGCTTGACTCTGACATCGCCAAAACTTCCCTCAGAAGGCCAGGTGTAAATCTAACGGTTTTCTTTTGCCATTCTGAAAAATGAAAGATGAAACCTTATTATGCACTGACTAAATATGGGATGGGGAATCAAACTTTTAAATTCTCTGGTGGTGAAAGAAACACAGAGGTCCTCTTCATTTCCATATAGCCTAGGCCATGCCCATACTCACAGATACAGCGGCCAGTCCTGAGACCAGAAGTAAACATACATGCCTACAGAACTTTATCTTTATGCTAACTATGAACTATCTCTATGAAGTTGATTATTATGTTTTTTCTCTCGAAATTTTTTGAAATTGCTTTGAGTTTTACTATCCGTTTTTCACTTACGTGTAGTGGAGCTGTTATCCGTGTTGACGACACTTTATACTCTTGACAGATTGCGTAAAACGTCATTGGCGCAAGAGTGATGACGTCACAGCATTACTAAAGTCGCTGTTCCGCTAACCGTGTGCAGTCTGAAACCTCGCGACTAACTCTGCCGCTGGCGAAATAGTAACTCGCATTTACAAGTTGTTTTTATAGTCTTGCATAAATACTTTGTGTTGCATAATGTATATTCATATTCACGGTATTGAAATAAGTGGACCGTTACTACCTCGGCGTTGTCGTCCAGTTGACATTACACACGTGACATTTCAAATATTATCGAAGATGGGCCCGGCGACTGAACGCAGACAATGGCGTGATTGCACGGTGTTATATCAGTCTACAATAATTCTAGCATGATGTAAATTGTAGAGTCTATATTATTGATCTCCATACCATGGTCAAATCGATCTAATCCTAATTGCCGAAATCAAATTACCAAATTTTCAATTATATCACTCTGGTCGGTGTACTGTGTTATTTTTAATAACTTTTTTTTCTGCCTTTAGATTTTGGATTTTAATCAATATGTTATTAGACTTCTAATTGATAGTACATCAGACCAATATCTTCAATGAGCAGCCATAATCGTTGTAATACAAACGTACTGTATATAGGATGAACATCTTATATTATTACCATGATTTACCGAAAAGTGTGATATCTAAAAAGCTAAATCTTTCACTGGTCAGATTTGTTTCATGTTTTATACTAATTTATTTTGTTTATTCAGTGTGGATGCACATAATGACGTTTTTATAACCAATATTTGTTGTTGTTACTTATTCGTTGTACCCAATAAGAAGAGGCACACATATAAATGTTACTTTCCTCTTGTATGTACTGTGGATTCCCAACAAAAATATTAGGGTAGTTTTTTAGAGGAAATTAAAAGTTCCATACTACAGTCAAACCCCATGTTAAATCAGTGGCGAATTTGGGGCAGAGTACAGGCTGCGGGCGCGCCCCCTATTTTTGTAGAGCAGCGGCACTTTTTCGGACGTCTTTTTCAGGGTTCCTTCCTAAGAAAAAATCTTTGCGCGGCTAATGGAGATGCCAGGGAAAACGCTGGGATGACCTCCAAACTCACCCGTGCGGGCTTCGCGCCTTCGCGCGCTCGCCCACTACGAGGAGCTGCGAATCACATTTCATGAATCCTGAATCCGCCCCTGTAAATGCCCGTATGCTGAAATAACGCCTAAGCATAACAACGTGATAGAAACTCTAAGAGTTGGGGACATTAATTAATAATGCTTTTACTTACTCGTGTGTAGCAAGGAAGGCACAACATAATGTTCTAGTTTTACTTTGTATGTATATTTCAGATAGACGTTCATCTTTAAACCATCTCTGACATCAAGTGAAGGAAAAGTGGAACGAGAGACTATAAACCATGGGTTACTGCCTGTCTCATCTTTGGAATTCTCATAGCACAAGGACTCTTTGTCATCATGTCACAACAAGGTAATTGAATATGATATAAACATCTTGTCTATATCATTCACGTATATTGTATAGAAGTATAGTTGCAGACCATTATGTCACCATAGCGTCCGTGATTCCATTCCATATTCCTTCGCATTACGTCACGCATCCTGTTCATTACGTCTGCGACTCTGTTAAGTCGGCCGGTATGTCAGCTATTCATCTATTACAATAACGGGCCCATTATATACGGCCCCACCGTCTGCAATACCGTATCCTCAAACCCATTGTCCGCCCATTGCGTTCGCGGGCCCCATTACATCCGCAGGCATTACGTCCTCGGGCCAATTATGTCCGGCCCATTGCTAAATAAACCTATTTGTATTCCTTTATTTACTAGGCGGAAATTTTCAATGTTCCTATGAAAACAAATGGAAAATAGTATAACAGACAAGTTAATTTGAAATAATAATGAAGTTAATTTGATTTAACGAACATTTGGAAAGCTAAGTTTTTGTTGTTCATTGTTTTTCCTCTGCTACTGTGGGTGTAAATCCCAAGATAGATGCATGGATCCAATCTTCAAGCGTACCTCATCATGCTAATATAATTTTCAAAAGCAAAATTAATCTAAAAGACGTATTCTCATTAGTTTAGTAGATTGCTACAGCCTTATGGATTTCTTGTTATTTTCAGAGGAGAACATGGTTGGCAAAGGAGAGGTATAAATTTGTTCTTTGTCTTTGTCTTTGTTGTATACTCACATCTTTTTACATGAGATTACATATGTACAATTGGGCGTGTCACACTGGGATTTTGTTCACGTGATTGTGTAAGTGAGGCTAGTACAAAGTGGCTTTTCACCTTCTGAGCAGGTTTGAGATACAAATGTGACCTGTTACAACGAAATGAGCGTAAAGTCGCATTAAACCATTTCATATTACAGTGGGAAAAGTGAAAAATCGGACGCGAGGTCTAATTTGTTTTTGTTATTATTGTTGCTATTTGTAAAATCTCCTTATATCGAATTCCAAATTTGCAGTTCCATCAGACAATTAAAAACCTCAATTTTCAGTCCATTTCATTATAGCATTTATCGTGTTCTGACAAACAACTCGAAACAAAGACGAAACAGTTTACTAATCCACTTGTGGTGGTCTGGGGAATCGTTGCAACCTCAAGTGTTATATATCATTGAAAAGCTCTTGTTCTACTGAATCTAGAAATACCAATAACTCAATTTTTTAATTTCCGACTTTACGCTCATTTTGTGTGACAGGTCACAAATGGTTCAAATCCTGCCTTACTGTGCATGAGGAGTTATACAGGAACAATGTACTCATACAGAGATCTTGTAAAGTAGTGCTAAATCTAACTATCATCGCCGTCAAATATCTGAATATGACCAACGTAATTGTTCCGTGTTGAAGTAAGATTTCCTCTACCAAATATCTGAGACCACTCCCAAGCTTTGAAAATCTAAAGATCTCGCCGACAAGTTTGCACATGATTTCTTTGAGAACAAAATTAAGACATTGTATGGAAGGTTTGATAACATTCATATCCTTCACCAAACTCTGTTGACATTCAGGGATCATTGCAACTCTTCCGTTCGTCCAAAGTTTTCATGAGGGTTACTCCGGATGAGGTCTTGAAGATGATTAAATGTTCTCCTGGTTACCCTCTTGCGTAAGTTGGACTCTCTGCCATCATCTGTCTTATGAGAATGCACCCCTGAACCATTGCCGGTGCTTGACACAAATTATAAATATGTTCTTATCTTCAGGACATTTTCCTGATCATCTCAGGAAGCCTGTGTTCTGCCACTGAAAAACAACATTTGGACCGAGAGTGCTTGTCAAACTATCGTCCAATCTCTAACCTGAGATACATCTCCAAATTCAATTGAGCGTGCGGCTGTCACTCAACTTCAGAACTATCTTCGTAAAACAACTTCCATGCCAAACGCAGTCTGCTTATCGTCCTTTCCACAGCACTGAGACTGCTCTTATTCCTGTGTGCAGAACGACATCTTTGCGTGCACTGGACAATCATTACCAAAGCCATCTTGGTGCTGTTCGAGATTTCCAGCTGCTTTTGACACCATTGATCACAAACATCTCCTTCATCGTTTATCTTCCACGGCGCTATGGAATTACTGACACAGCCCTCGACTGGTTCACTTCCTATCAACAATAGAAACTCAGTGTGTCCACATCAACAATGCTCAATCAGATCGTCATCATCTCTGCTGTGGTGTTCCTCAGGTTCGGTAGCTAGGGCACTCTTGAATTTGTCATGTTCTAGTGCGCCCCACAGGATCTCGTATTATGCTCACAAAGTATTTCTAGATGTTGTTTATGCCGACGACACTCAGCTTTACGTCACATTTTGGTTAACCAGCAGATCGTGCTAACAAGCTATTGCTAAAGTTGAAAATTACCCCTTCAAGATGTAAAATCATGGACTTTGTCTAACAAACTTGCTCTGAATGACTCAAAAACTGAGATCTTACTTTTTAAGTTCTCGGTATACAAAAACACACCACCCTCTACTACTTTAAATATTGGCCAGTCCGTTATTGGTACCATCTGATGCTGCCCGAAATCTTGGTGTGATTATGGACTCTTCTTTACGCATGAGTAGCCATGTTGATAATGTGTGTAGAAAGCAGCTCTCATGGCAATCAGAAAAATAGGTCAAATTCGTCGCTACCTGGATGATGCCACTACTCTTCGATCTTTGTTCACGCGTTTGTCACTTCTAGACTTGATTTCTGCAACTCCCTTCTGTACGGAACTCCAGATAAAGAACTCTCAAAAATCAACGTGTACAAAACACTGCTGCTCCCGCCTCGTTTTCTTGTTTTCCTCAACTCTCTACTCATGTTACACCAGTATTAATGGATCTGGCACTGGCTCCCCGGTTAAAGATGCGCACACCATTTACAAAATTCTTCTGTTAACTTTCCTTTCACAATGGGTCAAGCCTCCATCTTATTTATCTGGAACTTGTTCCTGCCGTTATACTCCTACTCAGACTTTTAAGGTCATCTCAACAGGCATTAGCTTGCTTCACTCTACACGGGCTTCTACCAAATTTTATGGAGAAAGGTCTTTCTCTTACGCTGCACCAATGTTATGGAACACCCATCTACCGTGCAAATTCGCTAATCTAGTTCTGTGAACCGTTTTAAATCTCTGTTAATCATAAACTCATTTGTTCCAGATATGTGCTTATTTGTAATCTTTGTTCTCTCTCATTGTATTTTCTATGCCTTTTCCCCACGTATGCCTTTTTTCCCCACTGTGCATGCGCTGTGGAGTGTCTGGCCGAGCGGTCCTAGCGCACTGAACTCCAAGTTCTGTGCTGCCAGCAGCAGTGTGGGTTCGAGCCCGTCGTGACACCTATCCTTGAGCAAGGGTACTTAACCACATAATTGCTTCGTCGCTTTCGGATGGGACGTAAAGCCGTAGGTCCTGCAGTGTGTTGGCAATGTGCACACATACGTAAAGTGATTGTCGTGGCCTGAGCTTGGTCTAGGCACACTGAACTCAAGTCTCTGGTATGTTGCCAGCAGAACGAGTGTGGGTTCGAGCCCACCGCCGTGGAAGCTTACCTGTGTCCTTGAGCAGAACACTTAACCATAATTATGCTTCTCACACCCATGGGGGTTAAATGGGTACCCTGTGAAGGCAGAGATGGTTTGCTCTCTATGCGCCTAGAAATGGCAGCAGATTGAGCTGTATACTCCCAGGAGCTGAGATGGTTTCAGGAATGATTTATGAGCCTTATGAGCAGGATATTAATATAATGCGCCTTGACTCCGCCACTTATTTGATGGATACGTGCGCTTATAATCCTCACATTATTATTATTATTATTAGAGGCTTTGGCGATTAGGCGCTTTACAAATGTCTATTATTATTATTAAACGGGTTTGCATCTTGAGCGGGTACAATTAGAGCACCCTATTGGTTAGGGTCACTGTTGGTGCTAGTAATTATGAATTTGGACGAGGGTGTCAGAAATTTTCTTTGCGAAGAGTGCGTAAGGTCAGTATCACATTCTATATAGTGATCAGTGTTACTAAGTTGCCCAAGGGCCTGGATATAGAGATCCCTCAATGGTTCAGGGGTCGGTTGTGGGACTTTTGGATATGAAGATCCTTCGGTCCGTAAGTGGTTGTCGCCAAATATCGCTGATGTCCTGTGGAACAGTATCGTGTTTAACGATCTCTGATGGCCTCGTAGGGAGATTCCGTCCTGTCATTCGCCAACTTTGTTTTGTTTGTTTGTTTGTTTTTAACATGAAAGGTTGCCAAGGCACAAAGGCTCATTAAATGCCACTCAAAGTAGGGGGGATTATTTCACTTTTTTTGACTTTTTATATTCTGCCCTCTCAAAACATGACAGGGCCTATTAGAAACAATAATAAATCATTAAAATTGAAAATGATATTTCTAACCTCTGCATGTATGCCCCTGGAGTTTTGTTGCAAGGGCGCGCCTCTGTTGTCAGTTTAATGTAAAGGTTCCTGACTCCCTTAGTGCACTGTAGAGACACTACATAATGGTGGGTTACCAGACTGTGTATGTGGGATTAATGTACCACACATAATCTAGAATGGTTACATTAATCAGCTGGTTCGTTGTTTGTTGACATGGTTGATGGTTTTAACTCCAATTAGACAATTGGTATATTTAGTTAGTAAATGTATATACATCATATCATCTAAAAGGATTGTTTTATTGGCAAAGTTGGGCATTGAAGTTATTATCTGTGACCTTAGTTGGGTAAGTTTGTTTTAATAATAATATCATTGTCAATATGCACCCACAAGTACCCGCAAGAAATTTTCCATGGAGTTAATTTGGGAACATGTGCATTTGACATACCTGGGACTTGTTATCATTCCTTGAAACATGAAATATTAACCCACTTGTTACTGTCATAGAAATAGTATAGCTTGTACAATCACGATGATATAATAGTAATAGTAAGTGAAAGAGAATACAAAGTTGGTAGTTCCCAAATAAATTTATAGGTTTACAACTGTAACCCCTATGAACCTTTGAAGTTGGAATCGAAGCTTAAAATAAAATAGTGGGATATGGATTTATTATTTGAATGTTTTAAGGGATGGTGTGCTAGTATTGATATATTAAGCACATTTAAACAATTTTTTTTGTATACAATATTATCTTTCACTTTCTATAAATAATTGTGTAATAATACATTTGCCCAGTTATTTCACACATAGTTAATTATAAATGTATTTCAATTTTTTAAGGTAATAACTACAGCTACATCACTAGTGATCAGGACTCCTCCACCGAGCTACTTAAGCCTTCCTCCTGCACCAGCATTCCACATTCTCCTTGAAGATGATCAAAGGATATGATTGAAATGTTGAGTTAATCAAAGGTTCTTCTCAGAATCCTTACTACCTCAAAACAGATTATTTAATATGTCATCACAATTCATTATATCTAAAGATGATACTACATCTACATACTAGCAGAACTTGTTCAAGAGCATTAGATCTACTGTATTTATAGACAATACATTTTGGCATTATACAATCCAGAAACCCTGCTAAGCCATATGAAATATGTTGTTAGCATGTAGATGTATAATTAGATGTACTATATTTATAAATACAGAATTGGCTGTTGCAAATCAAGCTTACCAACCCAAAGGACCCATATTATGTATATGAATGCAAATACAGCATGGCTTCATCTCAAACCTTCATGGGCCTTCTGAGAAAGAACTTGCTAGGTTCTAAAACTATAACTGAGGCCAATAAACTTTTTACATTCATACTATTCTTATTAATGTTAATTACTTAGAAGAATGTTGAAAAGCTAAATATAAATTTGATATTATCCAGGATAAAATAAGTTTGATACAATAATGAAATAAATGCTTCAGTTGCAATCCATATGTCCCACGGGAACACTGTTTTATTCCATATAAATGTTACTTTTAATCAGATTTTTGACTTCATAAGGCAATTGAAAGGTTGCTGCGGAGATAGTAGTGCTAAAATTCTCAATAGGTAAACATGGAGAAAGCATTGGGAAATTAATTGCTGAAGTGATGTCTCTTCATTGCTTCCCTACTCTACTGTGTTTCAAACAAATAGACGGGTGCCCCAACGACGGTACCTACATAATCTGCACAAGAAGTCAGATACAAGCTCACAAAACTCTAAATCTTCAGGGGGGGCATGCAGGAGGTTAACGCTCCCAAATGATTTTTTGAGTAGTTTTTCCTTCTGTTTCTATAGGTTGGTACATATTTTGAGGTGTACCCAAAATAATTTGGGTTAATACCCCCCTGTAAAGTGCAGGTTAGAACTGTTTATTATATCAATAAAGATTTGCTAAACTTAAATCAGTACCAGAAACACTCATCTTCTTTTACCCAAATCTTTGAAGAAAGTCTCAGCCAGCCAAACCGCCAAACGCCACACTCTGCAGCATCGTCTTTGCTCGTTGTCGCTTGGGATCTTGTCACAACATGCGCCGAAAATTTGCGATAATATTCCTCCCAGGCTTTGAGTTCTCGCTCATCAACAGGTTCATCATAAACAATGGAAATGCTGATACATTACCTACCGCAACATCATTCCTAGCAGAAACCAACACCTTCATCAGCAAATTAGAACAATCCCTACCGTCAACAGGTTACTGGTGACCAACTCACCTTTAAATTTACCCTATGAAGTGGGACTGACGCATATAACCACCTGCAACATGTTGAATCAAATCAGTGACTATGTCGCCCCAGTATCCTGCAGGATGACAACTGGCTGTCAGCTCCACCATATGAACACGACACCCCTCACCCCTCATTATAGCATGTCACGATAAGTTACTAGCATCTCTTTACCAGTATCTCGACCAACAGGGACATGATAGCTCTTTCTAGATGTCTTTGTGCGGAGAATGCGGCAAAGGCAACAGATTTTGCTGAGATTTGGTCTTCGATTTAGTGACCTTAACAGAGGTCACGCACTGGTCACTTGGCATGACTCCCTGAACGCCAGAGTTTCCACCTCACCAGATTTATCAGCTAGGTTTTCGCCTCATTACCCGATTTACTATTATTCCATTTTCTGTTGTCCACCAGGCCTGAAGTGTGGTTTTGCCACCCGTTTTCTTGCGTCCGTATTAAAACGATTTTATTAATCCGGTTGCCAACCACAGTTTGAATTAAGCATTTAGACACTAATTTGCTCAGATGTTACATTTTGATTTGGGCTATCCATTTGCAAAAATATCTGTCATTCAATTTCGCCACATTGTCTTGAATGAGGATTTGTACCGAGTTTCATTTCACCTCAGTTTGGCACAGGCAATCACCCGTAGAATGGGAATTATAGATTACGCGGGTCAATTTCGCAATAAGCCAATTTTACTTGAAACATTCATATTAAGTTGATTTTGCTTCCTAATTGCTACTGTATCTGAATTAAGAATTCAAACATTCACTTTATTTTCAGGCATACGAATTATTTAGTATTATATTTAGCATATAGGGCCTACGTCGTTTTCTTTTTTTTAGTAATGCACATATTTCATGTTTACTTTTATTCAAACTTTAATTTTTTGTTTTTCTTAGTTCATGTGTTTTCTGCACATATGTACATTTGTCCCTTTTATCATACTTAGTTTTGTTTATTCTCTGATTAGAATCTATTGGTTTTCTGACCTGCCTAATTTCTGTATTTTGTGTTTACTATGTTTATTGGACTGTTTCATTAACTCATTTTATTGTTTGAGTGTATATGCTGGGATTGTTTATCCTGGTTTTTATTTTTCATTAAAAATTCATGGAAACTAAAGTTGAATGAATTTTAACAGCGTCAATTAAGTTGCCCAATTCACAACCCGTCCAATAATGGATTTGAATGACCAAAATCATGTACGCGCCAAAAGATGGTTGTTAAGTTAAATTGCATGACGCAGAGTACCATTGTTTACCATAAAACGAAATAGAATGATGATTTTGAGCAGCATTTTAATTTCGCACGAAACAGAAATACGCGGTGTTTAATTGGCTGCTTATTGCCGAATTGACTGGGAAACCCATAGGTTTATATCTATGAGGAGAAAATCGAATGTTTCTATTTTAGAGCTCCTAGAATTATGTATGTTGTGTTAAAGCAAAGGTATCATGAACAATACATGAGGGAAATATACACAGGAACCTGGTTTATAAACAGAAGAGAAATGGTATACCTTCTGGATAGCTAGCATATAATATATCGACGATTTAAAGTATCGGTATTCCCAAGGACATAATAATTTGTCAAGTAAAGAGTGTACTTTATTTATAGCTGGAAACTAAAGCCATGTTATAAAGAGAAACGCTACACGAAGTGAAGATTATCCACAGCTGAGTAGGAAATTGTCCCTTGGGTATAATAAGTAATATAGACAGATCATCACAGAGAAAGGTAACTTTACGGAACCAAGTAACTATGTTGTTTTCTAATAAATTGTTCACCTCTCCAATAGAATATCCACGGCAGGTTAAATGCAATGTTTCACGCATACTATTAATGACAGCAGTCTGCACTTTTGGCGTTTTCAGAATGGAGGGGAACCTGCATTTTCTTTTATTGTTCAGCCATCATTAACAAGCCTTATGGATGAAGTTCAAATGTATTGATGAGGTCATTAAACTGCCAAAGGTCACTGCGGCAGCGTGATAAAATTTTAGGGGAATTTTTAGGAATTGTTGGTCAAATACAGTATGTCTCATATTTTCACAGAATTTTCATCCGGTCATCAAACTTGAAACATATATTTATAAGCAATAGTTCCATATTGCAATCAAACCCATGGGAAATATTATTTGAATACAAAGATAATAACCTGAACCTGAAATCCATAATGATGGCCATGTTATCAAATGTTTACCCCCTGTTCCAATAGATGAAGAATATCGCGGCAGTTTAGTGCTGAAGGTGAACCACTTATTTATTTTGACCGTAACTCGAACATTAGGTTCACATAAATGACCTGGCCTCACCGGATGATGATTTGACCGATATGCCAGTGTTATTTTAGGTTATTTATCCTATAATGTGACTAGTTTTAGCATCACCGTATAAATTGTGAATACTGACCAATATGTAATTATATGGCTACATGACCCCAGAAGGTCCCAACCTCACGTAATTTCAACAAGACCTGGGCAACAACCGGGACAGAGTTCCAACGCAGGTTCGATCAGACCGAGTGGGCTGGAATGAACCCACACCACTCCACCGGGCTAAGCGGCCAAGGAGTACGGTGACGGGCAGCCTCACTGACGGGCATATTCGCGCTTTTGGTGATTCTACACAATCGACAAACTTTGTTAATCTTTCTGAGTTCTGAAGTAAATTAAGCACATTGTCTGGTAAATATGACAGTTTGTGGAACAACTATTGAGTGTTCACGGATTATCCAGGACTGCAGCCAGATACGTTAAAATTGTTGATTTTGTGTGAATTTTGCCTTGTGTTTAGCTATGTCTTGTCGGGACCTAGGATCATATAATGACAATGTTCATGTACATGACAGTGTTGCTGTACATGAATTGAAGTGCAGGTGTAATTTATGTTATGCACATGGATGTGTATACACAGCAATGATGTATTATGAAATTATGTATTTGTTATACAGGGTGTTTCTGGAGTTATTAAACTAACAACAACTACTGATGTCAGATGTAACCAACTACTCTTTGTCCGAGTGGTTTGAGTTGGGACTACTGCTGTACCAGTCCCGCCTCCCTAGTCGTGGTCCAACCCAGATTCGAGTCCCATCTCCTGCTGGATGTTCACACCCTCAGCAAACCCTAGGGCTGCGCAAGTAGCTACTACCACAGTAATATTAGTTTGTCTGCTAGTTATTGTTATTATGTGGTCCACTATCTATCTACTATAAAAATACCTGCACTCAATAGTGTTATTTTGGTATCCACATTGGCTCATACGGTCCACCCGGGTCAAATCCATTTTGAGAACAGCTACTTGACAATTCAAAATTAGGGTACACTTATATTAAATAAATAAATAAATTAAAGCAATCCAACCAAAAGCAATCAGTCACATGAACTGGACAACCAGGATCCGTAACTTAAATAAACATCAAATGAGCTCTATGACTATAAAGCTTTGCAGAACTTAAGTTTCATGTTTTAAAATAAATTGTACCTCACCAAATACTTTAATAATAATGACAGCAGTACAGTGGCTAATTTTTTCCTTTAAAAATACGGCTCGAGAGTGAAGAATTCCGTATAGCAATCAAACCCCAAATGCGAAATATTATTTACAGACAGAAATAACGTAATGCATACTTTGACCTAAACCTATAAAGGTGGGGGGAGGGGGTATTTTCCTCGGTCATATTATTCGTGACAGTAAAACCTAACTTACGGTACAGAACTCGAGTTTTATTTTAATTTTAAATCCTCCAATAGTTAAAATATATCCACGGCAGTTTAGTAGCAATTGTTTACGTTAATATTATTATTAGCGTAGGTCTCCAAAGGTGAAACATTCATGCAGTAATAACGCACATGCATAATAACCTGACATATACATAGATACACTTAAGTCTAATCAGGAGATTGTATTCAGTTTGCGCTGTTGCACTTGACATGTCATAATGTATTTAGCATAGTGCATAGGTCTTTTGGACTTAGCGTGAAACACACAGTAGATTCGATTTGTTCAATTAGTCCCAGTTCGAAGGAAAAGTCAAAATAAAGCCATGTCTGTGCATAACTTGAGATATGATGATGCAAATATTGTCAATTGTCTTGTTTGGTTACGATGATTAAAAACACACCGCGCTCGGAATATTTGTTTAATTAAACTTCCGGCTCAACTGAAGGAAAGGTCAAATTGGGGTCATGTCTGTGTAAAGAAATGAATAATACAATTTGAAGTCATACAAAGTGAAACAACATATATACAATGTAAATACTGGGAGTGGAATTCAAGTTTCATGTTTTCAGGCCGCAGATTCTAACCTCTCCAGTAGTTTGAAAAGATGATAATTATTGGAAGTCATACAATGTTTCATATTAATGACAGCATTTCTTAAAGAGGAGTGAAAGGTATTGGTGATGAACTCACGTTTTCATGTTTTCAAAACGTTAAACCTCCAATAGATAAATACAATTGTTTGCAGTTTATAGTAAATTATTCCACATTGGCCTCTTTTAGTCAAATACGATAATTCTGGTACTGCAATCAAACCCAGAATTTGGAAATATTATTATGTAACACAAAAGGTACGATAACGTACTGAAACTTTAAAGAGAGGGTAACTTTACGGGTGCGGAACTAAAGTTTATGTTTTCCAAAGAATTTCCAGAATCCAATTTAATCTAATTTAATATCGTACTTAATTTCATACTCTCAAAAATAGTTTTAAAAGGTGTTGGCATAGAGAAATAATTATAAATCAACTAAATAGAACAAAATATTATGAATCGTTTTACAAGTCATGCATGACAACACAGAACATGGAGAAAGGATCTAAGGTCGCAAAATGGAGGAAACACGTTAACGAAGGTGTTTACAAATCAAACAGTCATGGGCACAATAAGACCCAAATGTTGAGATATGATAATGTTGTTGTTGTACCAGATGATTTCAAAAGAGGGAAGCAAACGCCCTTGGACCCCCTTGATCCATAAAACTGATATGGATAATTTGAGTTTATTTTTTAAATGTTATTACATTTACACTGGCAATCAGATTACATCAATTAAATATAAACTAAACCCTAAAACGAAAGAGGAACAGGGTGACCCACAGCACTCTACAAGGCCATCCTACCACAATAAACCTACTAAACATTATACTGTTACACCCCCATCCCATCCTGCCCTACACCACTGAGGGCTGCTGGGTTGAAGTTTGGATTGAAAGACAACATTAAGCAACAGATTAATTACGCCGACAGTTAGAGCAATGGCAAAAGACATCCATGTACAAATATTGCTCCACTGAAAAACTGGAAGCAAATTTGTTCTATAAAACTGAGACTCTTGAGATTTCAAAACGACGAAAGTGAAGTGGCAGATCTCGTTGCCAAAAGGGTTGATTCCAGATTGAAACAATCCTGCTGAAAATAAAAAATAATTATTAGTATGATTCAGTTTACACCTAGGAACGATAACACATAAGGATCAGAAGAAAAGTCTAGTGGTAGGACGGTTTTGAGTTGGCATGCTAAACGAACATACGATCAATATCAAAAGTCCGTGTAAGCCAGAGGTCATGTATTGTAGCAACAACCTTAGAACCAAAGGATACAGACGGACAAAACTTACATCAGTGGACGGATGAAACCATACGTAACGTGTATATACAGAAGACAGGGTACTGAACTGGCTAAACCAAAGCAAGCAACAGTAAAGCTATGACGTAATGAATAAACAGATGATGAGCAAATGACGAGATATCAGAAGAGAAAGCTATAGGAGGAAATCAAGAGTTTTCGCACGGGAATCTAGCCCCAAAGAAATAGACACCTGTTCACCAGTGATGTATACTAACGATAAGGTGCATCAACAATGACAAAACATAAAGATGGAGTAACGTTTGTGATGTGGAATCATGCAGTGTAGCCACAGGGGGAGCCTGTGGGGCATGTGCCCCCCACAAATTTGCGCACCCCCCAGGTGCCCCCACGAAAAATCCTCATAGTGCTCTAAAAGAAAGAACAAGAACAGGGCAGGAAAAACTCCATACCCCGGGGACCCCACCGAAAAGCAATGCCCTGTGCCCCCCACTGAAAAGGTCTGGCATACGCCGCTGTGGAATCTAAGTGTCATGTTTTCAAAAGAAAAATATTAACCTATCCAACAGTTAGAGAGTATCTATGCACGGTTAATTTGTTTTCCCTAGGTATTATGCAACGCACTGAAACACATTTAAAGCAACACACTTTTCAGAATTTACATTAGTGGTTCCTTTATTGTTGACAACGAATGGATCAGTGTGTCAGTATATACATCACTGCAGCCGAATCATCCAACATAGAGTCACCATCGTATCCACAATAACTATCCAGATAACTTCCTGATGTCACAAGGGGTCATCAGCACAGAAGGAAAATAGAAAGATCCTGATCATGTTCTCTTAGCTTTCTTGACAAATTATGGAAGTTATTTCATGATCTGGTTCTTAGTGCTGAATGTAGCCGTAGTCGGAGTCAGCAAAGTTCTTTGAATGGAGGAACCAAACAAGCCGTATAGTCTGCTCTCCATCGGAAATAATATAAGCTATTGAGGACCACATCTGATGAATCCTTGACCTCAACTGGTTTCTTTGCCAGTTACCAGCGTGCCGTCAAATAGGTATGCGTAGACCATCTTGTATTACAAAAAAATATAGCTTATTATTTTGGGGAACAAAGTTAGTATTCCTGTGTTGAGGTGCTTATTAACGGAAGTCACTAAGCATCCGTACGGTCTGAATGTTAAATTGTTTACAATTAACTTGTTTTCGTTAATCTCTGTTTCCGTTAACTTGTTTCCATAACCGTTTCCGTTAACATTGCTCAGCAATCTGTTTCCGTTAACTTGTTTCCGTTATCTGTTTCGTTAACTTTGTTTCTGTTAACCTTGTTTCTGTTAACGTGTTTCTGCTAACTTGTTTCTGCTAACTTGTTTCTGCTAACTTGTTTCAAGCTAACCTGTTTTCGCCAACTTGCTTCTGCCAACTTGTTTCTGTTAACTTGTTTCTACCACTTCGTTCACCTGTTTCTAACTCACTCTGTTTCTGCTCACTTACTTCGTTGACTTCACTTTGTTGACTTGTCGGCGTTGACTTGTTTCGCTAACTTGTTTCGTTAACTTAAGTTTCAAGAAATCGTTTCCGTTAACTTGTTTCCGTTAACTTGTTTCCGTTAACGTGTCATGTTAACTCTTGGTTTCCCCAAGCAACTTGTTTCTGCCAACTTTTTTCTGCTAAACCTTTTCTGCCAATCCTGTTTCGCTAACTTGCTCTGTGTTAACCTTGTTTCTGTTAATCATATTTCTGTTAACTTGTTTCTGTTAACTTGCTTCTGCTCACTTGTTTCGCTTCCTGCTATGTTTCTGCTCACTCTGTTTCTGCTCACTTGTTTCTGTGCTCACTTGTTTCTACTGCTCACTCTGTTTCTGCTGACTTGTTTATGCTGACTTATTTTATGTTAGACTTGTTTCTATGAATTGTTTCACAGCTGGTTTCGTTAACTTGTTTTCCGTTAACTTGCTCTCCAGATTAACGTGTTTCCTGTTAACCTGTTTCGCTGGTTCTGTTTCACAACTTGTTTCTGCAAACTTGTTTCATAACTTGCTTCGTTAACTTGTTTCTGTTAACTTGTTTCGTTAACCTGTTTCGCCCTGTTTCGTGCTCACTCTTGCTCGCTCACTTGTTTCTGCTCACTCTGTTTCTGCTCACTTGTTTCTTCACTGTTTCTGCTCACTCTGTTTCTGCCTGCCTGTTTCACCACTTTGTTTTTGCTCCACCTTGTATTCGCTCACTGTTTCGTTCACTCTTGTTTCCTGTTCACTTGTTTCTGTTCACTTGTTTCTGTTCAACGTTTCATGCTAATTTGTTTCTTTGAATTTGCTCTTCTAAGGACTCTGTTTCATGTTCACTTGTTTCAGCTAACTCTGTTTCTGTTCATTTGTTTCCTGCTCATCACTTGTTTATGTTCACTTGTTTTCTGCCAACTTGTTTCAGCTAACTTGTTTCTGCTAACTTGTTTCTGCTTTAATGTATCCCATTCTCTGACAAACCGCACTTTTTATTTCGTCTTTTTTCGAATTGAAGATGAACCGTCTGATATGTATTACGCGTAATGAAACACAAATGCTACCTTTTTAAAGCTAGTCTATGGGGTAGGGGGCGTCGGCACAACTGTCATCATGCAGTTCACCATGGGGCCGTCAGTCAGTCGAAATTAAGTTGTCTGAAAACTGGACCCAAAAATAATTGGCAGTAGAAAACAATCATGATCATCACCCTGCACCTATAGAACAATTTAGAACCCCTCCTTTTCATATAAGAACACAGAGTAACACATACATTATATGTATCGAGCACAAGTTGAATTATATCATCAGTGTTAAACTTACCTGAGTCAACAGCTTTGGTGCTGTATACATAATTGCTGATTTAAAACTGAAACAATAATTCCAACTGTTTTGTGATTATGACTATAGGTGCATTTTTTGTTTCCTTCACCGATTTTTGTAGTGAATTTGCCTTTAAAAATTACATTGAAAATCCCCGTTCCATGACGACAGAGCACCAAAATAGAATAATTCGTCATCCAGGAACAGCTGATAATTCCTCTGTTTGCGCAAGCGTAGTTTATAGGAATAAAATATGATCCTTTCTTTAATTATAGAAATATTCTGTATGTAATTTCACAATTTTCTTCATAATAAGTCAAGGAGTATCCACGGCAGTTTGTGGTAAAACAATATTTTAAAATAAAATAATAACGGAGAAAACTATTGTTTTAATACTGCAGTTTTGCAGATTTTTTCCAGAGTTAAATATCGATGGATCATTACCTTATATGT
Organism: Zoroaster sp. YZ-2022; assembly: GCA_029582265.1. Lineage (NCBI taxonomy): Eukaryota > Metazoa > Echinodermata > Asteroidea > Forcipulatida > Zoroasteridae > Zoroaster > Zoroaster sp. YZ-2022. The sequence goes on along the minus strand of CM055817.1, from coordinate 8,579,588 downwards.
GATTTCACTATTATGCATGGCTACTTTAAATAATAATAATAATAATAATAATAATAATAATAAAAACAATTCTTGAAAAGGCGTGCTCTTGAGACAATGTCATAATGACTAATTAAATTTTGTTACAGTAACCAGGTTCTGTTTAAAATTTCAGATCATGAATAGCCTTGACCATTGGAAATTGGAAATTCAAGCAAGAGAATTCATGCAAACATTTTTGATTTGTGGGCGATTCCTTTTAAACGATTTGTCCAATCACAGGCCCACACTGTTTGCTCATGCACGCACAACAGTATGGGCGTGAAAATATCGCAGCAAGCAGTTAGCGTTAAATGGGCCCATCAACAACCAATGAAGAATATGTCTCTCGTTTTAAATTTGACAGAACGAAGCTACGCCCTGAATTTCGGCAAGCGTACTGGTATGATTAAGGTGCGTCGCCTGGAACTGAATGGTTACTGTCTGTACTGTTCAGAAGATACAGTGCATACTGGATTCATGCACTGTGAGCAATGGCTGCAATGGGGTTTTCAGATGGCACATCTTAATTGTGGCAAAAATTATGCGACCAAAACCGCGTTGATGTGTCTCTATTCAAGGCTACAGATCTTGAACTATAATATGTTTCATGTTCACATCTGATGGATGGATCTTACCTCAGCAGGTTTTCTTTGTCAAGTTTACCAGTGTGCCTTCAACAGGTATGCATGTAAAACATGTTCAATTCAACAAATAAAAAGAACTTACTATTCAAATATTTGAGGTGAATTTATCAGAAGTCACCAAACAAGTCTACCTCCGTGAATGTGCATCACATTTATTGGATTGAAAACCATGAGAGATGTTCATGTGTATCAAAGTTTTTCCAAACTTGCACGTCAGTGCCACAATGTAATCAAATATTGACTTTTGGCTTTCTGAAGCAAAAAAATCAAGAAAAAATTGCATTTTTAAAGTATTTAACCGTGAGTCACTGACAGTATTAATGTATCAGTTTAATCAGTTTTAGGCTAGGTACGCCTAAAAACGGCCTAATGAAGATTTCTCTGTAACGTAATAAACAAAAAAAATTAAAAAAAATTGAAAATACATAAATAAATTAAAAAATAAATAAAAATCTAACTGACTGTAGGGTGATTTTTAATATAACTAAAAAAAATCTAAAAATCTAAAACACATATTTTTAAACGGGATGATAATTATTTGGGAGGCATTCCGTCCACTGTCATTAATATGGGTGGACATGTCCCCAGGATCGCCGCCGACCATGCCAACAACAATTAAAGAATATCGATATATGGAACTGAAATCAAAATCGCAAATGGAATATATTAATGTGATAACGCAGTTGGTAAAATATTCTTTTCAGCACTACTCTCCAACAAAAAATGTATCAATATGTGCGGAAATCAAGTTATATGTTTGTGCTTACATTCTCCTCCAAGAGGAGAGAGTCTGTTGATTAATTATGTTGACAATTACCATTGCCATGTTATTAGAGTAGAACCCACGATCTGGTATTAAGTGCTGCTGCTCAGCCATACATAGCAATTCATTGCAACAACTAATGGGTAATATTTGAGAAATACAACGGATGAGGATTTTCCAATGTATCAGTTGGCTGACATAATCCCATACCTAGCCGCACTATAGGTTTAACATCCAGAATGTGGCAATTATGTTGGTATTGGCAGATTTTCATGAAACTTCGTAGGTATAAAGTTTACGTCATAAAACTTCCATAGCACAATGTCGGATGCTATACCCATTTTGGGAAATTCTTAATTAATTTCGATCCGTTGGCCATGCGAAACTTCGCACCTCTTGGGTCAACAATTTTAGTACAATAAAGGCAAATGTAATCACATTTCTACAATACTATTTATGTCAACAAGTCATACATTGAGCAAAAACATTTTCAAAAACCCTAAGAAATCATGAAAATTACCAAAATTCAACGTAATGCCGGTCGTATTGGATTCCTCAGAATGTATTGGAACACATTAAATCTCTTACAATATCCAAAAAATCTAGTATTTACCAATAACATGTGTGAAATTCAATCAGCAGTTCAACTTGTTCAAAATTAACGGGTGCCATGGCAACCTATGAGACCTCAAGGAACAGTCAGGAAATTTGAGCGTGATCGGTCAAAACCAAACTAAACCAAACCAAAACCTAAACCAAACCAAACCAAACCACAAGCCATACCACACCAAACCAAACCACTAAACCACAACTAAACCAAACCAAACCAAACCAAACCAACCCAAAACCAAGGACAAACTATTAAACTACACTACACGAAACCACACAAACTAAACTAAACTAAACTACACCACACACCAAACTAAACCAAACCAAACCATTACCAAACCAAATCACACCACACCAACACACCACCAAACCAAACCACACCACACCAAACCAAACCACACCACACCATCCAACCACACCAAACCACACCACCACACCACACCAAACCACACCACGCCAAACCAAACCAAACCAAACCAAACAAAAAACAAAAAATAAGGAAAAAAGTGACATAATGACGGTGTCAATATTGCAAAGGGGAATAATAAACCTGTTATGCAAGATGACCCTGTAGGGATACTTAGATTTGAAAGTTTGGTATTTTCAAATGTTTAACATCCGAATAAAAATCAACAAATTGGATAGCGACACAAAAGCAGAAGTTTCGAAAAAGTTTATATTAACAAATTAAATAGATTGTATTTTATTATTTATTCACACTATCTATCAAAATAATGCTAAATAATAACAAATTAACCTTCCAGTATACAGAAAGGGTGGGGGTAACTTTTTTGGTGCTGAACTCAAGGTTGATGATAGGCTTGATAGTGTTATTGGGGATAGGGATTCTGGGACAGGTAACTCAAGGTGTTTTTCATGAATTGTTGGACTAGCTTATTCCGAATTACAATTTGACCCCCATCCAACGCGTGTCAGCACTGAAACGCCATAATCCTTAAATATAACGTCAATAATACTATTTCTCATCTCAATGATCTCTTTGATGGCCATTGGTATGTGTTGGCTGATCGGTGATGAACCATATAGGGTGACGATAGACTTGATGCATTAGGTCAAAAAGTCTCCGGTTTATGGTCATAGATCGGCTTCAAAATTGGTGTGGTGGTCACGTTTTTTTATTTGTTTGTTTGTTGCCAACCAGTGATATACGTGATATATGTAGGCTATACGCGTTTATTGGTACCTGACCATATTTCCCATACAAAGTATGGTGTCCAAGAGAGGCCTCACATAATTCCAATCTATCCAGCAATTTGTGCTGCAATTGGACATCGTTTCATACCACAAAAATATAGATAGGCAAATAGATGAATCTTGATAGTCATGGAGGTAATGGAGAGAAAGTGGCCATAGGAGGTGTAGGGGCATATCCAGGAGAGTGGGAAGGAATTTATAGAGTTTATAGGTAGGCCGGTTAGCCTACATTTTATACGGGCGACGGACGGTTTTGGCTCACCTATGGTGTCACAAGACTGCAGATCTAGAAGTGAAGTCTTGAGTTAAGTCCAAGACTGTTCAGTGTTGATTGGCCGCGCCCCTTCATTTGATCAGTCGACTCATCTGTCTGCCATGGACCTGACGGTTGTCGCGTTGTAGTCTTCAATCTGGTTCCTCCTGTCATTCGCGGAATGACAGACGTGCCTGCACCTCAAGATGTTCATCACCTTGCACCATTCAGTGGAAACTCTAACTTTGGATTGTTACATTAATTGTGCAGTTGCACCAGTTGAAATTCACCAAATGAAAATATCCAATATCTAATACAATCCAATGAGCGTGGCCTACATCGGGGAAACAGAACGGAATCTCCTCTCAATGCTTAAAGAACACCGAGCATACAGACGCAGAGGAGATTTCGTTGTAAAGCACTCCCACATGAAGGACTACCAAATCGACTGGAACGCAGCTCAACTCATCACACCCATCAACACATGGCATCCCAGACGCATCAGCGACATCTGGTGATCCTACTATTATAACCAAAGTCAACATCCCAGACTGAGGGATCTCCTACATCCTAAGTCATCTACCCTCCCACCCCCTGTGCTTATTAATAACTGATTCAGTTCAGTGAGCACCCAGTTCCCTACCCCACTCTAAGGATCCTAGCTCCCGCCTGTACTAATCCCCAGGATCCAGTATTAGTGCAAATCCCAGAGTCCGGCACTCTCCAGAAGACAATCAGATCATACGGATCGAAACGTGGAGTTCTTTTCAGAACTATTTACTAGAAATGAACTAGAAATGTTGCAATGTTTGGAAACAGCTAGAATTTGTTTTTATGTAGCCCGCGTAAACAAATAAATAAGCGCCGAACACGAAAAGCAGGGCCTTTTTAAAAGTTGGGCTCCAGCTACTGCTTTTGTTTATATGCAGTATATCATTGCAACTGTACATAGTACACTGTATACTGTACATCGCAGACACCACCTCCAAGGCCTCCCTTGCTTTAGATTGTGTGTATCAGAGATGATTACTATACATAACATTTTGAAGCTTTGCATGGTGAAAGTATAATCTAGGAATAGTTGCAGTAGCATCATGTTAATTATGTAATAAGCTGTAAAAATGGTGCTGGATCTGAAAGGAACAGGTGGTTTGACAACTTTAAGTTCTCTGATGGTCTCCTCTAGACACTCAATGCATAATGATCGAAACATCGAATTGTCAAAGTACTGGGTCTTTTCACTACAATAACAAATCATAACGCAATTTATATGGTGCATCAGTCATCAATGTACAAAATAATTCAATAGATATTTCATACAAAATCGATTTAAAATTTGTTTAATAAATATTACTCCAGATTTCAGAAATATGTTTCTAGAAGTTTGAGACCCTCCCCAAGAAAAACTTAAACATGTATAATATAATGTTTGCATATTGTGAATACAGAATTGCATAAGATACTGCTGCATGTTCTTTCCACATTTTGTTGGTGTGTTGTGGGCCATGACACAAATGAGTCAACATGCTGTACAAAATATATGGAATGTTTCATGGACACATGATAAAGTTTTTAAACGTCCAGTTAAAATCTGTGTGGATAGGGACAATAATGTACATTTTAACCCTATCAAGCCTGGGCTGTTTTTCTTTCCTTCTCCGACCTGGGGAGGGGCTCATTGTGCCTCCCCCCTCTGTATTTGTTGTATTAAACGGCCGATTTTCATGAAAGTTTGTAGGGATGTTCGGTTTGGAGCGATCTATCTAATGAGGCAATGACAATTTTCAGGTGTTACCGTTAGGGGCGCTTATACAAATGTTTTGGTCATTTTCCTCATTTTGGTCTAAACATTATTTTTCCTATATCTTCCTTAATGTTTATCCGATGGCCAAGAAATTTGACACAAATATTGTCTGGAGGGTGCTTTAAGCAATATTTTGGGTCATTTTGTTTCAAAAACATTATTTTAAAAGATTTTGACCCAAAATTAGGATTTTTTTTACCAAAAGTACAACAAAGGCAGATATAATAACATCCATTGTACTATTGATGACATAAATTTAAATAATAAGCAAAAAAACTCTGAAAAACTTTTTAAAAATCATGTTTTTGGGACAAAATATAACTGTATTTAAACATAATGACGGCCATATTGGATTCTCAGAATGCACTGGAAGTGGTCACATGTCTCAATATTGTCCAGAGTTTAAAATTTAACACAAACCCCAAAGCACACTTTTAAATGTAAAATAAAATCAAAAATTTCGTATTTTTAATGTAAGTAGAAATTCAATTTGACCTGTTCAAAATAAACGGTTGCCATGGTTGCAACCGTGAACATCATTATCATGAGGGGGGTCCCAAAAATTGTTAGGAAAAGTCAGTAAATTTAAGCGTGATCGGACAAAGCGTTCTGGAGATATTATACAAAAAATACCATGGGTGGCACAAATTTGGAGTAGCTGGCCAATAAAATAAGACAGCGTTGTCGTGTTTTTAAAATCAATGCATGAAATATTAAAGTTATAAGGAATATTTCACAGGATTTTTGAAACAAATTAAGAAAATAATGTATCTCGAATGAAAACTCGCATGATAAAAGAGCATCACATCAACGTATTGTAAAAGGAAATTGAATATGATGTTAGAATTTTATACGAGAAATGTCTGACCTAACCCGCTTCTCATTAATATTACTTCTCCTTAAGATTATTTCTCCTTAAGATTACGTCTCATTAAGATTACTTTTAAATACAACAGTACATGTTGTCTCATGCATTGCTTGTAATTTCTTGTCAATGGGTGTAGGGTGGCGAGGCCTATGGAGCAGGACCTACACATATCGTATTCACCCAAGCACACACCAACACCACATTCCCTTTAATTGAGGACATTCAGTGTATTTTATTTCACAGTGTGTAATTGCTGTTAATATTTTGAACTTTTTCTGTCAAACAATTGTCTAGAAAGATCTGATGCCATTAAATTGGTATCTAAATCGTCCTTCTTGATAACAAAATATATAGTTAACAGACGCAAATTATATTTATTTTATTTATTATTTATTTTTTTGCAGAAATCAAAATCGACCCAAATATCACGAAATACATATAAAAAACTAAATATCTACTAAAAATCACCATGAACTTCAGACCTGAACTTTCCTATCCTTTACGTTAAATAAAAATACATTTTGGAAATATCTGTTCATAACTTGAGAGAAAAATGGCAAGTTGTTTCTGTCCAAAGTATTTCCCCGTTTCGAGTTAAACACGCACTGTATATTGAGGGCCAGTCACTGTATCCTTGGTCATAGCCACACCTGAAGCACTGATATGACCCGATCTACAGTCTACACACCCTCTCATCCTGCCCTAGCGCTAGTCCCAACTGCACAAATAACACTGAATTATTTTCCAATGTTCGTCTCCGGAAATGCACATTTTCCAAATTTGGCTCAGTTTCTAGAAATTTGTGAGCTAACCTTTAAAAATAATAATAAATAATGAATAATAATAGTAAGAATTGTGCAGACGAATGAACGATATTCGACCCAGGAAGTACGTTCTCGGGGGTGTGATGGACAAGTAGGCCTACGTAAAACAATAGGAAACCGCGCAGGATAGGCCTACGTAAAACAATAGGAAACCGTGCAGGATAGGCCTACGTAAAACAATAGGAATATCGTGCAGGATAGGCCTACGTAAAACGATAGGAAACCGCGCAGGATAGAGATTTTAAATGAGGCGGCGCTTGCCACCATTTTCATAAAAATTCCATTTTTTAAGGAACAAAACGCCATTGCTTGCACATTTGTTTTCTAAATGTTCGTTTCTAAATAATGCAGTGTAGTTAATCACACAAAGGTACACTGAGTTAATTGGGAATTATCTTGTTTTTTAAATATCCACGTACAGAAGAATCACCTTGTTCCGATGCCAGCGTTTTCGATTGTGCTGATGGTTCGTGCGTGTCACTAAACGCTGTATGTGACGCTGTCAGAGACTGCTATACCAATGGATTGGACGAGGAAGAATGTGGTAAGTAATATATGAGAATAACAGCTAAAGGTAATGAATTGGACAATGTATAATGTGGAACACACTGAATAAGAACATTACCTAAGAGGCTCTCCTTAATTCATTGGACAATGAAGAATGTGGTAAGCAATGGGGTTGTTTGAGTAGCAGCCCAGGGCATATTGGATTCCCAGAATACATTGCATAATTACGTGACAAAAACTCTTAAAAGAAAGGGGAAACTTTACAAAATCAGAACTCAAGTTTCATGTTTTCAAAACAAAATGTTAACCCCTATAATAGATGAAGGATATTATTGGGAGATTATAGTAATTATCTCCTCTTGCATTAGTAACGTGCCATAAACTCTTTAAAGAGTTGATAATTTAACGGGTGTGGAACTCAAATTTCATGTTTTCAAAACAAGTTTTTTTCCCACCATCAATACCTTAAGTACAATGAATATCCGCGGCAGCTTACAGTAAATTTCCCCTTTAAAACAATTAGCTATTTAAGGAGAAAATCAGTTGTTCCGCATTACAAATTTAACCCAAAAATTAAAAAAAATAATGATGAAATAACGCAAATGTATAAACGTTAATCATTTTTTTTAAGGGGGGAACATTTCCCCTAGTTATAATGAAGTATAACCGAAATTCGGATGCAGAACTCAAGTTTACATGTTTCAAAAGAAAATGGTACCTCCCCCCCCCCCCTCGAATAGTTGACGAATACCTACGGCAATGTATAGTAGATGTATACCTTAATAATATTGGTTTGGCCTAAATTAGAAAATGAGAATTCCGCACCGTAAGCAAACTTGCATATTATCATGAAAGATAATCTATAAAGAAGGGCTTACTTACGGGGTGCGAAACTCAAGTTTCACTTTTCAACAAAGGACAAAGATAAAAGTTATCCCCAAAGTTGTAGTCGAGTACTTAGTCATCAGTATTGTTCTAGTCTAGTCTAGTACGCGTACTTTGTCATAAGTATGAGTATGTCATACTCACTGCAATAAAACCATTAAATATGTATAAAGAGTTTCTTTCCACCCAAATGAACTGGATTGGTATAAATGTTCCCAAAAGTAGGGCATTATTATTATGTTGTACTTTTGCTCTATGTGCTGGATAATAAACGTGACATAAATTCCGCGTGTGGAACTTGAGTATCTTAAGTATAATAACGCGACAAAATATTTATACAGACATTAGAATATTTTTTTAATTAAAAAACGTTAACCTTTAAGTATTGAAGAATATCCTTGACAGTTTATAGGTACTTTTCTCTAAAAAGATTGGCTATTATAGGTGAAATATCTATAGAGGATAACTTTACCTGTCATGTTGCTGTTTTTGTAAGAAAATTGTTCACCTCTTCAATAGCTGAAGAATATCCACGGCAGTTTAAAGACAACTTTTTCCAACGTATAATAATATGATAGAAAATATATTTATAATACCCTGTAAAGCCTACATTTACTGAATTAATTAGAAACAGACTGCACTTTCACTTAAATCCCGAAGAATGTCGCTGAGCTCTGCCCCACTCTGGACGTTCCAGTAATTAACCAACGCTACAATACTCAACGGCTGTTCAGCCCACTGGACAACTGAATCCCCGATAATACAAACAGTACATTTGTTTCAAAATCCAAGGAATCGTGTTTTAGACAAAACAAGTCTCTGGTTCTCCTCCGACTCCGACTCCGAATTTTTATTGTTTTATTTGCTATCAAACGATGTGCAATTGCTTACAAAATCGATTGGAATTCTTGCGGCCTCTGTTAGCCACCATATTTTGTTTCCAGTAACTGCGTATACATTTTTTTAATTTTTTTTAATTTATTTATTTATTTATTTTCCCAAGGGTAAGGTGCATGACCCATTATGTAATAACATAATGCACACTCTGGAAACGCGCACTCCGGTATGGGGTGAACTGTAAGGAAACAACCGCACCGGAACACCAGCGATCCATACGCTGAATTTGTGCGTTCAAAGTCATCCAGCCCGCCCTCGTCCCCAAGTCTTTCGTGCAGTTTTTGTTTACCTTGTACCCACTGTTCTCTCAACCTGGATTCAATTTTTTGGATACTGTGTAAAAGAAGTAATAGTCTGATACCGGTACAAATAATATCATGTGCTGCACAGGGAAGGCTGGGACTAGGCCATCTAATTTATTTTATTATTATTTCAGTAAAATAGCTATTAAATCCAAACATTGAAGAATATTATTGCCAGTTTATAGTAATATTGCCCAAAAATACATGAGGAATTTTAGGAAAAAAATCGAGAGTCTCACATTCTAATCAAATCAGCAATGGGAAATATTGATGTTGTTATGATAAATAGTCCAAATAAGCGTGACATAAACTCTAACAAAAAATGATTGTCCGGCAGATAAACCTCGATTTCTTTTACAGTACCTTGCACTGAGGGATATACAATTCTTTTTTTGCAGAATATTGTTTACCAGAAGAAAAAAAATGCTTAGATTTTCAGGTTACCAGTCAAACGTCCACATAAAATGTATGCATTTCAACTGGTAGTCTGTTTAATAGCAACATTCTCTGCTTAGCAGCTTTATGAAATTAGTCCCTGACTTTACTTTATTAGAAAATGATTGATGACATAATTGTCACCATTCAGCATTTTGAAATATAAGCAAATATTTACTCCACTTTTTGATTTCTGAAATAAGATCAATTTAAAAAACACTTGGTAGCGTACTCATTTCTTGTACAAATTATAAATGATTAAAATATCTTTTAAAAAACATTTTAGCATCTGATATAAAACTAGTTATTATACAACAATTTTTAAATTGAAATAAAAATTTAAAGTAAAATTATTTAAATTCAATAATCTCTAAGAACTGATCTTTTTTGGAAAGAGCCTAAAAATGTTAATGACACTTGAGAGTGGTTCTATTTTCTCATATGCATGTCATGTAATGCATGTATATATATGGAAGACGCACACGTAAACACTGTCAAACACGTGTCTATCTTTCGAATTTGCGTGTGTGATGGAGCCCTGTTTTTCTTCTTTGCCACTGTTAACATCTAGTAAAAGGGTAAATAATATATATTCATAATATGTCAACGTCAAGAGTGACGTAATCTATAGTTCCTTTTCCTTAACTTCCACAAAGGTGAATTGTTTTTTGTATGGACAGTTATATTTCAAGGACAAAATATGATGACAGATACATAGCTGCACTAGCGTCGATATAAAGTCTTCATTTGCAACAATGTAGGTATTTTGGATTTAGGTGAAAGTTTGTAATTTATTTATTTATTTATTTATTTTTGCAAAGTCAAGTTAGTGATTTTTCTCTTCAGGAAAGGGCATGGACACACCTTGAGAGTCTGCCATGCTTAACCCAAAACTGAACTACTCGGAGAGCGCTAAACTCAAGAATGACTATTTGAAAGAGGGCGACGTTCCCCTAAATGTATAATTCCTTCTAACGAAAATGAATAAGAAGTAAAATTACACAGAAGTAAAGTGAGACCGATACTCAGCGGTAATCGTATCAAAGAAGCATATTTGAGTAGTGTAATACAGTTCTAATAAACATTGGTTTTGGAATGCTACTTTGGCCTCCATTGAAGATACCAAAGTGTCAAACAGTATCACGATACAAACTCACGTTATACAAAATATGTGCAATAAGTCGACATGTGGAGTGTCGTGGCCGAGCGGTCTAGCTTACCGGACTCAAGTTCTGGTGTTAGCAGCAGAATGTGGGTTCGAATCCTGGCCGTGACACTTGTGTCCTTGAGCAAGACACTTAACCATAATTGCTTCTCTCCACCCAGGGGTTAAATGGGTACCTGTGAGGGCAGAGTTGGTTGATTAGCCCTAATGATTTATGAGCCTTATGAGCAGGGGTAATGATATAATGCGCCTTGAGCACCGCTTAGTTGGTGGATACGTGCGCTATATAAGTCCACACATTATTATTATTATTAGAACATAATTAACATTTAATAGCATCTATTAATATTGGACAGTTTCCTTGAATCATAAAGATGAAGTTGCTCAAGTAAACTGCTCCATTCATCCATCCACAAAAAATGTATACCTTACAATACATAATTGTGGGTCATGTGCCTTCTGGAAAATAGTAAAAGATTATGGACATCAATATTTTGATACATTCTTGGCTTCCCCTCCCCATCCCTACGTGATTTTTCATTGTAAACAAGTCTAATATTTCCAAGCATACACTAGTCAATACATTGTTCACTAAATTGCTAATTGTAGTCATGGGCGTAAATCCCAGGGTGATGGAGGGATTATATGCCAACCCCCCCCCCCCCCCAACAGAAACAATTGTTGTCCAGGAGGCAGGTCGCCTTTTTGGGCCTGTAACAAACTTAAATTAATCAATTCCTCAGTAACACCATAGAGCCACATAGAGCAATAGATAATTGGCATAAAGCTGTGTGTCATCTGTGTGTCATCTTCAGTTGCAAGTAATGATTCAATAACAACGGATTGTCTCCTGTCTTATTCTAGGATAAGACATATTTGCTGTTTTTTCAAACGGTTGTAATTTGTGTTGTATGAGCGAGTTCGTTCAGATTATAGGTCGTTTAGAAGACGAGTGGTGCTTCCTTGTTTTGTTTACCTTTTGATAATTTGTGAATCAGTTTGGCTCGGTTTGCCAGTAACACTTTATGTGTTGTGTTGTTTATCTCAGTTTGAGTATAGCCTCTGGCTAATATTTTTTGTGAGAATATTTTGACTTTTTCTGTTAAATCTTCCTCATTGTTGGTGTTTCTATCATATTGGAGAGTTTCTCCATAAACAATTGTTGGGTGTGAGTGTGCAGAAACTGGAATGTTTTTGTAGGTTTGGTGTACACGTTTGTGTCTAGTATGCCAGTTTCATGGAAGCGTTTTCCTTTGAAAATGGTTAAGTCACGATATTCGATTGAGGTTTTTGAACCCTCGTATGTGAATTTAAGAGTTGGGTGCATCTGATCCATTGTGTTTATGAGATTTTGAAATCTTCAAGTTCGCCACTATAGATAACTAGTCCGTCATCTCTATAGCGCCACCATTTTAGGATATGATCAGCCTGTTGTAGGATTTTATTTTCGAGATCGTGTTATGTCATATATTAGCTTTTGAGCCCATTGCACAACCGATTTTCTGGAAGTAGAATGTATTTCCAAATTAGAAATAATTTCTGTCAAGTATTAGTTCGAGAAGTTTTCGGATGTATTCGGAAGGTGGTTTGTTGATGACATACGGATGGTTGGTTTGGTCGAGGGCATTGCATACACAGTTTTGGCGGATATTTGTGTACATTGGAACAGCATCGATTGTGATGAGCCCATCTTGTAGAAATGTTATTCCTTCAAGGTTCCACAATATGCCTGCTTTGTCGCGGACATAAGTTGTGCGATCAGAGCATACTCATCGAAACGTCGAGTTGTAACCTCCAGTTTTTCAGAACTAATTACTACTCAATAGAGATTTTCACATGGTTTCACCGCAATTAGTCTTCACCACGCAAAGCTACAAGTTTTACCTATCTACGCGCTACGGGAGCCTACTACCACCAAGGTCCGGTTGTTCAAACGAGCTTCGATCAGACGTTCTAAACTGATGAACAACCTTGCCTTCCTCAAACGATGCCGAGACTCTAACCTCATCCCGCCGGGCCTCCAGCTTCAAGATCCAGTTTGCAGCCTTCGTTCGCGTCTCATCCTACGTTCAACCAGCGTTTCCCTACTTCGTGAGAGGATCGCCTCCACCTGTTCCTTTCTCGACCGCAGCTTATCCTTAAAAGATACTGTCTACCCCCCAAGGATTTCCAGAAAGTTACCAACCTCACTTCTTCTTCGAGCAGACACGCGTTCATCACCACCTGACGTAAGCAGATCTACAAGTTTTCGCAACTTCAACACCTGGATACGGGATCTTCTACATCCCTATTCCCTCGCGCGTTCACTCAGTCTAAGGGATCTCCTATATCTCCACGACCTTCCGACTCGGAGTCCTGGAGATCTCCTTTATCTCACTCCAACCGCGTTTCTAGGAGATTGGATACCGGATCTTCTACATCCTTATTCCCTCGCGTTCACTTGGTCTCTGCTCGGTCCAAGGGATTTCCTCTATCCCGACCTTCCGACTCGTAGAACTGGAGATCTCCTATCACACTCCAACCGCGTTTTTCCAAACAAGTATTTCAAAATAATAGTCACATCCCATATGTATGGGAGTATTGAGGTGTTGGCGGCCTCAATTTAATGCAACTTTATAAGTGTCTTGACTAGGGATAGTATTACTACAGAAGAGAAGCCACTTCCGGAGCGCCAACCTGTAACCCTCTCTTGTGGTTGTTCACCAGGATGCAATGATAATTGGGGTATTTTGTTTTCTGAGTGCCTCCCAGATACGAGACAGGCCATCAGCCTCAGATGATCCCTCAAGGAAGGAGAAAGGAAGTAGGTTTGGTTGAAAAGGAAAAATACGTGTGTCCTTTAAGACTAGCAATTTAAGAATTTTTGAAAACCTTGACTGCGTGTCACAAAGGCACAATTTGTATTCTAAATGCATGGTTATGCTTACTTATGTGAGAAAAATAAACAAGCAAGCAAGCATTCATATGTGCACCATTCTAATGTAATTGCATTTAATTACACAAAAGCTCAGTCAGTCTGGCGTGTTACATATGGAGACACTTGACAATTGAGGCAGGATGCAATTACATCAATATTAGGTTTAAGAAAAGTGATGTTGGTAGTCACTGGCCTGTCAAAACTGACAAGGAAAACCGTTACCATGACTCAATTTGCAAGAAAAGACACGCTTCCGATGTGGGAAATGCAGCGTCGCAGTCTGTCCACATGTATGGTGCACTTTCATGCATAGACTCTGACAACAACACCATTTTTAACAACTCAGCTCCAGCAACTCAAACATTTGAAGATGATTGGTGGGGGGGGGGGGTAAATGAGATGAAAGGGGGTTGCAAATTCTAACAACTTATTAGAGACACCATCTGTAAATTTTACATTAATTTTCTACCAATAACATTGCTCGAAATGGATGTTATTGATCATTTCTGACAAGATTGAAAAAGGAGGGGGTGGGTTCAACACACCTAGAAAATGAAGCCTAAAAACCTCTTGTGTTGATGTCACAATACTACCCTGACTACTATTTTGGTTGTCAATATATGTACCAAATACTATGTCATGTCATAGATCTATCAAATCTCCATACAACTATCAAATCTCCATCAAATATCAAATCTCCATACAACTGAGCGCATTACGTACTCTCGAAATCAACTTTTTATCTACCGCAAACTCCCAACTATTCTTCACTATGATAAGCTCAAAGTACTGAAACTCAACGGTATACTTCGGTACAGAGGAAAAAGAGCTGGTCGCCGAATTGTAAGTGAACAGTATAATTGCCATTTGCAGTCTCAAATTCCTGTTATGCAATCCACTAATCGGAAGAACAGAACTGTAAATGTTCGTCGCATTGATAGATCAGTACTGATCAATACTAGGACTATGTATATTCAACCATGCTTACCCTCGGTAATGCTGTTTAATGCCAGCAACATGCATGTGATCGCAGTGACTGAAACCTGGTTTTCTACTACGAATCCTGCCTCGGCATGTCAACTTTCCTCTTTTGTCCAATTCCACCGTGACCGAAGCGATCGTATTGGTGGGGGTGTTGCCCTTTACGTTCGCGATGACATCAATGCAAGAACAGTTTTTAGCGACCTCATTCCCTCGCATCTTGAGGTCTTATGGGTCAATTTAAAATCGTCCAGTACTGTCCGATTGATGAAAAACATTTATGTATGCGTTCTCTATTCACCACCTCAGTCACAGTTTAAGGAAAGTAGTATGTGATACGCAAATCTTGCCACGTTTGTGGAGGAGCAGTCTGCAGTTTGTCTGCAGTGATTTTGTGCAGTTTGTAATGGCAATCCTCCTCATCCCTCCTCAGTGAAATGGAGCAATGGGCGACGATTTTGCCCTTTGTGGAGGAGCGTGCACTTTGTGGCGGTGGAGCAGTGGTAACACAATTTTTTTTTTACTTGGCCAAAATGACGTCATAAAAAATAAAAAATAAAAATTGAAATTTGGCCATAAAAAAAAAAAATTAAGGTGCTCCACCGCCACAAAGTGCAATCTCCTCCACAAAGTGCAAAATCGTCGCCCATTGCTCCATTTCACTGAGGAGGGATGAGGAGGATTGCCATAACAAACTGCACAAAATCACTGCAGACAAACTGCAGACTGCTCCTCCACAAACGTGGCAAGATTTGCGTATCACATACTACTAAGGAAGAACTCCATGATCACATCCTCAACACAATCGACCATATCCTCTTGGCAGATGAAAATGCCACCTTTATCATCATGGGCGATTTTAATGACTTCTCTACTGAGCCAATCGAGCGACAAACATCATTGATTCAAGTTGTCAAACAAGCCACCCGAGGTAACTCTGTTCTGGACAAGATATTTACTGATCTTAGTGACAGTTACCTAGAGCCAGACATCTCAGCTCCGATATCTTCCAGTGATCACTCAGTTGTCACCTTCTCTCCGCGTATTATCATTGCACCAAAGACGTCTTTAGTGACTTCTTTCCGACCTTTTCGCGACTCATCCATCCGCGAGTTTGGGCAATGGATAACGCAAATGGATTGGTCAGCGTTAGGTGATTTCAGTGATCCCGACATAATGGCAACGAATTTAAGACAACTGATTAATGGCAAATACAGGCAGTATTTTGAACTTGTCACAATTAAACGACGTCCAAACGATAAGGCATGGATTAATAACCGATTGCGGAGACTTATAATACAACGTGACAAAGCATTTAAGCGTGGTGATCAAACCTACAGGAACCTAAGGTACAGAGTCCAGAGGATGATTAAGTCTGCTAAAACACAATTTTACAGTCGCAAAGTTGAACACTTGAAGCAATCTGAACCAGGGAAGTGGCATCAACAAATTCGACACCTGACCGGACAAAAAAAGCAATCCCCATGCCTCGCTGATCACGATAAATCACCTCTACAGATAGCTAATGATTTAAACGCCCATTTTGCTCAGATCTGCTCAAAGTTCCCGTCTCTTAACATATCTGCACTGACTACCTACTTGCCAGCACCAGCTGCACCCGTAATACACCGTCATCAAGTTTACAAGTGTCTCCGGCAGCTTAATACATCTAACGCTTGTCACCCTGAAGACTGCCCAACAAGGCTTCTCAGAGAATTTGCTTATGAATTGGCAGAACCTCTCACTAAAATGTTTAACTCATGTCTAAGCTCTGGAATATTTCCCAACATCTGGAAAAATGCATCAGTTTTCCCTGTACCTAAGTCCCCTCAAGTGGATAGTTTTGAACAACTCCGCCCAATATCCATAACATCTGTGATTGCTAGGATTTTTGAAGGTTTCTTGGCAGATTGGGTGATGAATGATATCAGACATAAAATTGACCCACACCAATTTGGTAATATGAAAGGCAGTTCAATTGACCATTACCTTGTAAATATGCTTGATACTATCCACAAAGGTTTGGACAAACCGGGAAACTCTGTCAACTTATGTGCAGTTGATTTTAGTAAAGCCTTTGATCACATTAACCATACAACTGCAATTGAAAAACTTATTCACCTTGGTGTTAATCGAGCTATCTTACCAACAATATGTAGTTGTTTATCACATCGCTCTCAAACTGTTCGTTATCGTGGTTTTAGTTCATCCTCACTATACGTTACTTGTGGTGTACCTCAAGGTACAAAACTTGGACCGATTCTTTTCTTAGCTATGGTTAATGATGCTGCCATTACACTCGATAACCGCTGGAAATATGTTGATGACCTCAGCTTGGCTGAGATTGTAACTAAACGTGAGCCATCAGGTATGCAGTCACACATCAATGCACTTATGGAATGGTGTTTATTAAATGATATGAAACCAAACCCAGGGAAATGTAAAGCCATGCAGATATCTTTCCTTCATAACCCGCCACCTCCTCTGTCTCTCCAAATCAGCGATGCTGAACTTGAGGTTGTTTCATCCATGAAACTTCTAGGAGTAACAATTCAAAATAACCTTAAATGGGATCAACAAGTTCAACAACTCATTACCAATGGCTCACGTAGACTTTACATCCTCAGTTAAACCTAACTATCTCATTTTAATTTATAAATTGTATATTTTACCCATTCTTGAATTTGGTGCGGTTGTGTGGTCTTCGAGACTAACCCTGGCTCAAGTTCGCAGTTTAGAGCGTGTCCAGAAACGAGCACTCCGCATAATTGTCTATCCAAATGTCTTGCCTTACAGTGACCTTCTTAGTTCACTTAATATTTTGTCACTCTCAGAAAGACGTAATCAGCTTGTCACTAAATTTGCCCACAACTTGCTCACCTCCAAAATACACCGTCACATGTTACCACCAAATCGACAATCTAGATGTAATCATAATCTTAGAAACTCAAACAATCTTACGATGCCCAAAATACACACCCAAAGATACAAACAATCCCCTGTTCCCTCCATGATTAGGTTGATCAACTCTTAGTAATTTTTAATTACTCTTGTATTGTCACAACCTTGTTTTTAGTTTTACTTTGTATTGTGCTTTTAATGCTCAATATAATTTGTAATGTTTTCTAAGGAAATGTTTTTAATAAATTATTCACCTTTCTAGATGTTCTTCTTAGGTACTGTACATTTTTACCAGAATTGAATTGAATTGAAATGTTCCACAATGGTCCGCATGCATAATGTACTCGCACTGCTTCAAACGCGCTCATACGATGCATGTATATTGACTCCCAAAATGACAGATCAGTAGGTAATGACGTCATCTACATTGGGTCAATTCCCTTTGAAATTCAATTTTATGCCAGTACTCTTTCATAATATTGGTAAATATATTTGATAAATATTCCTCATCTTGAATAAACACTGCAGTATATTTATAATGATATCGTGCACATGTATTCTCTTGTTTCTTGTCATTATTGCGCAGTGTTCTCAAATGAGGACATGTAGATAACTAATTAACAAAATTAATTTTATTTTTAATTTTTAATTTTTTTTGATTAAAATAACCTGTCTGATGTAAAAACCAAGAGTTGAATTTTGTTAACAACTTAGACAATAATTTGCGCATGAGAGGGTTAAGAAACGTCTTTACAATCTAAAGAAACAACAACAACAACAACAAAACAGTGGTGTTGAGTTTCCATTCTAAATCAACTCGAAAGTATTTTATGAGCCTTGTAGGTACGATATAGTTAACCAGATTCTACGATCCATGCACCAGGACCAGATTTCACTAGTTAATGAATTCACTATCTTTGATTTAGAGCCTCCAAATTGTTGTTAGTAAGCCATCCCAGCCTTGTGTCGAGACATCGGCTTCGGCTATGTACGTAGGCGTATGTCTATGCATTGGGGCAGCCGATAGTGGTAGGTTAATAATCCACCAATATAAATCTGATATGACCTCTTTAGAAATTGGCCTCAAAATTTCCATCGTTTTCAGGTAACGCTTTGTTTTCTTCTATTGTTCTTTTGTTTTCTATTGGTCATTTAAAATATTGTACCATAAGGCAGTGCGAGTTCACAGGAAACAAACAGCCCAAAATCTCTAATTTTCAAAAAGTTTTCGGATTGTCGGGATAATCTTTCCAATCTTTGAGGGCGGTTAAAGAAATTGTCATATAGACTGAATTCAAGTTAACACTGAGAAAACAAATTTGCTGAGTTGGCGTTAGAATTGATTTGTTGTTGTTTATTATAAACCCCAAATCTTTACAAAGGGTTGTTCTGGATAGAACAATTTCAGCGCATTCTTGGTATGTTTGACGAACCAGTAGCGAGTCATCAATATAATCACATGACTCATGTCCCATTATTCTAAGTGAACTCACCAAGGGTTTCATCACTTTTGTAAATAATCAAGGGGTGCATGCCAAACCAAACGGCAGACAGGTCAACACGTATACTTTATTTTGCCACATGAAGCGTAAACATGTTCAATGTTCTTTGGCAATACACAGACGTATGCGTCATTTAGATCAATCGATACCATAAAACAGTCTAATTAACTGTATTGCGTAACGAAATGTTTCCATTTTAAAATGCTACCGGTAATACACAACAAAGGCATCCTGCCCCTGTAAGTTGATAATGGGGCGAAAGGATTCTTGGATCTAAGAAAATTGTTTGAAATAAATTCGCAAATAAATTGGCAACTTTTTCTTGCGAACTCTATTCTACATGATTTGTGTATCATTGTAAATGATCTTATATTTGCACCTGCCTCGTAAATGCGTAGAGTAACTGAGCTGAAATGTTATGTTATAATCAGTGTACAGTGAACATTATGATGCATTATTTACATCACAGAGAAATTCAATAGTTTCAATGTAGTAGACTCGCATACTTTATAGCCAAATGCTTAACACCGTTCAACATTACCCTATGGAATTTACCAAAATGCTTTGTATTATAAATAAAGGGGTTATATATTATATAAAGGGTTTTTTTTCAACTTTTTTTGAGCGATATAATCACATTGGTTTTCACTAAGACTGCCAGATTTTACTTGGCTGTATTCGGTTGTCGCATTTCTGTCGACTTCTTTCTCTGTCAGCATCTTGGGCGCGAGAAGTTTAAATTACTCTGTTGTCGATGCTGACCCGAGCAGCATGGCTTGGCACCCCGTCCTCGCTCCTGTTCGAAACCGAGGGGCCTAACTTTTATTAGTCTTCTGAATGTCTTTGTATTTTGGGGGAGAGATTAAACCCCAAACATTATAGCCAGGTAAACTGCTGATTTAGGTCAGGCTTGGTAAGATTTAGTTCATAGTTTGTGTAACCAACATGGCTACTGAGTCAAATAGCTTTGAAATAAGAGCATTTGGGTCATGTTCTTATTACCTTTCATTATTATAGAGTTTTTAAGTGTCAGATGCATGACCCCTGTGTAATAAGACATATAAATCATGTTGCTATACAAGGCCTCGAAGTAAGAAATTTAAGGTTGGTCTGTCAGATCAGAGAAAGACAGGGCTTTCTTTCAGCACCGAATTAAAATTGATACCGATTGAGCGGATTGCCGTTATAATGGTAGAACAGAGGGCCAGCCCGTTAATACTTGGGTGTGGACGGCCAGACAAAGTGACCTCAAATTCCGAACCTCAAACTGACGGCAGTGCTTGCAAAACTGCATCCAAAATATGCAATGAAATCGGTAAACAAGAGTCATCAGACGGGCGGTCCCGCTGTCAGCCCTCCAACAACTTTGAAACCAGAAAGTATTTTGTGGGGTCAGGCCGACCCTGTAGTTCATGGCAACAGCCCATCCCCGCCACGTTTGTTGCTATGGTTAGCAGGAGAGAACCCGCGTCAAGATAACCAAACAATAATCCCCGGATGTTTTGAACATTTGGTCTATTCCCTTGTTGACCCGAAAATAGGTCTGACATTTCTAATTCGCATAAGAGGCAAATCTCACCATCTATACTAGTACATAGGAGGAGCGTCGACATGACTGTCATGATGCAGTCTGCCATGGGGCCCCTACTTTAGCTTATCATCAGAGTAGAACTTAAAGGGGCAGTATCGTCACGATGGGAGCACAATTTCAACAAGTCATGGAATCGGTGTCCTAGTTTAAGATGAGCACATTGACTGAACATTGACTGAAAATATACTGGCTCATTTATGTAGCAGCAAGGGTAATATGACCTTATGATGTATTATTTTCAGTCAATGAGTTAATCTAAAACTAGCACTCCAATTCCATGCCCTGTTTGATCATGATGATATTGTCCCTTTATCCTTCCGATTGGTTATAATAATAATACTTAGTAACAAAATAAACAAAATATTGTTTGATTATATTTAATTAATCAACAGAAAACATTTGGATAATTAATACACTAAAAATAGTGGAATTATGAATGTAAAACAATAACAGGAAAAAACTACAATTTTGAAATGTTCATGCTTTATCCCCTTCAATATTTGAAGAATATCCTTGGAAGTTGTAAATTTGTATCTTAAAAAGATTTACTTTTTTTAAAGAAATCCATTTTTCCGAAACAACTCCAATAGTTAGGGAAATTTCCTTGGCAGTTTCAAATAAATGAGAGAAAACAAAACAAAAATTCAAAAGCAAAACAAAACAAACAAACAATCAAAAACATAATGGATGGTTTATACGAAAGCAGAGATTTACCCGCAAATGGGAAATATTCAAGCTGGAATAACTTTAAGACATAGTAACGTGACAGATACTCTATAAATAGTGGTTAACATTATGGATGCGGAAATAAAGAATGTTTCATAAAGAAAATGAGAAAAAATATTTTGTTAAGACCATTCGCCTGTGTTTTGGGGTATTTTAACTTCAGTTTCCGAACATTGTCTTGTTTCTCTCTCTATGAAGAAGGTTACTTTATTGGTGCGAAACTCAAGTTTCATGACATCAAAATAAATGTTTACCGCCCCCCCCCCCTTCATGTTCCAATAGTTGAATATCTGCGGCAGTTTATACTGATATTCAATAAAACACATGTGAACCACTTATGTATTTTTGCTGCAGTTCAAACCTTATTATTGACATATTTAAATGATTTTTCGTACCGGATGATGATTTCATTGGGTATACCATTGTTATTTTAGATTATTTATCTCATAATGTGACTAGCAGTTTTAGCAAATATGTATATATAATAATTATATTGTCGATACGACCCCAGAGATCTAAATGAGCCCCAAATCCTACTCAAGGTTAACCAGACTCAAGTGGGATAGACGGGCCCGACTTCCAACACAGGGTCGATCAGATCCAAGTGGGGTTAAACAAACCCATACCGTACTCGGTATCCTCTCGACCCCAACTCCCTCCGGTTGATCGAACCCCACTGGGCTAAGCAGTCCAAGGAGAAACATATATATTAGTTCCAAGTTCAACTATTCTTAAATATTATGTAGCCCACTATCAGTCTTCTAAAATATATATCCATGTGTTTAGAAAAAACAAAATACATAAACTTACAAGAATAGGCCTATTAAATTAATTTGCCACATTCCACCTTGACACATACAGTCTGAAAATAACTCCGTGGTACATCAGGACGTCATTTGCCTATACATATTGATAATATGTACAGCACCTGCGGTTCTACTATACTCGACATTCAATCTTATTAAAATTCTACATCCAATAAGATATGCGGAGTATTAATATAGAATGGATTTAATGTATAACCTCAGCCTCAATACAAGAAATGCAATTGGCAGTCACATTCCCGCCAAATAAGTTCCGACAACAGAGACTGTACGCATTTTGCCAAATTGGCACGAAATCATTATCCGCAGGGGAGAGGTGCACTCTGAAATAGGTCAATCCGAGACCATTGAAACCAGTTGGTGGAGCGCGATGGTCTCAATCTAGATTTGTGCACTGCGTAAACGCACATCTGATGAGAGGCAATTTGACCTTCACATTTAAATCCTGAAGTATGTCACTGAGCTCTGCCCAACTCTGCACGTTCCAGTCATTAACTAACGCTGCAATACTCAGCGGCTGTTTCGCCCATTGGACAACTGAATCCTCAATAATACAAACAGTACATCTATTTTAAAAGGCAAGGATTCTTGTTTTAGGCAAAACAGAACAAGTCTCTGGTTCCTCCAACCCACGCGGCAGAAATTGTATTGTTTTGTTTGCTATAAAACGATATCCAATTGCAGACAAAATTGGTGAATTGATTCTGCGGCCTCTATTAGCCACCATACTTTGTGTATGGGAAATTTGGTCTGGTTCCAATAACTGCGTATACATTTTATTTATTATTTATTTATTTTTTAATTTTGTTGTTGCCTAAGGGTCAGATGGATGACCCATTATGTAATAACATAATGCAAACTCTGTAAACGCGCACTCTGGTATGGGGCGAATGTAGGGACACAACCGCACCGGAACACCAGCGATCCATACGCTGAATCTGTGCGTTCAAAGTCATCCAGGCCGCCCTTGTCCCCAAGGTTTTTGAGAAGTTTTTTGTTTACCTCGTACCCACTGTTCTCTCACCATGGATCCAAATTTTTGGATACTGTGTAAAAGAAGTGATAGTCTGATAGCGGTACAAATAATATCGTGTGCTGCACAGGGAAGGCTGGGACTAGGCCATCCAATTTATTTTATTATTATTTCAGTAAAATAGCTATTAAATCCAAACATTAAAGAATATTATTGCCAATTTATAGTAATATTTCATACATGAGGTATTTTAGGAAAACAAATCGAGAGTCTCACATTCTAAATCAGCAAATGGAAAATATTCATGCTGTTATGACGATTAGTCAAAATAAATGTGACATAAACTTTTAAAAAAAAATTCTCGATTTCTTTTTACAGTACCTTGCACTGAGGGATATACAATTCTTTTTTGCAGAATATTGTTTACAAAGAAAAACAATTGCTTAGATTTTCAGGTTACCAGCCAAACGTCCACATAAAATGTATGCATTTCAACTGGTAGTCTGTTTAATAGCAACATTCTCTGCTTAGCAGCTTTATTTAGTCCCTGACTTTACTTTATTAGAAAATGATTGATGACATAATTGTCACCATTCAGCATTTTGATATTAGTCCCTGACTTTACTTTATTTGAAAATGATTGATGACATAATTGTCACCATTCAGCATTTTGATATTAGTCCCTGACTTTACTTTATTAGAAAATGATTGATGACATAATTGTCACCATTCAGCATTTTGATATTAGTCCCTGACTTTACTTTATTAGAAAATGATTGATGACATAATTGTCACCATTCAGCATTTGATATTAGTCCTGACTTTACTTTATTAGAAAATGATTGATGACATAATTGTCACCATTCAGCATTTTGATATTAGTCCCTGACTTTACTTTATTAGAAAATGATTGATGACATAATTGTCACCATTCAGCATTTTGATATTAGTCCCTGACTTTACTTTATTAGAAAATGATTGATGACATAATTGTCACCATTCAGCATTTTGATATTAGTCCCTGACTTTACTTTATTAGAAAATGATTGATGACATAATTGTCACCATTCAGCATTTTGATATTAGTCCCTGACTTTACTTTATTAGAAAATGATTGATGACATAATTGTCACCATTCAGCATTTTGATATTAGTCCCTGACTTTACTTTATTAGAAAATGATTGATGACATAATTGTCACCATTCAGCATTTTGATATTAGTCCCTGACTTTACTTTATTAGAAAATGATTGATGACATAATTGTCACCATTCAGCATTTTGATATTAGTCCCTGACTTTACTTTATTAGAAAATGATTCATGACATAATTGTCACCAT
Organism: Zoroaster sp. YZ-2022; assembly: GCA_029582265.1. Lineage (NCBI taxonomy): Eukaryota > Metazoa > Echinodermata > Asteroidea > Forcipulatida > Zoroasteridae > Zoroaster > Zoroaster sp. YZ-2022. The sequence continues at coordinate 8,554,641 of CM055817.1, read as the reverse complement.
TCAGCATTTTGAAATTAGTCCCTGACTTTACTTTATTAGAAAATGATTCATGACATAATTGTCACCATTCAGCATTTTGGTATTAGTCCCTGACTTTACTTTATTAGAAAATGATTCATGACATAATTGTCACCATTCAGCATTTTGATATTAGTCCCTGACTTTACTTTATTAGAAAATGATTCATGACATAATTGTCACCATTCAGCATTTTGATATTAGTCCCTGACTTTACTTTATTAGAAAATGATTCATGACATAATTGTCACCATTCAGCATTTTGAAATTAGTCCCTGACTTTACTTTATTAGAAAATAATTCATGACATAATTGTCACCATTCAGCATTTTGAAATAATATAAGCAAACATTTACTCCACTTTTTGATTCCAGAAATAAGATCAATTTAAAAAACACTTGGTAGCGTACTCATTTCTTGTACAAATTATAAATGATTAAAATATCTTTAAAAAACATTTTAGCATCTGATATAAAACTAGTTATTATACAACAATTTTAAATTGAAATAACAATTTTAAGTAAAATTATTTAAATTCAATAATCTCTAAGAACTGCCCTATTTTGGAAAGAGCCTAAAAATGTTAATGACACTTGAGAGTGGTTCTATTGTTCATATGCATGTTATGTAATACATGTATATATAGGGAACACACACACGTAAAGACTGTCAAACACGTGTCTATCTTTATAATTTGCGTGTGTGATGGAGCACCGGTTTTTTCTTTGTCACTGTTAATATCTAGTAAAAGGGTAAATAACATAATTTCATAATATGTCAACGTCAAGATTGACGTACTCCATTGTTCCTTTTCCTTAACTTCCGCAAAGGGGAATTGTTTTTTGTATGGACAGTTATATTTCAAGGACAAAATATGATGACAGATACATAGCTGCAGTAGCGTTGGTATAAACTCTTCATTTGCTCTTCATAAACTCTTTCATTTTGGATTTAGTGTCATTAACATTTGCAACAAATTAGGTATTTTGGATTTAGGGAAAAGTTTGTTTGCTGTGTGGTCCCATAAGAAAACGCTTAAAATTTCAAATGTGTCATTCTGCACAATGTCCTGCTAAGATATCCTTTATAAACTATGCATAGGTATCATGATTCCAAGAAAAACCAGTAGTTTTCGCCAAAAAAGTGAACATCGGTGGAATGGGGGGGGGGGGTACGCACACTTCGAACCACCCCCACTGACTCGATGAAGAAACATTTAGTTGCCTCGTTAGTCGCCTCGTTAGTCGCCTCTATATGTTTTTAGTGAGTTCCATTATTACTCGACATGGGGAGTTGGAAGGATGGGTTGTAAGATATATATAGGAAGAGGAAAAGCACAGACAAACAAACAAGCAGAGAAAATAGCCTAGTATGATTCACTCGCACTGAATTTATGGCAGCGTTAGGCTTATGTAATGCAGGTGTCAGATCGATTAAGAGTTGAATGGAGAGCATGGAGGTTGACACTCTGGCGTCCCTACATTAGCCCATTTATGTACCCTTAGCCACACATGTGCACACACCTCTATTGAAGCCCTCACCCAGGCTTGAAAGTTTTGGCTAAAAAGAAATCACTTCTTTTCAGATGTTCAATTCGGGGAAATTGTGTAAAAATATGTCTACCCGAGCACTTAAAGACGAGATCTTATAAGAGTGTCTATTTTATTTCTCTTGTATAAAAATCTAAATTATTTGATATTTTAAGATATGCATTACTGCAGTACATATTTTGCATATAGGCCCCTAATAGGATGACAAACATGTGGATTATACATTCTACTGCCATACACAGCTTTTTGGAGTATTTTGTCTTTATTGTGAAGTTTTATAATGTATTTCAAAGTCAAGCCAACCTATCTGCCACTCTCCCCGCCACTTTTCTCACCCATCTCCATCCCTCCGTACCCTACCATACACTCACAATTCTCTTCTGCCTATTTCTTGTTTATTTATGCAAGTAAGGTTCTTTTTTTCTTATCAGCAGTGATTGATTACATATAGATATATTCCGCATCTCACACCTCCTCACACCCTTTCCACATCTTTCCCACCCTATCTTTGCTTATACGTTGATAAATATTGATATTGCTATTTGATATTGATATAGATAAAAATAGAAATATGAACAAGTAGTTATCCTAAATATTAAAGTTTGTGAGTTTCTGTAACATGTTCAAAAGTATTTTGACTTAATCATAAGTCCACTTTTCCTAATTTTTATGAAAGAAATTATCATTTTATAAAAAAAAATTAAATTCGACTTTATTTACCAACATTTATTTCATAGAAATTAGGAAAATTAGGAAAATACTTTGAACGTGTTATGTATAATATTGATAAATATCGATACATTAACAATCATCGATTTTTCCTGTTCTCCTGGTATAGAATCTGCAAATATAGATTGTATATCCCCAAAACATAGTCCACTGTAACTTCTGCCGGACTAGGGGTAACATTTTCAGTGTTAAGTTTATAAACCTATCAAGCCTAGACCCTTTTATCGTTCTTAGGCCTGGAGGATGCTCATTATACCCTCTTCTGTATTTTCTGTATTCCTCAGCCGATGATACGATCTATGGAATGAGGCCATAGAAACTTCCACAGGTCAACATTAAAGGGTCTATGAAGTGTGTTTTTGTCTTAATTTGTTATTATTATTTTATCAGTTGATGTGAATAAAAAGCAATTTTAAGTTTGTTTTGTGTCTTAAATGGATTATTTATTTTAATTAAATTAAAACAAATTGTTTCAAACTTTGCACGACGCGAGGTGGCGCTTTTCAGGTGGACGTACACCTGGGGAGCCTTACGGGTGCACCCCACTATATAAACTCCCATAGTAAACAGTGCTAAATACAAACATTCAAAAATTATTTAAAAATACTTAGAAGTCGTACAATTTTTTAAACCAAAAGAAAAAATATTGATCGATATGTAACCTTTTATTTTCTTCTCAATTTATTGTGGATAGTCCAGGTTTCCACGGAGTTATTTTCATCCCAATGGAAATCACCCTCTACAGTAGTGAAAACGCCCAAACTGAAAAGCAGCCATTTTTGGAAAAAGGCCTTATGCATGAAATCAAATTAGGATGACTTTTTCAGGGCCTAGTGTATCCGAAATACTCAAAGATGGAAGTCAAGGTTCCCAGGTTATGATATTGGGACATTTTTTACACAATCCATCAAATGTATGGGCCTCAAATCGTTGTTTTTCAGAAATATTTGACGACATACACTTTATGATAAACAGCTCGGCGCATGAATTCCTCACTATTTAGTGGGGTGCACCCTTACGCTATAGGCGGCATGGTCTTGTGCTCAGAGGCGGTACGGGTACCAGTGAAACTCCGACAGTAAAGCATGTCACAGAGTGCCACATAAACACGGGCTATAGTGCTAAAATCTCCCAGGTGTACGTCACGGATTTTATGTTAATAAGGAGGAATGGGAGGATCGCGGCGCCCCCCCTAAATTTATTTAAAAAAATTAATTATACAAATGGACGCAGCAAAAATGGACAAAGGGAAAATATATTCTCCAATATACATACTTTACTGTTTAAACTCTTAAAATGGTCTATTTAATAGACCTAATTTGTCCTAATTTTTGGTCAAAATGGTACTTTCCCAATAACTTTCTTAATTTTCATCAGTTGGCCATAAGATGTGGTACATATGTTGTATTTAGTACAAGCAACAATGTGACGTCATTTAGATCACCACTTGATGGCGATATAAAAGACATTTTGGGTATTTTTCCCAAAACATGATTTAAAAAAAATATTTTGACCAAAAATTGGGATTGTTTTACCAAAAGTACAATAAAGGCAGATGCAATAAGATCCATGGTACTATTCATGTCATAAATTTATACATTGAGCAGAAACAAAATTATGAAAAAAACTTTAAAAAGTGATGTTTTTGGCACAAAATATAACAATTTGCCTTTAAACGTAATGGCAGCCATATTGGATTCCAAAATGCATTGGAAGTGGTCACAGTTCAGCAACAAACCAAAAATTTAAATTATATATCTTACAGTATCAAAAGTTAGTATTTTTAACAGAAAAGTGGAAATTAAAATGGACCTGTTGCTATGGCAACCATGAACGCCCATTATTGTTGATTTTGGCACGAAGGATCCCAAAGAATAGTAAGGAAAAGGACAAACCATTCTGGAGACATAAACAAATATTACAGTGGACATTGTGCCTGATAAGGTTAAATGAATGTTAACTCTTCAATGTATAAGAATATCCTTGGCAGATTATACAACAATATTTCAAAATGATTAATTCCGCACTGCAATCAAACCATCAAATTAGAAATGTAACGCCTCGGCACAATAACGTGGCACAAACTCTTTATAAAGAGGGGTTAGCATTACGGGTGCAGAACTCATGTATCATGTTTTAAAATAAATTGTTTACTCCTACAGAATATCCTCGTCAGTTTATAGTGAATATTTCCAAATAATGAGGTGTAAGGAGAAAATAGAGAATTGCCACGTGGAATATTCATGCAGTAATAACACAGAGACATAATAATCTGACAAACACCCTTTAGAGAGGGAAAATTACGAAAACGGAATTTAATTATAATGTGAAAGATGTATAAGAAATAAATAACCCAACAATAGATGATGGTTATCGTTGGCATTTATATAAAAAGATTCCCCGATGATTGGTACTTTAGGAGTTTACTCAATGCACACGAACTCGTAAATGGGATATATTAATGTGTAATTACAGGAGTGAAACTCAGGTATAAAAAATAAACAAACAACTATAAATATTCTTAAGTTGGCAATTTACTTCCCCATAGAAATGAGAGCGGACAAGCTTATTGACACAGACACAAAAGCAACTGTTGACCGAGTGGCCTCAGCAGGAGTTTTTATTTACCAAGATCATTATAATTGGTTTATCGTTAAATGAGTAGTAACGTACAACAGCCCCTTGTAACATATGTGCTTATATTTGTATATCCACCACTGGGTACGTGGGTTTCAGACTGTCTGCTACTTATCCTGTTCATATTTATATACATGTACTTGTTTTATTCGCGTAATGGCATTGCGTAATCGGCTGTCGTATTTCGGACATACAACAGCCGTATATACAAGTCATTCTACATTATACCACGTGCTTATTATGGGTTTATTAGTACAAGTGCGTAGAAATTTTTAGGGGCCGGGGTAGGCGTCATAAATTCCCATCATCCCCTGATTTGAACATTACAACAATCACTCTCACTGGGGGTACCTTCAAATTAAAATAAATCGATTAAAACACAAATTGATTAAAACATTTTTGTGAACACTTTCAAAATCGCTCAACGGAAGTGTGTGTTTGTGGGGTGGGGGATAGGCATGAACATTATTTAAGAGGGCGGGATAGGCGAGATTTGAACATTTGAACATTTCCATAATCACGCAGCATGCATGCCATTAAATCAAAATAGGGTCGAAAACACCAACAAATTTGTGAATTCACCATACCATTTCCGTTCAGACGTCTCTAATTGTCAGGAAACTATGCTTCTCAACAAGGTCCAAGGTTTAAACTGGTTTGCCTTTATGTTGCATACATTTATCTTACCAAATTCTATTTCTCCATGTGTAAAATGTTATGTTGAGTCTCAATAGTCAGAGAAAATACACCTTCCCGAATAGTTTACCCAAACATTCTTACATCTGTCCCCAAAACTAATATAACACTGCCATATTATAATTGATTATAATTGACTCGAGTCACCATGTACAATGACTTGGACTTGGACTCGGACTCGGGTCCGACTCGAGTCACTTTTTAGTGACTCAGACTTGGACTTGAGTCAACATGTATAATGGAGTCCGGACTCGGACTCGACCCTTCGCACTCAGACACGTGACTCAGACTCGATGGCAAAATGCCTAATATTAACAAAATAACAAAAACATTAACAAAATAAAGATTTTCCTTGCAACATAGTGTTTACGTTTGTTAATTTAAACAATGCGAACAGTTTACAAACACTGGTCTCAATTTTCATGGCGTTTGCTCGTCCATTCTAGAGAATGAATATACTGATTTTGGAAATGAATCTTTGTTTTAGTAAAATTTATGAGATACATATGTGTTTTTTTTTAAAGTGAATCGTGACTCGTAAATAATCAAAATTACAATTATCAAAAGCGGCTTACACCTTAAAGTTTGTTACACATTGCATCTCTACAAGCTAGTGTCTTGGGGCATGCACCTGAGCACAGTTTATTTGTGTGGGGATGCCTCTTCCACTCTGACTCATGAGAATCTCCACAGACATACCGCATACCTAAGTGTATGCCCCGCAACTGATTTTGTATTTGTTTCATTAGAAAAAGAGCTTCCATTTTAGTTTCATCAAAGTGCCTTCTCCCATCGATACAAATCATCTTTATCCTCTGTCATATGCATTCACTGAAGCATTTTACAGTGTACAAGGTGTATAATTAAGACGGGCATTTGACGATCCCCATTGTTCCTAATAAGCATTGATTCAACTCAAATAAAATGTTATGTTCGGCGGCGGGGTGGGGGAGGGGTCACAGAATGCAAAGCAACGCTTTAATTCATATTCCTGTTTTTTGTTCTTCCAACCATCAAAACATTTTGGTACGCCGGCACATGAACTTCCGCCACTGAAGCAGAACGATTATGTCACTTATGTCCATATTGGGGAAAGACGAAGTGAGGCCGAAGTATAGTCAGTTCATTATAATAACTTACACTGTAAATTTCAATCAGCTTACAAGTCTGCCCACAGCACGGAGACGGCGTTGTTGAGAGTCAAAAGTGATATAATACATGCGATTGACAATCGACAAGCCGTTTTGTGGTGTTGCTAGATTTGTTTGCTGCTTTTGACACCATTGACCATTGTATATTGTTAAATAGATCGTCTAGTGTTTTTGGTTTTCATAATAATGTTTTCAACAGGTTTCAGTCTTATCTTACTGGTAGGACTTGTAGAGTTAAGATTGTCAATAACTATTCTGATCCGCAAACTCTTGATTATGGTTTACCACAAGGATCCTGTGTCGGACCTCAGATGTTTTCTTACTACACACACCCACTCTCAGATATTATTAAGCATCATTCTGGTGTGAAATTCCATTTTTATGCTGATGACACCCAACTATGTGTGTTGATCCCCGGAAACCTGGTGAAACAGATCGTGTACTTTCAACTTTATCTGTCGCAAATTCGTATCTTGGACTATGCAAATTCACTTCTCCAAGGATCCTCTAGCAAAGAGATCAAACGTCTTCAACGGCTTCAAAATCGTGCTGCAAAATTAATTTTCATGGCTAAAAAGTATGACCATGTCTCCCCTCTCCTACGACAGCTTCACTGGCTTCCCATTCGAGACCGGATTGATTTCAAAACATTGATTATTGCCTATAAATATGTTACTGACTCTGCGCTATCCTATCTCTGTAAGCTTATTAATTAAACCATACCAACCTAACCACAGTGGACTCGGTTCAAATTCTGATTTCCGGATCTTCAAAAAGCCAACTACACATTTAAATGCGGCTAACAAGGGTTTCTATACTGCTGTACCCAGCATTTGGAATGAGCTACCATCTGGTATCCGTCATGCTTCTTCATTGAGTCAATTTAAAACATCTCTGAAGACTGATTTATTTTAGGCACTATGTATTTTTAAATTGTACTTGCATCTCACTGTAAAGCGCTGTGATACCGTTTGTGTAAGAGCGCTATATAAATGCCTTCAATGTATTGTATTGTATTGTATTGTATCTGTTAGATACCTTCAATGATGTGTTTACCGATATGTCAGGCAAAACGTACCTGGTAGAATATACCATCAAACAGACACACCCATCAGATCAAAATCCTCTCCAGTACCGTATGTTGTACAAGATGTGTTACGATCCGAAAAATTTCAAACTATCCGTGAATGCAAATTACTCAAAAAGCCTGAATTTTCTCAGATGCAACAAAGAAATCAAACAAGGTCACACTGATATAAAGAACAAAGAAACAAAGTGATTTAATAATGAAAATATCAACCGCTTCAATTATCGATGGGTTTAACAAGCGTACAATGATTAGGGTAAACAAGTGTACATTAAGAAAAGATCTTATACTAAATAAGAAGATCTTACGGGCGAGGGCTGAGCGGGCGAGGGCTGAGCGGGCGAGGGCTGAGCAGGCTCCAGTGAAAACGACACCAAAAACAGTTCTCTGACACGGTGTAAATAGAGCAGCTGGACGTGGGGCGAATTCAGCTCCAACAAACGGCCGGAAATAGACGAAACCACGGGGACACAAGTCGACTACCGTGACAAAAATATGGGAAAGAAGAAATCCCAAAAATACTGAACTGTAGATTTAGTTCACAAAATGTCTCTTCCGGAATTAAATTCAGCTCTCAGACACTTCACTCGGTCAAGACGAACGTTCTCAAAACACTCCACAGACGAGTCGTAAGCGACAGCACAGGTCCTAGCTGGTGTACACTGAAGTCTGGTTTCTCAAGTACTGTTTACCGAAGTCTTAATGGTTTGCTCAAGTCCTGTTTAAAATCCTCTAGCAGCCCGTATTATTTTATAGTTTTTAATCCCTTCTAGAAAATACTAGAGATTTCTTCTTCACTTCACTTCTAAAAAATTTCTGAAAATTACATCATTTTCCGAAAGAAACCTCCAGAACGTTCTATTCATAACCGTAAACATAATCCCGCCCCCTTTGGGGTCAACACGCGGTCACGCACGGATTATCTCCACATACGGTTTGTGTGTGTGTAACAGATGTCATTCGAAAAGATGTCAAGACGATGCAGAGGCTTGACGGGATTGAGGCCAGTATATCACCGTTTGCTGATCGCATCGTCTTTAATTAGTTCATAAGAAAGATGGAAAAATTTGCTTTTGTATTGACTTTCGTAAATTAAATAAAGTGACAGTGTTCGACTCAGAACACATCCCTAACACATAAGTCTTAATGGCCAAATTGGGACAAGGGAGGGATTTTACCAAGATAGATTTGTCTAAAAGGTTACAAATGCTTGCTTACAAAACAAAAGGTGCTATTATTCGTTCCAGAGTGAAATGATTTGAAGAGGGAGAAAGGAATACGAAGTATTTCATGGGTCTTGAGAAATCCAGAGGTAATAAAAGAGTGATGATGTCCATAAAAGCAAGAAATGGAAATGTTACCCATGACCAAGCTTTAATTATGCACGAAACTGTTAACTATTATAGTGAGCTTTATACATAGAAAAACATCCCCGATGAAAGCATCGATCAGTATTTAAATGATATTAAGGGCACGGAAAAACTCAGTGAAGAAGACGTGAATCATTGTGAAAGTTTTCTAACTTGTAAAGAATGTGAAAATGCGCTATTTGCTATGACAAATAACAAAGCTCCAGGTACTGATGGGCTTTCTGTAGAGTTTTAGAAAACCTTTTGGCATGACATAAAACATATGTTTATTGATTCCATAAATGAAGGTTATGTAAAAGGACAACTTTCCACCACACAAAAAAGAGGTATTATTACGCTCATTCATAAGAAAGGTGAGATTGAAAATCTGGACAATTGGAGGCCAATTACACTACTCAATTATGACTATAAGATTGTTACTACTGCCCTAGCAATAAGACTCCAAAAGGTCTTGCCACGAATACTTAACGAGGATCAATGTGGTTACATAAAAGGTAGAAATGCGGGACAAAACATCCGCCTGATTCAAGACATAATTGATTTGCGCTTAGATAAACATACTGAAGAGGCCATTATTTTCTTGGGCTTTAGAAAAGCGTTTGATATAGTTGAGGTTAACTTTATCAACAAAGCTTTAGCGTTTTTCAATTTTGGAACGTCCTTTCTAAATTGGACTGATGTTCTCTTCAGTAACATAGAGAGTTGCGTCATTCATAATGGTTGGCTATCAAATTATTTCAACGTGACTAGAGGCATTAGACAAGGCTGTCCGTTATCAGCACTATTGTTCATCATTGCTGCGGAAATCTTGGCTCTTAAGAAAGTATTAAAGGTATCCAGATTAATCAAGATGGAGACATATCAGAAATCAAAATGGCTTAATATGCTGATGACACGACCATCTTCATCAGAGATAAACATTCTATAATGTATGTACTAAATGAAACAAGTAATTTTGAAAATATTGCCGGGCTAGAGCTTAACCTAAACAAAACAGAAGGTCTGTGGCTAGGAAAAGGCTTTACTAATTGTGATTTTGCTGGTATAAAATGGCCTGTGAACCCTATTAGGTGTTTAGGTGTGTATTTTGGCAGAAACGAAATGAAGCTGAGAGAATTGAATTGGGACTGTAAGGTTACTAAGTTAAAACAAATATTAAATACATGGAATGCCAGACGCCTAACAATTTTTGGCAGAATTACAATAGTAAAAACACTCGGTATCTCTCAAATTATGTATAACGCTAGAGTTTTGCATGTTCCAAAGTCTATTATTAAGGCTGTCAACTATTGCTTTTTCACTTTGTTTGGAAATCAAAATACGAAAAAGTGAAAAGAGGAACAATGATTGGTGATATTAGTGAAGGAGGGTTACGAATGATTGATCTTCCGTCACAAATTAAAGCTCTCAAAGTAATGTGGGTAAAACGATTGTGTGATAATTCCCATGGATCATGGAAATGCCTTGCTAAGAAGGTTCTATCTCCATACGGAGGAGTTCCGTTACTTTTTCAATTTAACTGCCTTCCTGCGGACATTATTAAATTGATAGACAGGCCAAGTGGTAATGTACTTACATTTTATATAGATATGTTAATGTCATGGTTCGAATTCAAAGAAATCGACGTCAGTGTTTCTGGTTTGGAGTTAGACCCCATAGAAATTAGAAATCAGATCATATGGGGCAACAGTCTCATAAATATTAACGGTACACCGTTTATCTTTAAGCATTGGATTAAGTCCGGTATTGTGTTTGTATGATACTTTTGTCCTAAAGTATTTGTTCACGCTATTCTGACATTCAAAATCAGCTCATCAAGAAAACAAACTACATTGCCGAGACGTATCAAGTCAGAAAAGCAATACCTAACATTTGGATCAAGAAACTAGCGGCTGCCAAATTGACTCAATTCATTGCTCCCTCTATAAATGAAAACGCTGTGAATGGGGATAATCACACAACTGAAATTAACCATTTGAAATCCAAGACAGTGTATAATATTCTTGTTAAGAACAAACAACACGTAAGTAGAGGTGAAGTGTACTGGAAAACCGTCTTACAACTCCCACATGACTTTAATTGGATACAAGTTTGGAATTTTAAGATTAAAAAACTACCTATAAATAAATATAAAGAATTCAGTTTTAGATTAATATAAAACATCCTCCCAAATAAAACTAATCTGACTAAATCGAATTTAAGTAACTCGTCTAGTTGTTCTATATGTAATGAACTTGACGACCTCAATCACTATTTGTTTTCCTGTAAGTCTCTGAAACAGTTTTGGAACAATATTGGCTATCTCATGAATCTCAACTTACGCATCAAGCATGCCATTAAGTTGAAAGATATAGTGGTAGGCTATAATATTAATGATATTAATTTCGACACGGTTAACCTCTTAATAGTAACAGCCTCTTTCACTGTGTACAAATGCAGAGTAATTAACGCATTCAATTCAAACACTACTTTTAATTATAAAACGTTCAAAAATGAAATTGAATTCACAAACTGTATTATACCAAATTTCAAAACATTTGTCTGTTAATTAATTTGTAATGCTTCTCTTTTCTTCTTTTATTTTGTTCAATTGTGTGCTTTTGACATGTAATTGTATTGATGGATAAACAATAAAACGGCTGGAAAAGGCAAAAGAGAGAAAAAAAAGTTACTGGCACATTTCCATTGCTCAAGAAGACAAAGAAAAGACAGCATAGTAGACCAGCCAAACATCAACAGGTCCCCAAGAAATTTTTTTCACGGCATTTTTTGTTAATAGCTGGCATCCATGCTAGATCTGTTGTTCATATCATTGGGAAGAAGATTAGGGTGGATGCCACCCCCAATTTTGAATTTTAAGGTCATTTTGAGGTCACAAAGGTCAAATAAGTTCAAAAAAATCTGTATTTTAAAATTTTGTATCAATTTTGACCACATTTGATAGATCTATCCATAACATCTACTTTTATTATCATGTTGACATACCAAGCCTTTGAAATTAACAGATAAACTTTCATCTTGTACAGAAATGTATGGTAAAATGAAACATAAAAGTGTGATTTTCTTGAAACTTTATATCGTGTGTACATCAAAGTTGTTTACACTCCCAATCTCTCCATGTGAACTTTTTTCCGACTCATACAGTGTACACACTCAATAAACTCCCCTGTCAATGTTAAAATTAAAATATTGTGATGAAGGCACGGGTCAAAGATTTAACATGGGTGGTGTCACGCATATATGATGATGGAGAGGGACGGTCTGTTCCTGCCTGGGGATCACTCAATGAAGCCACTAGTATAGTTGACCCCCCTGTAACAACAGCAGGGATGCTAGCAATCCTCCAGGCACCAGCAGATGACAATGATACACTCACCACTGTGATCAATCGCTTTGTGGACATTTCAAACCATACAGGCCAGAAGCATACCATTTATCACAGCTGACCAGCCACTATAGCAGGGGAAAGGAACTCGTATGGGCAAAGCCAAAGTTTGAGAATGTAATTTTTCTCATGGGAAGACTCCACATCTGCTTCAACTTCCTGATAGCTACTGGTCAACACATGGAAAGTGCTGGGCTTGATCACCTATGGACGGAGGCAGGTGTATGCAGCCAACACCACTGAGACAATGCTTGATGGCAAAGCCTATTATCGTGCTGTTAGAGGACACCAACTGACGTATGAGGCTCTGTGGCATATCAAATGGTCTATGCTTGAACCATGGCTGCTGGAAAATGGTAAAAAAGAAGACGTGGAAGTTGAAAAGCTTGCCCAAAATGTGGCTAAGCTTTTCAACAAGAGAGATGACAACCACAGAGCAGAGATTTGCGATGAAGTGGGCCAGCTGTCAGATTATCTGAGCCGTAACAACATTCAGGATCTCATTAAAGAGTTTAGCAATAATCACGCTCACAATCCAAACTTCAGACTGTGGTCTCATTACATGGAGATGGTTGAGATTCTGCTGGACTTCATTGGGGCTGAGAGGGATGGAAACTGGACTCTCCATCTAGAAGCTTTTTCAGCAATGCTGCCATGGCTCACCATCTACGACCACACAAACAGAAGACAGCACCAGAGGTTCATACAGAGTTCAACAATGGGAACGTTGTTGTGAAAAGAACCAAAAGGCGCTTCAACCAAGTTCCCGCTGATCAGGCAAATGAATGGATGAACAGAACGTGCAAGATGCAGAATGGCATAATATTGGCATTACCAGGAATGATCAAGCCAGAGACAAGTTTTGCATCACTTGGTTAGTGCGATCACGCATCACGCAAGACAAGGTGAATATTCTACAGCATGAACTGTCCCCAATCCCACTGTCTCTCGCCAAGGCTGGAGGTGAGATGAACTCGACATCAAAAGCAGAGTTGATCAGCATCTTAATGGCTGGACTTCACACACCCCCAGAAGTTCCGAATGCTGACATGAAGACATGTGTGCTCATAGATGGTCATGCTCTTATCCAAGCTCTTGGAAAGCCTTATTGGTGTCAGACATTTGGTGACTCCGCTGATGTGTTCATAAATACATTGACAAAACACTTTGGAGAGAATACAACAAGAGTTTACATGGTATTTGATCGCTACATCGGAGAGGGCTCAATCAAGGCAGTGACTCGATCAAAGCGAATGGGGAAAAAGAAGCCAATCCGCAAGCTCATCGATGGACCCAGTGTTCCACTACCACAAGTTTGGAGTGTCGTGGCCGAGCGGTCTAGCTTACCGGAGTCAAGTTCTGGTGTTAGCAGCAGAATGTGGGTTCGAATCCCGGCCGTGACACTTGTGTCCTTGAGCAAGACACTTAACCGTAATTGCTTCTCTCCACCCAGGGGTTAAATGGGTACCTGTGAGGGCAGAGTTGGTTGATTAGCCCTATATGCGCTGTAATGGCAGCAATTGAGCTGTATACTCCCCAGGGAGCTGAGATAGTTTCAGGAATGATTTATGAGCCTTATGAGCCTTATGAGCAGGGGTAATGATATAATGCGCCTTGAGCACCACTTAGTTGGTGGATACGTGCGCTATATAAGTCCACACATTATTATTATTATTATTATTATTATTAATTGATTACCTTGGATGAGAACAAGGCTGATCTCGCCAAGTTGTCAGAGGCCATCGTGGAGAAGGGTAAGGATCTACCAGAGAGATACAAGATAGTAACAGGAGGTGGGTTTCTTGATGTTACAGATGCCAGGTCTACGAGGAGAGATAATGTCAGACTTCAAGAAAATCACGAAGAGGCTGACACCAGGTTGATAGTCCATTTCTATGAGGCAGTCAGTGAAGGATATCAAAGAGTATTGGTCATTTGCAGAGATACAAATGTTATGCTGTTTCTGCTGCATTTCGTATGTACGAAAGCAACGGAAGTATGGATGATCTCCGGAACAGCAGCAAAGCGTAAATGTTATCCATTATATGCAGCATCAGAGAGACTTACACAACCTGTGAGGGACAACCCACTCAGCTTCCACGCACTAACAGGATGCGATACAACCTCCTCCTTCCATGGTCACGGGCACCCGATACTCCAAATTTATGTCAGGAGATAACGTCTCAAAAGGATCAAATTAGGTAAACAATTAATTTTGAATCAATTTTGACCCCATTCGATAGATATGATAAACCAAGCCTGTGCAATTAACAGATAAACATTCATTTTGTACAGAAATGTATGGTAAAATGAAACGTAAAAGTGTGTTTTTCTTGAAAAGTGTATAATCGTGTGTATATCAAAGTTGTTTGCACTCCCTACATGTACCTCACACAATGCATGTTTGAAAACAGTTTTTTATAAGGTAGATGTACCAAGCCTTTTTAATTACGAAAAATTTCATGTCACACCTTTGTATATGGTGTGCTGTAATTAAACAAAAAGGTACGTCTTTTAAAGTAAATTGAAACGCATAGTAGTTTTACAGTTTGACAAGGTGCTCATTACTTTGGACATATTTCGTTGTTGCAGGGTGCATCATTATTTTGTTTTTGTACACTATGATTGTTTCATGCCTACCTAAATTGGTCACAACAACAGTAGGGGAAATATGTACATCTGTATCTGCATGAGTCTATGGATCTATTGGCCCGCCGGGTTGCTGCAGTCAATTGCGTCACATCCGCAAGCAAAAGTGCACCTAAGGTCCTTTTTTAAGCAAGCGCACCGAGCTGTCCTGCACTTTGATTTGCATCCACATGTAACGAGCTCCAGACAGGCATCTGGGATAGGTGGTACATGTAGTCTTGTCCACACAGCTTCTAGGTAACCTGACTCCTTCTTCCAAGCTGCAGTGTCGATGGAAGATGGGACATCTATGTGTTCCTGATCTGCCTTCAACCATATTTTTGCCTGGTAGTTAGCACGTACTGTGTGAAGTTCCAGTGCATCTCTTGTTGGTGGTAACATCTCCAGACCCTTCTTCACCTTGCCAAAGAGTTGGAGCCTGGCATTGTTGACGGTTGGCTGTTCAGGTGTGCCATATAGGTGACACAAAAACTGCTCAATAGGGGCAAGATCTCCGTCACGACCAATTTCCTTGACGAGTAGTGGTTGTGTCTTAAAGGTTTCCCAGCACAACTTCTTCCCGTGACACCCGATACTCCAAATTTGTGTCAGTAGATAACGTCTCAAAAGGATCAATTTCATCTTGCTATTATAATCAGGTTATAATCTGGTAGTCTGGATTACAATTGGTGTCGTTAAGTCAGTCAGTCGTTATAATCTGGGTGGCACATGCATAATCGCATAATCGCAATCGTTAAATATTTGTTGTTAACATTTAATTTAAAGAAGAACATAAAATAGTTATAGCCTAATTAGAACGTTGATACGACTGTTACACGATGTATACAGAAACAATTTGATTATTCATGAAACGATCGACTACCGTGTGAATTAAGCGTGCCATTGCTGCATGCTACGCGATATGCACTCACTTAAAACGACACCAATTGTAATCCAGACTACCAGATTATAATCTGTTCTTGTTAATAGCAAGATGAAATTGATCCTTTTGAGACGTTATCTCCTGACATAAATTTGGTATCGAAACCGTGACCATGGAAGGAGGAGGTTGTATCGCATCCTGTTAGTGCGTGGAAGCTGAGTGGGTTGTCCCTCACAGGTTGTGTAAGTCTCTCTGATGCTGCATATAATGTATAACATTTACGCTTTGCTGCCGTTCCGGAGATCATCCATACTTCCGTTGCTTTCGTACATACGAAATGCAGCAGAAACAGCATAACATTTGTATCTCTGCAAATGACCAATACTCTTTGATATCCTTCACTGACTGCCTCATAGAAATGGACTATCAACCTGGTGTCAGCCTCTTCGTGATTTTCTTGAAGTCTGACATTATCTCTCCTCGTAGACCTGGCATCTGTAACATCAAGAAACCCACCTCCTGTTACTATCTTGTATCTTTCTGGTAGATCCTTACCCTTCTCCACGATGGCCTCTGACAACTTGGCGAGATCAGCCTTGTTCTCATCCAAGGTAATCAATTAATAATAATAATAATAATAATAATAATGTGTGGACTTATATAGCGCACGTATCCACCAACTAAGTGGTGCTCAAGGCGCATTATATCATTACCCCTGCTCATAAGGCTCATAAGGCTCATAAATCATTCATGAAACTACCTCAGCTCCCTGGGGAGTATACAGCTCAATTGCTGCCATTACAGCGCATATAGGGCTAATCAACCAACTCTGCCCTCACAGGTACCCATTTAACCCCTGGGTGGAGAGAAGCAATTACGGTTAAGTGTCTTGCTCAAGGACACAAGTGTCACGGCCGGGATTCGAACCCACATTCTGCTGCTAACACCAGAACTTGACTCCGGTAAGCTAGACCGCTCGGCCACGACACTCCAAACTTGTGGTAGTGGAACACTGGGTCCATCGATGAGCTTGCGGATTGGCTTCTTTTTCCCCTTTCGCTTTGATCGAGTCACTGCCTTGATTGAGCCCTCTCCGATGTAGCGATCAAATACCATGTAAACTCTTGTTGTATTCTCTCCAAAGTGTTTTGTCAATGTATTTATGAACACATCAGCGGAGTCACCAAATGTCTGACACCAATAAGGCTTTCCAAGAGCTTGGATAAGAGCATGACCATCTATGAGCACACATGTCTTCATGTCAGCATTCGGAACTTCTGGGGGTGTGTGAAGTCCAGCCATTAAGATGCTGATCAACTCTGCTTTTGATGTCGAGTTCATCTCACCTCCAGCCTTGGCGAGAGACAGTGGGATTGGGGACAGTTCATGCTGTAGAATATTCACCTTGTCTTGCGTGATGCGTGATCGCACTAACCAAGTGATGCAAAACTTGTCTCTGGCTTGATCATTCCTGGTAATGCCAATATTATGCCATTCTGCATCTTGCACGTTCTGTTCATCCATTCATTTGCCTGATCAGCGGGAACTTGGTTGAAGCGCCTTTTGGTTCTTTTCACAACAACGTTCCCATTGTTGAACTCTGTATGAACCTCTGGTGCTGTCTTCTGTTTGTGTGGTCGTAGATGGTGAGCCATGGCAGCATTGCTGAAAAAGCTTCTAGATGGAGAGTCCAGTTTCCATCCCTTTCAGCCCCAATGAAGTCCAGCAGAATCTCAACCATCTCCATGTAATGAGACCACAGTCTGAAGTTTGGATTGTGAGCGTGATTATTGCTAAACTCTTTAATGAGATCCTGAATGTTGTTACGGCTCAGATAATCTGACAGCTGGCCCACTTCATCGCAAATCTCTGCTCTGTGGTTGTCATCTCTCTTGTTGAAAAGCTTAGCCACATTTTGGGCAAACTTTTCAACTTCCACACTCTTCTTTTTACCATTTTCCAGCAGCCATGGTTCAAGCATGAACCATTTGATATGCCACAGAGCCTCATACGTCAGTTGGTGTCCTCTAACAGCACGATAATAGGCTTTGCCATCAAGCATTGTCTCAGTGGTGTTGGCTGCATACACCTGCCTCCGTCCATAGGTCATCAAGCCCAGCACTTTCCATGTGTTGACCAGTAGCTATCAGGAAGTTGAAGCAGATGTGTATTCTTCCCATGAGAAAAATTACATTCTCAAACTTTGGCTTTGCCCATACGAGTTCCTTTCCCCTGCTAAAGTGGCTGGTCAGCTGTGATAATGGTATGCTTCTGGCCTGTATGGTTTGAAATGTCCACAAAGCGATTGATCACAGTGGTGAGTGTATCATTGTCATCTGCTGGTGCCTGGAGGATTGCTAGCATCCCTGCTGTTGTTACAGGGGGTCAACTATACTAGTGGCTTCATTGAGTGATCCCCAGGCAGGAACAGACCGTCCCTCTCCATCATCATATATGCGTGACACCACCCATGTTAAATCTTTGACCCGTGCCTTCATCACAATATTTTAATTTAACATTGACAGGATGAGTCGGAAAAAAGTTCACATGGAGAGATTGGGAGTGTAAACAACTTTGATGTACACACGATATAAAGTTACGAGAAAATCACACTTTTATGTTTCATTTTTCCATACATTTCTGTACAAGATGAAAGTTTATCTGTTAATTTCAAAGGCTTGGTATGTCAACATGATAATAAAAGTAGATGTTATGGATAGATCTATCAAATGTGATCAAAATTGATACATAATTTTAAAATACAGATTTTTTTGAACTTATTTGACCTTTGTGACCTCAAAATAACCTTAACATTCAAAATTGGGGGTGGCATCCACCCTAATCTTCTTTCCAATGATATGAACAACAGATCTAGCATGGATGCCAGCTATTAACAAAAAATGCCGTGAAAATTTTTTCTAGAGACTTTTGATGTTTGGCTGGTCTACTATGCTGTCTTTTCTTTGTCTTCTTGAGCAATGGAAATGTGCCAGTAACTTTTTTTTCTCTTTTGCCTTTTCCAGCCGTTTTATTGTTTATCCATCAATACAATTACATGTCAAAAGCACACAATTGAACAAAACAAAAGAAGAAAACAGAAGCATTACAAATTAATTAACAGACAAATGTTTTGAAATTTGGTATAATACAGTTTGTGAATTCAATTTCATTTTGAACGTTTTATAATTAAAAGTAGTGTTTGAATTGAATGCGTTAATTACTCTGCATTTGTACACAGTGAAAGAGGCTGTTACTATTAAGAGGTTAACCGTGTCGAAATTAATATCATTAATATTATAGCCTACTGACTATATCTTTCAACTTAATGGCATGCTTGATGCGTAAGTTGAGATTCATGAGATAGCCAATATTGTTTAAAACTGTTTCAGAGACTTACAGGAAAACAAATAGTGATTGAGGTCGTCAAGTTCATTACATATAGAACAACTAGACGAGTTACTTAAATTCGATTTAGTCAGATTAGTTTTATTTGGGAGGATGTTTTATATTAATCTAAAACTGAATTCTTTATATTTATTTATAGGTAGTTTTTTAATCTTAAAATTCAAACTTGTATCCAATTAAAGTCATGTGGGAGTTGTAAGACGGTTTTTCCAGCACACTTCACCTCTACTTACGTGTTGTTTGTTCTTAACAAGAATATTATACACTGTCTTGGATTTCAAATGGTTAATTTCAGTTGTGTGATTATCCCCATTCACAACGTTTTCATTTATAGAGGGAGCAATGAATTGAGTCAATTTGGCAGCCGCTAGTTTCTTGATCCAAATGTTAGGTATTGCTTTTCTGACTTGATACGTCTCGGCAATGTACTTTGTTTTCTTGATGAGCTGATTTTGAATGTCAGAATAGCGTGAACAAATACTTTAGGACAAAAAGTCTCATACAAACACAATACCAGACTTAATCCAATGTAAAGATAAACGATTGTAATGTTAATATTTATGAGACTGTTGCCCCATATGATCTGATTTCTAATTTCTATGGGGTCTAACTCCAAACCAGAAACACTGACGTCGATTTCTTTGAATTCGAACCATGACATTAACATATCTATATAAAATGTAAGTACATTACCATTTGGCCTGTCTATCAATTTAATCATGTCCGCAGGAAGGCAGTTAAATTGAAAAAGTAACGGAACTCCTCCGTATGGAGATAGAACCTTCTTAGCAAGGCATTTCCATGATCCATGGGAATTATCACACAATCGTTTTACCCACATTACTTTGAGAGCTTTAATTTGTGACGGAAGATCAATCATTCGTAACCTCTCTTCACTAATAATCACCAATCATTGTTCCTCTTTTCACTTTTTCGTATTTTGATTTCCAAACAAAGTGAAAAGCAATAGTTGACAGCCTTAATAATAGACTTTGGAACATGCAAAACTCTAGCGTTATACATAATTTGAGAGATACCAGTGTTTTTATTGTAATTCTGCAAAAATTGTTAGGCGTCTGGCATTCCATGTATTTAATATTTGTTTTAACTTAGTAACTTACAGTCCCAATTCAATTCTCTCAGCTTCATTTCGTTTCTGCAAATACACACTAAACACCTAATAGGGTTCACAGGCCATTTATACCAGCAAAATCACAATTTAGTAAAGCCTTTTCCTAGCACAGACCTTCTGTTTTGTTTAGGTTAAGCTCTAGCCCGGCAATATTTCAAAATTACTTGTTTCATTTAGTACATACATTATAGAGAATGTTTATCTCTGATGAAGATGGTCGTCGTGATCAGCATATTAAGCCATTTGATTTCTGATATGTCTCCATCTTGATAATCTGGATACCTTTAATACTTTCTTAAGAGCCAAGATTTCACCAGCAATGATGAACAATAGTGCTGATAACGGACAGCCTTGTCTAATGCCTCTAGTCACGTTGAAATAATTTGATAGCCAACCATTATGAATGACGCAACTCTCTATATTACTGAAGAGGAACATCAGTCCAATTTAGAAAGGACGTTCCCAAATTGAAAAACGCTAAAGCTTTGTTGATAAAGTTAACCTCAACTATATCAAAACGCTTTTCTAAAAGCCCAAGAAAATAATGGCCTCTTCAGTATGTTTATCTAAGCGCAAATCAATTATGTCTTGAATCAGGCGGATGTTTTGTCCTGCATTTCTGCCTTTATGTAACCACATTGATCCTCGTTAAGTATTCGTGGCAAGACTTTTGAGTCTTATTGCTAGGGCAGTAGTAACAATCTTAGTAGTCATAATTGAGTAGTGTAATTGGCCTCCAATTGTCCAGATTTTCAATCTCACCTTTCTTATGAATGAGCGCAATAATACCTCTTTTTTTGTGTGGTGGAAAGTTGTCCTTTACATAACCTTCATTTATGGAATCAATAAACATATGTTTTATGTCATGCAAGGTTTTCTAAACTCAGAAAGCCCATCAGTACCTGGAGCTTTGTTATTTGTCATAGCAAATAGCGCATTTTCACATTCTTTACAAGTTAGAAAACTTTCTGATGATTCGTCTTCTTCTGAGTTTTTCCGTGCCCTTAATATCATTTAAATACTGATCGATGCTTTCATCGGGATGTTTTCTATTAAAGCTCACTATAATAGTTAACAGTTTCGTGCGTAATTAAAGCTTGGTCATGGTAACATTCCATTTCTTGCTTTTATGGACATCATCACTCTTTATTACCTCTGGATTTCTCAAGACCCATGAAATACCTTTGCATTCCTTTCTCCTCTTTAAATCATTTCACTCTGGAACGAATAATAGCACCTTTTGTTTTGTAAGCAAGCATTTGTAACCTTTATAGACAAATCTATCTTGGTAAAAATCCCTCCCTGCTGTCCCAATTTGGTGATTAAGACTTATATTGAGTTGGGATGTAGTTCTGAGCTCTAATACTTGTCACTTTATTTAATTTACGAAAGTCAATACAAAAGCGCTAAAATTTTCCATCTTTCTTATGAGACTAATTAAAGACGATGCGATCAGCAAACGGTGATATACTGGCCTCAATCCCGTCAAACCTCTGCATCGTCTTGACCTCTTTCTTTGAATGACATCTGTTTACACAAACCATGTGGTGAGGATAATCCGTGCATTGTTGACCGCGTGTTGACCCCAAAGGGGCAGGATGTATGTTTACGGTTCAGAATAGAACATTCTGGAGGTTTCTTTCGGAAAATGATATGTAATTTTCAGAAACTTTTTAGAAAGTGATGTGAAGAAGAAGAAGAAGTCTCTCAGTATTTTTCTAGAAAGGAGATTAAAACTATAAAATAATACGGGCTTTAGAGGTTTTAAACAGAGACTTGAGCAAACCATTAAGACTTCAGTAAAACAGTACTATGGAGAAACCAAGGAAGACTTCAGTGCTTTTCCAGCTAGGACCCTGTATCGCTGTCTTTGACATCGTCTGTGGAGTCTTTTGAGGCAACGTCATGTCTACGACCGAGTGAAGTGTCTGAGAGGCTAATTTAATTCGGAAGGATTTTGTGAACCAAATCTGATTAGTTTTTTTGGGATTTCTTACTTTTTCCATGTTCGTGTCTCACGGTGAAGTCAACATGTCCCCGTGGTTTCGTCTATTTCAGCCGTTTGGGCTGAATTCGCCCACGTCAGCTGCTCTATTTACACCGTGTCAGAAGAACTGTTTTTGGTGTCATTTCACTGGAATGCTCAGCTACCTCGCCCGCTCCAGCCCTCGCCCGTAAGATCTTCTTATTTGGTACTTAGCAAGATCTTTTCTTATACACTTGTACACCCTTACCCCTAATCATTGCAACCATGTGTCAAGCAACCATCGATAATCTGGAAGCAGGTTGATATTTCATTATTAAAATCACTTTGTTTTCTTTGTTCTTCTTTATATCGAGTGTGACCTGTTTTGATTTCTTTGTTGCGATCTGAGAAAAATTCAGGCTTTTGAGTAATTTACATTCACGGATAGTTTTGAAGATTTTCGGATTCTGTAACACTTTTATCTTGTACTAACTTATACGGTACTGAGAGGGATTTTGATCTGATGGGTGTGTCTGTTTGATAGTACTATTCTACCAGGTGCGTTTTATGACATATCAGTAAACACATCATTGTCAAGGTATCTAACAGATGTACAATATTTGTTACAACCATTGAACTACGGCATAGCGCTCTTACACAAAACGGTATCATAGCGCTTTACAGTGAGATGCAAGTACAATTTAAAAATATACATCACCTAAAATAAGTCGTCAGTCTTCAGAGATGTTTTAATTGATCAATAGAAAAACGCATGACGGATACCAGATGGTAGCTCATTCCAAATGCTGGGGATACAGCAGTAGAAACCCTTATTGTAGCCGCAGATTAAAATGTAGTGGTGTAACTTTTTTGAGATCCGAAGAATCGGTGAACCCGAGTCCACTGTGGTTAGGTTGGTATGGTTTAATTAATAAGCTTACATGAGATTATGGAGTGGCTTTGCAGAGTCAGTAACATATTATAGGCAATAATCAATGTTTTGAGAAATCAATCAGGGTCTCTGAATAGGAAGCCAGTGACGGCTGTCTGTGGGAGGAGACATGGTCATGCTTTTGTATCGCGAAGATAATTTGCAGCGATTTTGAAGGCCGTTGAAGACGTTTGATCTCTTTGCTAGAGGATCATGGAGAGTGAACTGCATAGTAGTCAAGATGCAATTTGCGACAGAATAAGGTTCAATACACGATCTGTTTCGCAGGTTTCCGAGAGATCAACACCTTGATTGGATTGTCATCAGCATAAAATGGAATTCTGCTGATGATAATGATAATAATATCTGAGAGTGGATTGTGTGTAAAAATAAAACATCTGAGGTCCAAACACAGGAACCTTGTGGTAAACCATAATCAAGAGTTTGCGGATCAGAATAGTTGTGTGTCTTAACTCTACAAAGTCCTACCAGTAAAAGATAAGACTGAAACCTATTTGAAAACATTGTGCCGAAAACTAAAAACACCTAGACGATCTGTTTAACAATATACAATGGTCATCGTGGTGTCAAAAGCAGCAAACAAATCTAGCAACATGCCACAAAACGGCTTGTCGATTGTCAATCGCATATATTATATCACTTTTGACTCTCAACAACGCCGTCTCCGTGTGGGCAAGACTTGCCTTAAGCTGATTGAAATTTACAGTGTAAGTTATTATAATAGACACAGCTATACTTTCAGCCTCACTTCCGTCTTTCCCCAATATGGACATAAGTAAAAACATTTTCAGATGTAGAAGTCCTCTTGTATTCTGCCTATGTTTTATAGGCAGGGGCCATTAAAAAGTGGGCCGCACAACACTAAAAACGAGTACCTAGCTTCACCATTGTATACTTGTTGAAAGGTTTGTTTCAAACTTGTGTCTAAAATGGAAATAGGATCAAAGGTTAAAACATTTTATGAACTGCTGGTATATAGAACCGCTTCTTGTAATCTGTTTTATTTTATGGGCGGAACCAGATTATCAAACATAGATCCGCGCATACAGGCTACCTTAAATACAAGTTGGGTGCTGCATCTGCGTAAAGCAACGGTTACCTAAAATTAAGTTTTTTAAATAAGATTTATTTGTTTATTTAATTTAATTTTTTCAAAGTTGGGCTGCTTCACAGATTACGGTCAGAATTAATTGTTGGTCTTTTCCACCAACTTTTCAAAAACAACATCCTGCCATAAACAGTCAGAATAAAAATAGATTTTCCTCTGAATACCTCAGCTCTTATAGAGGTTTTTGGCCCCGGTTTTTAAAACAGATATTGGTCTGAGTGTATGATAATGCAACCCAATTGTTTCGCTATCATACTGACGTACCTCTTAACTGTTTTCATTGGGCATGCTGCTGTTACCCCTTGACTAATAACTACTTCACTGCCTTGCCTATAATTGATCCGTTTTGGTCTATGCTACATGAATTGAAATGTAAGATTCATGAAAAGTTAAGTCTTTACACTTTAAGAAACTGACCTCATTGAATCTTATGAAACCAGCGAAACATAACATAAATACATAAATCTCTAAGAATTGAAATATCCGTGACGTTGAATACTTTTCACATAATGTTTACCGACTCCAGTAAACTGTTTACGTAATGATTATTGTTGGATCCGTGGTTCCCCAAACCTTTTGAGCCAACTTATTCATGTACACTGCGGATTGAATACTCCAGCTGAACAACCTGAGTCTATCAGGTGTTTCAAATTCCCAAGTATCGGTTCTACATATAGGGCTTGAGCTCCCTCTGATGTGACGATTGCTTCTCAACTCACGAACCATGCTTTTGCTGCCTCTGTCCTGTCCAGGCACCGCATGCATTTTTAAAGAGTTGGGCCATTGGTGCCAGCACCATTTCTTTGTCACGTTGACTCCCTAACCAGGTATCAAAATAAAAGCTGTTTTGGAAAAGACTTTAGTATTTGCTGGACTTGGTACACACATTCATTTCGTATTAGGGGCGGCCACTACAGCATTTGAATTAGACGTTCCATAGCCTTTAGTCAAGGCCCTTGCGGAAATCACTGGAACACAACGCATGAAAAAACACCACGCACACGAGTGGCATGCCTCACGGACCTTTACCAGTCTGTTATCTGTTATTATATATATTTTTTCTTTATACTTTTCTACCGACTGTGTGGGATTGTACGGTACCTTTTAATAAAGTAATTCTGAATGTCATTTTTTTCCTAAATTTTTTCTTGGTGGAAACGGTGAAGATATGTAGAAGGCAAACTTATCTATTCTTTCGATCTTCTTTGTTGCATGGAAGTGGATGTGACTTGGTGGCATTTGCTCGCCCTCAACAGCTAGGGTCACGTATAGGTCTAATAATATGACAGACAATCTTTAAATAGTGGGTAAAATGACGTGTGCGGAACTTAACTTTGCAATAATTAAACAACATTCCAATAATTAAAGAATATCCACAGTAGTTTATAGTAAATTTGTTCCGAAGAATAATAACGTGAAATATACTCTTTAAAGGTGGAAGATAAGGTTGCGGAATCTAATTTTTTTGAAAACATTCACGGCAGTTTATAAAAACATTTTCCTTACAAATGAATAACCATTTTAGAATAAAATCGAGTGTTCCGCACTGCAATCAAACCCACAAATGAGAAATAGGCATAAAGAAACTAGAGTTTTGCACCTGTAAAGTTACCTCCTCTTTAAAGACGTTCAGTCATAATATTATAAATCATAGTGTTTTTTTAAGAGAAAATCGAGAGTTCCGAACTACGCTGCTATCAAACCTGTTATGAGAAATATTCATGATGTAATAACGCATAGGTATAATACACTGACAGAAAAAACAATTTAATAGTTGAAGAAAAATCCATGGCAGCTTATAGTAGATAATAATATCAGATGTTTTAGGAGAAAATCGACGAGTAGTTCCGCGCTGCAATCAAACCAGCAGCAAATGGAAAATATTGACAATGTAATAACGCCTAGTAATTATGTTTAAATTGCTCAGACAATTTGTGAAAATGAAATTAGCATAATGATGGTCCTTTGAGTTCATTCATGGTCAATTATGGGTAAATATTTAATTTCCTATAAATGGAAAGTTGCATGACCCTCAAAATGTTGACTTTAGCGGTGATATCCATTTATAATTTATATTTTGTTGTCAAATCAGATACATCACAAATTCGCTACGCGTGAAATTGGGATATACATGACACTGATAACATTCTTCATATTGACCTTCTGGTTAAATTTAAGGACATCAAGAGGTCACATGAAAAAGATGGAGGATGATAACTGACTTTATTTTTTGAATATAATCCCTGATAATCCACTCATTGCCCGTGTTTTTGTTTGTTTTTGTTTGTTTTGTTTGTTTTTTTGTTGTTGCTATTTTCATTTTTTCTCACAATTTCTTTTAATCTTCTTTTCATCGAAACATTGCTTTAATAATTTTGAAAAAGTAAAAAAAACACTCTTTTGTTATTGTTAAACAAAGTTTCAAATATTTCGTGAAATATCTCATTCCTTCGAATACGAAAATGTAATGGTTCAAACGAAAACAAAAATAGCGAAACACGGGCGATACATCTTTTATGACGATTAATTATTTGTGTACTGTTTAGTGGTAACAAAACGGAAGAGGAATATGCAGAAGAATTACAATACAAAAGCCATGCAGTTTTGTATAAATTTAATTTGTCATTGTCTCGACTCAAAAAGTTGTTTTGGTCTCGAAACCGATCTCAAGACATAGATTATCCAAATTGAAGGGAAACAAGGGAAGAAATCGAAAGAGCATTATACATCAGTGGCTTTCTCCAGGCAGCTATAAAACAAATCGCTCAAAACAAATCATTTGAAAATATATCACCATTGCTTTCTTTGTTTTACCGACAGTTTCTTTTTGTTTTGTCTTTTGTTTGGAACATTGCTGTTTATATTGACATATATTTATCAAACTTTTTAAGTTAATTAATGTGTCTCCTATTTAGCGATTTTGGAGACAATGGATGACATCAAAATTCAGCCCCTTTGCCATTTGAGTTGCGGATCAGCTCATTTTCGCATTTTTTCGACGGTACTGGAAAGAGTTGACGAGGGAAACAAAATAAAATTTAAAACAAATCATACTTGAGAAATTTGTTTTCATTTATTATTTTGTTTTATTATTAATAATTTAAATACCCACCAAAATGTGCAAAATATAAATGAAACCAACCAACCAACCAACCAACCAACCAATCAATCAATCCTGGGAAAAAAAACAAATAACTAGAGGTTAAGCTTTTGATGAAAATGCTGATATGGGTTTCGGATGTATTGGTAATATTGAGCACTGATGTCCCAAGTTCTTTGTTTAGTGTTAAGAAAGTTATGATATATTGAAATAAGCTGAAAATGCGCATTAATTGTAGTCATTGTATACAAAAGTTGCATTGTGTGTACTAACTCGTCCAAACGTAATTTTATGCAAGACCTGATCGACAGGACGGGACATGGGTATATGAGACTGTGAATGGGAGTTTTTGGAACAGTAGGTGGGAGGAGACTAATGTTTGTTATTGTTCGAAATGTAATGGGCACTGTGCTCAGAAGTAAGTGAGCAATGGGGAAAAAATTAGCAGCTAAGTCTGCTGCCACCTACTGTTTCAAAGTAATTTTGAGAGAACGAAATAATAATTAGAGGGAATGAAATATTATTTCGAGGAAACGAAATACATTTCTTTTTTCTTTACTTGTCTCTTTAGGGGCTCCGTAAAATGACTAATAACTGGGTGTAAATACACGATGAGTTCACATTATTGTTTGTAGTATTATCTGTGTATCTGTTTGGCTATATTCTTTGTGGGCCGAAAATGAGAATCAGAATTGGTAAAAAAAAATTAAAAATATGGAAACGTACTGCAGTTTCATTAGTAAGGGTTTACAGAAATTGTGTAAATCAGTTTAACACACATGTTATGTAAAATTATAATACAGCAAATTGTTGGAAATAGAGTTGCCTACATTTTGCTGTAATTTACATATTTTTTTTTACAGTGTACAGATATTATTACACTAGTAAAAAAACTGCAATAAATTGGGAAGCAGATTATTTATGCAACTGAATGTTTCAGATTAGTGTGAATGTGTTTGCATTTAACATTCAATGTAATGCGTCAGTTCAATTTCTTGACTACACCTATTTTCCCGTGTACAAAGTGTATGTGTTCTCGCGCAAAAATCTTCGCCCCAAACACTTCTTCCCGTGTACAAAATTCTCTCCAAGCTAACGTTATACGTCCCGAAGATTACACTGAAATGTTCATATACAAATTTACAGACGTATTAATTACGTCATTTGTTTTAGAAACTAAGTCACTTTACGAGCTTTCATATGGTGTATATTTTGTATTTTATGTGAACATGCAAAGTGATGTCGAGTTTAGGTTCATGAGTTGTCACAAGGTTCGACATGTTTTCACCCAAGTATCACACTAAACTGTGAATGAAATGATATTTATTGACGTAATATTGACGTCATTTGTTTTAGAAACTGAGTCACATTACGGGCTTTCATATATCATGCATGTTTTTGTATTTATATGAAAATGCTAAGTCGAGTTTTGCGTAGGTCGAGTTGTCACAAGGCTCGGGTGCAGTCGTAGTTTCTAGTTGTTCGTGTCGAGTCGCCAAGGGTCGAGACGTCTTACTTCCCGCAGCGTCACACTAATGACGTTATGATGACGTACTTTGTTTTAGGCACTAATTCACATTACGGACTTTCATATGGTGCATGTTTTGTATTGATGTGACGATGCTCATTATGACATCATCCATCGACAACTTTCACGTGTTAAACCTATGGGTTTTGGCGGAAACAAGACGAAATATAATCGAACGAAAACAATAGGGTTTCCAGGCCAAAACTCTAAAAAAATAAAACAATTACAATTTTAAAAATCGGCAGGCCATGGGGTGGGGTTGAATCCACTGATCCCCACGGCTACGTCACTGAAATTGTATATAAATTTACAAGGTTCTTTCTTATTCTCCTTGCTCCATGATATGCAGATCAGCCATGTCCTGATGTCTGCAGTTGCGAAATGGGCCGTGTATTGTACACGAGTGGTCTAATAGTCCAGTGCACAGATGGTTGGAACCAGTCCACTATCGCTGGCATCAAGAGTGTAACAAGACAACTGTAAGTACAGGGGTCTAACTGAGCTGGGATATAAGTTACATTTTGAACTAATTTAAATAATGGTGAGTTTGGAAAATAATTTCATATCATTTGTTCGAAGTTTAAATAAGTTAATATAATACTTTGACGAAATGTGTAATAAAGCGCTATTCTTTGCATTTTGACACATTGTTTTCTGCAGTACATTATCTGGTGGAAATATCAGCGTTCTGCAAACTGGTCATTTTAAAGACTTTCCGTACTTAAGAGTATTGTAAGTATTCACGTTTTTGACGTTCTTCGTTTAATTTAAGATCTACTGAGACGTATTATCATTTCTAGAATTTACAGTCCAACTAGAATCTAAAGTCAAACGAGTAGGTCCTACAGCTTATTACTGTAGTGAAAACAGCCATTACCTTCTATTGTATGTATTGATATTGCTGTCAATTGTCAATGTTATGTTACATAAGAGTACCTATACAAACGTTTTGTTGTACAACTGTAAAGGTCGATTCATACTTCACGCGAAAGCGAATGCGAAGCGAAATTTACGTCATCAAATTCGCGGCGAATGATTCGCGCAAGTTGAAATGTGTTCAACTTTTGCGAACCTTCGCCGCGAATATTTACTGTGAACCATTGTTGACGTCACGAATTTCGCTTCGCATTCGCTTTCGTGTGAAGTATGAACCGGCCTTAAGATCAGTTGAAATCGAAAACAAAAAGTGTTCGACATAATTATTATTAATTGTGGGTCTTAAAGACAGAGTCACAACATTGTTTATCTAAAGCAAATGTTATGCTATATCCTGACTTGCATATCAACAATTCAACTCTTGTATATGTGTTTCCGTCGCAACTAAAACTGTATTCATTCAGCACAATATTCACATCTCTGATTTAATAAACTACATAAAGTGACCAATGCCGGACGTCGAGATTTTAGCAGGGCGGCATAATAAAACAGGAAACAGGAATTACCGTCCCCAATAATTATAATACATAGATACTGTATGTTAATCGTTAAACAAACCCAAGTACACTGGGGTCCCTCATACCCTGTATAAACACATTACTAAGCTGATCAAACTGACATGGGCTAAGCAGGCCCGATCATGGTCTACAATTAGACACGTGTGATAGGTTAAACAGGCCCTATTTTCAAAAAAGACTCCAGGCATTTATATAAATGAGCTGACAGTGCTGACATGATCTAAACACGCCTGGTGTAAACACTCTAATATTCAACAGTTGAGTCAAAGACTGGCATGGCTCTCAGGCATTCACAATTGAGCCGACAAAGCTCACATGATGGACTAAACGTGCCCAATATACAATAGATGAGTCAAAGACTCGCATGGCTCTCAGGCATTCATACAATTGAGCTGACAAAGCTCACATGATGGGCTAAACAGGCCCAATATACAATACATGAGTCAAAGACTCGCATGCCACTCAGGCATTCAAACAAATGAACCAAGAATGCCCAGTACAATAATAATATCGGTAATATTTCACGTGGAACATTAGACTGATTGTTCACAAAAGTCTACAATGAATGTTGAAAGAAAAAAACAGAAAACAGATTTTAGTATTTTTTTTGTATAATCACTGACACGAAATATCACAGCTACCCTGTTTTATTTCCAAATCTCCAACTACGTGTCCAGACGATACTGTATCCCATAATAGGACAACATACTGAATGTCTTCAACCTTAATTAATGTAACTATGGGAATAAAATGACTGCTTCCTCCGTTCTGTGTTCACTTAAATTATATAAAATCTTATCAAAACTACTGCTGCACTTGGCATAATATTTTTTTTACAAATTAAAAAATACAAAAAAAAAAAAAATATCTTAAAAGTGACTGTCTTCGTTTCTTAACGAATATCACTCACTTTAGTTATGTTTACTTTCTCAGCTCTGGACAATTGAGTATCTGAAAAAAAAGTAAAAAATAATAATGTTCTGCAAAGAAATGCTTATGTTTGTTTCTTGATAAAAATATTGTTGGCAAGATCTGGCCTCTTCATTACAATATCAGCTCAACAAATAAAAGCATTATGCAAAACTGTTAGTATTGCTGGATGTAAAATACCAAGGGACTTCCTTGATTTATTTATAGTTTGTTAATTTACACTCAAATTACTAATCTTACACTACTTGTACATTACGTAATCATCAAACCATTTGGGATGTCTTTTCCCTTCTCACACAGGTCTAGTGTTCTGAGATGCATTTTGAGAGATATCAACAGTCTCACTATTTCCTCTATACCTGTGTCTATCTGTGAAGAGTCACGTTCTGTTTGCACCTGCTGTTGATCTTTGTTAGTGTTTTTTCTGGCTCGTGATACTTCTTTATTTTCTTTACATGTGTGCTATTTCGCTTGTATCTTATCCCCTCAGAGGATTCTAATGT
Organism: Zoroaster sp. YZ-2022; assembly: GCA_029582265.1. Taxonomy (NCBI): domain Eukaryota; kingdom Metazoa; phylum Echinodermata; class Asteroidea; order Forcipulatida; family Zoroasteridae; genus Zoroaster; species Zoroaster sp. YZ-2022. The sequence goes on along the minus strand of CM055817.1, from coordinate 8,522,429 downwards.
TACACTTATTACATACGACCAACTCATCAGTCGGTGAAGTGCAGACTGTGCTAGTAGTTATGGCAGACAGAAATAAGGAAACGACAAAACTAAGGGAATAGGACAACCAACAACTAACAAAATAACAACAAACCACGATAAACAACTCGACATATTTTATGTACAAGTGTTCAGCATCATTACAATGGAAATTAAAATTGTTCCCAAAACACAATTCTGAAAAATATAAATTACTTTTATATGAACAAAATGGTACTTTCTTCAATATTTTACTTTGGTAATATAAATAAATAGTTAACCCTGGTCTAGATTCACAGAAGCAATACATTGATTTAGAAATGAAACACCTTGTTGTTCATATTTTGCGCAAAGTCATAAGGTTGTGGTCTGTGTACACCACAATGGACCTGGTTGCTGTATCAAGATACATCTCAAAATGTTGCAATGCGAGAATTAAGGCCAAAGCCTCCTTCTCGACAGTGAAATAACTTGCTGATGCGATTTAGTTTGTTTTAAAGTAACAAATTGGGTGTTCCCACATTCTGGTCATCTTCTTGCAACAGCATTGACCCAACTCCTACATCACTAACATCGGTCGCAAGTTTAAACGGCTTAATGAAGTCAGAGCAGCGAGAACTGGAGCGATTTATCAAGCATGGCTTTTACCGTCTCAAAACTTTTGAACTTTTCATAGTCCACACAAACTTAGTGTTTTATTATTAATTAATTAAAACCCTGCGGTGCGTGTGGTAAGACAAATTAATGCCGTCCCGGGAGACCCACTTTTTTTTACAATAGGTCGTAAAATCGTTAATTACCTGGGTTAATTAACTGATTTCCCCAATTTTATAAATCTCAACTTGTTTCAGAGGGTCTAGAGATGTTTTTATCAATTAAATTGTTTATTTTTTAAATGTTTTATTAATGAATTAATTAGTTAATTAATTGTTAATTAACACTACGTTCCTAAAATCGTGTCTTACCCTTTATTTAATACTCTGATTAAATGCAGAACATTGCTACAGCAGAGTAGAGTGTAGGTAGTCCCTCATAGAATGAGGTCTGGGAGACCACTCTTCACATTCCCTCCCAAAACATCCACCTATTACTCCATTTACATCTCGTCTTCATCTCATCTACATTTCTCATTCAATCTTCAACCCTTTACTCACCTACACCTGATTCTATTCTAATTCAAACTTCAATCATGGATTTCCAAACTAAATCTATGGGGATTCCAGGTTCAGGAATTTCTAACAATTATTTTGTGCTTTAAACCTATTGTTACAATTTATTGTACTACCACGGTCAACCACGGCATTGTTGGTTTGGGTGCTGGCCCAACTTATACATTATTATCAACTCAAATATTGTTGCGTTATTATCAACTCAAATATTATGACAACAGTCAAAAACCAAAAGCCAATATTGGTATCAAATGGTGCAAAAAGGTTAGGATCTAAGGAAATGTGACATTTATACGTGGAATTAGCTGGATTGTATATTTTTCTATCATTGCTGAACAAACAAAAACCCGGCTTTAATTTCATTTGTAATACATCTCTTCGCTTTTTGTGAATGAAATAACTAGACCAACTTATAATCGATTTAGTTTTCATAAATTATTGACTATGAACTTGTTGCACTTTAATTTACTTTATGATATATATTGTCAAAAGACCGCAACGCGAGTTTGAAATAATTGCCAGAAGAAGGCTTTTATTTAATTATTTATTTATTTATTTATTATTATTTTTTTTTTGTGATTTATGGACGACACTTTGGTTTCCACTTGGTCCAATGTGCATTCGCAATAAACTCATATACATTGGTAAATATGATCAATGATTTCCATATAATTATAATTTGTGAAACATATGTGATGGTATCAAACAGTCTAATCAATTATCCTGCTTGAACTGAGGTTCACTCATTTTTAAAATTAACATTACAAATGCATCTCGATAAACACTTGAGTGCATGCCCTACATACACAATTAAGTGCAACAGTGTGGGACAAGTTATACAATATTTATAGAACAAAATTTTTCAAAATGTTTTCACATAAACTGATCTAAAAACGTTTCTTATACGTTGTGTCGTAAAGTTTAAATCGGGCATTACAATTATTGAGCTTGAGCGCGAAACAGTATCTCTACAAAAGAAATCCCAGGGTAAAACCAAATCTATGGACCACTCACTTTTCTTGTTGCTGTATAAACGCATTGGTTGAAATTTATATTGAAATCCAAACCACAATAGGCCTACAATATGTTGATGGTTTACACATTGACAGTAAAATAAAATAAAACATAAACCAATTAGTTATCTAAAATAATTTGTTGATGTCTCACAGAAATATATAATAAATAAATTCATTTCACATCTACAAGACTTCTATCAATAAATATTCTTGAAAAAAGAAAATAATTTCTTTGCGGAGAATCCAAATTTAACTCTGTGTTGTTATAAGGGGTGCCAATTACCACGCCATACATAATTTTTAAAGACTGCTTTCATAAATATAGTATTTATTATGTATTTCACTCTGTTCTGATATGAAAGAGGTTTATAAGAGGGTGTGCCAATTACCATTCTTACTTAGTTTGCCTCCTTTTAAAAACGACTTATTATTTCAAAACAATATTGTTTTTGAAAAATGCGATTTGCTTATTTCCAACGTTAGTAAGTGTGTATCGAAATTAATTTAATAATGGGTCCCACCTTATATTCATGTTGGCACTGTCTTTACTGTAAAACCAAGCTTCTGACTCCTATCTTGTGAATTATCTCATTTCATAGTAGGCCTATTTGTTTTCTTTTCTAAAAGTAAATTATCAATGTTGCAAATGTATCTTCTGACATCGTCTATGTAAGCCTATCTCATATATCTTACTTTATATACACAGACACAAAGCCAAGGGTGACCAATATGATGTCTTGCTACAATGACAGATTATTAGGTGTTTGGGTTGGTGCCCAAACACCTCTTGATATTGTTCGTTTTTTTTTTTTAGGTGTTTGGGTTGGTGCCCAAACACCTCTTGATATTGTTCGTTTTTTTTTCTTTCTTCTTCTTCTTCTTCTTCTTAATAAGAATTATCCAGAGACAAAAACATAGTTGCAGAGTTCACAGAACCTTAAAACTTCACACATAGTTAGACCTTAACATGTAGTTTTATGTCAAATTGTGACGTCATAGTGAGATCATCAGATATCGAATTACACTAAATCAAAGTTTAATATTTTCACAAAATCATATCTCATGAACCACAAACGATATTTTCACAGTCTTTGCACCATGTTATAGATCTTTAATTATGTGATTTTTCGTACACAGACGTGACCCCAATCCGACCTCTCCTTCCGGTCGAAACCGTAAGTTGAAAATTTCTAAAGATTTAAAAAAAAATCATATCTCATGAACCACAGAAAATATTTTCACAATCTTTGCATCATCTTAAAGACCTTGAACTATGTCACATTTCTTACACAGACATGACCCCAATTTGACCTCTCCTTCCGGTCGAAAACAGAAGTTTAAACGAACAACTATTCAGAAGCACAGCCATACTGACGTTCTCTTACACACAGACATATCAGCCTATAGTGTGTGTATATGCATTATCTAATTAGAATAGAATAGTTCGAGTTTACGAAGACCGCGCAGGTCATGACCTGCCATGCATGCACGCGCACAGTATAGTACCATGCAGCAGCAAAAACAATGGCTTCCCTGAGTGTCGGGCCCGTCTGCAGAAAATGCGTCGCAGAAAATGTACTATTAATAATAATTTGTCTAGCATGGAATCCAAATTGTTATCATTTTTGGAAATGAGTTGGACAAAGTTTCTTTCATGTGCAAGTGGATGGAAGCAATAGACGATATGGTTGAGTGTGATATTGCCAATGTCCATGTCTAACCATCGGGCAAGGAATGGTCTAACGTTAGGGCTGTTGGAGCTAACGTACATAACATACGTCGCTGGTAATGAACGATCACAGAATCTCTGTTACAGCTAACGTTACAGGTAATGTAGGAATTAATTTTAAAAGAATTTGAAAAATATCTGGACCTAATCAGACTACATATTTTTTGTAAAATAGTTGGACTTAGGCCTATATGAAAAATATCCTTGACAATTTAACTTATGTCGTCAGACTTTTAATATCTCATTGTGGTCTGTCCCTCAGTATCGTGTCTGTTGTTGTTGACATTATTATCATACCTTTTAGTGACAATTTCAAAAAGATAATTCCTGGTGATTATTTTCAATAGTTACCATGCTAATACCTTGACCAACAAAATAACCTTGACCAACAAAATAAACTATAACCCTAACCACCCCCAAATCCATCAAAATCCTGAAAGGGGCACTTTTTGGGAAACATCAGGACTGTTGAAAAATGGGATCTTTATAATGGAGTTTTATCAGATACTTAAAAGTAATACTAGTTGCACAAACATAACTTTGTAATGAGCTAAGAATATTCAACTCTTGGCGGTGTGAATATTTATGGAAATGAATTTTAAGCTGAATTAAAGTTTTGGGTTATTTTTCATAGTGTATATAATGAAGATGGATGCTGACTTAATTATTTATTATCTGACATGTATGGATGAATAGCCGACATTCCTAAAATTAATTACCATTTGATTAACAGATTTATGGGTACCACTCTGAGTGGTACAAATGCTTCCATGCCATTTGCAGGGCTGAGAGGAAGAAATAAGAAGAAACAGAAACATCAAGGTAGACAAATATTGAAAAATTCGGGTAGAATGTCGTATCCGACCGCCACTTTTTCTCATTCAATATAACCAATAAAGTAATCTTACCTACCTCTGTAAGGTAGAGAACATATGGATGATGATGGACATATACTTCAAATTATTCCAGAATATTTATTTCATGAAAATCAGCCATTTTGGTATACGATGAATTCCTCAGTCATGTCAGTCTGATGTCGTAAACTCCACAATTAGTGACCAACACAGTCATTGTACATGTGCAGTGGCAACTATAATAGGATCCTTCTATTTTCTGAAGGGGAGGATTTTTTAGAAGGGAAATAAAGTCCGAAAACCATCATAAAAGTGGATTTTAAAGATAGTTTTTGCTTTCTGTACCACCAAAAGAATATGGTTAGTGGTTGCAAAGAAAATCCCCAAAAACCCTTAAAAAGTGGCGGTCGGATACGACATTCTTTCTAAAAAATTCAGTCAAGTTTCAAGTATGCAGTAAGCTTGGGCGATAACGATTTTTTTTTTATCCACGATATATCGGCAAACATATATTGCAGTTTTCAATAATATCGCAGTTCGTTTTTGCGTTCATTCATGATTGCTTTAGAGCCAATAACCACAGGTATGTACCTCTACAGTTGCAAATTTATTTGCAGAGTGTGTATGTACTTCTGACGTAGTTTGTATTTGTTTCTGATTTCTCTAAAGCTCAAAAGACTAATGATTTTATTTCCATGGAATATCTGACTTGACCAAATGTCGATTTATATTTTATCATGATATATTTGTATTCGTAATTCGCCAATATGCCGATAACTTAAATAGGTTCTCGATATTGTAATCGAATAAAAAAAGTTATCGCAATATTCGATATCGTGTTTATCGCCCAAGCTTAGTCTGCAGTAAAATTGTTTCTAGTTATATGTTGCTTTTTCGTTTATTTCTATCTGTTTACCTTGTCTTGTGTGTTTACTTTTGTTAATTTTCACTCTTTTGTCTACAATGCCCATTCCCTTACTCACTTATTCCTCTATTTCTATTAAATATTTATCATTCTTTCTTCATACATATTCAGGTCAATATGAGGTCGAGCGTTAAGAATGTAGCACTTAACCCCAGAGAAGAAAACCGTGGTCTTCATCAGAGTTACTCCCTGACAAACCGAGAAAAACTGAGAAAAAAATTATAAGTATTCACACTGCCTAAACCTTGATTGCATGCCAACTGTTTGAAGCAGCCCAACGGAAAGATGAGAGGTTACTTTGCAAATCGAAGATAAAGATCTTGTGGGTTTAGAAGTTTGCTATCATTGTCTTTGCTATAATGAGTATGTACCCAATTCTTGGACAAGGCCAGATCCCTCAGATGAATTACCTTTTTGTTACAATTATGCATAAATAAATGTCTTAGATGAAGTCATCCAGATGATATTAAAAACTACAATTAAATTCTTTTCACTAAGTTATTAAATCGTATGTTCATCTATTATGTACAAGAAGTGAAGGGAGTTGACTGGAGTTGACCCACAATCTGAAAACACGTCTGAAAAGTACATTTCTACGCTGGTAATTCATAGATCATTTACTAAGAATACAATTGACTTGGTGTACAGCCAATCTCTCACTGCAAAATAACTGGTATAGAGACTGCAGTTGGCTCAGATACATTATGTACTTATACTGATATAGACAGCAGTGAAGGTGCTGGAAAAGCAGAGAGATTTTTACATGAAAGTGCATATCTTCACACACTCTTCAATGCATCAGCTGTACTATATAATACACTTTTAATGAAGAAATCACATGGCATTACAGCTGCCCTGGCCATCAACTTCAGATGACTTATCCTTGCAGACTGCTTAACAAATGAGCCAGTAATTTTCAATTGCCTGCTTTGTTCATCTTACACTAGGACACTCATTCCACAACCCATTGAAAGTCTACTCTGATTGAGATGATATTGCCCCTTTAACCATTATCTTTAATTGAAAAATTCTGTTGACTTTTTTTCATGCACCAGTAACAGTTTTTTTTAAGTGTGCTTAAGGTTCAACAATACTAGCCAAAACCAATTAATGCCAGGGACTACAGGTTCACTTGTTGGAATATTTAGTACTTCAGACAAAATTAATTTTTTTTCATTGCAAATTAGACCTAGAAGTTTGGATAACCTTTATCCTGTATGAAATGGATTATTATTGATGGGTGCAAAAATGGATGGAAAAGGAGTATCATGACCATGACAAAATAAGCAGAAGTGTCATACAAAAGATAAATTTGTTTTGCATTTCCTTTATTTAAATAACTTATTAATTGTGTGTATTAACGAAGAATGTGTTTTATCAATTTAAATATTTACACAAAACATTGACAATTAATAACCAATACTGAACTTGTTAAAGATGATAAAAGATTTACAAATTGGTCTTTGATGTAGGCAGGGTTAGATACAGGGTTGCCCAAAGAGGGTGGGGCTCAAGGCAAGGAGATGGGGGATGGAAAACGAAACCCCAAAATATTGAAATGTATGGTCAATTTAGAATGTTTTCACATGATCAATTAAATTGGGATACTACCCCACGACACCATGGATCGTACCCTGGGAGTAAGGGGTAGAGGACTGGGGGATCAGACGTTCAGGGAGCAGTCGGGTTCAGACCTTTTATTCAGGGCAATTTTTTTTAAACTGGTTAATTTCTTTACAATGACATCATCAAATATTCCCCAAATATGGAATCCCCTTTCCAAACTCTTCCAAACATAAAAAACATAGCCCATGTGAACTATTCAAATTATACAAAAGTCCACATTGAAATGTACAGTTTTCTAAGAATGGCTGAAAGAGGGCGCTATTTTCATGTCATTCAAATGCAATATCTGCCAAACTGGCAAGTTTCGTCGTGATTGTGGTTATATATTAGCAATTTACATGTAATGATCTATGAAACTGTTTCCACGCTCATGCCTGATATGTGTCACAAAACTCAATTTCTGAACACATTTTCATTGCACACCCCGTGGTCTAGTAGTCAAGTCACACGCCGAACTTAACTCCCGTAGCCATAGTCTCTTGTCAAGTCGCACTTGGCACCACGAATGCAAATTTTGTCATGAAACCTTTCTGAAGAAAACCATATTTACCAACTTCAAACTTAATTCGGTTGGAGGAATTAAAAATTATATGGGATGACTGAACCGGAAGTTAATGTATTCAGCACATTATATGTTATTTTCATTATATATAATAAAAACACATATCTCCCGAAGTAACTCTTGTTATTTTTAGGTGTTCGAGCGACAGCCATAGACAATAGACTAAATTAATGTATTTTTAAACAACTTTAGGTGATGACGCCATAACATGATGAATCCCCAAACACCTCGAGTTTGTTTTTTACAAACTCTATACCTCTAGTTTCTTCTTCTTCTTCTTCTTCTTCTTCTTCTGAATAAGAATTATCCAGAGACAAAAACATAGTTGCAGAGTTCACACAACCTTAAAACTTCACACATAGTTAGACCTTAACATGTAGTTTTATGTCAAATTGTGACGTCATAGTGAGATCATCAGATATCGAATTACACTAAATCAAAATTTAATATTTTCAAAAAATCATATCTCATGGACCACAAACGATATTTTCACAGTCTTTGCACCATGTTATAGATCTTTAATTATGTGATTTTTCGTACACAGACGTGACCCCAATCCGACCTCTCCTTCCGGTCGAAACCGGAAGTTGAAAATTTCTAAAGATTTCAAAAAATCATATCTCATGAACCACAGAAAATATTTTCACAATCTTTGCATCATCTTAAGACCTTGAACTATGTCACATTTCTTACACAGACATGACCCCAATTTGACCTCTCCTTCCGGTCGAAAACAGAACTTTAAACGAACAACTATTCAGAAGCACAGCCATACTGACGTTCTCTTACACACAGACATATCGGCCTATAGTGTGTGTATATGCATTATCTAATTAGAATAGAATAGTTCGAGTTTACGAAGACCGCGCAGGTCATGACCTGCCATGCATGCACGCGCACAGTACGATGCAGCAGCAAAAACAATGGCTTCCCTGAGTGTCGGGCCCGTCTGCAGAAAATGCGTCGCAGAAAATGTATTATTAATAATAATTTGTCTAGCATGGAATCCAAATTTTTATCATTTTTGGAAATGAGTTGGACAAAGTTTCTTTCATGTGCAAGTGGATGGAAGCAATAGACGGTATGGTTGAGTGTGATATTGCCAATGTCCATGTCTAACCATCGAGCAAGGAATGGTCCAACGTTAGGGCTTTTGGAGCTAACGTACATAACATACGTCGCTGGTAATGAACGATCACAGAATCTCTGTTACAGCTAACGTTACAGGTAATGTAGGAATTAATTTTAAAAGAATTTGAAAAATATCTGGACCTAATCAGACTACATATTTTTTGTAAAATAGTTGGACTTAGGCCTATATGAAAATATCCTTGACAATTTTAACTTATATGTCAGACTTTTAAATATCTCATTGTGGTCTGTCCTCAGTATCGTGTCTGTTGTTGTTGACATTATTATCATACTTTTTAGTGACAATTTCAAAAAAGATCATTCCTGGTGATTATTTTCAATAGTTACCATGTTAATACCTTGACCAACAAAATAACCTTGACCAACAAAATAAACTATAACCCTAACCACCCCAAATCCATCAAAATCCTGAAAGGGCACTTTTTGGGAAAACATCAGCACTGTTGAAAAATGGGATCTTTATAATGGAGTTTTATCAGATACTTAAAAAGTAATACTAGTTGCACAAACATAACTTTGTACATAAGCTAAGAATATTCAACTCTTGGCGGTGTGAATATTTATGGAAATGAATTTTAAGCTGAATTAAAGTTTTGGGTTATTTTTTCATAGTGTATATAATGAAGATGGATGCTGACTTAATTATTTATTATCTGACATGTATGGATGAATAGCCGACATTCTAAATTAATTACCATTTGATTAACAGATTTATGGGTACCACTCTGAGTGGTACAAATGCTTCCATACCATTTGCAGGGCTGAGAGGAAGAAATAAGAAGAACAGAAACATCAAGGTAGGCAAATATTGAAAAATTCGCAGAATGTCGTATCCGACCGCCACTTTTTCTCATTCAATATAACCAATAAAGTAATCTTACCTACCTCGTAAGGTGGAGAACATATGGATGATGATGGACATATACTTCAAATTATTCCAGAATATTTATTTCATGAAAAATCAGCCATTTTGGTATACGATGAATTCCTCAGTCATGTCAGTCTGATGTCGTAAACTCCACAATTAGTGACCAACACAGTCATTGTACATGTGCAGTGGCAACTATAATAGGATCCTTCTATTTTCTGAAGGGAGGATTTTTAGAAGGAAATAAAGTCCGAAAACCATCATAAAGTGGATTTTAAAGATAGTTTTGCTTTCTGTACCACCAAAAATCGATAGAATATTTTTTAACTGGTTAGTGGTTGCAAAATAAATCCCCCAAAACCCTTAAAAAGTGGCGGTCGGATACGACATTCTTTCTAAAAATTCAGTCAAGTTTCAAGTATGCAGTAAGCTTGGGCGATAACGATTTTTTTTTATCCACGATATATCGGCAAACATATATTGCAGTTTTCAATAATATCGCAGTTCGTTTTTGCATTCATTCATGATTGCTTTAGAGCCAATAACCACAGGTATGTACCCTCTACAATTGCAAGTGTGTATGTACTTCTGACGTAGTTTCTATTTGTTTCTGATTTCTAAAAGCTCAAAAGACTAATGATTTTATTTCCATGGAATATCTGACTTGACTCACAATGTCGATTTATATTTTATCATGATATATTTGTATTCGTAATTCGCCAATATGCCGATAACTTAAATAGGTTCTCGATATTGTAATCGAATAAAAAAGTTATCGCAATATTCGATATCGTGTTTATCGCCCAAGCTTAGTATACAGTAAAATTGTTTCTAGTTATATGTTGCTTTTTCGTTTCTTTCTATCTGTTTACCTTGTCTTGTGTGTTTAATTTTGTTAATTTTCACTCTCTTTTTTTGTCTACAATGCCCATTCCCCTTACTCACTTATTCTTCTATTTCTATTAAATATTTATCATTCTTTCTTCATACATATTCAGATCAATATGAGCTCGAGCGGTAAGAATGCAGCACTGAACCCCAGAGAAGAAAATCGTGGTCTTCATCAGACTTACTCCCTGATAAATCGAGAAAAATTGAGGGAAAAAAATGATAAATATTCACAGTGCCAAACCTTGATTGCATGCCCACTGTTTGAAGCAGCCCAACGGAAAGATGAGAGGTTACTTTCAAATCGAAGATAAAGATCTTGTGGGTTTAGAAGTTTGCTATCATTGTCTTTGCTATAATGAGTATGTACCCAATTCTTGACAAGGCCAGATCCATCAGATGAAATACCTATTTGGTACAATGATGCATAAATAAAATTATGTGAAGTCATCCAGAAGAAAATAATAAAAACAATGAAATTCTTTTCACAAAGTCATTACATCGTAAGTTCATCAAGTGCGTACAAGAAGTGGAGGGAGTTGACTGCAGTAAGTACAGGTCCCACAATCTGAAAACACGTCTGAAAAGTACATTTCCTACGCTGGCAATTCATAGATCCTTACTAAGAATACAATTAACTTGGTGTACAGCCAATCTCTAGCTGCAAAAGAACTGGTAGAGACTGCAGTTGGCTCAGATACATTATGTACTGATACTGATATACACTCACTGGCCAAAAGTATTGCAACACACACCAAAGTTCAGTTTGGAGAACTGTGTTACAATAATTTATTTTATTTTATTTACACTACTTAAGACTTCTTGAAAGTTCCTGTGTTTTGAAGTCAATGTTCTTTTTTACTGTTCTTGCTCGGAAATTGTGTAATACACAATCGATGACATCAGATTAAATGATCATCTCACCTGTTACTGTAAAGTGCTATTTTGAGCATGTTGCAATATGTTTGGCCAGTGAGTGTAGATAGCAGTAAAGGTGCTGGAGGAGCAGAGAGATTTTCACATGAAAGTGCCTATCTTCACACACTTTTCAATGCATCAGCTGTACTATATAATACACTTATAATGAACAAAATCACATGGCATTACAGCTACCCTGGCCATCAACTTCAGATGACTTATCCTTGCAGACTGCTTAACAAATGAGCCAGTAATTTTCAATCACCGCTTTGTTCATCTTACACTAGGACACTGATTCCATGACCCGTTGAAAGTCTACTCTGATTGAGATAATGTTGCTCCTTTAACCATTAACTTTAATTAAAACATTATGTTTACTTTCTTTTCATGCACCAGTAAAAAAAATTTTTAAGTGCCAAAGATTTAACAATACTAGCCAAATCCAATTAATGTTAGGGACTACAGGTTCACTTATTTTGTATTTTGTACTTCAGAAAAAAATAATTATTTTCATTGCAAATTAGACCTAGAAGTTTGGATAACCTTTATCCTCTATGAAATGGATTATTATTGATGGGTGCAAAAATGGATGGAAAAGGAGTATCATGACCATGACAAAATAAAGCAGAAGTGTCATTCAAAAGATAATGTTGTTTCGCATTTCCTTTATTTAAATATCTTATTAATTTTATGTATTAACGAAGAATGTGTTTAATCAATTTAAATATTTACACAAAACGTTGACAATTAATAACCAATAATTTACTTTTTAAAGATGAGAAAAGATTCACAAATTGGTATTTGATGTAGGTAGGGTTAGATCCAGGGTTGCCTAAAGAGGGTGGAGCTCAAGGTAAGGAGATGGGGGATGGGAAATGAAACCCCAAAATATTGAAATGTATGGACAAGTTAGAAGTTTTTCACATGATCAATTAAATTGGAACACTACACCACGACACCATAGATCCTACCCTGGGAATAATGGGTAGAGGACGGGGGGGGGGGGGGTCAGACGTTCAGGGAGCAGTCGGGTTCAGACCTTTTATTCAAGGCAAGATTTTTTTTAACTGGTTCATTTCTTTACAATGACATCAAATATTTCCCAAATATGGAATCCCCTTTCCAAACTCTTCCCTACCTCACTGGACCGATTTGACAGATTAGGGTAGGGGAAACATAAAAAACATAGCCCATGTGAACTATTCAATTATACAAAAATCCCCATTAAAATGTACAGTTTTTTAAGAATGACCGAAAGAGGGCGCTATTTTCATGTCATAGTTCAAATGCAAATATCTGCCAAACTGGCAAGTTTTGTGAGTGTGGATTTATATAATTAGAATTTACATGTAATTATCTATTAAACTGTTTCTACGATCATGCCTGATATCCGTCAGGAAACTCAATTTCTGAATTCATTTTCATTGCACGCTCCATGGTCTAGTAGTCTGAAGTCAAGTCACATGCTGAACTTAACTCCATAGCCTGTAGTCTCTTGTCAAGTCGCACTTGGCACCACGGATGCAAGTTTTATCATGAAACTTTTCTGAAGAGGAAACCATATTTACCAAGTTCAGACTTAATTAATGTACTTTTAAACAACTTTAGGTGATGACGTCATAACATGATGAACAACGAAACACCTTGGGAACGAGCATTCTACTCACTAGACTAACATGCTCGTGCAAGTTTTTGGTGAATTAACTATTGAAGAACCTTTCAACCTTTGTAACATTAGATTTTTATGGGAATTTGTAAGTGAATGAGGAATTGTACTGCAGAAAAAATAGCTGCCTGGCTTGGCTCGTTCCTGCAATGTCTCCCCATTTTAGCTGTAATAATGGGCGTTCTATTAAGGATTAGATTTCTTAAATGTTGTTTATCATAACTGGGAGAAAGACAATAATCTGATAATAAAAAGCTCTTTAATTTATAGTACACTTAAAATATGCTCTTTATTTCTGTTAAATACAAACTTATACAATGTTAACATTTTGGATTTATTTTGCATTTTTAAACAACTTTAGGTGATGACACCATAACATGAACCCCTGAAACACCTTGAGTTTGTTTTTACAAACTCTATACCTCTAGTTGTATTTTGTGTATGTTGAGATTTGTTCAGTTGGCCCCTGCAACCGCTTACAATCGGCCTGACAACAAACTGTGTTCCACTCAGTGTTTTTTGGTTAATTTTTAGTAATAGGTAAAGGCAAGGTTTATTGGTCTCGTAAATATGTGTTTAAGAAACTGATGTTTTTCTTCCGATATTAAGTTGTCAGTGTATAAATTGCATATAGTTTCCTTCACTAAACAGATTAGGGCTATGCGTTTGGGCTGTTTCATATTTTAAGTTTGGATTTTTCCTTCATTGTACCTTCGATGTATGTCGGTAGGCGAATGTTTAATTTTAATGACAAGCGGAATGAATGTATTTGTGAGTAATCTCATTTTGTCTGAAATACAGTTTCGACTGGCGAATGATATGAGACCTTTGTGGCTTTTGGGGTGCAGGGATGAAATTTAAACTTCCTCCTTGCGCAGTTAATTCAATGTATGTCAGGCAGAGGGAGTCGAAGATTTGTGTTCTAATTTTCAGGTCGACGTCGTGATTTTTGAAGAATTGCTTGTTTTTGTGTAAAGCACTGAGGCAAGAGCTTTTACGATAGTTCAGCTCTGTTTTGGCCAGTTTTTGGCAGGTTCCAGTCAATATTTGTTCCCAGATATTTGAATGTTGAAACGTTGTTTGCTGGTTGCCCTTTGATCGTGATAACAAAGTCTGGATATGGTGATGTGAGGCAATTTATTACCATGGTTTCGCTTTTGTCACGCTCAAAACTAAACCATATTCCTCTAGTATAGACACCAAAATATCTGCAGACGTCTGTAGATCTTTTTTCGAACGACCAAAGGTGAATAAATCATCAGCGTAGCCCGCTCAGAACATCCAATTGGAGCCTCGCGTCGGAGCGACAGCTCTCATCTTTGGATCGGAGTATTCTTATGGGATATTGAATTGAATGTCAAGGCCAAGGTGTTGTTGGTTGCACTCATGTTGAAATATTGTTTGTGGACGGAGTCGAAAAAGATGTTGAAAAGGCGGGTCCTTCAACACTGCCTTGCAAGACACCAGAAGATATATGAAACTGAGGCAGACACGCTCTTATTATGCGTTGAGTTCTGCCGATTGTGCGATGATTTGAATGACCCAGTGTGCCTGTCTACGATCCCTCTCATCTTTGATTTTGGTATGAACCAAGCTGACCCTACTGCTTTAGCTTGTGCTAGTTGGGATTCCACCGTGGTGAGCCTCGACTAGAATCAGGCGCGTTATGAGTCAGAGGTTGTTGGGGATTGTGTTATATTTTCGCCAAAATGGAGGATCTGTAAACGTCTGGGGGTGGGGGATGTGCTGAATGTTTGCATTCATGACCGGGAGGGGGTTATCCTCCCCCCCCCGAAACACCGCTTAAAGCAACATTATACGTAAAATTTTGTTTTATGTTTTGATTAACAATTCAGCAGGCTCATGGGGGTGTTGAACCCTCGATGACCCCTCCCTCATTGGCTGCGTCATGCCACTGACTGAAATCATATATGTATTTATCATCTCAATTCCACTGATTATTCTGCAATATTTTTAGTTCCAATAGACGATTGTATAGGGAATTCGCCATGGATTAGGCTTTCGTTTAGCTTGGATGTCTGTTTCCAGACACAATTTCTCAAGGTGGACGGAACGATTTCTCATCTAGCGCAGTGATCAGTCTGTGAGCATAAGGGACAATCTTTATAAGCCCGTCTTGTTAATGCCTACTTCTTCATGAATGGGATAGAGGGAGCAGAGGGCGCTGTTCACATGGGAAATCTTCACCATCGATACAAACATCAAATCTCCATCGTTGCTGTTGTCTTGTGAACCAATGGTGGGAAGGAAGATTAGGTCTCCGTTGTCAGAGCTCAGCGTTAGTGTTGAGCAACGATGTCAAAATAATAGCCGCAGCAATCGTATTTAAACTAGTTTTGGAATTATGTTCTTCGATCCTGTTGCCAGCGAGGGTTTACGTGATCTGTCAGTCGCTGGGGACAATCTGTTGTACTGAAGTTAAAGATCGTATCGCCCGTATCTTTGACTATGGTCAAGGCAATTTTCAACACTTTCTTTTCATCAGAATATTGCTTTTTAACTTGAAGAAAGGATAAGAACCATGTTACGTACGAAAAATAATCGTGAGAAGCACGGAAATTATTTCAAGGCGGATCACGTCTTAAATTAATGTTGGCATTTGTTTACTGTTGTACCAAGCCTCTGACACTTATCATGTGAAGTGTTTGTTTTTCCTTACAAAAATTAATAATTAATGAATGAATAAATAAATAAATAAAATATCTATGTTCCAATGAAAATTGAAACAATCCGAAATTGCCGGTAAACACGGGCGATGCATCTTTAAGATGATGTATAAGCGCGTAGCTTAATAATCCGAAGTGACTCTGTGACGTAATTATGATTTATGGCTAACATGAATCATTTGAGACCTGGGACCCAGGAGTCAGATATACTGATGTACAACTCTTCGACAGCAGGCTAGTTGGCCGGGTAGGACACGAGAGTGTGTGAAAGGAAGATAGTGTAATCATACATGCAGCCTATCTCCAAATAGTCCAAAGGAAAAAAAAAACGTAAACGTAACACGTAACACGTAACACGTAACACGTAACACAGAATGTTCCTCAGTGTAGATAATTAAAATCTTAGGTTTTATTATGTATACAGGGCGGAAATGCTTACAACATAATGCTTGAGAAACCGGTGTATGCTTGCAAGGTTCAAAGAGCCAGTGTATGTACGTGTTCTTTTAGTGATAGAATAACCTGCAAGAAGCTTCGATGCTGCTTGTAATGGATCATCTTACCAGCAAACGCTTCCAGCCTCTGGGACAGTTGGTGTCTAACAATGAGTTCGGGAGATTGGATGGTCCTGTTTTGCCTGCAGTGTACATAACTTTCTTTAAACCGTTGATAATTTAAATAATATGCCTATGAGTAATATTGCAACGAGGAACATTCAGGTCACTGATTTTGTTGAACTGACTGGCGATGTTTTCGTTAATTATTGCATCGGTTTTGTAAAAAGAAGGACCCATTTCGGGAGCTCCAAAATGGGCCAGCAAACGTTATACTTGTTTACATACGAATGGTTTGTTGTTGTTAACAGTTCTCACCGTCAGGAAATTTCAAACAGATGACGAATAGATGCCATGGGATTCCATTTCTGTACGGTGCCAATAATCAATGTTGTTGTGTTTCTTTTCGCTAAATCAGCTAACTTGTTGTAATTAAAATGTTGTCTTACAGAATGTTGGTTTGTTTCCCCCACAGCTATGCAGCAATGTAAACAAAGATTGACTATGGGCTTGTTGTAATTAAATGTTGTCTTAAAAATTTGACTTTTTAGATCAGTGACCAATAAATTATAATTCAATTAAATATCATCTACATGTACTATTCGGAGAAACTGAACTCATCACAAATACATGTACTAAACAAGAGAGCGCTTATCTTTACCTTTGATATGAACGATCTTTTTATCAAACTCTTAGTTCGGATTTTTTTATGAATGAAAACTAACGGATCAGTATACACAACTATCGATCTGGTTGGAGCACTAAAAACAAGTTCAAAATGCTTGAAATACAAAACCAGCTAAGCAAGACACTCCTTTTTTATGGTTGAGTAATTTTGCTGATGTTTAGTTTATTTTCTTAGAAAAAATAACAAACTGACCATATGTTTGTATGAAAACAGAACCAATACCTACATCACTGGCATCTACTGAACAATTTAAAGCGCTTGGTGAAATCTGGTGCCATCAAAACTGATTCGATAGCTGGAATGGTTTTTACTATAGCTCAAATGACGCTTGGTTGCATTCATCTGACCAATAATTTTGTTCTTGCTGAGCAAATTTGTCAGTGGAGCAACAACATCCAAAAGATTCCTTCAAAATTTCCGATATTACCCAGCCATGCCGAGAAAATGCACAGCCATCATCTATGTACACTTCAGTGTTTGTCAAACCCTTGATCACATTATTCATTAAACTTTGAAACGACGCAGGCGCGTTTTTCAAACAAAAAGGGAGAACCTTATACTGATATAACCCCTGAGGAGTCACAAAAGCAGAAACTTGTTTTGCACGAGGAGTGAGAGGGACCTGCCAATATCCCTTTAACAAATCAAAAGTACTCACAAACTTAGCTTCATCAACAAGATCAATACAATCATATACTCTTGACAGTGGACATGTGTCAGATTTTGTCAAAATCTAAAAGAATCAGTTTTTGGTACCAAAATACAATGGTGAACCTAGTATTATTATCAGAACATGGCACACCCGTCATACAAGGTTCTACAAATACCCGAGTACCAGTTACTTCGTTACCTAGCAGTAGTGTTATACCATAAAGCCCTTCAGGCAAAGTGGGAATTGCACCCACGGTCATGGGACCTGAAACTAAGTCCGACTATAAATACAAACAATGGAGAGGCACATCGATAGATTCATTACATGTACCCATAATACGCACATCTATGCCAAATGAAGATCATTCGGTTAAATGAACTTCCCTTGCAATAGCACATATTGAGTTGACCCCGTATCCCTCAAAGTTACTTGGTAATTCTGTAAATCAGAATGCTCATCGAGAGACACAAATTAGTTATAAAGAGCGAAAATTCCTCTCTAAGGTCGGACAAAGACCCCTTGACTGAAAACTTGTTTGATACGGTACAGCCAGGGTTTTCAGTTGTAGGCCGAAAAAGAGAATCAGAATGGGTAAAACAAACAAATATGGAAACGTACTGCAGTTTCATTATTAAGCGTTTGAAGAAATTGTGTAAATCAGATTAAAACACTTGGTATGTAAAATTGTAATGCAGAAAACTGTTGGAAATAGAGTTGCCTGCATTTTGCTGTAAGTTTACATTTTTAGTATCCATCAGAAATACTGCAAGCTGAACGCAGCTCTAAAAACGTTTTTGAAGGAAACCTATACCACCTATATCCATATTATTACACAAACAGTACCAAGTGGGCATAACAATAGTAATTATCACTACTGTTTATCAAATGAATCATTTTGAAGATTTTAGAGTGGCTACGGAATTCGATGAATTCCGGACAAGCCCCCTAATTCTGAGCACTAAAAGAATAAGGGCACGAAACAAACAAGAGCGGCATAATTTTATCCCATCAAAATAAATATTTAAGTGTCAACAACTGGTCTGGTTTAGGCCATCTACAGAGTTTCAAAAATTGGTCTGGTTTAGGCCATCGTTGAAGAATGCCAGAACCGGCTGGTTCAAACCATCAACTTGAAGGAGATAATTACAACAGGTGTAACTCACTGCCTCTGCTGGTCAAGTTGTAGGGCCGACGCACCATGGCACTAGCTAAGCCATGGAGTGATAACGGGGTAAGGCTGATGGAGGGCGACAAACATCATATCAGCAGAGGAGAAGTAGACAGAACCTCTGGCTGACCTCGTGTTCAGATGAGTGTGAAAATATATGGGGCGAACAGGTCTTAAATAGAAGCTAAACCCAAACCCAACGCATTCCGCTTCCGTATTTGTGGTGCTAAAAGAACAATATACAACAATATGAACACTATCTTTATGTATTAAATACTCCCTGGCAGTGGTGCTCAAGACTTACAGATATTCCTTGGGTGAACCAATAATAGAAACACAGCCGAATGTCTTAAAGGAACTAATCACCATCTGTAACAGTACTTCCTGTTTGGAGTTCGAAACAATAATGTGGATGCTTTTTCACTATTTTCTCTTTTACGACCTGATAGTGATAATATAATAATAGGATTTATATAGCGCAGTTTCGACACGATACACAACGCAATTAGAAACATTGTTACAAATCATTTAATGAATGTATATCTGAATTTAACAACACATGTTGCTTATAGAATGGATTGTATTATAAGAAGAACATGTGGAAAATGTATTTTTTTTTATATTTAAAATATTGTCCCACAGTGTAACACTCAATAAAGATGGAAGATTGCCACCGAACATGTTTATATCGATGCAAGTGTTGTCTACCGATTTTCTTTCTTCTAAAATAATTGAACCTCAGCCAGGGACAAATTTGTGTTTTTGTACTATGGCAACATTCCATATTGTTTGCTTTCAGGAAATATGAGTTCATTGATGAATATTACCGATGTATATGTGCATCCTTAAAATGTTTGTTATCCTACTTCGTTTTACTGTCTCAGTAAACTATGCACCCAGAACATTTGATGGTATACAAAATGCTCACTAACGTGTCTTCAATTCTAATCGATCAGGAACCGCAACAATTTGTTTTTAAAATTAGCTGGAGTCTGACGGCGAAATAAATTAAAAGGGGGACCGGAATTCATGTTTGCTAATTGATATATTTCTTTGTATTTTCATATTTGCTGATCATTAACGCCACAACAAAATGAGCTTAACATATCAAAATGTAACCATATTCGTATTTGTTTTTAGTATTCCAATTGGGATAATGTTTGTTTAAATAAATGTATTCGTCGCAGTATCTCGCACTTGTCAATGGAGGGCAATTTATTTTATTTTAATGTTGATGCATTCAAGTATTACTGAACTGCAGACAGAACATTTATCATAGTATTTGACACATCACTTGAGGAAAATCTAAGAACATTGGTGAAAATAACAAAATAAAGGGGCTTTAATTAAATGTCAATCCCTACATTTTGTTCCTATCCTAGAAATCTGGAGAACAACAGAATCAGTAAACTTGCACCAGGAACATTTGACGGTCTACCAGGACTCTGGGAATTGTAAGTTGTAATGTCATGAATTTCTGTCACATAACATCAATCCACCAATTTCTCGTTACATAAGTTACGTCAGTCAACAAAAACAATCTGAAATCTAAAAATCATATGAAATACGAACTTTATGTTTGCCAATCTAAATATTATATATATGCATAATGATAGTTTGTTTTTAATCATTAATTACTTGTCCCACACTGTAGCACTTGTCTGTGTATAGCAGTATACCACCGAAGATTTTTAATATCGAGGTAGTCAAGGTTATTCTTTCTAGATGCAGAAAACAACCAGTAACTCATTACTCCGTGTCGTTAAAAGGACATCGGAAAATTTAATCTGAATTAACTAATTAAATACCATCAACGATAGATTAATTTTTAATTAAATATCGATTCTGGAACATGTATTCCACCATTTTACCGATTAATAAATTACAAGAAAAATAGGAACGTGTGAGAATATAGAGGCATGCTCACAACAAGCCAAATAAGGGAAAGCCTTTAACATTAACGAAAATAATATAAGAAAAACAAATCATTGTATCGACTTTGTTGTTTCACTATTCTAACAGCAATTTACTACAAAATTAAACAGTTCATCGGAACATTGATATTTTACTCGAGGAAGTGAATATAAATGCTGTAAAATTACATACTTCTATAAATAATCGTGACAAACATGGTTTTATAGTAAATATGTACCGAAATTAATTAATGATGGGTCCCGTCATACATTCTTGTTGAAGCTTTTAGTGAAATAGTATGTGACACTTTGCAAAGTATTTGTTTTCCTTTCTAAAAGGAAATTATCAATGTTCCCATGAAAATAAACATTTCCGGAAATTGCCAGTACAACACGTGCTATACATTGATTTAATTTTGCCCTACACCGACGTGTGTATAGCACTGCATGCTCAGTGCTTTCCGAGTGTCTGTGAAAAAACTACACAGGCGACTTGGGCGGGATTCGAACCCACGACCTCCTGCTTACTAGTGCACCACCGAGCTTGCCCGATGACGATTGACCAGCTGGAATCCTATATAGCAGCGGGTTCCGCGATATATATAGATTGGTGAAATGTTTGCGTCGGGAGATAAACAATTGATTTAATTTTGCCCTACACGTGCTATACATGTTTAAAAATGAGCAGATATACCGGATATACCGACCGAAACCAACAAAAACAACTAACGTTACGTAGAAACATATAATTATAGGAACAATGAAGTTGGAAGACACCAATATTGAGAAGAAACCATGGTACTTGTTCTGGTAGAAAAGATGTTTAAATCGGCAAAAATGATTGCAATTTAATGAAATGATACTTGGTTGTTCCCCTCCACTGATCAGAATTCATCCTTTCAGCCATTTGTCCCTGAGACTATAAATCCAATACAAATTCTGCTAATAACTAATCCATGACATACAGTAGTTTTCTTGCAGACCGCGCTGGTGAGAATGGATTTATCACTGAGTATCAGCAGCCCCAAATCCGTACACCTTTTCTCACCACATGTTTCAAGTTGTCTTCTTACTCTAACTACTCTTTGAAAACATTGTATTTGGATATTTTATAGACTGAATTCCCTAAACGCCACATATAGACATATTTATTTGTTTACATTGTACGGTGGACTGGACCATATTTCCCAATTTCATTTGTAAACAAATCGTAAATCTTCAAACTGATAATCTCAAATCGTTTGGTCCGTCCATTCATATCGCTAGTTTGATTTATTTGGATGTTGATCCTTTGTTTTTGATTTCGTATTGCACATGCTCTATAGTCTATAGTTTGTACTTAAAGATGTTTAAAACAGTATGGGCAAATGTGATGGGTAAATTAAATCGCACAATTATTGTTGAGTCGTGTTTTCAAATGTGTGATGTTTTTGTTGGGTAAACTTTAAGCTCTAGCTGAAAGTTGGCTATACATCGAGACATTTCGTTGGTTATTTTTGTTAGAACTTTTGGATAACTCAAATGTATTCATTGTTGGGCATTATGAGAACGATAACCTCATTGTTGGGAATATCCGCTTATCGCCAATTACAACTGTTAGTGAATAGGGAGCATGACTGGCGCTTTGGTCCAACTGCTTCGAAGCTGTTTAATTTTTAGTGTAAACCCACGCGACAGAACATGTATCATCATTGTTATTAGGTAAATAGGCCCCTAATTCTCACTAGCTTCAGTAAATATCACAATATAAAAGACACACAAACAAACTATCACATGAGTTGGGAAATTAATCAACTTCAATGCGGAGAGGGCTAAATTTAACTTAACATTTTACAAAATTTAACAAATAAACTAAAAGTATCAAATACAAAGATAAATAATAGGAACACGTAATTACACAATTAATTATCTGCGGTTCGCGCCAAAAACCTAGGCAGCGTCTGCCATCTCGAATATATCATAAACAATGCAAACTAAGGAAAATGAAACAAGAATAAGTCTTAGGAGATAACTGTTTAAACAATAAAGCACTTGTGAATCTCCTTAACATTATCAATTGTGAAATATATGAAATAAGTCTGTCTTAAGGACATTCAATATAATCGTAAGCTATGTCATCAATAATTAACAATAATTAACGAAATAATAGCAAATAATCACTAAATGAAAGTATTAATGTTAATGAAAGTGTAAATAATTTGAGTTTAGATAAATGATATTTTTGAAATATAAGTTGAAAATGATATGAAGACGAAGACATGTAAATGGATCTTCGACAGAAAACAGTGTGAAGGTGGAAGCGCGCGATAGAAATGCAATCGTAGAGGGCGCTTCCTTAATTTGAATAATAATGCAGTTGAGTAAAGAGTAAATGTAAGTATGAACTAACAAATAAACTGGGGTGTTAAATTCTCAGTTAATAATTTCTAAGCCGTCACGTATGTAATGCCGGGTTTTATTTATTCATTTATTGTTTTCTTTTGTAGGATTTTTCAGCAATGTTTCGATGAAAAATAGCAATGGGCAACATATCTTTACACAAATTAGTATTGACTTATTGACTGAAACAAACAATCTGAACCATAGAGGAAGGACTTGCTCTATGTCTGAACATACTGAACGTAGGGTAAATTAACTGGATATAATTGAGACAAAAAACATGATTGATACATGATTAACTATACATTCATTAGATAACTAATTCTCACTAGCACCAGTAAAAATCATAATATAAAAGCCAAATGAGTCAGGAAATGAATCAACTTAAATGAGGAGAAATCACAATTTTACCAAAATATGTATCGCCAGTGTTTTACGTTATTTTACCGATAATTTCCGGCAAGTGTTGTTTTAATCGGAACATTGTTAATTTTCTTTTAGAAAGGAAATCAAATACTATGAAATGAAATATTTTACAAAATCATTTTTTAGAAATTTTGTTTTACAGTCAATAAGTGCCCCAATGATTTATGAAGGGGACAAACCATAAATAATTTCGGGACATTATTTGATGTAAATCCCTGTTATCCGTCCTGAAGTAAAATGTTCCTATGAAACGGAAAATTACCGGTGATGTATCTATAAAAAGTCTCAACTGACAATACAATATCTTAACATAATAAACGTTAAGGAAATCAACTTTATATAATCGAAGGTATTTTTTTTTTAATTTATAAAAATATGATTAAACCTCAATCAGGGGCGTAGCGAAGGCATTTTCTTTGGGGTGTGGAGTCAATTTGACTGACATCAGAGTCACGTGTCTACAAAATGACAATGTTAATGTGAATATAGGAAGGATGGGTTTCTTTGAACCAAGTTTTATTGAAATATGGGTTGAAATACTTGGGGGACAGCGGCTCTCTACTTTCTTGGTAAAATTATGGTTTATTCTGTAAATGTAGAAGATAAGAATGCAAAGGAGAGAACGGTAAGATGGTCTCTTGTCTTCGGTCAACATTGGACTCATCCGTTATTTACACAATTATATTAGCAAGTCGTTTTCCAAGATGGACTCAATAAAGTCACATTTTATGGGTTGAAATAGCTCATAAATGCTCTCACAAATCCTCTTGAATGAACAGTTTCCCTGAGCCCTTAAGCGGACCCGCATCGCTCTCCACGCCGTGAGTTTGAAAAATGTCGCTGGCTTGCTTGTTTCGATTTACGCACCCCCACCACTTTCAAAATAAGTCCGCCGCTGTTGCATGCAGGCTTTTCAGGGGGGAGGGGGGGGGGACATGATCCGTCTTTATCAACACTTTTGAGTTAATGATTGGGCCCCTTGTTCAAAATTCCTGGCTACGCCTGTGATATCATGTTAAAATCCTCCTGTTATCACTAACCAAATAGAAGCATTTTTATTTAACACTTACCTGGTGTAAAGCTGATGATGCGTATCAATCTCTTCCCTAAAAATGATTGTGTCTGAGGTGTTGTCTCTTTTAGGAAAATACATTGTTTTGGATTGCAAAGACAAATTCGGGTATAACGTGTCGGCGCTCTACCAACTGGAGCCATCTATCCCCTATGTTGGCGATCCACTTCTAATCTTGTGGTTGATTTGATTATTTTAAAAAATCAATTGTTTGTTTGACTGAAGGAAATACTAACTATTTCCTAAATTTCACGTTAATATTAATATGTATTTTTTATGGTTATGAAATAAAGGATTCCTCAAAAGTGTCAGTAGCACTTTAGCTGAATAAGGCCTGTGATGAAGATCTTGAGAAGACGATTAAGAAATGTTAAGATTTAAATGTGGGAGGAAAACCCGGACAAATATTCTGTTGGAAAACCCACGTTATCAGGTTGGGACCGAAAACCCAATCCTCTCGTTTGAGTGGAATTAGAACCCGTGTCCACGGAGGTGAAAGGCGAGTAAAGTATACCACTGCGTCAACCTGATCCCCCAAACTTTCACATATTGGTTGTTTTATGTTTATATTGAATCAAACAGAGCAGTATACTTGTCAACATTCCCAGTGTTGTATACCTTCCCTAAAGCATAAAGCACTTTGCATCTCGAATATTATTTATCTTTGATTGTATACATACTGTTTGCTTACACTCCCAGTGTAAACACGTGACATGGTATCTACATTGTACCAGTCTACGATACATCAAATTAGTGACTAGATGGTGATTAAAACTCAATGTTGGGTTGCTTTAAGTTGTATCATCCGTGTTTTTCAATATTTGTACCAGTAATTTTATTTGTGATCGGAACGTTACTATTTGACTTTTTTTTTAAATGTTTAACCAAAAGTACAATAAAGGCAGAAATAATAACATCCATGGTATTACTGATGAAACAAATTTATACAATGAGCCAAAAACATGAAAACAAACTTTAAAAATCAAGTTTTGGGGACAAAATTACCAAAGAAATTGCCCAAATATCTTTCCAATAACACTTTGTATTTGCAAAAGAACATCAAATAACTAACGTCTGAGATCTGGAATCGTATCGTACAATCATCATCTCAAAGTATATGAAAATTTGTTATAAAGGAAAACTTCGTTTTCACAAGAAAATCAATTAGACCCTAGCGCAATTATTTCATTCAAGCTATTTAAAGAATCAAACATAATTATTGGTTTTAAACCTACGGTAAATAGCGATGTTGGTTATAATGCCGCGGAGTGGAATCTGGTCAGTGAAGTGGGCTTATTGTGCCATTGGCCTCTGCCATAGCCCTCTCCATGGCCTTGATTGCAGGTTTGCCGGTGGATGCACACAGAGGCGTAGCGTAGACATTTTCTTTGGGGAAGGGGGGTGGAGCCAATTTGCCGAATGACATCAGAGTTGGGGGAGGCGCAAAATGTGTGTGTTAGTAAATTTACCGATACAACTTTAATATGACCAGACAAATTTACTTGTTTCCCCCGCCCCACAGTTGCCTAGTGACCATTTATCATAACAAATAATTATACTATGACACAGTTGTTTAAGACCCAGACATTTCATACGATTTTTTTCAAGATTTTGCTTCCAACCTGTTCAGCTGTATCGAAGGAGATAGTTTCTAATCCAAAAATTAATAATAATAAATTGTTCATAATGTTGAGTAAATACTTGACTTTAAAAGAATTCGCCCACAAAATTGCCACCATGCCTCCTTGCCTTGGAAAAGTCCATTTTAGCGACGGCGTCTTCAACCAGAAACGACATAAACGAGTAATTAGCGCCCTCTGTTGACTAAACATGTCCAGTCTGTGTTGTATACATTGTACGCCGGTGCAGCAAATTCGTGTTCAGGTACTTGCCCTTGTTTTCTTTCTCTTATCATGATCTCCAAATGAAATTCAATGTGTAACTAGAGCTTAAGTGTTTGTTTGAACAAAACACTAGGTGTTCGGGGAGTAAGGTAATCACGCATCTCCTTATTGTGACATGCTTATAAACTGTCTTTTGTTTTCACCTATACTGCAAATAATTAAAAAATAATTTATAAAATTTGAAAACAAATTCTACATTGATTTTTACATTTTCAAGGTTGTACACATGATTGGCAAAATGTCTGGTAGCTGCATCCATATTACAGAATTACAACCTAAATATCAGATGCCATTTTGTACATAAATTGTTAGACATTGAAATAATCAAAGAGTTGTATGGGTGCTTGTAAATTTTAACTGTCTGTTGGGTTTCATGACTTGACTTTTGTGGTTACACACCCCACACCCCCACAATCGATTGAAACCACTTTGTTGACCTGTTTAACCTACTTGTAACCAATCTAGAAATTAGTGTACATGGTCTTTACGCATGTAACAAGTGAAATGACTTCAGTGTAAATGAACCCAACCATGATCCTTTGTTGACAAATAAAACAGAATCAATCTGCATTTATAATAAAATGTACGCTCTGTATGTACGATTTAGTGACAGTTCAGAATGGGTGACATTCAGAGGTTATCATTGGAATCGGTAATTTTGGAATAAAATGTCTGCCCCTCCCCAAGTTCTTGGTGATGGCATACTGCCACTGGTGATGAACCAACACATTTGTTTTCTAAAATTCTTTTGGTCTATCATTGCAGCACTATAGAATCCAAGAACTAGGGAAGGGGAGGGCAAATGCAAGCAATAAAAGTATAAGGGGCCCAAATTACCAATTCCATTGACTGACGACTGGTGCTTCATTATGTCAAAAATCACACCCAGCATCAATTCTGCATATCTGAAGTTGCAAGATGTTGAAAATAGGGTAAGGGCTTAGATTTAAATAAATGTTTAACTGACATGGATTGGAAAGGTACACCCCTTCTCTTGGACTGAAATGCCAGTACTGCTATAGCAAAAATAATAACAAATTATACTAAACCTTCATTTTTTCTTTTTATAGATTGGAATTTTGAATTGGAAAATGAAGACGCATTCATTTAGAAACTACATATTTCATATCTTTTAGCTTGTTTGATTTGTGGGCAATGACAGAAATTTTCAATATAAACGACTTTTTTCAGTCCTAAAATACGGGTCGTGCTTACGTGAATTATTACAGTGCGCGACTAGTCTGCATCATGTGTGTGCATAGTCGCATTATAGCGTACGTATGTACCGTACACACATACATACAAATCGTGACAATATTGAGCAGAGTAATAATCACAGTACATACTGTATATACAACACACACGTTGAGTACATGTATTTTACATACAATACATCTCACGTTAATGAACAGTTCTTTCATTGTTGCATCAAATATCTAGAAAATCTTTCATTTGTCAAGTAGTTCAGGGCTATTTACTTACACTTTGGGGTCCATGATTGATTTATAGGTTTTAGATTTACCATTGTTGTAACTTCCCTTTACAGCAATTTCATGGTACAGTTTACACATACACAAATAAGTCATGGGAGTACTTTTGGATTCACATCTTCTTACATTTATTTCAATTTTCTTTTCCTAACTTTCAGTTCTTTTTTTTTTACTATCACAAAATAGTAATTTTTTAAAAGGAATCACAGCTCTATAATATTTTCTGGCAACATTGTCACATATTAATTTTGAAATGTTTGGTAGAGATGGCAATCTTTATATTCACATGTCATATCTGTCTTTGTTTACCTCAGTCTAGTCTGCAGTCTTTATGCGAACATAACTTTCAGGTACTGAACAGTGCATAAAAACCCTTTATTTTCAAATAATACATCATAAATTAACCTGGCTATGCAAGTTTAATCACATTGCGCTTACGTTTTTGATACCACAAAAGTTATTTCACCCAGCCCACACAAAACAAGTTCATGGGTATAACTATAAACCACAGCACTGATATTGGGCCTAGGTGAGTACACAGAAAATATTTTCAAGAATATTTTGAATGATAACAATGATGTACTGATGAACAGTGTTTAGCTCCAAAAGGACGAGATTAACTTGAATGTCATAGGCATTGATTTAGGACAGGTTTAGTTCAAATGTTTGCAGATGTACGCGACATCAGATTTATCATTCACATCCTCTTTTTACAGAAATCCCGCGCAATAGTACGGATATTGTTCAGTTTTTCCTACACTCAAGATATTACAATTGTTCAACTCCTTGACTCCATGCTGTTTTGACACAGACATTGTACTCCTGATTTACTGAATTTACTGAAGTTTCTCTCGAATCAACATTGGCCCAAAGCTACATTTACATGTATGTACACTCCTCAAAATAAAATAAGGGTAAAAGTATTTTGTGAAAAATGTTGACCAAGTAAGGACATAGAAACATTTTTAGTAAGGGTAATAAAAGAGCTGTTTGCTGCAACATTTTAAGCACTTTTCACATGGTTTGCATGTCTATTGGCTTAGAAACTGACAGATCATGTGACAAGACACAAAATGCTGATAACAGGTTCATGATGTCGCAATCAAGTTTGGCACATCTGCTTTATTTTTCTTCAAGACTTAATGAGATTCCCAGTAATTCCAACCTTCCCGAATCTTCCGGGAGTCTCCCGGATTTGAGTGTAAACCCGGTCTCCCGGATCGGATGAAAACCCCGGAATCGTAAAAAATCATAACAAATGCTGTTTATCAAGATAAATACAAAATAGTTTAAACTTAAGTTCAAACTTGCGCAAACCTTCGCCTGTGCAGTGGAAAGGTCGTCGATATTTCACCTCCTATCGCTACGATTCCTTCCTTCAGGTGGAGGACCTGGCAACGCCCTCAACGTTGAAAATAATCCATTTGCCTGTCTTGACCGACGCGGTCAGTCTGAAGCTCCGTCATCTAAAACCAATGAACGTCGGGTGTGTACACGACGGTGTGTGCATGTGCATGCAACCAATGTGTGGAATCATGGAGGAATCGAGCTCCATGCCATGGAGCAAGTGTTGTAATTAAAAACGCGGACCCTACACATCCCACCTGGACCCATTCACGCACATAAATCCCGTCATAAATCAATGACAATATTTGCTATTTTTAACGCATCATATAAAATAAAATAAGAAAACATGCTTAACTATTGAATTACTTACTGTTACGTTTTCAGTGCTGATAGAGAGAGCATTTCAACGATAACATTGTTTTTTAATTTTTTTAAACAACGGTTATCACCTCTTTAAAAATGGAGGTACCCAAAACGAGCCACATGATGTCGCAATAACCATTCCTCTCCTCCACAATGTATCACATTGTATCACAATTTCAACACAAGGTCACAAGGTGAAATCTGAGACAACGCACTCATCATACGCAATTTTGATGTACAGAAACCCCCAAATCGCGGCCGGTTTGCGGTGGTGCCACGCCTGGTGCAGTCAGGTTGTCTGTGCTCTTTTAAGCACCTGCGCACGCCAACGTAACACCACCGCGTAGATATGAAATCTTTTATTCTATATTATCTATGCACCACCGCAGATGGCTTTCTATTTGGTTGCGCGATGGTCGCGCGGCTAAAAACTTGATGCGCGATCACCGAGGCATCAAGATTGCAACTTGTCGCTGGCGGTGTTCGAC
>CM055817.1:8425168-8491407 GCA_029582265.1 Zoroaster sp. YZ-2022 | reverse complement strand
TTTCCCGTCAATTTCGGCAAATAAGCAGCCAATTTAAAACACCGCGTCATTCTGTTTCGAAATTGAATGCTGCTCAAAATCATCATTCAATTTCGTTTTATGAGTAGGCAATAGTACTCTTGCGTCATGCGATTTAAACAAAATAATCATCCAATTTAACAACATTATGGAGCTTTTTGCGGCGCGTATTTGGTCATTTAAATCCATTGACGGGCAGGCATTTTTGGAATTTGTGCAACTTAATTGACGCTTTGGTAAAATTCATTCAACTTTGCTTTCCCATAGATTTTGTAATGGAAAAATAAGAAACCAGGATAAACAATCATACATACACACTCAAAACAATAAAACAGGTTAATGAAACAGTCCAATAAAACATAACGTTTCCAAAATACAGAATCAGGCCCAGGTCAGAAAACCAATAGATTCTAATCAGAGAATAAACAAAACAAAGTATGATAAAAAAGGACCGATATGCACTATAATATGTACGAGAAACACACATGAATAAAGAAAACAAAATTAAGTTTGAATAAAAGTAAACATATGAAATATTATGTGCATTACTAAAAAAGAAAACGACGTAGGCCCTATATGCTAAATATAATGCTAAATAAATTCGTATGCCTGAAAATAAAATTGAATGCTTGAATTCTTAATTCGAGACACAGTAGCAATTGGAGAGGCAAAATCGCTTTAAATATGAATGTTTGAAAGTGAAATTGGCTGCTTATTTGCCGAAATTGACCGCGAAAATCTATAATTCCCATTTTGCGAAATTGATTGCCTGTATAAAACGAAATTGAAAATGAAACTCGAGTACAAATCCTCATTCAAGACAATGTGGCGAAATTGAATGACAGATGTGCACCACTAAAATGAATGACCCAAATCCAAAATGTAACATCTGAAACAAAATTGAATGTCTAAATTCATATTTCAAACTGTGGTTGGGCAACAGGATTAGCAAAATCGCTTTAATACGGACGCAAGAAAATGAATTTGAATGCTAAATTAACGAACTTGTCCGGGAAACCCTATATACAAAACCACACTTCCAGGCTAGTGGTTTCAACAGAAAATTGAATAATAGTACATCAGGTAATGAGGCAAAGCCTAGCACTGATAAATCTGGTAAGGGTGGAAAACCTGCATTCAAGAAGTTGTCACCAAGAGTGACCCGGTGTGTGACCACTGTCAAAGGACGAGTCACACTAAATCAAAACCAAACTCAGCCTTTGTACGCAATCTCCTTCAAAAGACATCTTACGAGCTATCATATGCCCCTGTTGGTTGAGATGCTAGTAAGATGCTAGTAGCTTATTGTGACTTCATATAATGAGGGTGAGGCGTCGTCGTGTTCATATGGTGGAGCTGACAAGCCAGTTGTCGTCCTGCGGGATACTGGGACGACATAGTCACTGATTTGATTCAACGTATTGCGGGTGGTTTTATGCTGTCCCACTCCATAAGGTAATTTTAAAGAGTGAGTAGGTCACCGGGCCTGTGACGGTAGGAATCGTTCCTAGTTTGCCGATGAAAGGTGTTAGTTTTCTGCTAGGAAATGAAGTTACGGTAGATAATGTATCAGCATCTCCCATTGTTTATGATGAACCTGTTTATGAGCAAGGAACTCGAGTCAAAGCCTAGAGGAAGAATATCCTGGAATTTTCCCGGCGTATGTTGTGACAAGATCCTAGAAAACGAGATAAGAGCAAGACGATGCAGAGTGTATGACTTTAGACCATCCCAATAAATCTTGGGTACCAGGCGAAGTGACCAGAGTCTGCAAGGAACCTCGGTCATATGAGGTCAAAACGCCCAATGAAACCACTCTGAGGCGCAATAGTGCACATTTGCGTGACATGCGTATCCCTCTGACTCTGCGCACAGCTAAGCAGGCAGTCGCCTCTACACATTTTTGCACCATTTGTGAACAATTTTCTTCACCTCACTCCTGTGACTGGAAACAAGAACTATTATGTGAAACTACTACAGCATTCATACAGGAACAACTCCATATCTACAGCAACTGGATGTTTGTCAACATGCCTATGTATTGTTGACTATGAATGACACAGGATACGACATCATTATGGACTTCACTTTAATAAATCTTTATTACACCTTGTTCAAATATTTTCAAAAAAGGGGGGGGGTGTAGTGATATGCGTTACATGCAATGTGAGCGCATGCGCACTAGGGGTTGCTGCCAGTTTCCCTCTTGTGTGTTGCAATAAATGTATACCAAGGTCCACTAGATCTATCGCTTCCTTTACCGATTATTTGTACCTCATGCCATGCTACTATAAGCGTATCAGTAAGTGATCACAATAAATAACTACTGAATTAAGTCTTTTAGCCGTATGTAAGTACACAATGATATTTGTATTATTGTATCATTGATAGACTGCTAGTAGCAGTTTCATTCACACGTATCTTCCGCAAAACCTTTGGTGATGGTACTGTGCCATCTGCCTGGAAGTGCTCACAAGTAATACTTATTCCAAAATCTGTCTCACCAAGTGATCCTCAGAACTACCGACCAATAGCCCTTCTGTCAGTCAATGATTGTAAATAAGGCTCTCCTGACATACTGTCTTACTAATGGTCTCCTTCCTCATCTACAGTTCAGCTTCCTACCTAAGAGATCCACTAATGATGCACTTATTTTCATCGCACAACAAATTCAAGATAATCTTGATAAAGGTTTTGAATCACGACTCATTGCTCTTGATCTGTCTGAGTGAAGCATTTGATGAAGTATGGCATACGGGTCTTCTTGCCAAATTGCAGGATTGTGGGATAACTGGTCATTTACTCCGTCCGTTAGTTCAAAAACAGATTTCAGCAAGTTTCTGTTGGAGGCTGTACCCTTTTCTCTGCAGTTACATCACCTGGTGAGAGAATATATTGTGCAGCATCTTGGAAGCTTAGGTTCATTGCATCTAAAACTCAGTCTATCATCACATCTCGGTAAAGGACTACAAACCATCTGAATCCTCAACAAACATTCCTTGAGGAGCAACTAAGTGACGTGGCCTCCATCAAGATCTTGGGATCACATTACGTGCCAAACTCACCTTGACACAACACATCTTAGCTATGACTACTTGTATGAAATATTGGAATGATGAGGAAAGCAAAGTGGAACAACCTCAATAGTAGACCCACAACCACTATTCACAAGTCTTTCATCAGACCCAGTTTGGAGTACTGTTGCCCAATTTGGGGAACAGCAGCACAATCAAACGAAAGGATTTTAGACAGTCTTCAAAATAAAGCCATCTCATCTCTTCCACTTAATCTTCACGACGCACTTTGTATCCAATCTCTAACGCATCGTAGACAAGTTGATGGTCTCACAGTCTTCCGCAAAATGCAGTGCTCTCATCCACTGGACAGTCGACAATCTTAAACTACCTCATCTTCAAGCATACCGTTCTACCAGGCAGTCATCTGCATCCTATCAACATACAGTTATTATTCCAAAATCTAGAACCTCTAACATCAGAGGTCTTTTTTTAAAGCTTTTTATGCCAGGCTCTGAAACTCAATTTTTACCTACTTCTGTTGTGGACGTTCCATCTGGTCAGTCCTATATGGTCAAATCTAAATGTTCATCACCATCTGATTAACCCTATCAAGCCTGGGCTTTTCTTTCGTTCTCAGACCTGGGGAGGGGCTCATTGTGCCCCCTCCCCTCCGTATTTTCTGCATTCAACAGCCGATGTTCATGAAACTTCGTAAGCGATCTATCGAATGAGGCCATGAAAACTTCCATAGGTCAACGTTAGGCAGTGGCGTAACTATGGGGCGCAGGGGGCGTCCACACTTGCGTGCGTGGTCTTCTATCGTGCATTGTGTTCCATGTTGCTGTGTGGGTCTTAACTAAAGGCTATTCTCTGGCCGGCCCAGGGTCGATGTCGTAGAGGTTGGCCGTTAGGATTTTGGCAGAAAGTAACCAATTAGCCAACAGCAGGGACACAGTGATCACACTATTCATGTAAGCCTCCCAGGAAATTGTCTTATTTTAACCAATCACGCCACGAAACATGTCCGTTACAAGAAAGAAAATGGATCTGTAATACTCGGAGTAAAGGTCCATGTTCCGGGTGAGTATTGTTAATATTTGTTTAGTAAGCCAATCTTAAAATAACGGCAGAGTCAGGACCTAGCCTCCAACACAATGTAGGTTTGTGTGTAACTGTAAAGTTTTACTATATTTCAGCATTAGCAATGGGCAAATCTGTAATATTTAGGACATTACATCATGATGATATTACCATCACTGCATTTGCGCTTCTCATAGAAGGCTAACCAATTTGATTTTATAGCCTACTTACAAATGAGGGCCCATATATACCGCCCCATTCGAAATACACAGCTTTAAGTAGCGACTACTCGAATAAGGGTTCCACTAACCCCCTCTCTTCCCTCAATTCCTGGTTGACTTGAAATAGCCACTGCTCGAATGAAAACTCCGCCCAATCACCTCCCTCCCCTCGACTCCTGGTTGATTTTATTCACTGCTCGAATGAGGGTTCCACTAATGCCCCCTCAATTCCTTTCTGGCCTTACATAGTCACTGGTCGAACGAGGGTTCCATTAATTCCCTCCCTTCCCTCAAATCCTGGTTGATTTTAAATAATCACTGCTTCAATGAGGGTTCCACTCCCCTCCTTTCCATCAAATCCTGGTTGGTTTTAAACAGACACTGTTCGAATGAAGGTTCCACTAATCCCCTCTAAATTCCTGGCTGGCTTTAAATAGTCACTGTTCGAATGACAGTTCTTACCAAGCCTCCCTCTCCAAGAATTCAACAAAAATCAATCACCTTTCCTTGACCTAAACTGTATAGGATTCCCTTTCATAGCCCCTATATACTAACTTTATTTCTGACTAATTCTTTTTTAGTTTGAAACATTTTGTTTGGGGGCATGAAATTACTTTTGCTATTTTGTAATACACAAAATTAAATTGATTTCAAAAATATATATTCACAACAATCAACTAATATTCTCTCAGATATTCTTGTTTTTATCCAACAACATTTCAGGGATTGAGTATGAGCTCAAGGACAATGTGAACTGGAGCGTTTGAGACGAAGGATGAAGCATTGTTAAAGTAAGTTAATTTGCCCTTTACAAGGAAAATGTCACAATATATTTTATTATGTGTCTTCCGCAATACATATTTTCACAAGCGAACTGTGTAAGGTTAAATATTTATTGTGTGTGGATACAGTTCTTATCAAATTATACTTTCTATTATTATTTTATCGTCAGAATGTTACCACAGAAGCATTAACCACAAAAAGCAGACGGGATAGAACTGGTCACCTGCCTTAAAACTTGTCCATCGGTATAAATAATCTATAGTTGGATCAATGAAGTAAATATTTATAATTTGTTATTTTTTTTTTAAATTTAACCTACAAAGTGGGAAATTTGTGCATGTATATTATATGTAATTATTGTATATCAAGACAAAAAGCATCTTGGTTTTTTAGAAAATACTGCTGATTGTAAAAAAAAAATCTTCCCCAAAAAAGAAGAAGTTTAATTTGGTTTTTGTTGTCACGTAGTCAAATATTGGGTTGCAGGTACATTTTAAATGATGAAAATGTTAGCAAAATAGTATACAGTAAATTTTGATTACTGGTGTGATGTTAAATTTCTTGCTTAGAAAGTATGCACCTTTTGTTTGGAACATGTGTAAACCTTAAACTACCTTCTTTTGATATGTTTTCGTTATATTTATTTAGTAACATGATTGCAGAGCAAACTGCCTGTTTATGAAGTTGATGTTCTTTATTATTACTTATGATTACTGTGTGGCTATAACGTTAGATCCCCAGTAGTTCTGAACCGTATAACAGAAAAAAAAGTTGTCATAACTAGGCATTTTGTGACAACCATTGCTGCCAATATTTAGCCCAAGTTGTGGTACCTCTCAAGTCTCTCTATTAACTGGTCTGCGCAGACTCAGTGGCGGATCAGTGGCACCACCCGCATCGCCATAAATTTGCCAATAGGTTTGTCCCATGCAGGGCCGGGGTGTCCTCTCCCCTCCCTTAGCAACATATTTGTGGGTAGTGAATAGGTTTGTCCCATGCAGGGCCGGGGTGTCCTCTCCCCTCCTTTAGCAACATTTTTTGGGGTAGTAAAATTTCGAAAATTTAAAGCAATACAACGATTACACAAATTACAGACGAAAAGACGCACTTAGAAATCTGCCACTGAGCCATATATGGATAGTTGATGGATGTACTTTACTCTGTCTCATTGGTATCGTTAAAAGGTTCTTAGATGTTCCGTCATAACTATGTTATTATTTGCATTTAATGCAGCCTAATTGAATTCTGTAATACACCCTGAACTCCGCTTTGGAATCAAACTAAATTGGATGACAAAATTTTATAGCGATTAATCATTGCAAACATTATTATGAAATTTCACTCATTTGGAATGGAAATTTTGCTGGTAGATGACAGCGTAAAGTAAAAATTGCCTATTTATTTATGAGATGTTAACGGAAAGACAACATAAAGACGTGCTGGGAAATGTTACATTCGTCACCAAGCCACATATGACTGCTGAAACATGAAATATTGCGGATATAATTTGTGTGAATTAGGTTACTAATTTAGAATGGAGCAATGCGGAAATATATTGGTACGGATTGAGAAGGGAAACTTTGTGGAAATAAGTCAATAAAAGCTTGCTTAAATATTACGTATGAACAATGCACTCATATAAACTGGAAACAATGCGGAAATACAACACGGAATGGGTTCCTAATTAGAATGAAAAAGCTGCGAATATATGTTGTTGAAATGTTGCTGATAAAACATGGAAACAGTGTGGAAATATAATGCGGAAAGGGTTCAATTTTTTTTTAAAGATAGCTGAGATGTGCTGGAAAATGTTACAGCCGTCACATATCCGCATGGAAACATTGCGGAAATAAATTGCGGAAAGGGTTCTTAATTACGGATAGATGATAACGTAAATATTGATGAAATGTTTCCTATTTGATTCTAAAATAGTTACGGTAGATAGTTTAAATTTGCGGGAAATGTTATTGCCGTCATCTGTATCCGCATAATGTGAAAAGATTTTAATTTCTTTCGTCGAAAAGGATGCTGTAATATTTTAGAAATGTAATCGGCTTAAAAACCTATACATGTTTTCTGTGCTGTAGTAGGGCTATCAATCTTCCACTCGAGAAGTCAGCTATCGAAGAGCACTCACATCAAGGATCAAATCGACTGGCAGTCAGCTCAACTCATCACACCTATCAACACATAGCATCCCAGACATATCAAGCATAACACCGTTCCCCAAGACGTCGGCTTCTACCTCAGCGATATTTGGCGACCCCTACTACAGATATCCAAAGTCAATATCCCACCCCAGACCAAGGGAACTCTTACATCCTAAAGCCGTGTTCGCATTGGACTTAATTTTAAGGTAACTTACCGCGAATAATTGTCAACATTCCGTAATGTTATGTTAACAATGTTCGCACTTATTTCGATTATTTCGAGCCGCGGTAACTTAACGTAGCCGCGGTAGCTGGACGAGGGAAATCTCGAGAGGGCCGCTCTTAATTGCCGCAGCTCACTCAGGAAGTCACGTGTTGGATTGGATTTTTCGGTGTTGTTTAGTTAACAATGTTAACTTATCGTGACTCGATTCGGCCTGTTAAGTTGACAATTTTGCCGCAGTAAGTTAACAGTCGCAGAAGATTACCGTCCGTCCGCACTGGACTTAATATTGTTAAGTTGACAAGAAGTCGCTCAAACGTAACCAAAAAAGTCCAATGCGAACATGGCTTAAGTCATCCACCCTGATTCAGTGAACTGATTCAGTTCCGTCTGAACACACTCCTCTCCCCCATTCCAATGACCCCGGTTCCACTGACTCCCGCCTGCGCGCTTTAACGCGCTACTGGGCGCTACTAATCCTCCAGCATCTAGAATTATCGCCAATCCTCCAACAGCCTACTTAAGCAACAACTTATCCAAGGTTCCGGCATTCTCCTGAAGAAGATCAGAGCATAATGATCGAAACGTCGAGATGTAACATCTGGTTCTTTTCAGAACTAATTACTACTCGATTTGAGAATTTCACACGGTGTCACCGCAAACAGTCTATGCTTCCTATTCACCATGCAAAGCGTCAAATATTAATATTAGTTGTTAGCACTTGCTCGCAGCTAATACCAAGGTAATCCTTGTTTTGGTTCAGAGCTTCCTTGCCTGCCAACATTCAGAGCTTCCTTGCCTGCAGTTGGTAGTTTCCAATGGGTTTAATTATGCAACAGTGTTGCGTATTATGGTTTAATAATATTATGATAACCGTGATTTGTGCTTTACCATTAGCTGTTCTCTCATCACTTAATTTTTGAGCAATCCACAACACCACAAGCGTAGTATGTCTGGGCTCATCATTTCATAGGACCTTAGTCCAATGGGCGTCCCGGTATGGCAACGTTTTCACTTTGTAAAACTATACCCAGCGCGGCAACAATTACCTAGACGGATTGGGAATTATTATTGTTGCAGTTGGACGACGGTTGTGTACTTGGCTTGGACTATAGCAAGGACAAATGCGACGGACAGTGGACTATAGTCAGATTATAGTCAAATTATTTTAAAAGATTGACAGGTACAATACAGATTATTTACAAAAGTTGTTTGCAGGTCGCTAATTAAAGTTCTTTACATGAAATGATTTTCCAATATATTTTGATATGATTATGATCAAATTTAGTCTGGATGAACAAAACAGTTAAATGTCAAACAATTATCGGTACAAGTTTTATATTTGAGCAATCTAGCATGTCTACTTACAAGGAGTGTACACCATTGATAAAACGAAAGAAATTACCTGCATCCTTTATAAGAAAAAAAATCAGCCCATTTCATTGTGTCATTAACAATGAAAATAGTAAAAAATATATGTGATAATGTCTTTTTATTTATTTGTTCAGAAAGTGATAATATATTAAACAGAATAACATCACAAGGTGTTGAGTAGCACCATTACCATATTACAAGCAAGTAAACTTTTTGATCCTGTACACTCCATTTAATTCAAAAGGCATTTTTTAATTCTCACTTTTGTTCACGGTCAACAACGAACACATATAAATGGCGACACTGACGTGGCTAAGATAGACAATCATTTTAAATTGGTCCACACACACGGCCTCGGCCAATTTCGGAATCCGAGTCAGATAATCGAAAGAGCCTCAAAGGTTGCAGAAGAGCTCCTTCAAGAGAATCTATTAGATGCACAGGCGACTACAGGCCAAGATGACCAGCTGCTTGAAAATTTCGAATAGTTGTATGCAGAAGATGCACTAACTTCTGCGGAAATAAATGATAACCCGGCGAAGGTTGTGGACAAAATGTCCCACCACAAACTGCCTGATGACTGACAAGGCAGCAGACAAAGTCAAGACACTCCAAAGACCGACCAATGTCAAGAATTTGAAGTACACACAGTTAAACCCGGAGGTATGGAACCCTCTGCTGAAGGCACGGTCACAGGACATGCACAGTTTCAGCAAGTGCAACAAGCACTGTGCATTGGCGAAGGTCATTGTGCCAATAGTCAGTGTGATATACTAACTGACTCGGCTGACTGGATAAGACCCCAATATAAAAGGTGAAATCACCAAACTGCTTGATGTTGTGGCGGTGATTGGGCGCGCCATCCATAGAGTTGAATATGTGAAGACGTGAAATGATCAAACCTGACATTAATATAGACAGTGAGGCGCTCTGTGCTCCGTAACTGGATTCTTGTTTAGGGACAATTTACTCACAACAATGTAAATCTTTACAGCATACAAACAAAGTTGGGCATCAAGTTGGGTTTTTGGCCTTTCGGGGATCGGACAAGTACGATCAAAGAAGATCAGGATACCTATGCTCCAACCAACTCAGGCAGCATTACAACAGACACCGGGTTTCTCGGTGGAACACCAAACCACGGCGACCTGTGGAAACAACGCAGTAGAGTTGCCTAAAACCACATTGTTGAGTAACTGCATCCAGTCTAGCACAACTGCACAGGTAGATTAGCACAATCTGTAGCCAAATGGCAAGCATTAACTTCAGATAGGTGGGTTTTAGATGCAATTATAGCATTCCAATTATTCACACCTAAACCAAAATAATTCATTTTCTACATGAGATACTGAAATTATCTCGGAAGAAATTAAGAAGTTCTCCTAAAAGGAGCTAACTAACATTGCTGGTGATTTTTGCTTTTTGCATTCAGTCTAAAAAGGACCAAATCATCAATCTTTGTGAATTGAATAAATTTGTTGCTTATTTCCATTGGAAATTCCAAAATGGAAACAATCTAGTTCGCACTTCAATGAATTCGGTCAATATGCTTCATGACATAATTATATCGACTTGTAAAACTTGCAGTACCCACTGTCAAAGATGATGGAACATTTTTGCGTTTTTAATGGCAAAACAAATTGTTCGAATTTACCTGCTTACCGTTTGGGTTACCTTTTGTCCCAAGGGTTTTCACCTCCCCCAAATGTTTTTTTTATTATAATAAAGAAGCTTTTAATTGCCTTTTTTAAGACAAAGAGGCTATGAGTTATGTCATTGCATTGACGACTCGTTGTTGATAGGTTCAACGGTTACGGAGTGCAGTACTAATGCTAATGCTCGATTAGCCCTCACACACAAGAGCTACAAAATGGAAATGGTTATGGCCATTAGTACGACTCAATGTCCAAACAATTTGTGATGTTGCTCTAAAGTAATAGAGTTGTTGCTCTCTTGAGAGTAGCTGTACCTTATAGCAAATTATTGTATAAAAAAAATTAAAAAATGCAACTTTAACTGAAAATGGCAACCAGTTTAAGCCACAAATGTCTCTGTCTGACCGGGTAAAGTCAGATTTAAATTGGTGACTTGCTGAACACCACCCATAGTGCCCCAATTCACAGAAACAAGCCCGATTTCATTATCCACACTGATACAGCTACTATGGGCTTGGGTGCCCAGTGTAAAGTACATGTATTGGGTGGACAATGATCAGTTGATAAGGCTGTTTACCATGTCAATTATCTTGAGTTACAAACCTGCGTTTTTTGCTTTACAGTCCCTTTCCAATGAGCACAGGGACATTCATGTAATTCTGAAAATCAGACAATAGAAGAACCGTGTCATATATTCAGAACTATCATTACAAAATGCCTAGTCTCATTTTACACGCTGCGTGTAAACTATACTTACACAGCGCGCTCCAGTGTTAACACACAGGGCATAATTATAGATAATTATAACAATAATATTTTTGTTATTGTTTTCTGGCTTCTGTAACATTGCAGACAAATATAAAGTCCTGAACAATATAAACAACTCTTTCTATTATAACACGTGATACTTTTGTATAAATATCAGCTACCAAGTCTTAAAAGCTACAATGCCGTATGCGCTATAACTTACGCAGAATGAGAACCAAAAGTTTGGTAAAACCCATTTTTCCAAATTCTCATTTTCTACTGTCAAATAACAGAACATGGAGTTGTCCACTTCCCCCCAGAACGGAGGACAGGGACAGTCTAATCGGGCAGAAAGTGAGACTTTCTGTGTGTATAAAATGTAATGTGGCGGCACACATTCCCTTCAGTTAAATGAACTACCAATTGAAAATGATGCATGGTGCATGACCTGGCAAATATGGTTATGTGTGTCTTACACGCATGCGGTCAGTAACATGTATGCTGATACATATCGAATAGGAATTGCAGATTTTCCAACAAATTATTGGTAAATTCATGACACCAAATATTGACATATTTGCGTCAAGAATAAACCATTAGATTCATCCACATAATTATCTATCTTGGAATCCTGATCCATGCGCATTTCATAATGATGCCTTTACACTAGCCTGGTCAAACAATAAAGTCATTGCATTTCCCCAGTTGGTTTTCAAAGATGCTCAAATTGACCAGTGATATTGACTCAAGGAGCTGATTTACTTTCACTTCCTTCCTCAGGCAGACTTCACCAATGGCGAGATCAT
The DNA here is from genome assembly GCA_029582265.1 of Zoroaster sp. YZ-2022. Taxonomy (NCBI): domain Eukaryota; kingdom Metazoa; phylum Echinodermata; class Asteroidea; order Forcipulatida; family Zoroasteridae; genus Zoroaster; species Zoroaster sp. YZ-2022. Next base: position 8,479,333 of record CM055817.1, on the reverse strand, counting down.
CTCCTACTGATGGCCTGCCATTTGTCAGGGAAAACCTGCGACGTCAAGCAAGTTCATCAGCCAATTTACCGATCATTAATCTGTTCCGTGCTCTGTTAGAAAATAATCCACTTTGAGGATCTGTAGCTGCGATTCCTGAATGATTTGACGAAGGAAACAGCTACATCACCCTGAAAACACTACGCAGTGCACTGTCAGAAATTGTAGCCTCATAGATGGGTGTCACCCACTGATTAAAATATTCATGACAGGCATATTCAATATGAGACCCAGTATTTCCAGATACACATTTACATGGGACGTTAGTATCCTTGTGATAGGTTAGTATTTAAAAAAAAGATGATACAGCTGGTTGTTGCTTTGATTTTTGAACAGAGATGTCAAACCATGTCTTACTTGATTTATATCATGTTACTGTGACAACTAAAAAGTTAATGTTTGTTGTTTCTAAATGGACAAAAGACAAGTAAAATCGGCAAACCACCTATTACTGTGGTGCTGTACAGGTATCCTCATGATAAACTGATAAACTGATAAACATAGAGACACACACTATCTTAATACAAAACCTTTGTGAAGTCAGCAAAGGAGTTTATTCATAAGTGAAGTGATGTTGCCCCACACATTGCAAGTAAGATCTGAGACAATATCTCGTTTGATCAAAACTACTCTGTATGATGCAGGTATCAATACAGGTATATTGAAGGCACATAAGTACTTGACAATTGAACATTGTGTTTCTTTATGAAGAAACTAAGATTAAAACTTGCGAAGTATTGTATGAATAAATTATGTGACGTAACCATGGTTGATTGTGTGTTGCCTGAAGTACGAAGTGGGAAGTGATGACGAGGTATAATTAAGCAAAACATAAACGAAAGAAGTGAAGTTTGATTGGAATTCTACCGAGTTTATCAGTGACACAGGAAGACGTTCCCATCACAATTTGACTAATCACTAACAGATGGAGGATTTATAACCAAACTCGCCCATATTCATGCTTGGTGACTTGAACCATTGCAATCTAGACGGAAGCTTGCCCCATTATTTTCAGTTATTTTGGGTAGGTATGGATGTAGCCTTAGTTAAAATCGATCATGAGAAATTGAACTTATGTCCTGTTCTCTTCCGAAAATCTTAACATCCCATGTTGCTACGCTTTTGGTGTGACATATTCCGGGCCCAATTATTATTATGAGTTGGGTTGAGTGTTTACGATGTACTAGCGTTTTAGTTCATGTATTTAACTTTATTGAAATGCATATTGTAATGTTATTGTATGTATAGTTTTACCATCAAATTTCCATTTTCTGTTTTATTATTGTGATACATTGGGTTAGGCAAATTATATGCGTTATACAATTCATAATTCGCAGTAGTTCATCGTGGGGCACTTAGCCATTTTCTTTTAGCATTTTTAACAATAGTTTATTTGTTTAATCCATCTTTGTATTGAATTGTTATTTATTAAATGGTTGAGAGTCACTTTTTCCACCTGCAACTGATTGGCCCCCTCGATCCGCCCTTCTCCACTACTCTGCATGGGTGAGCCTCGGTGTAAGTGACGGCCTTACGGACAACGGAAATTGTTTGATTCAAGATCCTCAGTAGTGCGTTCTGAGTGCTTCATGATGACTTATTTTACGTTCTGCGGGGTTGCAAGTAAAAGTGTAGAATACTCCTTGGGATTCAAGGTAAGCCTAAGTAACCCTCCTAGGAGGGAGTGGATGTACTCCAGTTCTCGAAAAGTGTTTTTTTTTGCACTGCCCCTTTAATACTCGACCAAAAAACCAGACACTACTTGACTTTGTCACCTTTGACCCACTCTACATGTAGGAGCATGCTGGAGTTGAAGGTGTATCGGGTTACATGTGAAATCTCGCATAATGATCTGTTTGCATAGGGTCTGTGTGTGTTTTGCTATGTACATATTCTTAGCGTGTGGGGTGTATTGAAATACACACCAGTTGGCACACACACACACACTGTTGATGATTGATGGGCCACTGGTTGGTTGTAGAACAGCTGTTATGTATCTAGTTGTGTGGATGTTATTGATGTCAATGGGGAATGCAGAAAACAATTTTTAATATAATTACAACCTGCGGCGCGTAAGCCCTACTGTTTTTTACAGTAGGTAAATTAGGGTGCCACTGAAAAGAGGAGGGGTGCCACGTTTAGATAAAGTCGTCGGAGGTTTAAAAAATATTATGGCTCAAATATACTTGTAAATAGTGAAACAAACATAAAAACATCATGGGCACCCTGTATTATTTTTAAGTCATTCTAGACACCGTTAAATTAGTGGGTGTATTGCAATACATCCACTGCTGAGTTAGTGTAAAGTTTTCTACTTAATGCCCAGGAGGGGTAATTATTTAGATCATTATATTGTATGAGTTATCAAAGTGGGGGAGAATTATTCATATACTGTCGTCCCCCAACCCTCCCATACTCAACAATGTTGGGAATACATGTCCCTCAACTGGCCTCAATTCAAAATCGATCTATGCCAATGGACGGGAAAATGGGGTGGTGGATTGTTGTTCCAGTCTCCTGGACGCTCTGTGTAGCGTTCTGAGCGCTTTATGGATATTTGTTGTGTTGCAAGACAAACGGTAGCTAGTCCTCAGTAGTCAGGACAGGCTAAGATATTTATTTCTTTTTTATTTATTTATGGGCCATCAAAAAAGTTGGGGGACATTTGATATACTTGGGAATATTTGATATAATATACGGTTAGGTGCCGCTGCTAAAACAATCGTTGTTTTACTGTCAGCATTAATTGATAATTCTTCATTTGTATTATGTTTAATTGACGTTTAAAAAGATTGTTAAGTAATTTGAGTAAAAAGTCATTGTAATGCAGATCCATTGTTAAATATTATGTGTTATATTATGTTTGTTAGTATTATATCTATTATGTTGAGTAATAAACCAAACCAAACCAACGGAACATTTCGATCCCTGCTTGATCCACCAAAGATGACTGCCTCAAAATTAGAAATTGTACAGTTAGAGGCAGTTAGCACCATGTAATATCTCGAATGAGTTGTAATAGTGTGCGGTTCTGAGCAGATTTGATAGTTTGACAACTTGACTTTGTGATCAGTGTACTCCGATGCTCCGATCGTCTGAAGACAATCGAAGTATACTGATTGAAACGTCGAGTTGTCAAACCACCGGTTCTTTTCAGTGAGAACCACTACTATTTACAAATCATTGTAGAGATATTACATGATGCTCTTTAATGCTATAAAATCCTTTCATCGTACTGTTCTTCCTCCATGCTAAATTTAGATTAAACATAGTTGTCAACAAGCTCAAATAACAATTTACTTGATTTTCATAATTGTGTCATCTGTTACGGCCCAAAAATTCCGAAAACGCTTGAGGCCTAAAAATAACCCACGCACTGGAAAATTAGGGTAACAGAATAGTCAAACAGACATGCAAAAATACAAACATCAAATATGTTCAATCAAATTTAATATTAAATAATTACGAAACAAAAATCCATTGACCAGATGTGTTATAGCTTAAGAATTGGATATAAAAAAAAATTAAGGTTTGATCTGGGGCAAGCAGCCCAGGCAAAATTACTAATTAGGGTCGGAGACCCACTATTCAAATACCTCAAGTCACTCGTCGAAACAAAAGTCAATGTTTATGATTGGTTACCGTAGATTGTTGATCTCCTCAAAAGCACGCGAAATGTGGTGGGAAAAATGGTGGAATGCAACGGGTACAGTTCTCGGTAGGCAGCGGTTGTTCCTCTCCCTTGTACCGTCGTAGCTTCACGCGACCGGTACAGACGGGAAAAAAGGTCAGTCGACCCCTGCTCTGGTGAATTCACACAGTGCCCAAGCCACGAGCCACTGTGTGCGTAAAGTTCGACGCCCCTCTGAAGCCTCAGCTTCGCCTCGTCGGCGAGCAAACTCCCAGAATAAGACAACCACTGGCGCTGGTAAGTAACAGCTTACTGCATGGTTTCTGCGGCGACGAACTTTACTGGAGGTTTCACGAATTAATTCGTGCAGGAACGGCGTACAAAAAACTCAAAGTTCAGCAACTAAAACAGCATGCCGTTCCCAACGTGGGCACACAGAGAAACTTCTCCGCCCACGCTGCTACTCTGCAGACCTCCGCCCCGAAACTCAGGAAGTAAAAAATGAGGGACGAGAATTTTGGCAATTCTCACTTATATAGCGAATCCTGAATTCTCGGCATTCCATTGACTCTGCGAATTCCAATGTCCAGTTGTTAGTAGTACATCAAGTGTTGGTTTGGCGTACAATGAAAATTCCATTAATCGATTATCGATTTTTCGACAAAGGTGACTGCTCGCCCATACCTAATGGATGTGTGCTCACCCCAGTTAAGTTAGCCAAAATAATGGTACACACGGGAATTTAAATAGGAACATTATTACATTACTTATTATTAACAAAATTTACAAAACAATGATTTCTTTAACCTCTGGATCATGACACATCTAATAATATTTTGTTTTACTTGTGTGACCAGTGATATTTTGTAGTAAAAATGTGGCCCTCCATTCCACCAAATATATGCCAATTCACCCCGTTTCACCCGTGGTTTCACATCACTATTGAACAATTAGCAATGTTAATTTGATAATGACTGTCATCTGCTCCCATTACCCTTAATTATCTTTTAAGACAAAGCAACATTATTACATAAGGGGGATAATAATAAACGAGGGATAATAATATATACGCTTTCCATTTGAGTATTTTTTGATTTAGGAAACATTTTAAAATATTTTTTTTTCTTCTAGATTTCCTGTTGGAAATTTTACACAAATCATGGAACATTAACAGTTACAAATCTCACAGGTACATTAAAGAAATATTGAATTGTGACAACCATTTCAACAAATACTTTTCAGTGTGAAAAGATTGATGGTGCAATCCCATTTAGTGACACTTCACCTCTGTTGACTTGTTAAATCGGATTGTATTTTTAGTACAAAATGATGTTTTGTCTGCATGTTTCTGATTATTCCGGTAATATTGTCGTCTTGACAAAGATGAGTGTAGGATTAATTGACCTTAGTTTAAGGTATCCAAATTTGATCAATTGGTCAAATTGGTGGAGTTGGTTAAGAGACAGGATATTTTTTCAGATCCTTGGGTAGTAATAGCATGCTTTCATGACTCAACTGCGGGCAATCATCAGTTGCGATTAGGGTTCAGATGAACCGGGTCGTCTCCTGTCTTATCCTTGGATAAGACATATTTTGGTTTACCAAACTGTTGATTTTGTTCGTTGGTTTGTGTGTTTGAGTGCGTTTGTCCATTTTGAACATGTGATTTGGCCAGTATTTGCTAACTGCTTGTTTCACATCTTTGTGATTATTGGACGGCTTATCTGTATTATCCAGAAAATGAGTGCTGTTCCAGTTGTTAAGTTTGTCCGTTAGGTGGTTTGTGAATCAGTCTGGCTCAGTATGACTTTGTGATAGCTGGTGGCATTGTTTATCTCATTGGTAGCATAGCCTTTGGCTATTGTTTCTTTGAATTGGGCTTCGGAAGTGATTGATTCATGGTGTTTATGAGATTTCTGAAATCCCAAAGTTCGTATTTAGCGGCTTCCACATAGTTATCGAGCGTTGTACTCTGTTGTGTTTGGATGCCAAGTGATCAGTGGTTTGAACGGATGAGTTTTGGATGGTTTATTCTCAATTTCCTCTGAGAAATGTTGATGTCACTCAATAGGGTTGAACGGGTTGGTGTAGCAGGGGTTGGAACGAACATTGAAACCTTTTCCAGGAGCATTTATTTTCAGTTTGAGATTGTTTTGCTATGGATGGTTTTGTAATTTGAAGTTCAAAATGTTCTGCTAACGTTGATAATAAGAGCGTTCATGCGAAAACCGTTTTGTTTTCTGTTTTGATTATGCGTCTATTTGCTCTCTTCGTTAGTTTCCGTGTTGCCATTATCGATTATTAATATAGTGTTAAATAATATATACTTCTATTTGTGTTATATTATTAGATAGATAGCAAGTTTGACATTGGCATGTAATCGCTCCATTTTGAAGTTGTGGTGGTCCTGAAATGGACCGGTGGAATATGTATGGGTATATGCATGAGAGTTTATCTCTCGTCTCTTTGCCGCTTGTGTCCCTGGTTCGGGGCGGGTGATGAAGGTGTACAGGTTTTCAGCTATTCGCAGATCGTTCTTGTCTTGGAAATGTTCCGCTAGCTTGTTTTGTGCTGTTTTCTCCGTAGCTGTCAGTCGCTCTGTCACTTCTTGTTGCTGATGTGTATATTCCTCTAATGTGAGTTTAGTGAATGCTAGTGCGGCCCTCTTAATGAGTCTTTCCCAGTTGTCCTGGAATGACTTCCAGAGATTCAAACCACGGTATGGGTGAGGAGGCTGATGAGCAGTATTTTTCAGGTATGGTGGAGGAGTATCCCTTTGAATAGCCTTAGACAACGTTGATATCTCTCTTGCGGTTGTCAGGGTGCTGACTTTATCGGCCAATTCTTTCACAAATTTGAAATCAGCGCTGGATAGTCTAGGTTTTTCGGTGGTGGTTGAGGTGGATGTCTCTTCCAGGTCGAATGAAGTGATGAGAGTTTCTTCCAGTCAGTCTTTCAGGGGGCGTTGTCCGCAGGTTAGATAGTCCAAGGGCTTGCTGGAACGGCGTTTGTTGGATCTGCTAATTTGGTAGACATGTTGTCGGAATGGTTTGGTACAGTCTTCGTTGGCGTTTAAGCCGTAGGTGTGCGGTCGTGAGATAGGTGACGTATGACGCAATCGAAATCTTACACAAATCATGGAACATTAACAGTTACAAATCTCACAGGTAGATTAAAGAAATATTGAACTGTGACAACCATTTCCACAAATACTTTTCAACATATAATTATGTATACAGATGATGCTTAAAACTGTAAATTGAATGTTATTTAAATGTTATAAGAACTACTGTTTAATATGCAATCAGCATAATGAATTTTGTTTTATAAATATAAATTTGAAACTAAATTCAACATGTTTCATTTGCTGTATTGTTTTCATGTCTGAGTTCCTTGTTTCCTGGGCTCAGTGGTAATGATAAATGCTTGAAATGATTTGTCAACTTTATCCATATTTTCCCATCAATCCATCAATCCTCCCAGACACAAATGTATTTAGTCCCGTTTGCTGGTTTGAAATGGCGAAGAGGCTATTTTATTTCAGTTGAATCAATGCTTAGGGGAACCATGGGGATCATTTAATATTGAGCTTTATTATACGCAATATACACTTTCAATTATTGAGTGCCAACATAGCTACAGGCGTAGAGCAGAGGTTAGACTTGTCCAGATTCCTCTTGGGTCAGTGCATGGAGTGCTTTGATTTTTGTCAATGGGAGAAGGCACTTTGAAGGAACTAAAATATGAGCTTTGTTTCTAATGAAATAAATACAAAATCAGTTGTGGGGCATACACTGGGTACGCGGTATGTCTGTGGTGATGTCTGTGGTAATGTCTGTGGTAATGTATATGGTGATGCTTGTGAGCGAGTAGGTGATGTATGTGGTGCACAGTTGCATGACCCACCAGTCCACCACTCTGTAACTATGACACTTGTTACAGGGGGATAGTATCTTCTTGTGCATCCCATTTGTTAAGCACTTTCCAATTATTCTCCATGAGACTGGTAACATTCTTGAGACCCTGAACCAATTTAATATTGCCAAAATACAAGTAGAGGTGTCTATAAATGTGACTTTGGGTGTTTTTGTATTACTATTATAATAGGATTTAAGGCTTTGCATGATGGGAAATGGTAATTAGGAAAGTTTTCGGAAGCACCATGTAACAAATCTCTAAAGTAGAGGTGTTGGCTCTGAGAAGAGCCGGTTTTGTTCTCAACGTTTCGGCAAGTATGCTCTGGCCGTCGTCAGGAGAAATTACTATTATTATTAGGTGTTCGGGTATGTGCCAGAAACACCTATTGTTTTTGTTCGGTTTCTTAGGTGTTTGGGTCATGAGATATCGAATTACGATAAATCAAAGTTTAAAATTTAAAAAAATCATATCTCAACAACCACAAGAGGTAATTTCACAATTTTTGCACCATTGTACAGATCGTTAACTGTCAAAAAATATTTACAAAAAGGTGACCCAAATTTGACTTTTACTTCCTGTCCAAACCGGAAGTCAAATTTTAATATAACAAACAATCGTATCTCAACAACTGCAAGATGTAAATTCACAATCTTTGCACCATTGTACAGATCGTTAATTGTCAAAACAATTTTACACAAAGGTGACCCCAATTTGACCTTTACTTCCTGTCCAAACCGGAAGTCAAAGTTTAATTTTTATTTGTTATTTTCATGATCATGGAGAAGTATTATTTATATGACTTTCAAATGACCTGATGTGACCTTTACTTCTGGTCCAAACAAGAACTTCATTTTCAACACATTCTAACACAAAATGTATAGGTATTTTGAAGATGAAATTGATATTGTCATGATAAAAGACGCAAGACATTTTCACAATTATGATTATGTCGTCATCAAATGCTAACTTGATTAATTCGAACACCTATTTTTTGTTATGACAAAAAACTTGAGTCTAGTTATTATTAGTTTACTACCATCGCCTACAATGATATGATATTGACATGACATGTCGTAAGGTAAGGCGCGCGAAATTTATCAGTTTGTATATGGATAAAGCACATTTATTATTATTATAATTATTATTACAAAAACAAATCATATTTAGTATTTATTTTGTTGAAGTATAAGAATAGTTACAAGGTCAGCTCGAACTCTTGTTCGATATATTTTTTATGAAATCATTTAGGTTAGTGTGATTTTCTAGGTGGTAGTCCTAGCATAACGTCTCAAACCTACTTACCCAGTGGCGTATCTATTTATGTACGTGTACAGTACCACCCCGTCCTCACCCCCGTATACGCCACTAGTATTCTAATGTCGGTAGTTTTGTACAACCATGCAAATTTCAAGGGCTATTGTACGTTACTAGTCATGTAACGATAACCCAATTATAATGATGTTGGTAAATAAAAAAGCTGCACAAATCACTCGGAAACAACACTTGCTTTTAATAATAATAATAATAAAGATTTATAGCGCGCACATATCCACCCTGCTGGGCGCTCAAGGCGCGGAAACAAAGAAAAAACATGAATACAAACAATATACAATGATAGCATAGGGGAAAAAAAAAATTATGTACCGAGATACATGTACCTACAATGCAATTACAAATATACATCATCTTTGAAGAGTTGTGACATAAGATGAGTTTTAAGCATCGACTTAAATCTGGTTATACTATGACAAGATTTGAGTTTAGTTGGAAGATGATTCCAGAGTCTCGGAGCTGCGACAGAAAACGACCTATCACCCCAGTTCCGTTTTGAAGTTGGTTCCTTTAGGAGTGACATGTTGCTGGAGCGCAAATTGCGTGATGGAGTGTAGACTTTAAGCAGTTCAGAAATATAAATTGGAGCAATGTTATTGAAAGATTTGTGAACAATTAGCATAAGTTTAAAAACAATTCTCTGTGAAACAGGAAGCCAGTGCAGTTCTTTCAAGATTGGCGTGATATGGCATGACTTTCTGGACAAAGTCACAACACGAGCTGCTGTGTTTTGTATGTGCTGAAGACGAGATATTTGATTATGCGGTAGACCGTAAAGGAGAGCATTCCCGTTATCGAGCCTTGATGTGACAAACGCATGTATAATTTGTTCAGCAGCACTTTTATTCAAGTATTTCCTAATTCGGCTTATATTTCTGATATGAAATGATGATATGCGAACAACGTTGGAGATATGTGGTTTTAAAGTCATTGTCGAGTCAAATATAACACCCAAATTACGTGCATGTAATGAGGGTGTTATCTGCGAGTCACCAATTGTAATAAATGGAAGAGAAACTTTAGACAATTGCTGACGTGATCCAAATAGAACAAATTCTGTTTTTTCATCGTTCAATTTCAGGAAATGTTGTCTCATCCAACTTCGAATCTCTTGAATACATTTCTCCAGTGTTTTAATGCAGGAATCAGCAGGTTCTTGAGAAGATTTAAAAGTAATGTAAAGCTGCGTGTCATCAGCGTAAACATGGTAATTTAAATTATACTTCAAAATGATATCACGAACTGGAAAGGTATAAACAGTAAACCACTGTGGGCCGAGTACAAAGCCTTGGGGTACAGAATAGTCAAGAATAACAGGCTCGGAGATAGCGTTACCAATACAAACATGCTGAGGCCTATTTAAAAGGTAGGACTTACACCAATCCAGGGCTGTGTCATGTATTCCAAGATGATATTGAAGGCGGGAGAGAAGGATTTTATGATCGACCGTGTCAAAAGCGGCGCTTAAGTCTAACAAAACTAATGCAGTGATTTTCCCCTCATCCATGGCAGATAAAATGTCATTGTTGACGCGAAGAAGAGCAGTTTCCATTCCATGAAATGGTTTGTAGGCTGACTGAAATGTGTCCGACAGGTTATTAGCACGAACATGGTCAGAGATCCGTGATGAAACAACTCGCTCGATTGTTTTTCCAAGGTACTTTAAATTCGCTACTGGTCGGTAATTTTTGAAAACTTCCTTGTCCAAATTGGGTTTCTTTAGGAGTGGTTTAACATGAGCAACCTTCTGGCTATTAGGGAAACAACCGGAAGAAAGAGATCTGTTTACAATAATTGTGATATACTTAGCAAACACATCAATATTTTGTTTTATTAGCGAAGTTGGCACTGGATCAAGTTCACATGATTTTTGATGGCGATTTCATGATGATTTTCTTGATCTCCGTAACACTAGTAGGCTCAAACATGGACAGTCTACATTGTGGATCCTTGCGTGTTGGTGTTTGTGATAGAATGGGAAAAAGAACGACGGATATTCTCAATTTTTGTGACCAAAAAGTTTGAAAAAGCATTTGCGAGGTCCTGGTCGGAGGTGTGTAGATGGAAGCACTGGAGTTTTGGGTTTATGAAGCAGCTTTTCAACAATGTTAAAGAGTTTTTTCTGATCACCAGAGCTATCTTTCACAAGAGATGAGTAGTGAGTTATTTTTGCCTGGTTAATCATGTTCTTCACAATATCACGTTGGTTACAGTATTCTTGCCGACGTACTCAAGTTTCCCATTGTCACGCCATCTTCGCTCAAGTTGACGGCGGATTTTCCTTGCAGCACGGATATCATCATTGAACCAGGGGGATTCAGATTGTAGTAACGGAGCATGATCATCCAAGATGTTACGGATAGTAGATTCAAACAGACTGACACAAGAATCCAGCTCACCATCTTCAAGGTTTACATTTTCCAGTTGAGATTCAACATCATGACATAAATCTTTAATATTTACTTTTTCCAGTGGCGAGTAGTTACATAAATGGTAGGTATGGGAGGTTTTTTAAGGTTCAAATTTACCATGATTGCATAATGATCAGATAATCCAGGATGAATAGTTATATTCGTGATAAGAGGTGAAGTATTTTCACGCGTTATCATGAGGTCAAGACAGTGACCATACCGATGAGTGGGTGCTGTGATGTGCTGTATAAGTCCATGAGCAGAGAGCAGATCTTTAAACTGATTTGCATAATTGTTTGAAATTATGTCCATATGAATGTTAAAATCGCCGGTTAAAATAATGTCAGATGGGTGTAAGAGATAATCGACAATTAATGTTTCAAATTCCTGCAGAAAACTGGAGAAGTTTACATGTTTACCATCAACATCCCTTTCTGGTCGATAAATATTAACAAGGCGAACACATCTAGAGTTGCACGTTACCTCAGCATGCAGAGATTCAAATGTTAGGTAGTCAATGTTAACACTTTTCATGCTGACAGATAAACTGGACCTAAAGAGTAGTGCAACCCCTCCACCGGTCTTTATTGGTCTGGGGATATGATGGAGAGAGTAGCCAGCAGAAGTACACTCACGGGTAGCAAATCATCATCAGGTTTAAACCATGTCTAAACGGGCTCTCATTTCTATGAAATAAACTGCAAAGGATTTTTCAATTAATGCAGAGGTTAAAATTGTTATTTATAAAACTATATTTATTTACATTTTTGTACACAGAATACTTGAGTTGCACACCGCAATGGTAGCCATAACTATATGTCAAATACCGTACGGGTTCTATAAATAAGCAATTCTATAAATGCCAACGATTTTCTCCTAAAGTACCAGTTTTTAAGGAAACGTTTGAAACAAATACCAACGATAATCATCATTGTTCGCTGGATTATTTATTTGTTATATATCTTTCATATTATAATTGAATTCCATTTTTGTAATTTACCCCTCTTTATAGAGTGTCTGTTAGATAATTATGCCTCTGTATTGTTATTCCTTAAACCCCACTATAAACTGCTACGGATATTCTGAATGAAACTATATGAGGCGTTACCAATTTATTTAGAAAATATGATACTTGAGTTCCACACCCGTAACGCTAACCCATCTTTAAAGAGTTTATGTCACGACATGAACATTTCAAAGATGTTGGTTTGATTTACTCCATGAGGCAGGGTCGGTACCATCTGAAGGGACTAACTCTGTAATGTTTTCTACTTCCAAAAAACTATTCATTTCCACAATATGACAGTCCTTTGGTGTTTTTTCAAACGATTTTTGCTGCTTAATTTGAAAAAGAGTTTAACCTCGTTCAGTAAACCACTCCTACGACTGTTTAATGATAGCTAACAGAAGTAGCCTAAAGTGTTTTTCAACACAGTAAACAAATTAAGCTTGATAAGAAAATAATCATTGTATCCAAAGCAGTATTTTGCTTCGGGATGAATAGGTGTGCCGCCGTCACTGTTCGGGATCCGCCCTAGAACAAGAGATTAATATTTCCCTTTGTTTTTGATGAACATCCAAATGTAAACATTTGGAACATCGAACACCTCTTTGTAATTGTTCGAGTTGTTATTTATTATTTTTCCTTCTTACTCACACTTTACGTTCTCACAAATGTTTGTCCAACTTCCAAAGTTCAGAGAGATTTCATACTTGGCACATAACAGTTAAATAATAAGACTTTTCTTGAAATACAAGAATATTGATGAAAATCAAGTGATATCTCTTGAATTACTTGAGACTAACTCAATGCTATTGGATCATCGTAAACAGCTTGAAATACGTGACTTTTTACACAGACATGTAACGGGTTTGACATTTACTTCTGGTCGAAACAGGGAGTTCAATATTCAAACAAAACACACTTTCCGCTCAATCCGCATTGAATCCGTTCATTGCACTAACCAATCACGTGTGTTGCTCTCATGGGCGGTTTTTATGAATATATTGCATGTAATCATGGAGGAAGGATATGAATTCTTTCGAGCGAAACAATCTTCCAACGTCAACAATGGTGACATTTAAATGATATGAATGGGTTGCACTTAAGGGATTGGTTCGAGAAAAAAATCTTCCACTGTCAACTTAATCGTGACATTTAAATATGTTTCATTTTATTTTGGTGAAATGCTTGAATGCGTCACTTTGTTGCGCTGATCACGTGTATTTATAACGCGTTTAGAGAGTAGCACTGTAAAAGTTACGAAAATTCCACTTTTCTACTGAATCAAAGTTTTCCCAACAACACCTGCTTCTTATTACGTTGTAAGGTGAGAGACAGCCGTAAATTTCTTTTTAAAAAACTGGTTAAAGATGGTCGGATCATGTAAACATGACTAACTTGTTGAACTCTTTAAATTCGTGTACATGTACATGTACGTGTGAAGGTACATGTAGTTCCGATGACACACACAATCACCTCGCCCCCAACACCTACATGTAATATGTACCGGTTTGCATGGCACGACATATAACACACAATTAATGACATCACCGTGAGACACACTTAAATTAATTTATTTATTTATAGTTTCGGTTTTAGTGTTGGTTTTGGTTTTGGGTTCAACAGATGACATTTGGTTGGATATTTGGTACCGATGTAAATGGACATATCATAGATGTAGTGGTTGATATTCATGTACATTAGGCCGGGTCAGGTTTTCACTTTTAGTACACTACTGCTTGGTTTCCCATGGTTTTGCATGTGAGAACTTCACAAATCATATCCGTTTTGGTCTCAGACAATGGGGTATGGTCCCTCAAGAGCCCTGAAATCACGTGACTTCTTAATGGGGAAATTAGGTTATTTTTGCTAAAATAATCTCAAAGTTAGTATAATGACCCTTGAAAGGCAAGTGATATGGATGATTTTATGCAAAGCATCATTGCTGAAGAAAATATAAGCACTTTGAATACCATAGGGGTCATAACCTGGGTCAAAATGTGGGGTCAAAGGTCAAAAATGGCAATTTTTACCAATTGTATAGTGTAACGTGTTGTTTGAGGTAGCTACTGCAGCCAATCTGGCTTGAATTTATGCAAAATAGTACTGCTAAAGAAAATTTCATTGCTTTGGAAACCATAGAGACCATAACATGGGTAAAAATAATTGGGGTCAAAGGTACAATTTTGCATATAGGCCTAGATTGTATTTTAAGCAATACGCTTGAAGTCTTTGGACATCCTGCCGACATGCCGGTTTGATTTTATGCAAAGCACAGTACTGATTAATGAGTTTGAGTGCTTTGGAAACAATTGGGGTCACAATATTGGTCACAATTTGGGGTCAAAGATCAAACAAAAGCTAATTTTGACCAACAGACATAATATAGCCTGTCTTAGGGTAATTGCTGTAGAACATACTCGTGATTGACTTGAGGCCTGTGTTTCTATTACAAAGTATTTTGAAATGTGATATTATTTCAGTGTATTTTTGCTATATCATGGATAGGGAGTGCTTATACGTTCATGGTTGCTTTTGCGAAACTGTCAGATTGTTTCCTGATGAACCCCACTGCTTACAGAAGCCAAGCTCGCTGTTGGGGGTCAATAGTAATGATGTTGGCAAAGTCGCTCATCATCTTCACTCCTCGCTCTGCTATGTCATTCAAATATTTCTGCACGAGACCACACAGTTGACGAGAGCACATAGTAGAGGATAGCCAATGAGAATTTATATTGAGAGCAATGAATATGAAGTGTGACTCTAGCCTAGTTAGATCAACAGTGCGGTGTCATTTGCGATGGTTTTGAAAACAGGTTTCCTTTATGAGTTTATCTAGTATTTTGTGTTGAGCAACTTGGTTGTCATCAACCCTTTCATTGCGTTTGTCATTCTTGGATCTGTGCTGATAAAGTTGAATATGACCACTTCTTGAGTTAGGTACCGTCCATTTTTTTTATCATATTCCTGCATCAGCCACTTCTTTACCTATCGTCTGGTACTTCATCATGTCATGTATGAGCTGCAGGTCATTATTTGGTGCATCAGCAACACTGGTGGCTGTCATCCAATGTAATGAGTAGAAGCACCAAGAAATTGTTGATCTTCTGCAGGTTGTTTTGTGTCACAACATCATACCCTATCTCATCCCCAAACATGAACATTTTAATGGAGTATAGATGTTAGTGCAACCCACCTTACATGATGTATTACTCCTTGTCTGCTAAAGTGCATTCACCAAGGGGTATGCAAACAAGGAGGATGATGATGAGCTCTGCCACCTCTCTGCAGTCAGCTTGGGGTAGCTTGGTTGGGTCTGGCTTTGGAGAGGATGTCATTGAGCAATGTGATGGTCTGCCCCTCTTCTCCCAAAGCCAACTGTTCTGCCTGGTCCTAGTTGTCAGTGTGTTGATGTTCTCCATGTTAATCCTCTGACCAGGCCTCCTTCAACTCTTTTGAACAAAGGGTTTTCAGGTCTCTTGACATTGCTCGGTTACAGAACCAACTGTGAGTTCTAACATAGCATTTGACAGCCCAGGAAAAATACACTTTTCTTCCTAACTTCTTTCTCTAGCAATTGGCAGCTCCTTGTGAATATCAGTGTTAATTAGTTGTGGTGTAGAATACCAATGTCACTGTCGAGTTTGTCAGGTCTCATGCTCTAAAGCTCAATAGATGCATCACCTTGTGATATGCCTCTGAGTCACCATGGGTAGGAACGCCAAGTAATTTACACTCTTCATATAGCGAAGTACCAGAGACAAGTACAGCCAGGATTTCCTTAGTTACTCCCATTGCAATATCCTTTACCATCTTTCCATCTCAGTGTAGAGCACCAAATTGAGGTGTTTCTCAAGAAATTTCTCCATGGATAATTGAGATAACCTTTGGCGAACTACCATCCTCATCCAGCGTGTTGTAGAATTTAAGATAGAAAAATAAGGCCTCCTCATCCAGTCTTTGTCATAGAATAAGTAAGTGCTGTGGTTTGATTGTTGGACAGAGAGAGTGGTCTGCTAGTCTGATAAAATGTGATGTTGTCCAATCTAAGGAAGCTTTTGAACTGTCAATAGTAGAATAAACAATTTCAGAGGTATGCACAACCAAATTTAAGTGAGGGAACAGGAAACCCACTCCTATTGAAAACACTTTTATATTTAACATGCAAGTGATTAGGTTCATTTGAATTTTCTAGGCAGTATATTAAAACCATACTAATTTACTGCAAACAACTATTAAGTCACTTCAATGTTCTTCAGCAATGCTGCTTTTCATAAAATAAGCCAAAATCAAGCATGTACCTTTAAATAAAAGCTAAATACTAAGCGTAATTGGTTATAATTTACCATTTTGACACTATTCTATTGGTAAAAGTGTCACTTACCACCCAACATTTTCACCAAGGCCATGACCCTTATGATTTTTAAAGGTTTTATAATTTTCTTTAGCACTGACGCTTTGCATAAGTTCTCATGCAAAACCATGGAAACCAAGTAGCCTACACAAAAAGTGAAATCTGAACCTGCTTAATGTACATCATTCTGAGTGCATCTCTAGCTAGATATGGAAGTTGATTCATACTTCATGTGAATACTATGCAAATTTCATGACATGAACAGTGGTGAAGGGCGAAATATCAATGTCAATGTCACAGTAATTCCATTCGCGTCAATGTCACAGTACCTTTGCGTCAATGTCATAGTAATTCTCTTTGTGTCAATGTCACAGTAATTCCTTTGCGTCAATGTCACACACCCTTTGCGTCAATGTCATAGTAATTCTCTTGCGTCAATGTCACAGTAATTCCTTTGCGTCAATGTCACAGTAGTTCACTTTGATTTTGCATTCGTGTGAAGTATGAACTACAATCAGTTTTGAGTAGTTATATCAGACTATCATCACTTGTGTTTGAAAACATACAAGTGCGGACCAATTAAGATTCAACTTTAACAGATTGCTGTCTGGCTCCTTGAATCAAACAAAGTAACGATAATTATTAAAGGAGTTTGTCAACATTACCAATACTCATACCTCACCAATGTAATTAACATAACCTCACTAACATATTAAGTAGGCCCTATATATATTTGTTGCATTACATATTTTGTACTACGAAAGACGAAATGAATCTAATAAATAAAACATGATTGTTTTCATATAATCGTTTATACGTTCATTTAAAGTTATCACGACAGCTAATTGCTATGTTTATTTTATCTAATATATCATTGCGCAATTTGTACTGTATGATTAATATAACATCACTTTAATTTCTAAAAAGTAAAATATGTTTTTGTGTTGATACACATGTGTCATTTCCCAGCATTCGCTATTATTTCAATAACTGATTATTGGCATATATACATTTAGGTATATTGTTTTCCATTTGTATCAATTTCAAAACTACACGTTCACTCCCATTCCCAACATTGCTGTTCACTGTACCCATGTGTACTGAACCATAACACCTTGATCATATATCCATCTTTTATCATATATCTTTGATCAAAACTTATAAGAAGGTCCCAAAAATAAAAATAATAACATTACTATCTGTCCATAAAATGTGATACTTGGCCTATTATGTGCCTGGAATCGAGTGAAGTGATTTTAATAAACTACTGCAGCTGATATGACTGGAACACCTCTGCATTTAATTTATTAAAACGTGGAAATGTAGGTTTGAAAAGTTTTAGTTATATTTCACGTTTAATCATGTGTTGAATATCGTTATCCATCAATGGAGTCATTGAAAAGGCCCATTATACAGGTTTGTTGTTTGTTTTTATTTATTTATTTTATTTTGTTCTGATAAAGATAGACATATTCCAACAAAATGTATCACTAGACAAGATTTTCCTTGGCAGATTGCACGGGGAAAAGGTGAATTGTTAAATAGTTGACCATGTTGGCTAAAGCAGCAATAATAATGATTTTATGTGAATGCAATGCGATAAACTATAAAAAAAGCATAATAACACACACAATAATAACAAACTGGACCTAAATTTTCTCAGAAGTCGAAAGGATCAGCGAATGTTATTTCGTTGATGATGATGATGATGATGTGATATACTCCAGCAGTACAAATCGTTTGTTATTGAGGTGTCTCCTCGAGACTCCTGGTTCTCCTGTTGTAGGTTGTTTTCTCACTGTGATAGCTTTTGTCATAAACTCCTTGGAACAGTTTGTCCTGATCAATTGCAATGTCATCGTACCTCTCAAATCCGGCAGCATATGTCGGCCACACCTGAGACGCTTTCGAGTTTTCAAAGCAACACCTTTCCATTTTCTCCTTTCTCCACATCTCCATTCTCCTGACGACGGCCAGAGCATACTTGCCGAAACGTTGAGGAACAAAACCGGCTCTTTCCAGAGCCAACACCTCTACTTCTTTAGAGATTTGTTACATGGTGCCTGAAAACTTTCCCAACACCTTTTTATTGCCCATTCTGAATCTGACCTGCAACCACATGCCTGATCCAGCGTTCAAGATTGTGTATGAATGTGTGGAGGAAGAACTTGCAAATTTCCAGCATCTGGTTGGAATTTACGTACCAGAAAACTGTCAGGTTCTTATTGGGATCATCTTTTTTTCCCTTTTTTGATGCAATGTATTGACACATAATCAAAGTATGTACAGCGGTTGTTTTTATGTTGTTATGTTTAACGTTTGGTATGGTAAATCGTCAAACAGTCGTAGTGTTTTATTGGACAAAGCTTAGCATTTCAAGTTTGTAAAGCAAAAATCAGTTACTGTTTATAATAGGCCTAGTTTGTTTGGAATTTTCATTTTTCTCAACAAGAAAATATATACATGAATTAGTTCCTCCAGGTGGTATCAAAACAAATTGCTGGCTCATGGACTAACTGCAGTGTGAAACTCTCTATTTTCTCCTGAATTTGCCAGTTTTATTTGGACATATATGTACTATACACTTCCAAAGAGATTATTAACAAAATACAAGGTTAACATTTTGTTTTAACAACATGACACTTGGAGTTCCACATCAAAAATGTTATCCCTTTTATAGAGCTTATATTATTCATTATTGCTTATTTTTGTTCTGATAAAGATAGAGATATTCCAAACAAAATGTACTGGACAAGATTTTTTTCCTTACATTGCACGGAGAAAGGTGATTTTTTAGCCAGTTGATCATGTGGGCTAAAGCAGCACACATGTTTTTGATGTAAATGTAATTCGATAAACTAAAACAACAACAAATTTCTAAAAATAATAAAAACAAATTTCGTGGTGTAAGTTCTAGGTGATGACTTTGTTAATTCTTATTTCGTTGATGCATTGTATTGACACATAACTTGGTACATAAAACGGTTGTTTTAATTATTGTACTGCGTCTGGAAGCAACTGTCTGGTACGTCTAGCACCGTCAAACAGTCGTAATAGCGTTTTATTGGACAAGGCTTAGCATTTCAAATTTGTACGGCAAAGTCACTTACCGTTTGTGCAAGTCTATAATAGCCTATTTGTTTAGAATTTTCTATATTTTTCTAACAAGAAAACATAAATGAATTAGTCCTCCAGGTGGTACTGAAACAAATTGATGGATCATGGACTAATTTGGTATGTAACTCTCTATTGCTGAAATGGCCAATATTGTATTTGTATATTTTCTATAAACTTCCAAGGAGATTATTAAATAATTAGATTGTTAATATATTCTTTTAAAATACATGACACTTGAGTTTTACACCAAAAATGTTACCCATTTTAAAGAGCTTATGTCACGTTATTATGTAACAGCATGAATATTTCATTTGCCTGTTTTATTGCATGTGCGGACCTTCGATTTTTCCTAACATACCAAATATATATTTTGGGAAACATTACTATCAACTGGCATTAATGGAGTACATTTTAATGTTTTATTTATTTATTTGATTATTTTTTTGGTATTATTATTATGGACATAGCCACTGAGTTCCGCACCCGTTATTTTACCAACTTATTTTAAAACCCTTGTATAAAAATTAATACAATTTTGTGTTTATTTTTTATTTTTTTTTTAGGGGATTGTCAGGTTGGGAGGGGTAGGTCAGGCTCCAAACCATGTCTCTAATCGTATCAAGAACTGTTAATGGAGCATTCAAATCATGACACTTGAATTCTCCAATTAAAAATTATGGAGTGTCTAACACGTTATTATGCCTTTATGCTATTACACCAGGAATATTTTCCTTTGTGGGTTCATTAGCAGAGCGAAACATGCGATAATCTCCTCAATATTCTCCTATTCTTCAAACATAGTAATGTTTTCATTACTATAAACCAAAATATATCCTCAATTGTTGGAGTTTTAAAATGTTTCTTTGAAATATGTATGATATTTTAGTTCCACCGCGTACAATGATCTCTATAAATGTATGTTAGATTATTGTTCTGCGTTATCACAGTTATCCAGCTGCTAAGCTACAAAGAATTGTGAATTTTTGCATGGGGGATCAAAATGTGCCAAATATCATGTTAAGCTATGTACCTATCTTGGGTCTCACACCTATGTTAGAGTGGTTCCATATTCGTTAATGTCAGTTAAAGATGAATTCAAAATATTGTGTTATTTTGCATCTTAAAAAGAAAATAGGAAGAAGGTACAGCATATTGAGATGTGCAATGCGTCTCGTATTTTTACTCTATTCAGTGGGCGGGTCAAGCTACGCATTAATAACAAGATAATTGTCTTGAGAATTGAAAAGTTTGGCAAAATGTGTCCTCAAAAGGAAAACGGACAAAGGTAAAAACATTTTCAGACGTAGAGTCCTCTTCAGGTACTTGCTCTATTTTATGGGCGGGGCCACAATTAAAAAAAGTGCGCTGGTCACAATAACACTAAAAATGAGGAACCTGGCTTCACGACACACATTAATAATATTGAGTTTGTTTTAAACTTGTGTTCAAATGCCGAAAGCCAGATCAAGTTAAAACATTTTATGAATACAAGGTATGAACCCTTCTTTAATTTTGTTGAATATAAGGGCGGAACTAGTATTACCAAAAACGATAGATCCAAGTATACAAACCTGTACCCAATACAAGTTGGGTCTGCATCTGCGTAAAACAACGGTTACCTAAAAATTAAGTTTTTTAAATAAGATTTATTTATTTATTTAATTTAATTTTTTCAAAGTTGGGCTGCTAGGGTCAATTGCATTATGGTCTTTTTCCCACTCAACTTTTTAAAACAACGATCCTGCCCATAAAATTAGTCAGAATAAAAATAGATTTTCCTGAATGTCTGTCATTATCTTTATGAAGACATAATCTCTGCTCCATGACGTCAGATTGCTCTGTTTTATATAACACTTTGGTTACCGCTACGACCTCTCCGCAGTTTGATATGTTTTGCCATTTCCATGAGTAAAATTAGGACGATCACGCAGGAAGTTTAATGCCACATTATTGAGACCATCGAACAGTCGGCGCATCATGATCCTTCTAAAATAGCCGGAGCATTGACCATGCCAAAGTGGTAAGACGAAGAATTGAAAAGGACGTTTCAACATGCGTAGTGGGACCAGCCAAGGTGTAGAAATTACACTTGGACGCAGCATTTTTGTTAACAGCAGGAAACCATGTTCCCCCATCCCATGAACAATCGATCTAACATGGTTTCTGCTGTCAGCAAAAATGCGTCCAAAGTGTAAATGTCACACCTTGGCTGGTCCACTAGCATTGTCAGACGTCCTTTTTCAATTCTTCGTCTTACCCTTTAAGTAGTTTGGTCGTCGTTCTGGCTGTTTTTAGAAGGATCATGATGCGCCGACTGCCCAGCATGTTCTCACATAATAAACTACATAAATGACGTCCCACTTACTCATGGAAATGGCAAAACATAACAAACTACTTAGAGTCGTCCAACCAATCAGTGTTATATAAAACGAGCAATCTGACGTCAAGAGATTATGTCTTCATATAGATAATGACAGACATTCAGAGGAAAACTCATTTTTATTCTGACTGTTTATGGGCAGGATGTTGTTTTTGAAAAGTTGTTGGTAAAAGACCAAATACCACAATTCTGACCCTAGCAGTTTCAACTTCAAAAAAATTAGCCTACCAACTAAATAAATAAATCATTTAAAAAAATCATGTAATTTTAGGTAACCGTTGTTTTACGGTGCAGATGCAGACCCAACTTGTATTTATGCTTTGTAAGGTGCGGATTCATGTGTTTTGTGATAATCTGGTTCTGCCCATTTTATAAATAAAATAGATTACAAGAAGGGTTCATACCATGTTCATAAAATGTTTTAACTTGATCCTATTTCCATTTTAGACACAAGTTTAAACAAACTTTCAATGTTATTAATGGTGAAGCTTTCAGGTTCCTTGTTTTTAGTGTTAAAAGGCCCACTTTTTAATTGTGGCCCCGCCCATAAAATAGGGCAGAATACAAGAGGACTCCTTACATCTGAAATGTTTTTACTTATGTCCATATTGGGGAAAAGACGGAAGTGAGGCCGAAGTATAAGTCAGTCTATTATAATAACTTGTTACATTGTAAATTCTCAATCAGCTTACAAGTCTGCCCACAGCACGGAGACGGCGTTGTTGAGAGTCAAAAGTGATATAATATATGCGATTGACAATCGACAAGCCGTTTTGTGGTGTTAAGTAGATTTGTTTGCTGCTTTTGGACACCATTGACCATTGTATATTGTTAAATAGATCGTCTAGTGTTTTTGGTTTTCATAATAATGTTTTCAACAGGTTTCAGTCTTATCTTACTGGTAGGACTTGTAGAGTTAGATTGTCAATAACTATTCTGATCCGCAAACTCTTGATTATGGTTTACCACAAGGTTCCTGTGTCGGACCTCAGATGTTTTATTACTACACACCCACTCTCAGATATTATTACATCATTCTGGTGTGAAATTCCATTTTATGCTTGATGACACCCAACTATGTGTTGATCCCTGAAACCTGAAACAGATCGTGCATTCAACTTATCTGTCGCAAATCGTATCTGACTATGCAAATCACTTCTCCATGATCCTCTAGCAAAGAGATCAAACGTCTTCAACGGCTTCAAAATCGTGCAAAATTAATTTTCATGGCTAAAAAGTATGACCATGTCTCCTCTCTCTACGACAGCTTCACTGGCTTCCATTCGAGACCGGATTGATTTCAAAACATTGATTATTGCCTATAAATATGTTACTGACTTGCGCTATCCTATCTCTGTAAGCTTATTAATTAAACCATACCAACCTAACCACAGTGGACTCGGTTCAAATTCTGATTTCCGGATCTTCAAAAGCCAACTACACATTTAAATGCGGCTAACAAGGGTTTCTATACTGTTGTACCCAGCATTTGGAATGAGCTACCATCTGGTATCCGTCATGCTTCTTCATTGAGTCAATTTAAAACATCTCTGAAGACTGATTTATTTTAGGCACTATGTATTTTTAAATTGTACTTGCATCTCACTGTAAAGCGCCAGATACCGTTTGTGTAAGAGCGCTATATAAATGCCTTCAATGTATTGTATTGTATCTGTTAGATACCTTCAATGATGTGTTTACCGATATGTCAGGCAAAACGTACTGGTAGAATATACCATCAAACAGACACACCCATCAGATCAAAATCCTCCAGTACCGTATGTTGTACAAGATGTGTTACGATCCGAAAATCTTCAAACTATCCGTGAATGCAAATTACTCAAAAGCCTGAATTTTCTCAGATGCAACAAAGAAATCAAACAAGGTCACACTGATATAAAGAACAAAGAAACAAAGTGATTTAATAATGAAAATATCAACCGCTTCAATTATCGATGGGTTTAACAAGCGTACAATGATTAGGGTAAACAAGGGTACATTAAGAAAAGATCTTATACTAAATAAGAAGACTTTACGGGCGAGGGCTGAGCGGGCGAGGGCTGAGCAGGTTCCAGTGAAACGACACCAAAACAGTTCTCGACACGGTGTAATAGAGCAGTTGGACGGGGCGAACCAGCCCAACAAACGGCCGGAAATAGACGGGGACACAAGTCGACTACCGTGACAAAAAATATGGGAAAGAAGAAATCCCAAAAATACTGAACTGTAGATTTAGTTACAAACGCCCGAACAACCAGCCCTTTCAGACGACCCGGTCACGACGACGAACGCCCAAAACACCCACAGACGAACAGCACAGGTCCTAGCTGGTACACTGGAAGTATGGTTTCTCAATTTGTTTCCAGTCTTAATGGTTTGTCTCCCGCCTGTTTAATATCCCAGCCCGTATTATTTTATAGTTTTTAACCTTCTAGAAAAATACCAGAGATTTTCTTCACTTCACTTCTAAAAAAAATCACCTCCATTTTCCGAAAGAAACCTCCAGAACGTTCTATTCATAACCGTAACATAATCCCGCCCCTTTGGGGTCAAACACGCGGTCACGCACGGCCCACATACGGTTTGTGTGTGTAACAGATGTCATTCGAAGATGTCAAGACGATGCAGGGCCGACGGGATTGAGGCCAGTATATCACCGTTTGCTGATCGCATCGTCTTTAATTAGTCTACAAGAAAGATGGAAAATTTGCTTTGTATTGACTTCGTAAATTAAAATTAAAGTGACAGTGTTCGACCCAGAACACATCCCAACGGTTAAGTCTTAATAAAATTGGGACAAGGGAGGATTTACCAAGATAGATTGTTCAAAAGGTCACAAATGTTTGCTTACAAAACAAAAGGTGCTATTATTCGACTCCAAGTGAAATGATTTAAGAGGGAGAAAGGCGACCATGGGTCTTGAGAACCAGAGGCTAAAGAGGATGATGTCCATAAAAGCAAGAAATGGAAATGCCACGACCGCTTTTAATTATGCACGAAACTGTTAACTATTATAGTGAGCTTTATACATGAAAAACATCCGATGAAAGCATCGATCAGTATTTAAATGATATTGGGGCACGGAAAACCAGAAGAAGACGTGAATCATTGTGAAAGTTTTCATCTCAGAAGAATGTGAAAATGCGCTATTTGCTGGCGACAACAACAAAGCTCCAGGTACCGATGGCTTTGAGTTTAAAACCTTTGCATGACATAAAAACATATGTTTATTGATTCCATAAATGAAGGTGTAGTAAAAGGACAACCTTTCACCACACAAAAAAAGGTATTATTACGCTCATTCATAAGAAAGGTGAGATTGAAAATCTGGACAATTGGAGGTCAATTACACTGCTCACCATATGATATAAGATTGCACACCCCCTTGGACCCCAAAAGGTCTTGCCACGAATACTTAACGAGGATCACGTGGTTACATAAAAGGTAGAAATGCAGACAAAACATCCGCCTGATTCAAGACATAATTGATTTGCGCTTAGATAAACATACTGAAGAGGCCATTTTTTTTGGGTTTTAGAAAAGCGTTTGATAGGTTGAGGTTAACTTTATCAACAAAGTTTTAGGCGTTTTCAATTTGAACGTCCTTTCTAAATTGGACTGATGTTCTCAGTAACATAGAGTTCATCATGTGTTTGGCTATCAAATTATTTCAACGTGATCTAGAGGCATTAGACAAGGTCTGTTATCAGCACTATTGTTCATCATTGCCGTGAAATCCTTGGCTCTTAAGAAAGTACAAAGGTATCCAGATTAATCAAGATGGAGATACAGAAATCAAAATGGCTTAATATGTTGATCACACGACCATCTTCATCAGAGATAAACATTCTATAATGTATGTACTAAATGAAACAAGTAATTTGAAATATTGCCGGGTCAGAGCTTAACCTAAAAAAAAACAGAAGGTCTGTGGTTAGGAAAAGGCTTTTACTAATTGTGATTTTGCCGGTATAAAATGGCCCAGAACCCTATTAGGTGTTTAGGGTGTATTTTACAGAAACGAAATGAAGCCGAGAATTGAATTAAATTGGGACTGTAGTTATTGCCAAACAAATATTAAATACATGGAATGCCAGACGCCTAACAACTTTTTGGCAGAAACCGCAGGCCTCTCAAATTATGTATAACGCCAGAGTTTTGCATGTTCCAAAGTCTATTATTAAGGCTGTCAACTATTGCTTTTTCACTTTGTTTGGAAATCAAAATGGTTTGTGAAAGAGGAACAATGATTGGTGATATTAGTGAAGGAGGGTTACGAAGGACGATCTTCCGTCACAAATTAAAGCTCTCAAATGGGTAAACGATTGTGTGATAACCCCATGGATCATGGAAATGCCTTGCCAAGGTTCTATCTTCCATACGGAGGAGTTCCGTTACTTTTTCAATTTAACTGCCTTCCTGCGGACATTATTAAATTGATAGACAGGTTAATGGTACGCTTACATTTTATATAGATATGTTATCGTCAAATATAATTAAAGAAATCGACCAGTTTTGGTTTGAGTTAGACCTCATAGAAATTAGAAATCAGATTATGGGGCAACAGTCTCATAAATATTAACGGTACACCGTTTATCTTTACATTGGATTAAGTCCGTAATTGGTGTTTGTATGATACTTTGTCCTCCAGTATTTGTTCACGTTTTCAAATCAGCTCATCAAGAAACACATTGCCGAGACGTATCAAGTCAGAAAAGCAATACCTAACATTTGGATCAAGAAACTGCCGCCAATTGACTCAATTCATTGCCCCTCTATAAAAAAACGCTAGAATATGGGGATAATCACACAACTGAAATTAACCATTTGAACCAAGACAGTGTATAATATTTGTTAAGAAAACAACACGTGCAGAGAAAAAGTGCCCTGGAAAAAACCGTCTTACAACCCCACATGACTTTAATTGGATTGTTTGGAATTTAAGATTAAAAACTACCTATAAATAAACATAAAAGACCAGTTTTTGATTAATTATAAAAATCCTCCCAAAGTAAAACTAATCTGACTAAATGAATTTAAGTAACTCGTCTAGTTGTTTATGTAATGAACTTGACGACCTCAATCACTTTTGTTTTCCCCAAGTCTCGAAACAGTTTTGAACATATTGTTACATCTCCCTGCATCAAGCATGCCATTGTTGAAAGATATGGTAGGCTATAATATTAATGATATTAATTTCGACACGGTTAATTTTAATAGGTCATTTTCACATCGTACAAATTGCAGAGTAATTAACGCATTCAATTCAAACACTACTTTTAATTATAAACGTTCAAAAATTTGAATTAATTTCATTAAAACTGTATTATACCAAATTTTAAAACATTTGTCTGTTAATTAATTTGTAATGCCTTTCTTCTTCTTTATTTTGTTCAATTGTGCTTTTTGACATGTAATTGTATTGATGGATAAACAATAAACGGCTGGAAAAGGCAAAAGAGAAAAAAGTTACCGGCACATTTCCATTGCTCAAGAAGACAAAGAAAGACAGTATAGTAGACCAGCCAAACATCAAAAAGTCCCTTGAAAAATTGTTCACGGCATTTTTGTTAATAGCTGGCATCCATGCTAGATCTGTTGTTCATATCATTGGGAAGAAGATTAGGGTGGATGCCACCCCCAATTTTGAATTTTAAGGTAATTTTTAGGTCACAAAGTTCAAATAAGGTCAAAAATCTGTATTTTAAAATTTTGTATCAATTTTGATCACATTTGATAGATCTATCCATAACATCTACTTTATTATCATGTTGACATACCAAGCCTTTGAAATTAACAGATAAACTTTCATCTTGTACAGAAATGTATGGTAAATGAAACATAAAAGTGTGATTTTCGAAACTTTATATCGTGTGTACATCAAAGTTGTTTACACTCCCAATCTCTCCATGTGAACTTTTTCCGACTCATACAGTGTACACTCAATAAACTCCCTGTCAATGCTAAAATTAAAATATTGTGATGAAGGCACGGGTCAAAGATTTAACATGGGTGGTGTCACGCATATATGATGATGGAGAGGACGGTCTGTTCTCGCTCAGATCACTCAATGAAGCCACTAGTATAGTTGACCCCCTGTAACAACAGCAGGGATGCTAGCAATCCTCCAGGCACCAGCAGATGACAATGATACACTCACCACTGTGATCAATCGCTTTGTGGACATTTCAAACCATACAGGCCAGAAGCATACCATTTATCACAGCTGACCAGCCACTATAGCAGGGGAAAGGAACTCGTATGGGCAAAGCCAAAGTTTGAGAATGTAATTTTTCTCATGGGAAGACTCCACATCTGCTTCAACTTCCTGATAGCTACTGGTCAACACATGGAAAGTGCTGGGCTTGATCACCTATGGACGGAGGGCAGGTGTATGCAGCCAACACCACTGAGACAATGCTGATGGCAAAAGCCTATTATCGTGCTGTTAGAGGACACCAACTGACGTATGAGGCTCTGTGGCATATCAAATGGTTCTATGCTTGAACCATGGCTGCTGGAAAATGGTAAAAAAGATGGGTAAGTTGAAAAGCTTGCCCAAAATGTGGCTAAGCTTTCAACAAGAGAGATGACAACCACAGAGCAGAGATTTGCGATGAAGTGGGCCAGCTGTCAGATTATCTGAGCCGTAACAACATTCAGGATCTCATTAAAGAGTTTAGCAATAATCACGCTCACAATCCAAACTCAGACTGTGGTCTCATTACATGGAGATGGTTGAGATTCTGCTGGACTTCATTGGGGCTGAGAGGGATGGAAACTGGACTCTCCATCTAGAAGCTTTTTCAGCAATGCTGCCATGGCTCACCATCTACGACCACACAAACAGAAGACAGCACCAGAGGTTCATACAGAGTTCAACAATGGGAAATTGTTGTGAAAAGAACCAAAAGGCGCTTCAACCAAGTTCCCGCTGATCAGGCAAATGAATGGATGAACAGAACGTGCAAGATGCAGAATGGCATAATATTGGCATTACCAGGAATGATCAAGCCAGAGACAAGTTTTGCATCACTTGGTTAGTGCGATCACGCATCACGCAAGACAAGGTGAATATTCTACAGCATGAACTGTCCCCAATCCCACTGTCTCTCGCCAAGGCTGGAGGTGAGATGAACTCGACATCAAAAGCAGAGTTGATCAGCATCTTAATGGCTGGACTTCACACACCCCCAGAAGTTCCGAATGCTGACATGAAGACATGTGTGCTCATAGATGGTCATGCTCTTATCCAAGCTCTTGGAAAGCCTTATTGGTGTCAGACATTTGGTGACTCCGCTGATGTGTTCATAAATACATTGACAAAACACTTTGGAGAGAATACAACAAGAGTTTACATGGTATTTGATCGCTACATCGGAGGGGCTCAATCAGAGCAGTGACTCGATCAAAGCGAATGGGGAAAAGAAGCCAGCAAGCTCATCGATGGACCCAGTGTTCCACTACCACAAGTTTGGAGTGTCGTGGCCGAGCGGTCTAGCTTACCGGAGTCAAGTTCTGGTGTTAGCAGCAGAATGTGGGTTCGAATCAGCCGTGACACTTGTGTCCTTGAGCAAGACACTTAACCGTAATTGCTTCTCTCCACCCAGGGGTTAAATGGGTACCTGTGAGGGCAGAGTTGGTTGATTAGCCCTATATGCGCTGTAATGGCAGCAATTGAGCTGTATACTCCCCAGGAAGCTGAGATAGTTTCATGAATGATTTATGAGCCTTATGAGCCTTATGAGCAGGGGTAATGATATAATGCGCCTTGAGCACCACTTAGTTGGTGGATACGTGCGCTATATAAGTCCACACATTATTATTATTATTATTATTATTATTATTAATTGATTACCTTGGATGAGAACAAGGCTGATCTCGCCAAGTTGTCAGAGGCCATCGTGGAGAAGGGTAAGGATCTACCAGAAAGATACAAGATAGTAACAGGAGGTGGGTTTCTTTGATGTTACAGATGCCAGGTCTACGAGGAGAGATAATGTCAGACTTCAAGAAAATCACGAAGAGGTTTGACACCAGGTTGATAGTCCATTTCTATGAGGCAGTCAGTGAAGGATATCAAAGAGTATTGGTCATTTGCAGAGATACAAATGTTATGTTGTTTCTGCTGCATTTCGTATGTACGAAAGCAACGGAAGTATGGATGATCTCCGGGAACAGCAGCAAAGCGTAAATGTTATCCATTATATGCAGCATCAGAGGACTTACACAACCTGTGAGGGACAACCCACTCAGCTTCCACGCACTAACAGGATGCGATACAACCTCCTCCTTCCATGGTCACGGGCACCCGATACTCCAAATTTATGTCAGGAGATAACGTCTCAAAAGGATCAAATTAGGTAAACAATTAATTTTGAATCAATTTTGACCCCATTCGATAGATATGATAAACCAAGCCTGTGCAATTAACAGATAAACATTCATTTTGTACAGAAATGTATGGTAAAATGAAACGTAAAAGTGTGTTTTTCTTGAAAAGTGTATAATCGTGTGTATATCAAAGTTGTTTGCACTCCCTACATGTACCTCACACAATGCATGTTTGAAAACACTTTTTTATAAGGTAGATGTACCAAGCCTTTTTAATTACGAAAAATTTCATGTCACACCTTTGTATATGGTGTGGTGTAATTAAACAAAAAGGTACGTCTTTTAAAGTAAATTGAAACGCATAGTAGTTTTACAGTTTGACAAGGTGCTCATTACTTTGGACATATTTCGTTGTTGCAGGGTGCATCATTATTTTGTTTTTGTACACTATGATTGTTCCGTGCCTACCTAACTTGGTCACAACAACAGTAGGGGAAATATGTACATCTGTATCTGCATGAGTCTATGGATCTATTGGCCCGCCGGGTTGCTGCAGTCAATTGCGTCACATCCGCAAGCAAAAGTGCACCTTAGGTCCTTTTTGAAGCAAGCGCACCGGGCTGTCCTGCACTTTGATTTGCATCCACATGTAACGAGCTCCAGACAGGCATCTGGGATAGGTGGTACATGTAGTCTTGTCCACACAGCTTCTAGGTAACCTGACTCCTTCTTCCAAGCTGCAGTGTCGATGGAAGATGGGACATCTATGTGTTCCTGATCTGCCTGCAACCATATTTTTGCCTGGTAGTTAGCACGTACTGTGTGAAGTTCCAGTGCATCTCTTGTTGGTGGTAACATCTCCAGACCCTTCTTCACCTTGCCAAAGAGTTGGAGCCTGGCATTGTTGACGGTTGGCTGTTCAGGTGTGCCATATAGGTGACACAAAAACTGCTCAATAGGGGCAAGATCTCCGTCACGACCAATTCCCTTGACGAGTAGTGGTTGTGTCTTAAAGGTTTTCCAGCACAACTTCTTCCCGTGACACCCGATACTCCAAATTTGTGTCAGTAGATAACGTCTCAAAAGGATCAATTTCATCTTGCTATTATAATCAGGTTATAATCTGGTAGTCTGGATTACAATTGGTGTCGTTAAGTCAGTCAGTCGTTATAATCTGGGTGGCACATGCATAATCGCATAATCGCAATCGTTAAATATTTGTTGTTAACATTTAATTTAAAGAAGAACATAAAATAGTTATAGCCTAATTAGAACGTTGATACGACTGTTACACGATGTATACAGAAACAATTTGATTATTCATGAAACGATCGACTACCGTGTGAATTAAGCGTGCCATTGCTGCATGCTACGCGATATGCATGTGCCACTCACTTAAAACGACACCAATTGTAATCCAGACTACCAGATTATAATCTGTGCTTGTTAATAGCAAGATGAAATTGATCCTTTTGAGACGTTATCTCCTGACATAAATTTGGAGTATCGGGTGCCCGTGACCATGGAAGGAGGAGGTTGTATCGCATCCTGTTAGTGCGTGGAAGCTGAGTGGGTTGTCCCTCACAGGTTGTGTAAGTCTCTCTGATGCTGCATATAATGTATAACATTTACGCTTTGCTGCCGTTCCGGAGATCATCCATACTTCCGTTGCTTTCGTACATACGAAATGCAGCAGAAACAGCATAACATTTGTATCTCTGCAAATGACCAATACTCTTTGATATCCTTCACTGACTGCCTCATAGAAATGGACTATCAACCTGGTGTCAGCCTCTTCGTGATTTTCTTGAAGTCTGACATTATCTCTCCTCGTAGACCTGGCATCTGTAACATCAAGAAACCCACCTCCTGTTACTATCTTGTATCTTTCTGGTAGATCCTTACCCTTCTCCACGATGGCCTCTGACAACTTGGCGAGATCAGCCTTGTTCTCATCCAAGGTAATCAATTAATAATAATAATAATAATAATAATAATGTGTGGACTTATATAGCGCACGTATCCACCAACTAAGTGGTGCTCAAGGCGCATTATATCATTACCCCTGCTCATAAGGCTCATAAGGCTCATAAATCATTCATGAAACTACCTCAGCTCCCTGGGGAGTATACAGCTCAATTGCTGCCATTACAGCGCATATAGGGCTAATCAACCAACTCTGCCCTCACAGGTACCCATTTAACCCCTGGGTGGAGAGAAGCAATTACGGTTAAGTGTCTTGCTCAAGGACACAAGTGTCACGGCCGGGATTCGAACCCACATTCTGCTGCTAACACCAGAACTTGACTCCGGTAAGCTAGACCGCTCGGCCACGACACTCCAAACTTGTGGTAGTGGAACACTGGGTCCATCGATGAGCTTGCGGATTGGCTTCTTTTTCCCCATTCGCTTTGATCGAGTCACTGCCTTGATTGAGCCCTCTCCGATGTAGCGATCAAATACCATGTAAACTCTTGTTGTATTCTCTCCAAAGTGTTTTGTCAATGTATTTATGAACACATCAGCGGAGTCACCAAATGTCTGACACCAATAAGGCTTTCCAAGAGCTTGGATAAGAGCATGACCATCTATGAGCACACATGTCTTCATGTCAGCATTCGGAACTTCTGGGGGTGTGTGAAGTCCAGCCATTAAGATGCTGATCAACTCTGCTTTTGATGTCGAGTTCATCTCACCTCCAGCCTTGGCGAGAGACAGTGGGATTGGGGACAGTTCATGCTGTAGAATATTCACCTTGTCTTGCGTGATGCGTGATCGCACTAACCAAGTGATGCAAAACTTGTCTCTGGCTTGATCATTCCTGGTAATGCCAATATTATGCCATTCTGCATCTTGCACGTTCTGTTCATCCATTCATTTGCCTGATCAGCGGGAACTTGGTTGAAGCGCCTTTTGGTTCTTTTCACAACAACGTTCCCATTGTTGAACTCTGTATGAACCTCTGGTGCTGTCTTCTGTTTGTGTGGTCGTAGATGGTGAGCCATGGCAGCATTGCTGAAAAAGCTTCTAGATGGAGAGTCCAGTTTCCATCCCTTTCAGCCCCAATGAAGTCCAGCAGAATCTCAACCATCTCCATGTAATGAGACCACAGTCTGAAGTTTGGATTGTGAGCGTGATTATTGCTAAACTCTTTAATGAGATCCTGAATGTTGTTACGGCTCAGATAATCTGACAGCTGGCCCACTTCATCGCAAATCTCTGCTCTGTGGTTGTCATCTCTCTTGTTGAAAAGCTTAGCCACATTTTGGGCAAGCTTTTCAACTTCCACGTCTTCTTTTTTACCATTTTCCAGCAGCCATGGTTCAAGCATAGACCATTTGATATGCCACAGAGCCTCATACGTCAGTTGGTGTCCTCTAACAGCACGATAATAGGCTTTGCCATCAAGCATTGTCTCAGTGGTGTTGGCTGCATACACCTGCCTCCGTCCATAGGTCATCAAGCCCAGCACTTTCCATGTGTTGACCAGTAGCTATCAGGAAGTTGAAGCAGATGTGGAGTCTTCCCATGAGAAAAATTACATTCTCAAACTTTGGCTTTGCCCATACGAGTTCCTTTCCCCTGCTATAGTGGCTGGTCAGCTGTGATAATGGTATGCTTCTGGCCTGTATGGTTTGAAATGTCCACAAAGCGATTGATCACAGTGGTGAGTGTATCATTGTCATCTGCTGGTGCCTGGAGGATTGCTAGCATCCCTGCTGTTGTTACAGGGGGGTCAACTATACTAGTGGCTTCATTGAGTGATCCCCAGGCAGGAACAGACCGTCCCTCTCCATCATCATATATGCGTGACACCACCCATGTTAAATCTTTGACCCGTGCCTTCATCACAATATTTTAATTTTAACATTGACAGGGGAGTTTATTGAGTGTGTACACTGTATGAGTCGGAAAAAGTTCACATGGAGAGATTGGGAGTGTAAACAACTTTGATGTACACACGATATAAAGTTACGAGAAAATCACACTTTTATGTTTCATTTTTCCATTCATTTCTGTACAAGATGAAAGTTTATCTGTTAATTTCAAAGGCTTGGTATGTCAACATGATAATAAAAGTAGATGTTATGGATAGATCTATCAAATGTGGTCAAAATTGATACAAAATTTTAAAATACAGATTTTTTTGAACTTATTTGACCTTTGTGACCTCAAAATAACCTTAACATTCAAAATTGGGGGTGGCATCCACCCTAATCTTCTTCCCAATGATATGAACAACAGATCTAGCATGGATGCCAGCTATTAACAAAAAATGCCGTGAACAATTTTTCAAGGGGACTTTTTGATGTTTGGCTGGTCTACTATGCTGTCTTTTCTTTGTCTTCTTGAGCAATGGAAATGTGCCAGTAACTTTTTTTCTCTTTTGCCTTTTCCAGCCGTTTTATTGTTTATCCATCAATACAATTACATGTCAAAAGCACACAATTGAACAAAATAAAAGAAGAAAAGAGAAGCATTACAAATTAATTAACAGACAAATGTTTTGAAATTTGGTATAATACAGTTTGTGAATTCAATTTCATTTTTGAACGTTTTATAATTAAAAGTAGTGTTTGAATTGAATGCGTTAATTACTCTGCATTTGTACACAGTGAAAGAGGCTGTTACTATTAAGAGGTTAACCGTGTCGAAATTAATATCATTAATATTATAGCCTACCACTATATCTTTCAACTTAATGGCATGCTTGATGCGTAAGTTGAGATTCATGAGATAGCCAATATTGTTCCAAAACTGTTTCAGAGACTTACAGGAAAACAAATAGTGATTGAGGTCGTCAAGTTCATTACATATAGAACAACTAGACGAGTTACTTAAATTCGATTTAGTCAGATTAGTTTTATTTGGGAGGATGTTTTATATTAATCTAAAACTGAATTCTTTATATTTATTTATAGGTAGTTTTTTAATCTTAAAATTCCAAACTTGTATCCAATTAAAGTCATGTGGGAGTTGTAAGACGGTTTTCCAGTACACTTCACCTCTACTTACGTGTTGTTTGTTCTTAACAAGAATATTATACACTGTCTTGGATTTCAAATGGTTAATTTCAGTTGTGTGATTATCCCCATTCACAACGTTTTCATTTATAGAGGGAGCAATGAATTGAGTCAATTTGGCAGCCGCTAGTTTCTTGATCCAAATGTTAGGTATTGCTTTTCTGACTTGATACGTCTCGGCAATGTACTTTGTTTTCTTGATGAGCTGATTTTGAATGTCAGAATAGCGTGAACAAATACTTTAGGACAAAAGTCTCATACAAACACAATACCAGACTTAATCCAATGCTTAAAGATAAACGGTGTACCGTTAATATTTATGAGACTGTTGCCCCATATGATCTGATTTCTAATTTCTATGGGGTCTAACTCCAAACCAGAAACACTGACGTCGATTTCTTTGAATTCGAACCATGACATTAACATATCTATATAAAATGTAAGTACATTACCATTTGGCCTGTCTATCAATTTAATAATGTCCGCAGGAAGGCAGTTAAATTGAAAAAGTAACGGAACTCCTCCGTATGGAGATAGAACCTTCTTAGCAAGGCATTTCCATGATCCATGGGAATTATCACACAATCGTTTTACCCACATTACTTTGAGAGCTTTAATTTGTGACGGAAGATCAATCATTCGTAACCCTCCTTCACTAATATCACCAATCATTGTTCCTCTTTTCACTTTTTCGTATTTTGATTTCCAAACAAAGTGAAAAAGCAATAGTTGACAGCCTTAATAATAGACTTTGGAACATGCAAAACTCTAGCGTTATACATAATTTGAGAGATACCGAGTGTTTTTACTATTGTAATTCTGCCAAAAATTGTTAGGCGTCTGGCATTCCATGTATTTAATATTTGTTTTAACTTAGTAACCTTACAGTCCCAATTCAATTCTCTCAGCTTCATTTCGTTTCTGCCAAAATACACACCTAAACACCTAATAGGGTTCACAGGCCATTTTATACCAGCAAAATCACAATTAGTAAAGCCTTTTCCTAGCCACAGACCTTCTGTTTTGTTTAGGTTAAGCTCTAGCCCGGCAATATTTTCAAAATTACTTGTTTCATTTAGTACATACATTATAGAATGTTTATCTCTGATGAAGATGGTCGTGTGATCAGCATATTAAGCCATTTTGATTTCTGATATGTCTCCATCTTGATTAATCTGGATACCTTTAATACTTTCTTAAGAGCCAAGATTTCCGCAGCAATGATGAACAATAGTGCTGATAACGGACAGCCTTGTCTAATGCCTCTAGTCACGTTGAAATAATTTGATAGCCAACCATTATGAATGACGCAACTCTCTATGTTACTGAAGAGAACATCAGTCCAATTTAGAAAGGACGTTCCAAAATTGAAAAACGCTAAAGCTTTGTTGATAAAGTTAACCTCAACTATATCAAACGCTTTTCTAAAGCCCAAGAAAATAATGGCCTCTTCAGTATGTTTATCTAAGCGCAAATCAATTATGTCTTGAATCAGGCGGATGTTTTGTCCCGCATTTCTACCTTTTTATGTAACCACATTGATCCTCGTTAATTAAGTATTCGTGGCAAGAACTTTTGGAGTCTTATTGCTAGGGCAGTTGTAACAATCTTATAGTCATAATTGAGTAGTGTAATTGGCCTCCAATTGTCCAGATTTTCAATCTCACCTTTCTTATGAATGAGCGTAATAATACCTCTTTTGTGTGGTGGAAAGTTGTCCTTTACATAACCTTCATTTATGGAATCAATAAACATATGTTTTATGTCATGCCAAAAGGTTTTCTAAAACTCTACAGAAAGCCCATCAGTACCTGGAGCTTTGTTATTTGTCATAGCAAATAGCGCATTTTCACATTCTTTACAAGTTAGAAAACTTTCACAATGATTCGTCTTCTTCACTGAGTTTTCCGTGCCCTTAATATCATTTAAATACTGATCGATGCTTTCATCGGGATGTTTTTCATGTATAAAGCTCACTATAATAGTTAACAGTTTCGTGCATAATTAAAGCTTGGTCATGGGTAACATTTCCATTTCTTGCTTTTATGGACATCATCACTCTTTTATTACCTCTGGATTTCTCAAGACCCATGAAATACTTCGTATTCCTTTCTCCCTCTTCAAATCATTTCACTCTGGAACGAATAATAGCACCTTTTGTTTTGTAAGCAAGCATTTGTAACCTTTTAGACAAATCTATCTTGGTAAAATCCCTCCCTTGTCCCAATTTGGCCATTAAGACTTATGTGTTAGGGATGTGTTCTGAGTCGAACACTGTCACTTTATTTAATTTACGAAAGTCAATACAAAAGCAAATTTTTCCATCTTTCTTATGAACTAATTAAAGACGATGCGATCAGCAAACGGTGATATACTGGCCTCAATCCCGTCAAGCCTCTGCATCGTCTTGACCTCTTTTCGAATGACATCTGTTACACACACACAAACCGTATGTGGAGATAATCCGTGCGTGACCGCGTGTTGACCCCAAAGGGGGCGGGATTATGTTTACGGTTATGAATAGAACGTTCTGGAGGTTTCTTTCGGAAAATGATGTAATTTTCAGAAATTTTTTAGAAGTGATGTGAAGAAGAAATCTCTAGTATTTTCTAGAAGGGATTAAAAACTATAAAATAATACGGGCTGGTAGAGGATTTTAAACAGGACTTGAGCAAACCATTAAGACTTCGGTAAACAGTACTTGAGAAACCAGACTTCAGTGTACACCAGCTAGGACCTGTGCTGTCGCTTACGACTCGTCTGTGGAGTGTTTTGAGAAAGTTCGTCTTGACCGAGTGAAGTGTCTGAGAGCTGAATTTAATTCCGGAAGAGACATTTTGTGAACTAAATCTACAGTTCAGTATTTTTGGGATTTCTTCTTTCCCATTTTTTTGTCACAGTAGTCGACTTGCGTCCCCGTGGTTTCGTCTATTTCCGGCCGTTTGTTGGAGCTGAATTCGGCCCACATCCAGCTGCTCTATTTACACCGTGTCAGAGAACTGTTTTTGGTGTCGTTTTCGCTGAAGCCTGCTCAGCCCTCGCCCGTAAGATCTTCTTATTTAGTATAAGATCTTTTCTTAATGTACACTTGTTTACCCTAATCATTGTACGCTTGTTAAACCCATCGATAATTGAAGCGGTTGATATTTTCATTATTAAATCACTTTGTTTCTTTGTTCTTTATATCAGTGTGACCTTGTTTGATTTCTTTGTTGCATCTGAGAAAATTCAGGCTTTTTGAGTAATTTGCATTCACGGATAGTTTGAAGATTTTCGGATCGTAACACATCTTGTACAACATACGGTACTGGAGAGGATTTTGATCTGATGGGTGTGTCTGTTTGATGGTATATTCTACCAGGTACGTTTTGCCTGACATATCGGTAAACACATCATTGAAGGTATCTAACAGATACAATACAATACATTGAAGGCATTTATATAGCGCTCTTACACAAACGGTATCACAGCGCTTTACAGTGAGATGCAAGTACAATTTAAAAATACATAGTGCCTAAAATAAATCAGTCTTCAGAGATGTTTTAAATTGACTCAATGAAGAAGCATGACGGATACCAGATGGTAGCTCATTCCAAATGCTGGGTACAGCAGTATAGAAACCCTTGTTAGCCGCAGTTAAATGTGTAGTTGGCTTTTTGAAGATCCGGAAATCAGAATTTGAACCGAGTCCACTGTGGTTAGGTTGGTATGGTTTAATTAATAAGCTTACAGAGATAGGATAGCGCAGAGTCAGTAACATATTTATAGGCAATAATCAATGTTTTGAAATCAATCCGGTCTCGAATGGGAAGCCAGTGAAGCTGTCGTAGGAGAGGGGAGACATGGTCATACTTTTTAGCCATGAAAATTAATTTTGCAGCACGATTTTGAAGCCGTTGAAGACGTTTGATCTCTTTGCTAGAGGATCCTTGGAGAAGTGAATTTGCATAGTCCAAGATACGAATTTGCGACAGATAAAGTTGAAAGTACACGATCTGTTTCACCAGGTTTCCGGGGATCAACACACATAGTTGGGTGTCATCAGCATAAAAATGGAATTTCACACCAGAATGATGCTTAATAATATCTGAGAGTGGGTGTGTGTAGTAATAAAACATCTGAGGTCCGACACAGGAACCTTGTGGTAAACCATAATCAAGAGTTTGCGGATCAGAATAGTTATTGACAATCTTAACTCTACAAGTCCTACCAGTAAGATAAGACTGAAACCTGTTGAAAACATTATTATGAAAACCAAAAACACTAGACGATCTGTTTAACAATATACAATGGTCAATGGTGTCAAAAGCAGCAAACAAATCTAGCAACACCACAAAACGGCTTGTCGATTGTCAATCGCATGTATTATATCACTTTTGACTCTCAACAACGCCGTCTCCGTGCTGTGGGCAGACTTGTAAGCTGATTGAAATTTACAGTGTAAGTTATTATAATGAACTGACTATACTTCGGCCTCACTTCGTCTTTCCCCAATATGGACATAAGTAAAAACATTTTCAGATGTAGAGTCCTCTTGTATTCTGCCTATTTTATGGGCGGGGCCACAATTAAAAAAGTGGGCCGCACAACACTAAAAACGAGGAACCTGGCTTCACCATTAATAACATTGAAAGTTTGTTTAAACTTGTGTCTAAAATGGAAATAGGATCAAGTTAAAACATTTTATGAACATGGTATGAACCCTTCTTTTAATCTGTTTATTTTATGGGCGGAACCAGATTATCAAAACATAGATCCGCGCATACAAACCTTAAATACAAGTTGGGTCTGCATCTGCGTAAACAACGGTTACCTAAAATTAAGTTTTTTTAAATAAGATTTATTTATTTATTTAATTTAATTTTTCAAAGTTGGGCTGCTAGGGTCAAATTGGTATTTGGTCTTTTTCCCACCAACTTTTCAAAAACAACATCCTGCCCATAAACAGTCAGAATAAAAAATAGATTTTCCTCTGAATGTCTGTCATTATCTTATGAAGACATAATCTCATGACGTCAGATTGCTCGTTTTATATAACACTTGGTTGGACGACCTCTCTAAGTAGTTTGTTATGTTTTTGCCATTTCCATGAGTAAATTAGGACGTCATTTATGTAGTTTACCACATTATTGAGAACACTGAACAGTCGGCGCATCATGATCCTTCTAAAAACAGCCGGAGCATTGACCATGCCAAAGGGTAAGACGAAGAATTGAAAAGGACGTCACAACATGCTAGTGGACCAGCCAAGGTGTGAAATTACACTTTGGACGGCATTTTTTGTTAATAGCAGGAAACCATGTTAGATCGATTGTTCATAGGATGGGGAACATGGTTTCCTGCTATTAACAAAAAATGCCGTCCAAAGTGTAATTTCACACCTTGGCTGGTCCACTAGCATGTTGTGACGTCCTTTTCAATTCTTCGTCTTACCCTTTGGCATGGTCAATGCTCCGGCTGTTTTTAGTAGGATCATGATGCGCCGACTGTTGAGTGGTCTCAATAATGTGGTAAACTACATAGATGACGTCCTAATTTACTCATGGAAATGGCAAAAACATATCAAACTACTTAGAGAGGTCGTATCTAGGCTTAGGACGGCTGGCTTAACCGCCCGTCCAACCAAGTGTTATATATTAAAACGAGCAATCTGACGTCATGAGATTATGTCTTCATAAGATAATGACAGACATTCAGAAGAAAATCGATTTTTTTTATTCTGACTGTTTATGGGCAGGATGTTGTTTTTGAAAAGTTGGTGGGAAAAAGACCAAATACCAATTTGACCCTAGCAGCCCAACTTTGAAAGAAAAAAAATTAAATAAATAAATAAATCTTATTTAAAACAATTAATTTTAGGTAACCGTTGTTTACGCAGATGCAGACCCAACTTGTATTTAAGGTTTTATGCGCGGATCTATGTTTTGATAATCTGGTTCCGCCCATAAAATAAACAGATTAAAAGAAGGGTTCATACCATGTTCATAAAATGTTTTAACTTTATCCTATTTCCATTTTAGACACAAGTTTAAACAAACTTTCAATGTTATTAATGGTGATGCCAGGTTCCTCGTTTTTAGTGTTGTGCGGCCCACTTTTTTAATTGTGGCCCCGCCCATAAAATAGGCAGAATACAAGAGGACTCTACATCTGAAAATGTTTTTACCTTTATCCCGTTTTCCTTTTGAGACACATTTTGCCAAACTTTCAATTCTCAAGACAGGTATCTTGTTATTAATACTGTGGCTTCGCCCACTGAATAGGTAAAATACGAGACGCATGCACATCTCAATATGCTGTACCTTCTTCCTATTTTCTTTTAAGATACAAAATAACACAATATTTTTGGTCTCATGCCCCCAACTGTTAACGAATATAGTTCCACTCCTAACATAGGTGAGACCCAAGATAGGTACATAGCTTAACATGATATTTGGCACATTTTGATCCCCCATGCAAAAATTCCACAATTCTTTTGCTTAGCAGCTGGAGTAACTGTGATAACGCAGAAATAATAATCTAACATACATTTTATAGA
This sequence comes from Zoroaster sp. YZ-2022, assembly GCA_029582265.1. Taxonomy (NCBI): domain Eukaryota; kingdom Metazoa; phylum Echinodermata; class Asteroidea; order Forcipulatida; family Zoroasteridae; genus Zoroaster; species Zoroaster sp. YZ-2022. The sequence goes on along the minus strand of CM055817.1, from coordinate 8,437,252 downwards.
GATCATTGTACGCGTGCGGAACTAAAATATCATACATATTTCAAAGAAACATTTTAAAACTCCAACAATTGAGGGATATATTTGCAAGTTTATAGTAATGAAAACATTACTATGTTTGAAAATTTAGGAGAATATTTAGGAGATTATCGCATGTTTCGCTCTGCTAATGAACCCGCAAAAGGAAAATATTCCTGGTGTAATAGCATAAAGGCATAATAACGTGTTAGACACTCACACATAATTTTAATAATTGGAGAATTCAAGTGTCATGATTTGAATGCTCAGTAGCGGCGAGTTCTTGATACGATTGGGAACGCGGTTTGGAGCTATGACCTACCCCCTCCCAACTGACAATCCCCCTAAAAAGAATGAAAAGGGGAAAAAATAAACACAAAATTGTATTAATTTGTTTATAAACAAGGGTTTTAAAACAAGTTGGTAAAATAACGGGTGCGGAACTCAAGTATTATGTTTAAAAATAATAATAATACCAAAAAATAATCAAATAAATAAATAAAACATTAAAAATGTACTCCATTAATGCCAGTTGATAGTAATGTTTCCCAAAATATATATTTGGTATGTTAGGAAAAAATCGAGAGTCCCGCACACATGCAATAAAACTGGCAAATGGGAAATATTCATGCTGTTACATAATAACGTGACATAAGCTCTTTAAAAATGGGTAACATTTTTGGTGTAAAACTCAAGTGTCATGTTTTTAAAAGAATATGTTAACCGTCTAATTGTTTAATAATCTCCTTGGAAGTTTATAGAAAATATACAAATACAATATTGGCCATTTCAGCAGAAAATAGAGAGTTACATACTGCAAATTAGTCCATGATCCATCAATTTGTTTCGGTACCACCTGGAGGGACTAATTCATTTATGTTTTCTTGTTAGAAAAATATGAAAATTCTAAACAAATAGGCCTATTATAGACTTGCTGAAACGGTAAGTGACTTTGCCGTACAAATTTGAAATGCTAAGCCTTGTCCAATAAAACGCTATTACGACTGTTTGACGATTGCTACCAGACGTACCAGACGTTGCTTCCAGACGCAGTACAATAATTAAAACAACCGTTTTACATGTACCAAGTTATGTGTCAATACAATGCATCAACGAAATAAGAATTAACAAAGTCATCACCTAGAACTTACACCCACCCCGAGAATTTTTATTATTTTTTTTAAAATTTGTTATTTGTTTTAGTTTATCGAATTACATTTACATCAAAACCATGTGTATTGCTGCTTTAGCCCACATGATCAACTGGCAAAAAAATCACCTTTTCTCCGTGCAATCTGTAAGGAAAAATCTTGTCCAGTACATTTTTGTTGGAATATCTCTATCTTTATCAGAACAAAATAAGCAAATACAAGTAATGGACCTGTAACGTAACATAAGCTCTATAAAAAAGGATAACATTTTTGATGTGGAACTCAAGTGTCATGTTGTTAAAACAAAATGTTAACCTTGTATTTTGTTAATAATCTCTTTGGAAGTGTATAGTACATATATGTCCAAATAAAAACTGGCAAATTCAGGAGAAAATAGAGAGTTCCACACTGCAGTTAGTCCATGAGCCAGCAATTTGTTTTGATACCACCTGGAGGAACTAATTCATGTATATGTTTTCTTGTTAGAAAAAAATGAAAATTCCAAACAAATAGGCCTATTATAAACGGTAACCGATTTTTGCTTTACAAACTTGAAATGCTAAGCTTTGTCCAATAAAACACTGTTACGACTGTTTGACGATTGCTACCATACCAAACGTTAAACATAACAACATAAAACAACCGCTGTACATGTACAAGTTATGTGTCAATACATTGCATCAAAAAAAAAAAGGGGAAAAAAAAGATGATCCCAATAAGAACCCTGAGCAGTTTTTCTGGTACGTAAATTCCAACCAACAGATGCTGGAAATTTGCAAGACCCAACCCCTCCACACATTCATACACAATCAGCAAGAACGCTGGATCAGGCATGTGGTTAGGTCAGATTCAGAATGGGCAATAAAAAGGTGTTGGGAAAGTTTTCGGAAGCACCATGTAACAAATCTCTAAAGTAGAGGTGTTGGCTCTGAGAAGAGCCGGTTTTGTTCTCAACGTTTCGGCAAGTATGCTCTGGCCGTCGTCAGGAGAATGGAGAGATGTGGAGAAAGGAGAGAAAATGGAGAAAGGTGTTGCTTTGAAAACTCGAAAGCGTCTCGAATTGGCCGACACCCATGTACAGTTTTGAGAGAGGTACGATGACATTGCAATTGATCAGGACAAACTGTTCAAAGGATTTATGACAAAAAAGCTATCCCGCAGTGAGAAAACAACCTACACAACGAGAGAACCGGCGTCTCCGAGGAGACACCCTCCAATAGCAAACGATTTGTACTGCTGGAGTATATCACATCATCATCATCATCATCAACGAAATAACAATTAACGCAGTCATCGCCTAGAACTTCCACCCCCGAGAAAATTTAGGTCCAGTTTTGTTATTTATTTATTATTATTATTTTTTTATTATTATTTTTTTTATAGTTTATCGCATTACATTCACATAAAAATCATGTGTATTGCTGCTTTAGCCAACATGGTCAACTGGCTAACAATTCACCTTTTCCCCGTGCAATCTGCAAGGAAAAATCTTGTCTAGTACATTTTTGTTGGAATATGTCTATCTTTATCAGAACAAAATAAAATAAATAAATAAAAACAAACAACAAACCTGTATAATGGGCCTTTTCAATGACTCCATTGATGGATAACAGTGATATTCAACACATGATTAAAACGTGAAATATAACCCAAAACACTGAAACCTACATTTCCACGTTTTAATAAATTAAATGCAGAGGTGTTCGGTCATATCAGCTGCGGTAGTTTTATTAAAATCACTTCACTCGATTCCAGGCACATAATAGGCCAAGTATCACATTTTTATGGACAGATAGTAATGTTATATATTTTGTTTGGACCTTGTATAAGTTTTGATCAAGATATATGATAAAAGATGGATATATGATCAAGGTGTTATGGTTCAGTACACATGGGTACAGTGAACAGCAATGTTGGGAATGGGAGTGAACGTGTAGTTTTAAATTTGATAAAAATGGAATACAATATACCTAAATGTATATATGCCAATAATCAGTTATTGAAATAATAGCGAATGCTGGGAAATGACACATGGGTTTATCTTTGTTCAGAAACAATGATTGTTTTATTTATTGAATCAACACAAAAACATATTTTACTTTTTAGAAATTAAAGTGATGTTATATTAATCATACAGTACAAATTGCGCAATGATATATTAGACAAAATAAACATAGCAATTAGCTGTCGTGATAACTTTAAATGAACGTATAAACGATTATATGAAAACAATCATGTTTTATTTATTGATTCAATACAGTCATTTTCGTATTAGTACAAAAATATGTAATGCAACAAATATATATAGGGCCTACTTAATATGTTAGTGAGGTTATGTTAATTACATTGGTGAGGTATGAGTATTGGTAATGTTGACAAACTCCTTTAATAATTATCGTTACTTTGTTTGATTCAAGAATGGAACAACCAATCTGTTAAAGTTGAATCTTAATTGGTCCGCACTTGTATGTTTTCAAACACAAGTGATGAAAGTCCAGTATAACTACTCAAAACTGATTGTAGTTTCATACTTCACACGAATGCAAAATCAAAGTGAACTACTGTGACATTGACGCAAAGGGAATTACTGTGACATTGACGCAAAGAGAATTACTGTGACATTGACGCAAAGGGAATTAATGTGACATTGACGCAAAGGGAATTACTGTGACATTGACGCAAAGGGAATTACTGTGACATTGACGCAAAGGGAATTACTGTGACATTGACGCGAATGGAATTACTGTGACATTGACGATGATATTTCGCCCCTTCACCACTGTTCATGTCATGAAATTTGCTTAGTATTCACATGAAGTATGAATCAGCTTCCATATCTAGCTAGAGATGCACTCAGAATGATGTACATTAAGCAGGTTCAGATTTCACTTTTTTGTGTAGGCTACTGCTTGGTTTCCCATGGTTTTGCATGTGAGAACTTATGCAAAGCGTCAGTGCTGAAGAAAATTATAAAACCTTTAAAAATCATAAGGGTCATAACATGGGTGAAAATGTTGGGTCAAAGGTAAAAAATGACACTTTTTACCAATAGAATAGTGTCAAAAATGGTAAATTATAACCAATACGCTTAGTATTTAGCTTTTATTTAAGGTACATGCTTGATTTTGGCTTATTTTATGAAAAGCAGCATTGCTGAAGAACATTGAAGTGACTTAATAGTTGTTTGCAGTAAATTAGTATGGTTTTAATATACTGCCTAGAAAATTCAAATGAACCTAATCACTTGCATGTTAAATATAAAAGTGTTTTCAATAAGAGTGGGTTTCCTGTTCCCTCACTTAAATTTGGTTGTGCATACCTCTGAAATTGTTTATTCTATTGACATTGTAGTTCAAAAAAGCTTCCTTAGATTGGACAACATCACATTTTATCAGACTAGCAGACCGCCTCTCTCTGTCCAACAATCAAACCACAGCACTTACTTATTCTATGACAAAGACTGGATGAGGAGGCCTTATTTTTCTATCTTAAATTCTACAACACGCTGGATGAGGATGGTAGTTCGCCAAAGGTTATCTCAATTATCCATGGAGAAATTTCTTGAGAAACACCTCAATTTGGTGCTCTACACTGAGATGGAAAGATGGTAAAGGATATTGCAATGGGAGTAACTAAGGAAATCCTGGCTGTACTTGTCTCTGGTACTTCGCTATATGAAGAGTGTAAATTACTTGGCGTTCCTACCATCAGTGACTCCAGAGGCATATCACAAGGTGATGCATCTATTGAGCTGCTTAGAGCATGAGACCTGACAAACTCGACAGTGACATTGGTATTCTACACCACAACTAGTAACACTGATATTCACAAGGGAGCTGCCAAATTGCTAGAGAAGAAGTTAGGAAGAAAAGTATTTTTCCTGGGCTGTCGTCACTATGTGTTAGAACTCACAGTTGGTTCTGTATAGGAGCAATGTCAAGAGACCTGAAAACCCTTTGTTCAAAGAGTTGAAGGAGGCCTGGTCAGGGATTAACATGGAGAACATCAACACACTGACAACTAGGACCAGGCAGAACAGTTGGCTTTGGGAGAAGAGGGGGCAGACCATCACATTGCTCAATGACATCCTCTCCAAGCCAGACCCTACCAAGCTACCCCAAGCTGACTGCAGAGAGGTGGCAGAGCTCATCATCATCCTCCTTGTTTGCATACCCCCTTGGTGAATGCACTTTAGCAGACAAGGAGTAATACATCATGTAAGGTGGGTTGCAATTAACATCTATACTCCATTAAAATGTTCATGTTTGGGGATGAGATAGGGTATGATGCTGTGACACAAAACAACCTGCAGAAGATCAACAATTTCTTGGTGCTCTTCTACTCATTACATTGGATGACAGCCACCAGTGTTGCTGATGCACCAAATAATGACCTGCAGCTGACACATGACATGATGAAGTACCAGACGATAGGTAAAGAGGTGGCTGATGCAGGAATATGATAAAACATGGACGGTACCTAACTCAAGAAGTGGTCATATTCAACTTTATCAGCACAGATCCAAGAATGACAAACGCAATGAAAGGGTTGATGGCAACCAAGTTGCTCAACACAGAAATACTAGATAAACTCATAAAGGGGAAACCTGTTTTCAAAACCATCGCAAATGACACCGCACTAATTGATCTAACTAGGCTAGAGTCACACTTCATATTCATTGCTCTCAATATAAATTCTAATTGGCTATCCTCTACTATGTGCTCTCGTCAACTGTGTGGTCTCGTGCAGAAATATTTGAATGACATAGCAGAGCGAGGAGTGAAGATGATGAGCGACTTTGCCAACATCATTACTATTGACCCCCAACAGCGAGCTTGGCTTCTGTAAGCAGTGGGGTTCATCAGGAAACAATCTGACAGTTTCGCAAAAGCAACCATGAACGTATAAGCACTCCCTATCCATGATATAGCAAAAATACACTGAAATAATATCACATTTCAAAATACTTTGTAATAGAAACACAGGCCTCAAGTCAATCACGAGTATGTCTACAGCAATTACCCTAAGACAGGCTATATTATGTCTGTTGGTCAAAATTGGCTTTGTTTGATCTTTGACCCCAAATTGTGACCAATATTGTGACCCCAATTGTTTCCAAAGCACTCAAACTCATTAATCAGTACTGTGCTTTGCATAAAATCAAACCGGCATGTCGGCAGCAGGATGTCCAAAGACTTCAAGCGTATTGCTTAAAATACAATCTAGGCCTATATGCAAAATTGTACCTTTGACCCCAATTATTTTTACCCATGTTATGGTCTCTATGGTTTCCAAAGCAATGAAATTTTCTTTAGCAGTACTATTTTGCATAAATTCAAGCCAGATTGGCTGCAGTAGCTACCTCAAACAACACGTTACACTATACAATTGGTAAAAATTGCCATTTTTGACCTTTGACCCCACATTTTGACCCAGGTTATGACCCCTATGGTATTCAAAGTGCTTATATTTTCTTCAGCAATGATGCTTTGCATAAAATCATCCATATCACTTGCCTTTCAAGGGTCATTATACTAACTTTGAGATTATTTTAGCAAAAATAACCTAATTTCCCCATTAAGAAGTCACGTGATTTCAGGGCTCTTGAGGGACCATACCCCATTGTCTGAGACCAAAACGGATATGATTTGTGAAGTTCTCACATGCAAAACCATGGGAAACCAAGCAGTAGTGTACTAAAAGTGAAAACCTGACCCGGCCTAATGTACATGAATATCAACCACTACATCTATGATATGTCCATTTACATCGGTACCAAATATCCAACCAAATGTCATCTGTTGAACCCAAAACCAAAACCAACACTAAAACCGAAACTATAAATAAATAAATTAATTTAAGTGTGTCTCACGGTGATGTCATTAATTGTGTGTTATATGTCGTGCCATGCAAACCGGTACATATTACATGTAGGTGTTGGGGGCGAGGTGATTGTGTGTGTCATCGGAACTACATGTACCTTCACACGTACATGTACATGTACACGAATTTAAAGAGTTCAACAAGTTAGTCATGTTTACATGATCCGACCATCTTTAACCAGTTTTTTAAAAAGAAATTTACGGCTGTCTCTCACCTTACAACGTAATAAGAAGCAGGTGTTGTTGGGAAAACTTTGATTCAGTAGAAAAGTGGAATGTTCGTAACTTTTACAGTGCTACTCTCTAAACGCGTTATAAATACACGTGATCAGCGCAACAAAGTGACGCATTCAAGCATTTCACCAAAATAAAATGAAACATATTTAAATGTCACGATTAAGTTGACAGTGGAAGATTTTTTTCTCGAACCAATCCCTTAAGTGCAACCCATTCATATCATTTAAATGTCACCATTAAGTTGACGTTGGAAGATTGTTTCTGCTCGAAAGAATTCGCTTATCCTTCCTCCATGATTACATGCAATATATTCATAAAAACCGCCCATGAGAGCAACACACGTGATTGGTTAGTGCAATGAACGGATTCAATGCGGATTGAGCGGAAAGTGTGTTTTGTTTGAATATTGAACTCCCTGTTTCGACCAGAAGTAAATGTCAAACCCGTTACATGTCTGTGTAAAAAGTCACGTATTTCAAGCTGTTTACGATGATCCAATAGCATTGAGTTAGTCTCAGGTAATTCAAGAGATATCACTTGATTTTCATCAATATTCTTGTATTTCAAGAAAAGTCTTATTCTTTAACTGTTATGTGCTGCCAAGTATGAAATCTCTCTGAACTTTGGAAGTTGGACAAACATTTGTGAGAACGTAAAGTGAGAGTAAGAAGGAAAAATAATAAAAACTAGAACAATTACAAAGAAGTGTTCGATGTTCCAAATGTTTACATTTGGATGTTCATCAAAACAAAAGGGAAATATTAATCTCTCTTGTTCTAGGGCGGATCCCGAACAGTGCAGACGGCGGGCACACCTATATCATCCCGAAGTAAAAGACTGCTTTGGACACAATGCTTATCTTAGCTTAATTTGTTTACTGCGTTAAAAAACACTACTTCTACTATGGCTACTTCTGTTAGCCATCATTAAACAGTCGTCGGAGTGGTTTACTGAACGAGGTTAAACTGTTTTTCAAATTAAGCAGCAAAAATCGTTTGAAAAACACCAAAGGACTGTCATATTGTGGAAATGAATAGTTTTTTGCAAGTAGAAAACATTACAGAGTTAGTCCCTTCAGATGGTACCGACCCTGCCTCATGGAGTAAATCAAACCAACATCTTTGAAATGTTCATGTCGTGACAGAAACTCTTTAAAGAGGGGTTAGCATTACGGGTGCAGAACTCAAGTATTATGTTTTCAAAATAAATTGGTAACCCCTCAAATAGTTTCATTCAGAATATCCGTAGCAGTTTATAGTGGGGTTTAAGGAGTAACAACACAGAAGCATAATTATCTAACAGACACTCTATAAAGAGGAGTAAATTACAAAAATGATATATAAAAGATATATAACAAATAAATAATCCAGCGAACAATGATGATTATCGTTGGCATTTGTTTCAAACGTTTCCTTAAAAACTGGTACTTTAGGAGAAAATCGTTGGCATTTATAGAATTGCTTATTTATAGAACCCGTACGGTATTTGACATATAGTTATGGCTACCATTGCGGTGTGCAACTCAAGTATTCTGTGTACAAAAATGTAAATAAATATAGTTTTATAAATAACAATTTTAACCTCTGCATTAATTGAAAAATCCTTTGCAGTTTATTTCCCCATAGAAATGAGAGCCCACAAGTTTAGACATGGTTTAAACCTGATGATGATTTGCTACCCCGTGAGTGTACTCCTGCTGGCTACTCTCTCCATCATATCCCCAGACCAATAAAGACCGGTGGAGGGGTTGCACTACTCTTTAGGTCCAGTTTATCTGTCAGCATGAAAAGTGTTAACATTGACTACCTAACATTTGAATCTCTGCATGCTGAGGTAACGTGCAACTCTAGATGTGTTCGCCTTGTTAATATTTATCGACCAGAAAGGGATGTTGATGGTAAACATGTAAACTTCTCCAGTTTTCTGCAGGAATTTGAAACATTAATTGTCGATTATCTCTTACACCCATCTGACATTATTTTAACCGGCGATTTTAACATTCATATGGACATAATTTCAAACAATTATGCAAATCAGTTTAAAGATCTGCTCTCTGCTCATGGACTTATACAGCACATCACAGCACCCACTCATCGGTATGGTCACTGTCTTGACCTCATGATAACGCGTGAAAATACTTCACCTCTTATCACGAATATAACTATTCATCCTGGATTATCTGATCATTATGCAATCATGGTAAATTTGAACCTTAAAAAACCTCCCATACCTACCATTTATGTAACTACTCGCCACTGGAAAAAAGTAAATATTAAAGATTTATGTCATGATGTTGAATCTCAACTGGAAAATGTAAACCTTGAAGATGGTGAGCTGGATTCTTGTGTCAGTCTGTTTGAATCTACTATCCGTAACATCTTGGATGATCATGCTCCGTTACTACAATCTGAATCCCCCTGGTTCAATGATGATATCCGTGCTGCAAGGAAAATCCGCCGTCAACTTGAGCGAAGATGGCGTGACAATGGGAAACTTGGAGTACGTCGGCAAGAATACTGTAACCAACGTGATATTGTGAAGAACATGATTAACCAGGCAAAAATAACTCACTACTCATCTCTTGTGAAAGATAGCTCTGGTGATCAGAAAAAACTCTTTAACATTGTTGAAAAGCTGCTTCATAAACCCAAAACTCCAGTGCTTCCATCTACACACTCCGACCAGGACCTCGCAAATGCTTTTTCAAACTTTTTGGTCACAAAAATTGAGAATATCCGTCGTTCTTTTCCCATTCTATCACAAACACCAACACGCAAGGATCCACAATGTAGACTGTCCATGTTTGAGCCTACTAGTGTTACGGAGATCAAGAAAATCATCATGAAATCGCCATCAAAATCATGTGAACTTGATCCAGTGCCAACTTCGCTAATAAAACAAAATATTGATGTGTTTGCTAAGTATATCACAATTATTGTAAACAGATCTCTTTCTTCCGGTTGTTTCCCTAATAGCCAGAAGGTTGCTCATGTTAAACCACCCTAAAGAAACCCAATTTGGACAAGGAAGTTTTCAAAAATTACCGACCAGTAGCGAATTTAAAGTACCTTGAAAACAATCGAGCGAGTTGTTTCATCACGGATCTCTGACCATGTTCGTGCTAATAACCTGTCGGACACATTTCAGTCAGCCTACAAACCATTTCATGGAACGGAAACTGCTCTTCTTCGCGTCAACAATGACATTTATCTGCCATGGATGAGGGGAAAATCACTGCATTAGTTTTGTTAGACTTAAGCGTGCTTTTGACACGGTCGATCATAAAACTTTCTCCCGCCTTCAATATCATCTTGGAATACATGACACAGCCCTGGATTGGTGTAAGTCCTACCTTTAAATAGGCCTCAGCATGTTTGTATTGGTAACGCTATCTCCGAGCCTGTTATTCTTGACTATTCTGTACCCCAAGGCTTTGTACTGGCCCACAGTGGTTTACTGTTTATACCTTTCCAGTTCGTGATATCATTTTGAAGTATAATTTAAATTACCATGTTTACGCTGATGACACGCAGCTTTACATTACTTTTAAATCTTCTCAAGAACCTGCTGATTCCTGCATTAAAACACTGGAGAAATGTATTCAAGAGATTCGAAGTTGGATGAGACAACATTTCCTGAAATTGAACGATGAAAAAACAGAATTTGTTCTATTTGGATCACGTCAGCAATTGTCTAAAGTTTCTCTTCCATTTATTACAATTGGTGACTCGCAGATAACACCCTCATTACATGCACGTAATTTGGGTGTTATATTTGACTCGACAATGACTTTAAAACCACATATCTCCAACATTGTTCGCATATCATCATTTCATATCAGAAATATAAGCCGAATTAGGAAATACTTGAATAAAAGTGCTGCTGAACAAATTATACATGCGTTTGTCACATCAAGGCTCGATAACGGGAATGCTCTCCTTTACGGTCTACCGCATAATCAAATATCTCGTCTTCAGCACATACAAAACACAGCAGCTCGTGTTGTGACTTTGTCCAGAAAGTCATGCCATATCACGCCAATCTTGAAAGAACTGCACTGGCTTCCTGTTTCACAGAGAATTGTTTTTAAACTTATGCTAATTGTTCACAAATCTTTCAATAACATTGCTCCAATTTATATTTCTGAACTGCTTAAAGTCTACACTCCATCACGCAATTTGCGCTCCAGCAACATGTCACTCCTAAAGGAACCAACTTCAAAACGGAACTGGGGTGATAGGTCGTTTTCTGTCGCAGCTCTGAGACTCTGGAATCATCTTCCAACTAAACTCAAATCTTGTCATAGTATAACCAGATTTAAGTCGATGCTTAAAACTCATCTTATGTCACAACTCTTCAAAGATGATGTATATTTGTAATTGCATTGTAGGTACATGTATCTCGGTACATAATTTTTTTTCCCCTATGCTATCATTGTATATTGTTTGTATTCATGTTTTTTCTTTGTTTCCGCGCCTTGAGCGCCCAGCAGGGTGGATATGTGCGCGCTAAAAATCTTTATTATTATTATTATTAAAAGCAAGTGTTGTTTCCGAGTGATTTGTGCAGCTTTTTTATTTACCAACATCATTATAATTGGGTTATCGTTACATGACTAGTAACGTACAATAGCCCTTGAAATTTGCATGGTTGTACAAAACTACCGACATTAGAATACTAGTGGCGTATACGGGGGTGAGGACGGGGTGGTACTGTACACGTACATAAATAGATACGCCACTGGGTAAGTAGGTTTGAGACGTTATGCTAGGACTACCAACTAGAAAATCCCCTCCTTA
>CM055817.1:8384376-8424668 GCA_029582265.1 Zoroaster sp. YZ-2022 | reverse complement strand
GAAAAACTCTTTAACATTGTTGAAAAGCTGCTTCATAAACCCAAAACTTGCTTCCATCTACACACTCGGATCAGGACCTTGCAAATGCATTTTCAAACGTTTTGTCACAAAAATTGAGAATATCCGTCGTTCTTTTCCCCCAGTATCTGCCATTCTATCACAAACACCGCCACGCATAGATTGTCTATGTTTGAGCCTACTTGTGTCAGGGAGATCAAGAAACTCATCATGAAATCGCCATCAAAATCATGTGAACTTGATCCAGTACCAACTTCGCTAATAAAACTAAATATTGATGTGTTTGCTCAGTATATCACAATTATTGTAAATAGATCGCTCTCTTCCGGTTGTTTCCCTGATAGCCAGAAGGTTGCTCCTGATAGCCAGAAGGTTGCTCATGTTAAACCACTCCTGAAGAAACCCAATTTGGACAAGGAAGTTTTCAAGAATTACCAGCCGGTAGCGAATTTAAATTACCTTGGAAAAACAATCGAGCGAGTTGTTTCATCACGGATTTCTGACCATGTTCGTGCTAATAACCTGTCGGACACATATCAGTCAGCCTATAAACCATTTAATGGAATGGAAACTGCTCTTCTCCGGGTCAACAATGATATCTTATCTGACATGGATGATGGAAAAATGACTGCACTTGTTTTGTTAGACTTAAGCGCCGCTTTTGACACAGTCGATCACAAAATCCTTCTCTCCCGCCTTCAATATTACCTTGGAATACATGACACGGCCCTGGATTGGTGTAAGTCCTACCAGCATGTTTGTATTGGTAACGCTGTCTCCGAGCTTGTTATTCTTGACTATTCTGTACCCCAAGGCTCCATGCTCGGCCCACAGTGGTTTACTGTTTATACCTTTCAAGAGATTTGTAGTTGGATGAGACAAAACTTCTTGAAATTGAACGACGAAAAAACAGAATTTGTTCTATTTGGATCACGTCAGCAATTATCTAAAGTTTCTCTTCCATTTATTACAATTGGTGACTCGCAGATAATCCCCTCATCACAAGCACGTAATTTGGGTGCTATATTTGACTCGACAATGACTTTAAAACCTCATATCTCCAACATTGTTCGGTTATCATCATTTCATATCAGAAATATTGGCCGAATAAAGGAAATACTTGAATAAAAGTGCTGCTGAACAAATTATACATGCGTTTGTCACATCACGGCTCGATAACGGAATGTTTCCTTTTACGGTCTCCGCAGAATCAAATATCTCGTCTTCAGCACATACAAAACACAGCAGCTCGTGTTGTAACTTTGTTCAGAAAGTCATGCCATATCACGCCAATCGTGAAAGGACTGCACTGCCTTCCTGTTTCACAGAGAATTGTTTCTAAACGTATGCTAATTGTTCACAAATCTTTTAATAACATTGCTCCAATTTATATATCTGAACTGCTTAAATTCTACACTCCATCACGCAATTTGCGCTCCAGCAACATGTCACTCCTAAAGGAACCAACTTCAAAACGGAATTTGACCTTTACTTCCTGTCCAAACCGGAAGTCAAAATTTAACACTTAAAAAATCATATCTCAACAACCACAAGAGGTAATTCACAATTTTGTACCATTGTACAGATCGTTAATTGTCAAAAAAATTACACAAAGGTGACCAAAATTTGACCTTACTTCCTGTCCAAACCGGAAGTCAAAGTTTAATATTGAAAACAATCATATCTCAACAACCACAAGAGGTAAATTCACATTTTTAACCATTGTATAGATTGTTAATTGTCTAAAAATATTTTCACAAAGGTGACCCCAATTTGACCTTACTTCCTGTCCAAAACGGTAGTAAAAGTTTAATATTTAACAAAAATCATATCTCAACAACCACCAGAGGTAAATTCACAATTTTTGTACCATTATACAGATCGGTAATTGTCAAAAATATTTACACAAATGTGACCCCTAATTTGACCTTACTTCCTGTCCAAACCGGAAGTCAAAATTTAATATTCAAAAAAATATTATCTCAACAACCACAAGATGTACATTGACATTTTTGCACCATTGTATAGATTAATTGTCGAAAAATATTTACACAAAGGTGACCCCAATTTGACCTTACTTCCTGTCCAAACTGGAAGTCAAAGTTTAATATTTCAAAAAATTATATCTCAACAACCACAAGAGGTAAATTCACAATTTTATACCATTGTACAGATCGTTAATTGTCAAAAAATATTTACAAAACATGACCCCTAATTTGAACTTTACTTCCTGTCTAAACCGAAGTCAAAGTTTAATATTAAAAATAATAATGCACAGTTTCTTTAAAAACATTCTGACGTCATCATCACTGCCCTGACAAAACTCGAACACCTATGTGTTTGTAATATCACAAACACTGCCGTCTAGTTATTACTATTATTACTTATTATTGGTTTAAATTATGTATGAGATTCTATTTCAGTGATATCAACGTTATTCTTCCACGGTGTTCATATTGAGCGAACTGCCTACACCACTTGGGCAGTTTTAACTCTGCAAGTTTTTGCAGTGTATATCATACAGTTTGTACGTACCTGGCATAAATCGCCACTCCAGCCGCCGTAACAATCACACTGACATTTCTGATCATTGAGCTCACCATTCACACAGGATAGTGCACACTCTAGAAATAAAGTCAGGGTTGTACAGTATCATTCATTAGATTCTATTTGATTGTATTGACAACTTTATTATCTACGGAAACATTCAAAATAATTTCAGCTGAAAGTGCATTGTTCCCACAATGAACTATAAAAGCTGTGTCCTTTATACTCCATTTGGCTACATAGAGAAAATGCTGCAGATTTGTCATTGAATTGATTCGTGCAATTCTGAGCGCAATATACTCTTTGGAAAAGGCGCTGTAGAAGTGACAGTTATTATTATTATTGAAATATTATGTCTCTGATGAATAAATGTCAAGATGTACCTAGGTCACTTTCTTAGTTCGGTAAATCACTATGTCTCATCACAAAGTTTACATCATGAGAATAATCTAGTAATGCATTTTGTAGCGTATAGGGCCAATGCTGCATGTCAAATATTAGGCTGTACCTCTTACCATAAAGACCACTATCTCATTGTAATTTCAGCAAACGATTTCCCTGTACGCATCGCAAAATGCGACGTATTTTGACAATCTGCAACGGAAGTTCAAACAATGCATCGCTGATTTTGCGATATAAATTGCGACAGATGTTTCGCTATTATGAAATGATATTGACAAACCTTTCTCGAAAAACGTTAACATGTATATATCAGACCAAAATATATCGAGGGTTCCGTGCCGACCGGGTTTATTTCCGTACTGAATGTCCAGACCGCGCCGGTGTACATCCGCCTGACATACGTGGTCAACTTCACGTCCCGACGGTGCTAATGCAACGGTGAACGCGTGCACTGGTTTTACCTGTGTGCACGCCGTACATGCAACTTTATTTTCCTGAAATCCCCAAGGATTTTATCTGCAATGCCCAAAATTCTATGTGCATGCAATATTTTTCTGCTGATGAATTAACTACGGGCGAAATCACTGAAAATGTAAAAGACACAACAACCGTTAAGGTTCGCACATGTTTATTTTTTCTTGAGTTTGGGGTTGGAGCAATGTTGAGCAATTGAGCCACCCCTATACACAAACAACCGTGTTCAGTTCACGTGTGCTTTCATACGATCACTACGGCTGCATTGAAAGGAACTCAAGAAATGTTACTAACTTGGTTTTATAATAAATGTTTTTGAACATTTAACAAAATGAGCATTCATCAATCATTTATATATGTGGTGGTGAGGTTTAAAATCGTTTCGGCACATATTTTCCCGACGAATCAAAGTTTACTACCTTTTACCCAATTTCCGGACACTAAAGATTATCTTTCTGGTAAAATTTGGACATTATATGCATATGAACCAGCGGCGTAGCTACAACATAGGCCCCACAAATTTACAGTGCCCCCTGGTGCCTCTCTCAAAAAAAATCCTCATAGTTCCCTCTGAAAAAGGAAAGAAAAATAAAAGGGGAAAACCATAAGCCCTATTAAAGCAGTTTTCGAAATCGTTCTCTGAATTTTTTCTATTTTGGGCACGTCTTTTCTGTATAGTTCACTCAAGGTGAGTTTGCAATAATTATTTGGAAGTTCACCAAACATTTAAAAAAAATGTTTTCCCAGATTTCTTCACATTATTATGCAATCAATATTCTTTATGAGGATCATGAAATGTGTGCAGAAATCAACTATTAATTGTTTCAAATAATTTGATTGATAGATTTTAATTTGATTGATAATTTGTCAGGGTGATTGTTAGACAATAATTTGGTTATTATGCAAAGTAATTGGTGTACTTTGGTTTTAATGTGAAATGTAAATGTGACATAATTTAAATGTCCCTTATTCAAGGGTGTGATTTGTCTGGATGTTTCCGGATTTCCGGATTTTTACAAATCACAGTGTTGTGATCCTCCGGATTAGAAGAATTTAAGCAATAAAGGAAAGCAAAGCAAACGCTCAGAACTATAGATTTTACCCCAGCGCTGTTTACAATAGCAGCCCCAATACTGCTAGCAAAATTTACATGAATTTTCAAAACTGCCCAATCACACACCCTGCATATTCAAATAACACCAGTGATGTCAACTTTATTCTTCCAAGGTGTTCATATTGAGCGAACTGCCCAACATGAACACCATATAGTTTTGAACACGTCAGTTTTGCAATGCACATCCCATAGTTTGTACGTACCTATTGAGCATAAATTGCCAATCCAGCCTTCTGTCACATTCACACCGACATGTCTGATCATTGAGTTGACCATGATCACAGGACAGCATACACTCTGGAAAATAAAGGCAGATATTGTAAAATATTATTTGTTTAATATATCCGATTATTATCATTTGCATTGAACATACTTTTTTCCAATTGTTGTGCATATAATGTGGGCTTTATATGGTATTAATTATAGTAGTTTTGTGGGGTAATTTCTTCAAGTAAAATACAAAACAGGGATCAGGATAACTCATCGATATGACCCACATGTTAATACATAGCTCTCGTTTAAGTTAGGGGTTAAAGTTCAAGTGGTATTTTAATATTGCCTGGGACCCGGTTGTTGTAAATGTTCATGTTCCCTTTGTCATTTCTATGCAGCCAATAAGCTCAACCTCAGCAAGGGAGGGATGCTACAAAGGGAGGGATTGCTACATTGTTACACCACTATACCGATCTGATATACTGATCAGTGATTTATAGATTCATCATAATCATCAACCTATATACAAGCATCAACCTGATATTAAACTGGTTACTAGGCTTGGTGAGAGACAGAAATAAACAGGAAACTACACTCAAATAACTCTACTCTCGTTTCTGATTATTATGATATGTGTACGTTAGTTGAGCAATTAACTTGGCCCTGGATAACAGTCTTACATTCACCAAACATTTTTACAACTTGATTAGTTTATTGTATTTCTGGAGATTTCGAAAAAATCCACAGGCGTCTCGGGCGTGATTTTTCCACAGACAGTCAGAAAGCACTGATCGAGTATACAGTGCTACAGTGCATACGTCGGTGTAAGTGCAAAAACAAATCAACTCCTAAACTGTTAGCAGGTACACATGTTTGTTGGTTTATTTCCAGGGAACATTTACACAAGTATCTTTATTATTTTACTTACGAGAACATGTTTCACCACTCCAGTTTTGATCACAATCACATTGACAGGTTCCGTTATCCAGTGTACCTCCATTCTCGCAGGTCAGTACACACTCTAAAAAGAGGTCAAGCAGGTCAAATAAAACATATTTATTTCACTTTTTAAAAACAAATGTCAAGTCGCGTTATTGTTCTTATCAAACCAGCAGATGTTAATTAATCAACATTTTTGATGTACTCGTGTGACCATTCCCTTTGCCAGTGAGATCACGCAAAAAACTTTGCCATAACCGGAAACGATGATTGACTTTTGACAAAAATAAATACGCCGAGTTTAATATGGTACATCGTTATCGTTAAAAAGTTAACGATTCGTGATGATGCTTTTGTAAGGAACTACCGCATGAGCATCAAAATGACTGTTTAGGTTTTCTTTATAAAGTTGGATTATGTATATTGTACCATATTTCATGGAGGCAAAGGGTTCAAATGTATACAGTAGTTATTGTGTTTTAAAGGGCCTATGAAATAGTAATGTGTTAACGTTATTTACAATTGCATGTTGACATAACTTTTCTACCTTTTCAATTGCTATTTTGTGGGTGTTTTGGAAATTTGCGTATTCATGAGCAAATCAGTAATGTCTCATCGAGATGAGATGCAACATCATGGTTGATTTGTGAATTCGTTATCTTTTCAAAAGTCAGTTCCGTTTATCTTGTTAAGTTAGTGTTTGGTTACCTATTAGTAAACTTGTTGATGTAACGACTGTTTTCCTGAGCAAGGTTTGGGTTTTTGATTTTTTTTGCACTTGCAGTGTTGCTGTGACACTGAGTTCCTGTTGTGTTTTCACAAAATAGTGCCGTCGAGGATTAAGCATGAACATTTTTACAAATTTACTCAACCTTCACTTTATAACCTTATAAACAGACTTCCCATTTTGTTTGAACTGTCCGGAAGGATAGCTTGTTGTTGAAAACCAAGTTTTCAATTTTAGGCATTGGGACAAAGGTAGCCTAATTGCCTCTGTGTGGATAATTGCCTGGACCACAAAAATGTGTTTATGAGTAAACACAATTCTAAACACTTTCTTGCTATCAGTTTGTAAACATGTTTACATGCTAAATATTTTTAGCATGAGGACGGATAGTGTTTAGCCATTGAAAATTGATGTTTAGGAAATGGACATGTGCGTTCAGCTAGTAAACATGTTTACAAACTGATACCAAGAAAAGTGTGCTCAAGACGGCGCTCCGGCTCATCGTCTACTGGCTGTCCGAGACCGCCTTCATGAAGCGTTCCGAGAACGTGTCATAGCGTTGAATCATGTGCATGAATGGCCACCGAGATCTCCAGACCTCACACCGTGTGATTTCTACCTCTGGGGATACTTGAAATCCAAGGTGTACACGACTCCCCCTCCGGACCTGCAGACTCTCCGTGACAGAATAACAGCTGAGATTGATGTCCTGCGCGGCAGACTCCAGATGTTGTTAGGAGAGCGATGTGAGATTTATGGAGAGACGATGTCGCCTGTGTATCGCGCGAGAGGAGGGCATGTTGAGGGGAAGGGATGTAATCATCAACAGTTCATCCACATTGCAACACTTGCATCTAAACATCTAAAACTTGGTCCCATCGTCAATTTGACCTCTTTTGGAAAAGTACTCATACCGGTAACTCTGTCAAAATTATGAGATTTGGACGTTTGATGTCTCATTTTAAAGTGGACAGGTGTATCTTTCAAACCATACCTATATTATCTATGTTGGTGACTCATTCTACGCCTGGCATTCCGTTAAATCTTGTTTGCATTTTTTTGAGATACACTGTATATCGTCCCTAATTTGCTATAGTGACCAATCCGACTTTTTTCAATTTGAAGTTTTCCCGCCCATTAGTACATTCAGGAAGAGACCTACCATTGTATCTAATCCACATGCATGTATTCCTTATAGTTTTGGAGATAGAGCATGCATTCAAATGACGAATGCTCTAACTGGCTATTTTTGTAATTTGGCAAAGTAACCAATACCGCATTAATCACTATGCCAACTTAATTCGGGATTGGTAACTATGGCAAATTAGGGACGGTATGACATCTCAATTGCATTGACATGATTATCATCTACGGAAACATTGAAAACGAACCTCAGCTCAAAAGCGCATTGTTCCCTTCAACACTGACGAATAAAAAAAACTGCGTACTTTATACTCCCTTTCTATAGAGACAATTTTGTGGATTTGTCATTGGACTGACTCATAATTTTGAGCGCTTTACGCCTCATGGAAAAGGCGCTATAGATATGACAGTTATCACTATCGAGACTATCAAGACTATAACTTATATAAAACCGTTAAGTGAGGGTCCATTAAACAACATACCAAACTTTTATTTGACTTACCAGAACAATTTGTGCCTCTCCAGTTGTTCACACTACACATTGACAGGTTTCATCATCCAGCCAACCTCCATTACCACAGGGGTTTTGCAATCTGGGGAAATATAATTGTGTTTGCCAAGTATTATGATCTGATCACATTATTCAAATGATTTCTTTTTTGGAGATAATTAAACGTTTAAATATAGATTAGTATAGTATCGGTATTTCAAAAAATATCAGTTTTGGAATTGTACTGGAAAACTTACTTGGTGTAGTGCTGATGATATCAGTCACTTTAAAAGGGTCACCATTTCCAGGTCTAATTTATGA
This sequence comes from Zoroaster sp. YZ-2022, assembly GCA_029582265.1. Lineage (NCBI taxonomy): Eukaryota > Metazoa > Echinodermata > Asteroidea > Forcipulatida > Zoroasteridae > Zoroaster > Zoroaster sp. YZ-2022. The sequence goes on along the minus strand of CM055817.1, from coordinate 8,416,280 downwards.
ATATATTATTTTCACATTATTTTCACATATAATTTTATATCTTGATTCCAAAGAGGCATACTTTAAAAGCACTTTTGTTAACATCACCAGCATTTACCGGCCTCCTCATTTCAACTCGATAATTATATTAAAGCCAATCAGAATGCACGATTACGCAATTATTCGACAGGTACCCGTCAGTTGTTATATTAGCATACTTAATAATTCTGAGATTTATCTTACAAATCATTACCTGTGCAGTTGAAGTATTTGTCAATCTCTGGTTGATAGTCAGTAATCAGTGGATGATCAGTATAAAACGGTTTAAAGTCTCTCTTTGGTGTATAAGTGTTAAGACCACCCGGCATGATACTGGTACATCCACATCGGTGTTTAAGCTTAGCTGGCATCACCCAGCGAAGTTTCCCAAACTCGTTGGGATCCGGTTCTTGTCCAAAGAAACACATATGTGCCCCGACTACCGTGAACTCAAACCAGGTAACTTAAAGTGCATAACAAAACATAATATTTCAAAGAAACGGATAAAAAGAAGAGGAATGAAACCTAACAATTTGTGAATTAAAAGAGAAATGACAAACGAAGAGACAAAACAGTTTGCAAAAATTAAATTGAACAAAGGGAAATAAATAAACACGCACATAAATAAATACATACAAACTACCACTTAAGCATTTAGGTAAATATACATGCAGACAAACAATTCTAAATAAACCAACAGTAATTAAATATTCTCTATTATACAATAAAACAAAAATCCGATATAATTACACAGTGAGTGGAATACATATATAGGCCATACTAAACGTATACTCTTCAAACGGACCCTTCCTCTTAAAAGCACAATCCAAAGTGACCAGACACTAACATCCCAACCCACCTACGCCCCCACCCTACCTATAAATGCCCCTCACAATCCAAGGTTACCAGACACTAACACCCCAACCCACCTACACCCCACCCCACCCGTAAATCCCCCTCGCAATCCAAAGTTACCAGACACTAAAACGCCAACCTACAAATCCCCCTCACAATCCAAGGTTACCAGCACTAACACCCCCCCACCTACACCCCCCCACACACACACACACATACAAATCCCCTCACAGTCCAAGGTTGCAGACACTGAAACCCCAACTTACAAATCCCCTCACAATCCAAGGTTACCAGACACTAACACCCCACCTACAGCCCACCTACACCCGCCTACACCCCACCTACACGCCAACCCACCTACACACCACCACCCATATAAATCCCTTCACCATTCAGTTACCAGACACTAACGCCCCCAACCCACGTACACTCCACCCACCCATGAAATCCCCTCACAATCCAAGGTTACCAGACACAACGAACCCACCTACACCCCACCCACCCATGAAATCCCCAACAATCCAAGGTTAACAAACCCTAACACCCAAACCCACCTACACCCCCCCCCCCCCAGACAAACCCCACAATCCAACGTTACCAGACACTAACACCCCAACCCACCTACACTCCATCCACTCATGAAATACCCCACAATCCAAGGATACCAGACACAAACGCCCCACCCCAACAACAACCGACCCAACACCAATAAATCCCCCTCACAATCCAAAGTTACCAGACACTAACACTCCACCTACACCCCATCCCACCCATATAAATCCCCCTCACAATCCAAAGTTACCAGACACTGACACCCCAACCCATCTACACCCCACCCCACACATAAAAATCCTCTTCACAATCCAAGGTTAACAGACCCTAAAACCCCAACCCACCTACACCCCACCCCACCCATATAAATCCCCCTCACAGTCCAAAGTTACCAGACACTAACACCCCACCTACACCCCATCCCACCCATATAAATTTCCACTTCACAATCCAAGGTTACCAGACACTAACGCCCCAACCCATCTACATCCCACCCCACACATAAACATCCTCTTCACAATCCAAGGTTACCAGACACTAACGCCCCACCCCATCTACATCCCACCCCACGCATAAAAATCCTCTTCACAATCCAAGGTTAACAGGTTTGCAGGTATGCAGGTTTTCGATATTTGATCCTATCAATAAATCGATACCTCATGGACTGACGACCATGCCTTGCATAGTTACGGGTAGATAGGGTCCTTAAACCTGTCGTAACATCTAGTGATGGTGTCACGAAAAAAAAAACCTGGGGTAGACAATTATGTATTGTCGAGCAGCCTTGTGACCCCTTCTTCACCTATTGGACCAGGGTAGACCTTTCAGGAGTGAGCTTTTTTAGCTTAAACATTGTACATGTATGTTGTTTTCTGGTCTAGGGTGTTGTAATGCTGTTATAGTCAGCTAGTGTTACTGTTCTTGTCAACTGGTGCGATTCTGACAAATTGTTGAGACTACTGGGACTTTTGTGAGGGTACAGTTAGTGCGTTTCTCTGGGTTGGCGTTTCCGCTTGATAGTTAGGGACCCGAACCTCCGATTAGCTCTCAGAGGAGGCTGTGCTATCAGCAAGTGTTAAATGGCGAGGCGACTGTAGTGCCATATTGCGAATGGAGCTCGTTTTTACAGCCGTGTTCGGTTTGACTTTCCGAGGCCACACAAGTGATAAGTTGATACGTCACATGTTTCTCCCAGTCTCAATTTGATTTGTTTTAAAAGTATCATGAGATAATTTTGGAATTCACTGACTGATTTTTCTACTCTTCTAAATTAAATTAAATGTCGACAAATAAAAGAAATCCTAAAATCAGTTCAAACAGAGCAATGTTACGATCGTCATTTACCCTGGCATATACAAACATCAGAGGTCTTCGTTCAAATTTTGCTTATGTTGAAGCATATCTTGAGACGAATAAAGCAGCGTTATTCTACTTTTGAGAGACCAACTTGAACGCTAACATATCTGAAACAGAATTCAATATTCCTGGATATTCCTCACTAAGTATGATCACCTTAATCGAAACCCTTCATGGTCTTGGTGTATACATCAGAGAAGGAACACCTTATGCTCAAGATATTTCGCGTGAGGATCCTAACCAACCATACATGTGTTTTCGCTTGGCCTTGCTTCACTCTACTTCATTAATTTTCTGCTTATAGCGTCCTCAAAATGATGAGCTTGCATCTATACATACCATATCCAACAGAATTGACGAAATACAAGTGGGTATCCCTCTGCGAACAGTCACGTTTGTGGAGATTTTAATGTCCATAATATTGACTGGCTTGTTTTCTCAAATAAACCAACAAATGAAGGCATTGAATGTCACAATTTTGCTGTCGTCCACGATCTGACACAAATTGTAAAGTCTCCTACACGAGTTCCAGATGTTAAAAATCATTTTGCATCCCTCCTTGATCTTTTCCTGACTTTTCCTCTGTAGTCTCAACTGGAGCTCCACTTGGTAAATCTGATCACTGCGTTGTGTCTGTATGTCTGAAGTTACCTCCAAAGCAGACACCTGAAGCACCATTTCATCGTACTGTATACAGATACAACCAGGCTGATTGGGATTCATTTCAATCATTTGTTGCTGATGCACATATTAAGAACTTTTTTAGTCACTGTGCATCCAAAATGCATCTCTGGTGTCTGACTGGATATATGAGGGAATGAGCCAGTTTATTCCTCATAAGTGTTACCAACAGAAACCTAATTTTCAACCATGGTTTACCTGGATGTGCTGCGGCAATCGCTCATAGAAATCACTATTTCCACACCTACAATAGAAATCGTTGCGATGAAAATAAACGTGAATTCCGTAGAGCCAGCAACAGATGTAGTCGGATATTGAAAGCAGCTAAAGAGAGCTACCAATCAACAGTCAGAGAGGATAGATCTGCAACTTCTTGGTTCTAAAGAATTTTGGAGAACCACTAACAAAATTTTAAACCATGGAAAGTCTCCAATTCCAACCATTGTCAATGGACCAGAAATTCTCACATCTTCTTCTGACAAAGCTTTCTCTATTCGCCAAGTTATTTGCTGAAAGTTCTAACATGGATGATTCCAATCAACCATTACCTGAGTTTCTCTCTCGGACAGAAGTTGTTCTATCCTGGATGAAAATAACTGTGAAGCAAGTAAAATCAGTAGTCTCTTCATTATCTGTGTCAGAAGCCACAGGTCCAGATGAAATTCCGGTGATTGTGCTAAAAACTCTTGCCAGAGCTATCACCATCTTGGCTAAGCTTTTCAATCGCTGCATTAAGAAGTGTTTCCTCTTCCTGGAAGAAGTCATCTGTTTGTCCAGTTTACAAAAATACCGGAGAGAAATGCGATTCTGGCAGTATAGATCGATAAGCCTTCTGCCTATCGTAAGTAAGGTTTTTGAGGCTCTAGTAAATAAACGGATTTAAAAACATCTTGATGACTGTAAGTTACTCAGTTATAAGCAGTATGGTTTTCGATCATCCAGGTCTACGGCCGATGTCCTGACAGTCATTACAGATCGCATTAGTAGTGCCCTTGATCAGTCATTTTCTACCCATCTCATGGCCTGGACATCTCCAAGGCATTTGACAGAGTCTGGCTTAAGGGACTCCTGCATAAACTCCAGGCCTATGGAATTGCTGGTAGGGTGTTTGGGGTTATCAAATCATTCCTCACAGGTCATTCCATGAAGGTCGTTCTGAATGGTCAATCATCCGACACACACACTTTAAATGCTGGTGTTCCTCAGGGTTCGATACTTGGTCCGACACTGTTTCTAATATTCATTAATGACCTACCAGATCATGTGTTGTTGTCATTCATTGACATATTTGCAGATGACACAACAGTTTACAACCACACACACAAAACCTTTCTCATGTGGACCTGGCTACTAATCTAAGTTCTGATCTATCTCAAATCACGTCGTGGGGTGAACGTTGGCTGGTAAATATCAATGCCACCAAGACTAAACTTCTGTCTGTTAATCATCAACGATCTGTCCAAGCATATCCCCCCATCTTCATGAAGGGTGAAATGATAAATGAACAGGCAAGCCTGGACAGACTGCTCGGTCTGAAGATCACAACTGATCTCAAATGGAATTCTTACATCTCAGAGGTGGGGAAACAAGTCTCCAAGATGATAGGATCCTTCTATCGGTCAAGCAAAATACTGACCCCTGAGGCCATCCTCTACCTCTACATATGTCAAGTCAGGCCCAAGATGGAATATTGTGTCCACATCTGGACAGGTGCCTCCAAAGCATCACTATCTGTTCTTGATAGACTGCAACACCGCATCAAGGGACTAGTTGGTGAGGAGCTTTTTTCCTCCCTTCAAGCTCTCTCACATCGTAGGAATGTAGCCAGCCTTTCACTGTTCTACCGTTATTACTACGGGGATTGTTCTGCTGAGCTACATGAGTTGGTATCTAAGCGCAGGGATTTCTCTTGTGTTACTCGTTTTGCTAAACAAGCAGGTGAACACCCTCACTATCTTCGACTCCCCAAAATCAAGAGTAAGTTCCATTTGGATAGCTTCTTCCCTAGAACAGCATTACAATGGAACGACCTTCCTGCTGATTGTTTTCCACCAACTTACGATCTAATTAAGTTTAAGAAAATATCAACAAATGTAATCTTGCTTAAATGGTGGATGTTATCGCGAATGTAACCCCTTACACTCTAGTGGCTTTTTGGCCTTGACAGTAAATAAAAAGGTTAATAGACCTTAAAACCCCAACCCACCTACACCCCATCCCACCCATATAAATCCCCTCACAATCCAAAGTTACCAGACACTGACACCTCAACCCATCTACACCCCACCCACCCATAAAAATCCTCTTCACAATCCAAGGTTAACAAACCCTGACACCCCACCCCACCTAAACCCCACCACACCCATATACATCCCTCACAATCCAAGGTTACCAGACACTAACGCCCCAACCCATCTACATCCCACCCCACACATAAAATCCTCTTCACAATCCAAGGTTAACAGACCCTAAAGCCCCAACCCACCTACACCCCACCCCACCCCACCCATATAAATCCCCCTCACAATCCAAAGTTACCAGACACTAACACCCCAACCCACCCACACCCAACCCACCACACCCCAACCCACCTACACCCCATCCACCCATGAAATCCCCCACAATCCAAGGTTACCAGACACTAACGCCCCAACCCATCTACATCCCACCCCACCCCATCTATATCCCACTCAACCCCATCTACATCCCACCCCACACATAAAATCCTCTTCACAATCCAAGGTTAACAGACCCTAAAACCCCAACCCACCTACACCCCACCCCACCCCACCCATATAATTACCCCTCACAATCCAAAGTTACCAGACACTGACACCCCAACCCATCTACATCCCACCCCACCCATACAAATCCACTTCACAATCCAAGGTTAACAAACCCTAACACCACACCCCACCTACACCCCACCCCACCCATATACATCCCCTCACAATCCAAGGTTACGAGACACTAACGCCCCAACCCATCTACATCCCACCCCACACATAAAAATCCTCTTCATAATCCAAGGTTAACAGACCCTAAAACCCCAACCCACCTACACCCCACCCCACCCATATAAATCCCCCTCACAATCCAAAGTTACCAGACACTGACACCCCAACCAATCTACACCACACCCCACCCAACACATAAAGTCCTCTTCACAACCCAAGGTTAACAAATCCTAACACCCCACCCCACCTACACCCCACCCCACCTACACCCCAACCCACCTACACCCCACCCACATCCCACCCACACCCCACCCACACCCCACCCTCTACATAAAAACCCTCTTCACAATCCAAGGTTAACAGACACTAACATCCCACCCACCTACACCCCGTCCTGACCCTGCTACATATAACGAAATGTTAAAAAATGTTCTTCCTCTTTTCTCTCCCGCCCCCTTTTCATTGTATTTTATTGGTTGGTGGGGCCGATTTTTCACCCAGACTGGACATAGTCTTGCGTTTTGTTTTCACTGACGACAATGGGCGCAATGGCGTGCCAGCAATGGTGGCTACCAGCATAGGAGTTAGGACTTATGTAAAGTGTTATTGCGATCACGGCAATAGTGACCACAGTAAAGATGTAATGGGCTAATTTAATACTTGTCAAATGTTCAGATTAAAATATGGCGGAGGTATGATACTCTATAAGTGACCGACCTCGTGGCCAGTGTTGTATCTTTTAACTTTAACAGTGATTATGTATTCAGATTATTCGTATTCATTGTAACGTGAAATTTGTTTGTTTATATTTCCTGAAATGATAGCACCTGACACAAAACATATTCAAAGGATGTTTGGTACCATCATAAACTTCACACTAAGCAAGTCTTATGTAAAACTTTGATTATGTTTTACGAGATTACCAATGATGTAAAGTGACTTTACACCAAGCAAGCAAGTCTTATGTAAAACTTTGATTATGTTTTACGAGATTACCAATGATGTCAAGTGACTTTACACCAAGCAAGCAAGTCTTATGTAAAACTTTGATTATGTTTTACGAGATTACCAATGATGTCAAGTGACTTTACACCAAGCAAGCAAGTCTTATGTAAAACTTTGATTATGTTTTACGAGATTACCAATGATGTCAAGTGACTTTAAGACAGAAATATGTTAATACATGTTTGATAACATTTTACACAAAGTATTAAAGTTTAATTTATTAAAGAAAAAGAAATAATCAGTGTTGTAGAGTGGCTTTAACTTTTTTCGATTCATTATGCAACAATATTAAATTTACTACCAAATTATAATCATGCTAACAAATGCGTACATGCATACATCAGAGCCATACCGATTGTACGATTGTAGTATTACTACTTGATATTAGGTTATAGCGCCCTCTAAATGTATGGTAACAAGTGCACAGTACATCGCGGGCGTCCCAACCTAGTCCAAAGGCGGGATAGCGGGATAGCGGGATTCGAATAAAATAAAATTAAATTGCGGGATTCGATGTTTTTTTAAGTAATAGACTTCTGGTTTTATACATTTTCTATACTGAAGTAATAGTGTTTACTGATGTATACGATGTCTAGGGGACTAAACCAACTTTCAAATCCCATGCATTTCAGGTAGACAATTATTTATTCATACGCGGTTTGTATGAATTCTTTTTCGGTAAAAAGATACATATATACAGGCCTAAATACATGATAATATGAATAACATTTATTGAAAACATATCGAATGGTTTCCTAGAAATTATATTAAATCTGGTTTTTGCATATGATTGTTGTAACCAATGAGCATTTTCAGCAATCATTTTTCCCACCTGGATCTAACTTTGTATACATCATTTAGACATTAAATGCCGGTCGCCAAATAAAAAGTGAAAATCTGGGTCATAACTTCACAAACACCAAACACTAATTAATCCGGCCAAAAATAATCTAGTCTGTCGTACACAGTAAAGTGTACAATCGATTGACTGGAAGTTCAATTTACATTGGAGTCAGTAATTATGCAAATATATTCAAATTGTATTGCTTGTAGCAAATCTTTGAATGGATAACAGCAAAAATTTGTACCATATGCCAAGGATCCAATGGGGATAAATTGTGCACTTTGTGGTAACAATAACTTGGATCTTGCCTATTTTGGGAGGGGGCTAGATTTTTTAAATGTTGGAGCATAAGACCATGTTTGGCACCATGTTATGTCTGAATACATGTTCAGATGAAGATTGGTCTTTGATTCTGACTGTTTTATGGGCGGGGCTTGTTTTTGAAAAGAGCAAAAGACCGAAAGACAAAAGACCAATCTTACCCTGGCAGTTAAGTGTTGTATACTTAGATGCAGATCCAGCTTGTTTTAACATACTAACAGTAGGGTCGTGCATGACCGCCAATAAACGTTATGGTTCTGAGCTAATACCTACACTCTTCTAACAATGTGTCCCTCCCCCTACAATAGGTAACACATGTATTACATGGGTCTAGATCTGAAAACATTTCATCTTTGTATTTTGATTATAATATTGTCTTGCCCATAAAATAAGCAGATTAAAAGAAGGGTCCACACCGGAAAATGTTTTATCTTCATCCAGTTTCCATTTTAGACACAAATTTAAACATACTTCCAATGTTCAAGTTAGATTTCATGATTTGTAGTGTTGTCCGCCAACATTGTGGTCTTGCCCATACAAGTGTCTACATCTGAAAATGTTTTATCTTCATCCCGTTTCCTTTTAGGACACATTTTGAAACATACTATTAATGAAATCAGGTTTTTAGTTGTTGGTGTTGTGCCGCCCAATGTTTTAATATTGTGGCCCATAAAATAGGCAGAATTTTAGAGAAAATTTACCAAACTTTCAATTTTGAACACAGGTATCTCGTTATTGGTATTGTGCCTACCACTTAAAAACAAATAATATTGTGGCCTCTCCCACTGAAAAAACGAGATGCAAGCACATTTAAATATCTTCATCCTATTTCATTTTAAGATATGACACAATGCAGTAAGTTTTCAAATGTTTGGGCCTGATGCCTCCTGCACCTCACAACATCCTTATTCCTCCAAGTATTGACAGAAAAACGTCAGGTGACAGCAAATTTCAACTTTTGAGAATATTTTTATTTTGGTTTTAATTTCCCCTTCCTTGAGTTCTAGTCTGCACTTTGAGTGGCATTTAAGATCTGTTTGATTTGGCAACCTTTCATGAAAAAAATCCCTTTAGTCTAGCTGTCGAGTACAAATTGTTGGAGTTTGAAATATTGCATCAACAGTTTAAATTAATACATTTTACGTTGAACATTTTGAAGAGATTATGTAATTATTTGAATTTTTAAAATCATTGACCAAATCGTGAACAATTACGAGAACATAATTATTTGCAATATTGTTCAACGTGTTTACAGGTGTTACATATACACACAAACCGCAATCTATGCGTGACCGCGTGTTGACCCCAAAGGGGGCTGGATTATGTTTGCGGGTTATGAATAGAACGTTCTGGAAGTTTATTTTTGGAAAATGATGTAATTTAACAGAAATTTCTAGAAGTGAAGTGAAGAAGAAACTTTTAGTATTTTCTAGAAGGGATTCAAAACTATAAATATGGGCTGGTAGAGGATTTTAAGCAGGACTTGAGCAAACCATCAAGACTTGATGAGACTATATCGATACACCCACTAGGACCTGTGACGTCGCTTACGACTCGTCTGTGGAGTGTTTTGAGAAAGTTCGTCTTGACCGAGTGAAGTGTCTGAGAGCTGAATTTAATTCCGGAAGATACATTTTGTGAACTAAATCTACAGTTCAGTATTTTTGGGATTTCTTCTTTCCCATATTTTTGTCACGGTAGTCGACTTGCGTCGGCCGTTTGTTGGAGCTGAATTCGCCCCACGTCCAGCTGCTCTATTTACACCGTGTCAGAGAACTGTTTCGCTGGAGCCTGCTCAGCCCTCGCCCGTAAGATCTTCTTATTTAGTATAAGATCTTTTCTTAATGTACACTTGTTTACCCTAATCATTGTACGCTTGTTAAACCCATCGATATTTGAAGCAGTTGATATTTTCATTATTAAATCACTTTCTTTGTTCTTTATATCAGTGTGACCTTGTTTGATTTCTTTGTTGCATCTGAGAAAATTCAGGCTTTTTGAGTAATTTGCATTCACCTATAGTTTGAAGATTTTCGGATCGTAACAAATTGGGGGCTTGTCCGGGAAATCGAATAAAATAAGCCATACTACTTTTATTGTACAACTGTCAAGCAAGGTTGCACGCTTTGTTATATTGTTGCTAGTTTATAGTGTAGAATAATTATGGCTAGTAAGTTTGAGGTACAAGCTTTCGTGGAGGCTGACGATTTGTCAGTCGATAAATTGCAACTGTTAACAAAAGATGAGTTGTATGAAGTTGCTAAATATGTTCAACTAGAAATTTCTCGAAGTGTCAAGAAGGCAAAACTAGTGAGCGTTCTTGCGGAAAAATTGAATCTAGAGATGGCTGAGTCTCCGCAAACTGCTGATCGAGAAATTGAGCTTGCCAAAATTGAGCTGGAAAAAGAAAGGCTCAGGCTTGAGTTTGAAGAAAAAGAACAAGAACAAGAACAAGAAAGGTTCAGACTTGAGTTTGAAAGACAAGAAAAAGAAAAAGAAAGACAAGAAAAAGAAAAAGACAAAGAAAGAGAATTTGAACTACGAAAGCTTGAACTCGAACATCAACTCAAAATTAAAGAACTGGAATTAGGTGCAAAGAAAGACACAGGCAAAGAGAAAACTCCAATTGACTTTGATCTAGCAAAGAACGTTAGGTTGGTGCCAAAATTCAACGAACATGATGTTGAAACATATTTTCTATCTTTTGAGAAAACTGCCAAAAGTCTTAGTTGGCCTGAGAAATATTGGCCTTTGCTCATGCAGAGCACGTTTGTGGGTAAGGCTCAAAAGGTCTACGCCACACTTTCAGAGGAACAGTGTAGTGAATATGCTACCGTTAAAGCAACTATTTTAAATGCTTATGAATTGGTTCCTGAGGCATATAGGCAGAAATTTCGAAAATTGACTAGATCAAATGGCCAGACCTTTGTCGAATTCGCTAGACAAAAAGAAATTGTTTTTGACCGATGGTATCGATCTGTCAAAATTGAGAAGAAATTTGAGGAGTTAAAAGAAGTTGTCCTCATGGAAGAGTTCAAAAACAGTGTCCCTCTGAGTATCAAAACCCATTTGGAAGAACACCAGATCATCAAATTAAAGAAAGCTGCAGTGGTAGCCAATGATTATGAATTAACTCACAATATGAGTATGGGTAAAACTAATTTCCGGTCAAAGGGTTTCTACAAAAACACTGATAAGGGCAAGTCAGGTCCCGAGGCACAGTCTAGCACTGGAAATCCTGATCCATCGAACAAGAAGTCTTCATCACCAAGTGGAGCCAAGGAGGACCAAAAGAAGAAGATTTTTCCTCCGTGTGATTACTGTCACAAAAAGGGCCACACGAAGGCGAGATGTTTCAAGTTCATCGCTGACGAGCGAGAGCGTTCTGAAAAGCCTGTCGCTTTTGTTCGTAAGGACACTCTATTTGGTAGGAAGTCCGGTGAGGCCGATGGCAACCGTGTTTCTTCTTCGAAGGTGTTTGATGAAATCAACCAAGTTGATGAGGTCTACAAAGATTTTGTTTATCGTGGTGATGTTTCGTGTACGTCTGATGAAGCCGGCAGTTCAGTTGTTATCCTAAGGGATACAGGCGCGTCACAGTCACTGATGCTGGAGGATGTGTTGTCATTGTCTCCAGAAAGTTCGCTGAATGCGAAAATGTTAATTCAAGGTATTGGGGGTAATTTTATGCCTGTCCCGTTGCATAGGGTGAATTTGAAATGTGAATTGATCACTGGCCCTGTGGGTGTTGGAGTTGTTCCTAGTCTACCGATGAAAGGTGTCGGATTTTTGCAAGGTAATGACGTTGCGGGAGGTAAAGTGTCGGCATCCCCTATTGTCTCTGGTGAACCTGTGGATGAGCCAGAAATTCATTCTTTGGAGGAGTTCCCAGAAATCTTCCCCGAATGTGCAGTGACAAGATCTCAGATGAAACAGACGGAAAAGGAGGTTGCAGAGTCAGTGCCTATAGAGGAGGACTCTGGTGTTTGGCTGGCTGAAACTTTTTTCAATAATTTTGAAGAAAATGAGGGAGTGTCTCAAGATGCTAAATTTAGCCGATCCTCGCTTATAGAGAAGCAGAAAGCGGACCCAGATTTGAGGAAGCTCGCCCAGACAGCGTGTTCTGAGGAAGAGGCTCAGGGGGTTCCAGAATGCTTCTACGTCAAGTCGGGCGTGTTAATGAGGAAATGGAGACCTACCCAAAGCCCAGCTGATGAAGAATGGAGTGTTGTCCATCAAATTGTTATTCCTCTGTGTTACCGTGATGAGATCTTGAGAATTGCTCACGAGATTCCGGTTGCAGGTCATCTTGGCATCAGAAAGACTCAAGCTAGAGTCATGGCACATTTTTATTGGCCTAAGCTACACCAAGATGTGGTGAAATTCTGCAAGACATGCCATACGTGTCAGATGGTTGGGAAACCACAGCCATCAATCAAGCCTGCACCGATGATACCGATTCCTGCATTTGATGAGCCATTTACAAGAGTCCTAGTGGATTGTGTTGGTCCTCTACCGCGGACGAAGTCCGGGCATCAGGTTTTGGTGACCATCATGGATTTGTCAACCAGATTTCCAGAGGCCATCCCACTGAGGAAGATAACAGCCAAAGTTGTTGTTGAGGCTCTTATGCAGTTTTTCACAAGATATGGTTTACCGAAAGAAGTGCAGTCCGATCAGGGGCCTAACTTCATGTCGGGTGTGTTTTAGGAAGTCATGCGTAAGCTGGGGATCAAGCAGTTGAAATCATCTGCATATCACCCGCAGTCTCAGGGAGCTCTGGAGAGGTACCATCAAGCCCTCAAGAATATGATAAGAGCATACTGCGAGGATTTCCCAGAAGATTGGGACACCCTTTCTGTTGTTTGCCACTAGGGACTCACCGAACGAGTCAACTGGTTTTACTCCGTTTGAGTTGGTCTACGGTCATGAGGTGAGGGGGCCTTTGAAACTAATTAAGGAGAAATTTTTGGCAGAGGAGGATGAGACCAATCTGCTCGACAATGTGTCGAACTTCAAAGAGAGGTTATCCAAGGCGTGTTCTGTGGCACAAGAACATCTCAAGGTGTCTCAACGGGTCATGAAGACAAGAGCAGACAAGAAATCTGAGGTCCGCATCTTTAAACCCGGCGAGAAAGTACTAGTGCTGTTGCCTCTGCCTGGCGAGCCCCTTAAAGCGAAGTTTAGTGGGCCCTACTGTATCCAAAAGAAACTCAATGATGTTAATTACGTAATCAGTACCCCAGACCGAAGAAAGAGCCAGAGAGTTTGTCATGTTAACATGCTCAAGAAATATTATGAGCGTGATAATTTTGGTCAACCAGTGGGGGTAGCTGTTATTGAGTCAAAACCCGACCTTGACAATTCATGTAATGAAAACCTTGAGACAAAAACGTCTGAACTTGAGTTTTTCGCTGTGCAGCTTTCAAATTCTGAAATTCTGGCTAACTTAGATGAAATCCTTGGTCATTTGCACAATGACCAACGGAAAGATTTATCAAACCTACTCCAAAAGTACGAGCAAATTTGTTCTGACAAACCGGGCCGTACATCGGTGGCAGTTCATGATGTTGATGTAGGAAATTCAAGGTCGATAAAACAGGCACCCTACCGACTTAATCCTAACAAATTATCGAAGGTTCGGGAAGAGGTTAAGTTCATGATAGAGCATGACATTATAGAACCTAGTCAGAGTTCTTGGAGTTCTCCCATTGTCATGGTACCAAAGCCTGACGGTACTCTTAGATTTTGTATAGATTATCGAAAAGTCAATGCAGAAACTAAGACTGATTCATAGCCTATCCCTAGGTTAGAAGACTGCATTGATCGGGTGGGAAATTCTGCATTTGTCAGTAAAGTAGACTTGTTAAAGGGATATTGTCAAGTGCCCTTGACTGACCGAGCCAAAAAAAAAATCGGCGTTTGTGACACCCGATGGTCTGTACCAATGTAAAACGATGCCCTTTGGGATGAAAAATGCCCCGGCTACGTTTCAGAGAATGATGAGTCAAGTCATTGCTGGGCTAGAAAATTGTGTTGTCTATATTGATGACATTTTGGTATACAGCGATAGCTGGGAAGACCATCTGAAACACTTGAGTGCCCTGTTTGATAAGCTTTCCAAAGCAGACCTGGTCATAAATCTCAAAAAAAGTGAGTTTGCCAAAGCAACAGTGACCTACTTAGGTCATGTGGTCGGTCAGGGTCACGTGCTACGGCGAGTAGCAAAGATTCAAGCCATTCAAGATTTTCCCATACCCACAGGGAAGAGAGAATTGATGAGATTCCTGGGTATGAGTGGATTTTACAGAAAGTTTGTTCCAAACTTCAGCACTATTGCGACTCCATTGACTAAACTTTTACAGAAAAATGTGAAGTTTGTTTGGTCTGACTCATGCCAAAATGCATTTGAGAAATTGAAAGCCATTCTAACGAACGAACCGGTTCTGGCTGCGCCAAAATTTGACAAGGCGTTTAAAATAGCCATTGACGCCAGTGATGTTGGTGTCGGAGCGGTTTTGCTCCAAGAAGATGAGTCAGGCATCGAGCGACCGATCAGTTACTTCTCAAAGAAACTGAATAAATACCAGGCAAAATACTCCACCATCGAAAAAGAGGCGTTAGGTCTGGTCCTTGCCCTACAACACTTTGAAAACAATTTTGGTAGAAAAATACAAGTATGTAGTTAAGCAACTAGTATAGTGGGTACATTTAAAGTGTTGGATGTGTTGTATGTACGAACGGCCAGTTTCAAATTACAATAAAATTTCAGAGTCTAGTAGAATGTTGTCCCAGTGTTAGAGAATCAAAATTGTTTTCTAATGCCTAATGCATAGCTTAAGAACTAGGAATTCGCAAGGAATTATGCATGTTTTTTTTGTAACAGTAAACTTGTCAAACACACTAAAGTTTAAACAGTCAAAAACCTCAATGAAACAAACAACAACATAGGTGTCTTTTTACTGAACTTCAACAACTCTAGTCATCTGTGTATCTGGCCGGTTTGCGGCTGAGTCGCCTTGACCTGGTCTTAGTAGAATACTGTTTTGGAGATACATCAGTTACTGCCTGAGACGCTTTGTTACCACGTGCTAAGTATGGCTTTTGTCTGTTAGGCATACACTCCTGTGTGGTCTTGCAGTTACCTCCAGTATCTGGTAGTTCTGAAAATCTAACACGCTTAGGGGAACTGTCAAATTTTATGCGTTTGGCCGCGCGACGTTGGCATGTGCGCTTGGCGTAGACGCATATGGGCCAGGCATCTCGCGCAGGTGCGATCGGTTGCGTCGGATTCTGTTTCCGTTTGGCGTCATGACCTCATACGACCTTGGCTCCTGGCATACTTTGGTGACTTTGCCTGGAATCCATGTTTTGCTAGGCATGTCTAGGATCCGGACCTTCTGGCCAGCATACAGGGGCGGGAGACTTGGACCGGCATGCTTGTCGTGGTCAGATTTCATCTTGTCTCTTCTGTCCTGTAGGTGTTCATGGTTTTCTGCTTGCTTCTGCATGACGTCATATGGATTGTTGCTTGGCAGGGTGGTACGGACTGGTCTACCGAACATAATCTCAACTGGTGCAGGGAGGTTGGTATCAATGGGTGTTGCTCTCAGGTGAAGCATAGCCATGTGGACATCCTGGTTTGTTTTGTGGCACTTTGTCAAGACCGATTTGATCGTTCGGACCATCCGTTCTGCGTGCCCGTTGGAACGAGGGTACCTGGGTGAGGAAGTTGTGTGCTTGACTGACCACTTTGCACACATATCCCAGCGAATTGGGGACCATTGTCAGAGATTATTTCAACTGGGGCTCCAAGAAGTCCGAATGTGGCAGCCGTAGCCTGCGCAACTGATGCGCTTGTAGTGGAGGTCATCTTATGAACAACTGGATATTTTGAATGATAGTCCACGATGATGAGATAATTCTCACCGTTCAGCTCAAATAGGTCAGTTCCTAACTTGGACCATGGGGTGGACGGAATGTCATGCGGTGCCAGATGTTCTTTTTGCTGGCGAGGTTGAGCTTCTGGCGAGGTTGATCTTCGGCCAATAGACCGTATTGCGAGCGAGTCGTCGAGTTTTGTCCACTCCCATGTGACCAATGTGCAGTTGACTTAGTATATCTTTGCGCATGCACTCTGGTATTAGGACCTGTCTGCCCTTGAAGACCACTCCACAAGAGACTCCAAGCTCATCTCTGTATGGCCAAAACGGCCGCAGGTCACGTGGGAGGTCCTTAATGGAATCTGGCCATCCTGCATATATGACTTGTCGTAGTACCTTTAGTACTGGGTCCCGCGCTGTCTCTTGTTGCAGAACCACTTGTCTGCCATAGCCAAAATGAACGAGGTCTATTTCTCGTGTGACCTGACAGTCGGTGAGTGTAATGTCATCCACCTGGATGTCTAGGGGAACATCGCGCTGTTTGTTCGGATTTGGCAACCTACTAAGCACATCGGCAAGTGTCATCGAAGCTCCTGGTTTGTATTCGATGGAGAAAGTGTATCCTTGAATCTTAATGAGCAACCTCTGGAGACGTGGTGGAGCACTCATCAATGGCTTGTTACAGATCATGACCAGTGGTTTGTGGTCTGTGTGCACAACAAAGTCGTTCCCGAACAGGTATGTATGGAATCTAGTAATACCAAACACCAGCGCCAGGGTTTCCCTCTCGATATTGGAGTAGTTGGCCTGTGCAGGGGATAAGCTCTTTGACGCGAACGCCACTGGCTTCCCCTCCTGAAGAAGGCATGCACCTAGACCTTTTTGGGAGGCGTCAACTTCCAGAAAGTTCGGCACCGATGGATTATAGTACTGTAGGCATGAAGCTGCCGTGATTGAGTGTTTCAATGCAACGAAAGAAGCCTGGTGATCCTCTTGCCAGAGGTATGGGACATTCTTACGAAGTAGATCACGCAGAGGTGAAGCCTTGTCTGCAAAGTTGGGAATGTAGGCGGAGACGTAATTCATCAGCCCAAGGAACTTCTGGAGTTCTTCCTTGTCTTGCGGGGTAGTGATGGCATAAATATCTTCGATTCGCCCTGGATCTGGGTAGATTCCGTTATTGGAGTATATAGAACCAAAAAAATTGATGTGGTTCACCTGGATCTTGCACTTCTTGCTGTTGAGGACTAGGCCTTCCCGTGTCGCTGTTTCTAGCAGACAGAGTAAATTGGCGTCATGTTCTTCCTCGGTCTGGCCGTAGACGGCGATGTCATCAGCAATCCCTACACAACCAGGGACCTGCTCAGTGATCCTATCCATTCCCTGCTGGAAGATGTCCTGGCTGACCGATAGCCCAAAAAAGGTAGACGCTGGAAGCAGTATCTCCCAAACGGCGTCCGGAAGGTAGTGAGGTCCTGTGATTCCCTGTCAAGATGAACAGACCAGTAGCCCGCCTTTGCATCTAATTTGGAGAAGAATTTTGCGTTACTAAACGCGGGATTAAGCTCTTCCAAGTTTGGAATATTGTGGGGGCACCGCTTAAGGCTGTTGTTTAGGCGTTTGGGATCCAAGCATGTCCTCAATGATCCATCTTTTTTTACGCTTGTGGTGATTGAACTGCACCAATCCGTGTGGTATGTAACACGACGGATAACGCCGTCATGCTCCATCTTGTCTAACTCGGCCTGTAATTTGGGCTTGAGATGTATGCTACACTTGCGTGGAGCATCAGTGGTGGGCTTAGCATCATCCTTGAGGTACAAATGAGCTTCCCCCTTGAAATTTCCAAGCGTGTCAAACTGCTGAGGGTATCGGCTTTTTAGGTCATCTATTGATCTAATTGGTGTATCCAGCATGGTAATAATAATAATAATAATAATAATAATAATAATAATAATAATAATAATAATAATAATAATAATAATAATAATAATAATAATAATAATAATAATAATAATAATAATAATAATAATAATAATAATAATAATAATAATAATAATAATAATAATAATAATGTGTGGACTTATATAGCGCACGTATCCACCAACTAAGTGGTGCTCAAGGCGCATTCTTTTTTTACGTGTGGTAGGAGGAATTGTGCAGTGTGTCTCTCTGGGTAGTGCAGGTGACTGCATCGGTTGACCGGTTTCGCCTACTGGCGGATAGACGGTATGGATAGTGACCATCTGGAGTTTCCGGCATGTGGGTAAGCCGGCTATTGCTGGGCCTGGAACATCCACGACGTAGAACATCTCGTTGGTCCACACAGACTCTTCATATCTACACATTAGGGAAAGGCTTCCAAGGCATTTGATCTCTGATCCGTTGTAGGCAGTGAGCTTAACATCAGCACATCTTGTTTGGTTTGTCCAATTATCACCATACATCTGCCTTATGGTACGCAAGGGTAGAGTGTTTGCACTCGCCCCCGTGTCAATCTTCAGCTTGAGGCTTTTCACACCAAGGAGGTTAGGGCACATGGCATCTATTATGGTAAAAGCTTCGTCTAACCTGTTCGGCTGTATTGGAGTCATACTGAGATCAGAGATGTAAATCGAGTAAAACAAATCTACTTGAGACTGGTCGTCATCATGACTGTCTGTTGCGAGGTACTGCTGAGCATGGTCGTTACGCATGAGGTCAACCGGCCTGGAATCATCTCGACTCTTGGATCTGGCACCTTTGCCTCTCGATCGTGATTGTGCTCTGCCTCGCGATGCGCTGCGTCGCCGCCGATATGATGTGGCTTTTTGCTGCTTGCGCTGTGTCTTACGGCAAAACTTGGCCCAATGTCCTTTGGACCCGCAGGCCTTACAGGTGTCATTATATGCGGGGCATTTGCGCGGTTGGTGAGTTAAACCACAATTTGAGCACGCCTTGCGGGACCGCTGCATGGCATCAACTGAAGCGCTTTTGCCTTTGAGTGATTGCAGGCATTGTTTGCTAGCAGCCATGGCTTCATACTTGCGGCCCTCATCTAGGATTTCATCAATTTTGAACCCTTTAGGTTTTTCAAGCAACTCCTTCAGGAAAGCTTCGAAAAACGTGGATGCAATTACAAGCTCAAGTACGCGTTCATCGAGTTCAGCTGCCTCAAAATCACAGTATTTCGCTTCCTCACAACACCTGGTTACAAAACCGTCGAGGCTTTCCCCAGTCATCTGCCTATAACGCATCAGTTCTAGGCGATGGACACAAAAGTTAACTTTAACTCGGAGCTGGTTATCAAACAATGCCCAAATTTTCTGAGGGTCAAGTTGGTCATCATCGGTTAGGCTGGATGCATTTTGTCTTTTGAGCCCCTCATTGCCCAGTGCAATTTTCAACTTCACCGCAACTTTACGGGGGTCTGTAACCTCATTATCAAGTAAACAAGTGTCATGCGTTGCCGGAAAAGCAGAAACTCTTCTGAAAGATCAGCAGCGCCCCAGTTCATTTCCGGATATTTGGCCATTATTTGATATGGTGTTGCTAGGGATAATGCACATGTAAATAATTAAAATATACTGAAATTCTATACTGTTCGCCAAGAATAATGAAAGCAAGTGGTAATACTTTAACTCTACATTAATGGCAATGTTACAATCCCTAAAGGCTCAATAACTCAATTAGCTCAATGACTCAATAACTGTCCAGTTTGTATTTGGTGTGACTTGTTCAGTTAATAGTACTTTTAGTAGTGCAAATCAGCAGAAGTTCTGGAGTGCAGGTTAGCAGGATAATATGCTGAAAAGTTGATTGTTCACTGATATCCAACTCCCTGTCGCCGGCTACCCGTACCACACTGGCATTCAATTCGTCCGAAGATCCTGCTGCAGAAGTGTAATCAGTCGGTTGTAAGTGTCCCTGTGGTGGCCTATATGATAAACAGCTGCTCACTAGTCCATTCATAAAAAACGGCCTTACGTAGTTCCGGCCGAAACGTAGGAGCGGATCACTATATTCCGATGTTATTCGGCTACAATATACAGTTCTTGGCCTTATGGTGCGGATGCATACGGTCAAAGGTCAGACTAGCCAGAAAACTCGGCAGAGGGGTTGTCTCCATATGCACATACTGGTGTTGTCGGAACTAGTTTAATCCTGTCGTGCACAACTTAATTATGAGTGTGCCTGAACTTATTACACGAATGCACTAAGCGAAATAGTTCTTAAGTTTCTCGGCAAATTCACAAAAGTCACAAAACTCCAAGGTATAAAGATAAATGCTAGATTCTACCGCAGTGAACGGTCTGTGCTGCTTCCAGGGTATGGATCGTAGTCCGTTGTTGATGTGGGGCTCTTGGTAGGTCCGACGATGAGAAATCATCGATGGATGTAGGCCGTGTAACGTTAGCACGTACACACTGTACACACGCGTTGTGGTAGCGTATCGTACGTATACACATGCAGCATGACGTCTCTCAGTCGGACTATCGTGGTCGGTGTCCCTCTAAAATTTCAATGCCTGAATGTCCGTCGTAGCGGGGAGTAACGAGGCCAGTGCTGAAGCAGGTGAAGCTAAAGATCTTTCACCGCTGCCACCATGAAGTGATAGGTGTCCGAGACTTGAATAAAAGTTAGTGAAACGATGGCTGTTTTCCTTGCTCCCGACCACGGGACTTTATTGTTTCACAGCAAGTTCTGAAAGCACCGTGACAGTGGTGATGTACAGTACTCATGAGCGAAATAAAATAGTTCCCTATCACAACAAAAGGTGCAGGTATATATTGATGGGGATATTGGAATTCTTCCACAGTGAAGTTAATCATTTATACAAGGTGTCTGGACTCATTCTGTATTTTCGTGAACTCTCGTTTGTTATTGAAGTAAACTTGCGCGCTCTATGTCTATCACCCAAGAAAATGAGTGATGTGTACCAATACAGGGACAATATTGTTACGATCGGAGCAATAAAAACTGCTGGCTCATTTATTCAGCAGCAACGGTAATGTGACTTATTATGTGGGGTATTATTTAATATCACTTAATCTAAAACTAGCACTCCGATTCCATGCTCTATTGATCGTGATGATATTGTCCCTTTAATTAAAAACCAAGAGATTTTATTTGTCTGGCCATTCTAATACCCACAACCAGACCTCAAAATAAACATCTCAGGGTGCCGGAATGTATGAATGCATTGGGATTAGTGCGGTAACATCAATGAATAACAGCTGTACAGTTTCAATGGGTTGTCTGCTGGCAGGGGGGGGGGGGGGGTATTTACTTTGAAAGCTCCATACCAGGTCAATGGTTGACCCCAGCTTGAAAGTTTGTTTACCATGTTATCAGACACTGTATCAATAGAGAACTAGTGCAAAGTGGCTGAATTTGAGTTTTCCATGACGGAGTAAACAACAATTGTTTACAAACACACTAAATGGTTTAGAGCGGTGTCCCACCGCAGGGTTTTAAACATAATAAGAAAACGACCAATAATGTTTGTATCTTTCTAATGTATATAATCAAGCGGTTTAACTGCTAATATAATACACGTCGGGCACTCAATAGCGTAAAATAGAGATGAGTGCATGTCAAATAACATTTCTTAGTTAAAACATATATAACTAAATAAAGGAAGGCTACCGTGTGCTATTAATAATTGAAGATAATTATTGTAGGTAATTATCTCTGGGTGACGTTTAATGATCAAAGTGACTCAAAACATTTACTTGACTGTTTATACTGATTTATCCAGAACACATGATGTATCCCTGCACACGAAACGAATTATAAATACGGACTGCTGGTTACATTATTCCATGAATGTACATCTCTAAACAACGGTCCATATTTATCATTCAATGGCAACCATGAATAGCGGTATTTAAATTCTTTATACAAGCAAGCAATGACGTCATGGTTTGATGGCGGTGCTGACTATAAATCAAAATTCAGTCAGTCCACTTGCTGCAGGCTACCAGGCTGCTGCAGTCTACCAGGCGTTTATGCTTGATATCTGAGGCAATATGAACCAGGTAATTTGTGCACACATTTGATTGCTTTCTATGAGGTTAGCAAATCAGATGACAATTCGTCTTTGTCGAAGGAAGTTACGGTGGTGAGTCTCACCAGGATCCATTTTTTTCTAAGAAATATATTAAGACTTCCTGAAAATGGTCGTGTTATTTATTGATGCATTTTATTTTGAGTAGAATCTCTTGTCATAAATGTTCAAATTTGTACTCGGTCAATACTCTAAGCATTTTTAAAGATTAGAATATTACACTTTTTTTAAATTTTGTTTTAATTTTAATATCTCACGACTCGTACTGTTTACCTTTCCCCTCGCTTACACATGTATTCCAAATACTTTTTAGCAAAATTAGACTGATAGTCCTAAACTGTGTGCACTCCTGCTTTTTTGGAATTGGTATGAACATGTAAATAAGATTGCATAGGTGTGTAAGATCTTCTGTATTACTATCATCCAAAGCCTTCAGTGCTTCAACAGGTATCTTATCCGGTCCTGACGCTTTTCCATTTCACATTGTATTAATTGCCTTCTTCTTCCATAATATTCATGCCTTCATCTTTATTGAAGACCGGACTATCTCCTCTGTCGTCATCATACAACTGCTGATCATATTCAAACCATCTCTTTTCTATGTCCTCTTTATGAAACAGAATGTTCCCTCCTTGTCCTTTATGTATCCACTTTCTTCTGTCTTTTTCTTCCCCGCCACTTCCTTTACCTTTCTATGCATTTCTTTCATTTCATGATGCTTTTCCAAATTTTCTGCTTCCTCACATTGCTTTCCAAGCCATGTCTCTTTGGCCTCCCTGCATGCAGCTGTAATTCTCTTGTGAATTTGTTTATATTTGACTTTGTCACTGTTCTGGTAAGACCTTCTTTCTTCCATTATTTCAGGTATTTCACTGGTCATCCATTCTGGTACCTTCCTTTTGCTTCTTTTAGGTAACAATCTCCTCAGTGTCGACTGTATACCATCCTTGAATCCTTCCCATTTTGTTTCAACCTTCTTCTGCATTTCCTCATCCTCAGGTTGCTGTATACACTCCTCAATATGTAGTTGACCAAACATGTTACTGATTTTGATACTGAATTTACTCTTCATTTCCTCTTCCTTTAGCATGTCAAGATTGAGTACTGCTTTCTTGGTGTTGCCCTTTCTTGGTATGTTCAGCTTCAATACCATTCGCATCAGTAGTAATAAGTGGTCAGAGTGATATGTTTTCACATCTGGATAAGTTTTCACATCTTTAACACTGTTCCGGAATCTCTGTCTCACTAGAATGTAATCAATCTGATGTCTTGAGGTATCACCAAACTTTATCCAAGTATTAAGGCATTCTAGCGTGGTGTTGAAACCATGTATTTGTGACAACAACAACAACAACGACGACGACGACGACGACGACGACGACGACATACAATGATAACATAGAAACAAATTATGTACAATGCAATTACAAATATACATCATCTTTGAAGAATTGTGACATAAGATGAGTTTTAAGCAGCGACTTAAATCTAGTTATACTATGACAAGATTTGAGTGTAGTTGGAAGATGATTCCAGAGTCTCGGAGCTGCGACAGAAAAAGACCTATCACCCCAGTTCCTTTTTGAAGTTGGTTCCTTTAGGAGTGACATGTTGCTGGAGCGCAAATTTGGTGATGGAGTGTAGTCTTTAAGCAGTTCAGAAATATAAATTGGAGCAATGTTATTAAAAGATTTGTGAACAATTAGCATAAGTTTAAAAACAATTCTCTGTGAAACAAGAAGCCAGTGCAGTTCTTTCAAGATA
The DNA here is from genome assembly GCA_029582265.1 of Zoroaster sp. YZ-2022. Classification (NCBI taxonomy): domain Eukaryota; kingdom Metazoa; phylum Echinodermata; class Asteroidea; order Forcipulatida; family Zoroasteridae; genus Zoroaster; species Zoroaster sp. YZ-2022. The sequence goes on along the minus strand of CM055817.1, from coordinate 8,391,995 downwards.
GGCGTGATATGGCATGACTTTCTTGACAAAGTTACAACACGAGCTGCTGTGTTTTGAGACCGTAAAGGAGAGCATTCCTGTTATCGAGCCGTGATGTGACAAACACATGTATAATTTGTTCAGCAGCACTTTTATTCAAGTATTTCCTTATTTGGTCAATATTATTTCTGATATGAAATGATGATATGCGAACAATGTTGGAGATATGAGGTTTTAAAGTCATTGTCGATTCAAATATAACACCCAAATTACGTGCTTGTGATGAGGGGATTATCTGCGAGTCACCAAGTGTAATAAATGGAAGAGAAACTTTAGATAATTGCTGACGTGATCCAAATAGAACAAATTATGTTTTTTCGTCGTTCAAGTTCAAGACGTTTTGTCTCATCCAACTACAAATCTCTTGAATACATTCCTCCAGCGTTGTAATACACGAATCGGCAGGTTCTTGAGAAGATTTAAAAGTAATGTAAAGCTGCGTGTCATCAGCGTAGACATGGTAATTTAAATTATACTTCAAAATGACGTCATGAACTGGAAAGGTATAAACAGTAAACCACTGTGGGCCGAGTTCGCAGCCTTGGGGTACAGAATAGTCATGAGAATTGAATCAGCCTGTCTCCTCGCTCGTTTCTCTTCCCAAGACCATGTTTACCAACTATCTTTGTATATTCCTCTTTACCAATGTGTGCACAAATGTAGTACACAAACTATGTCATCAGATTTGGCTAATAGTATTTAAAACTATAACCCCCTTGATACTCATCGCCGGTAATAGCCTCAATCCTTCAAAATCAACCCATATGATTTTATGGAGGATCCGTACTATTTCCAATCCTTTAAAATTAACTGAACTGATATACATCATTTATTTTGGTAGGCTAAGTCAATTTCAAATCCTACCAATCCTACATCATCATTCAAATCCCCGTTGATTTTGAAGGATTTGGGATGGTTAGGGCTTTAGAACATGTTGGAATAGGAGCCTGATGTAATCATTTCTGAACTCTGTATAATACCTCATTTTTTAAGGGGATAATAATTATGGGGAACACTGCCATCTCCCGTTATTTCCTCTCTGTGATCGCTGCCTACTGTCGCAATAAAAGGATGTCGGACTAATTAGCTTTTGGACTATTTTGGACACAGTTTTTATGGATGAATTGCCTCTCGGCATAATGTGGTGTCAGAATATCGACTATATGCCAGCCTCTATCACAACTGACTAAAAGGTTTACTACTACAGCCTTACGTATTCATGAAGTCACTAAAATTTAATTTCCAAGGCTAAATGAATATATATATATAAATATATATATATACAGAGAAGATATCCCATTTACGGTAACATTTCGCCATATCGTTACAACTATACATACATTTTTCCATAGAGTAATAATTTATAAGATCTTTTTTGAGAATTGAAAGAGATGGTATTTCCTTGGTCATTTTCCTCTTATAAATATGGAAACGACAAATTAATAGGATCAGGTTAATAGCTTTACACTCAAAGTCAGTTTTACCAAACAAAAATACTTCATTGTCTAAGATGATGTTAAAATTAGTTTTATCCTTGATCTACGAAACAACTATAAAATGAAATTGTTGAGTCGCATGAGCCAAACAGATGGATAAGAGTCTCCTCTTCATTGTTACAAAAAGTACATAAATTCGTGTTCGACTTGTTAATTTTGAAAAATAATTCGTACCTAAAATCCTGTGTGTTAGTCTATACTGGAACCATCTCAACATAGTGTATATTGTACAGTTGAAAGACTGGCCTTGCTTCACTCTACTTCCTTCATTTTCTGCTTATATCGTCCTCAAAATGATGAACTTGCATCTATAAATTCCATATCCAACAAAATTGACGAAATACAAGTGGAGTATCCCTCTGCGAACATTTACGTTTGTGGAGATTTTAATGTCCATAATATTGACTGGCTTGTTTTCTCAAATAAAACAACAAATGAAGGCATTGAATGTCACAATTTTGCTGTCGTCCACGATCTGACACAAATTGTAAAGTCTCCTACACGAGTTCCAGATGTTAAAAATCATTTTGCATCCCTCCTTGATCTTTTCGTGACTTCTACCCCTGAGGAGTGTGCAGTCTCAACTGGAGCTCCACTTGGTAAATCTGATCACTGTGTTGTGTCCGTATGTCTGAAGTTACCTCCAAAGCAGACACCTGAAGCACCATTTCATCGTACTGTATACAGATACAACCAAGCTGATTGGGATTCATTTCGATCATTTGTTGCTGATGCACTATTAAGAACATTTTTAGTCACTGTGCACCCAAAATTGCATCCCTGGTGTCTGACTGGATATATGAGGGAATGAGCCAGTTTATTCCTCATAAGTGTTACCAACAGAAACCTAATTCTCAACCATGGTTTACACCTGGATGTGCTGCAGCAATCGCTCATAGAAATCACTATTTCCACACCTACAATAGAAATCGTTGCGATGAAAATAAATATGAATTCCGTAGAGCCAGCAACAGATGTAGTCGGATATTGAAAGCAGCTAAGGAGAGCTACCAATCAACAGTCAGAGAGAGGATAGATCAGCAACTTCTTGGTTCAAAAGAATTTTGGAGAACCACAAACAAGGTTTTAAACCGTGGAAAGTCTTCAATTCCAACCATTGTCAATGGACCAGAAATTCTCACATCTTCTTCTGACAAAGCTTCTCTATTTGCCAAGTTATTTGCTGAAAGTTCTAACATGGATGATTCCAATCACCCATTACCTGAGTTTCTCTCTCGGACAGAAGTTGTTCTATCCTGGATGAAAATATCTGTGAAGCAAGTAAAATCAGTAGTCTCTTCATTATCTGTGTCAAAAGCCACAGGTCCTGATGAAATTCCGGTGATTGTGCTAAAAAGCCTCTTGCCAGAGCTATCACCCATCTTGGCTAAGCTTTTCAATCGCTGTGTCAAGGAGAAATGTTTCCCTTCTTCCTGGAAGAAGTCATCTGTTTGTCCAGTTTATAAAAATACCGGAGAGAAATGCGATCCTGGCAAGTATAGACCGATAAGCCTTCTGCCTATCGTAAGCAAGGTTTTTGAGGCACTAGTAAATAAACGGATCAAAAAACATCTTGATGACTGTAAGTTACTCAGTGATAAGCAGTATGGTTTTCGATCATCCAGGTCTACGGCCGATGTCCTGACAGTCATTACAGATCGCATTAGTAGTGCCCTTGATCAGTCATTTTCTACCCGTCTCATTGCCCTGGACATCTCCAAGGCATTTGACAGAGTCTGGCATAAGGGACTCCTGCATAAACTCCAGGCCTATGGAATTGCTGGTAGGGTGTTTGGGGTTATCAAATCATTCCTCACAGGTCATTCCATGAAGGTCGTTCTGAATGGTCAATCATCCGACACACACACTTTAAATGCTGGTGTTCCCCAGGGTTCGATACTTGGTCCGACACTGTTTCTAATATTCATAAATGACCTACCAGATCATGTGTTGTTGTCATTCATTGACATATTTGCAGATGACACAACAGTTTACAACCACACACACAAAAACCTTTCTCATGTGGACCTGGCTACTAATCTGAGTTCTGATCTATCTCAAATCACGTCATGGGGTGAACGTTGGCTGGTAAATTTCAATGCCACCAAGACTAAACTTCTGTCTGTTAATCATCAACGATCTGTCCAAGCATATCCCCCATCTTCATGAAGGGTGAAATGATAAATGAACAGTCAAGCCTGGACAGACTGCTCGGTCTGAAGATCACAACTGATCTCAAATGGAATTCTTATATCTCAGAGGTGGGGAAACAAGTCTCCAAGATGATAGGATCTTTCTATCGGTCAAGCAAAATACTGACCCCTGAGGCCATCCTCTACCTCTACAAATGTCAAGTCAGGCCCAAGATGGAATATTGTGCCCATATCTGGACAGGTGCCTCCAAAGCATCACTATCTGTTCTTGATAGACTGCAACACCGCATCAAAGGGACTAGTTGGTGAGGAGCTTTCCTCCTCCAACCTCTCTCACATCGTAGGAATGTAGCCAGCCTTTCACTGTTCTACCGTTATTACTACGGGGATTGTTCTGCTGAGCTACATGAGTTGGTACCTAAGCGCAGGATTTCTCTCGTGTTACTCGTTTGCTAAACAAGCAGGTGAACACCCTCACTATCTTCGACTCCCCAAAATCAAGAGTAAGTTCCATTTGGATAGCTTCTTCCCTAGAACAGCATTACAATGGAACAACCTTCCTGCTGATTGTTTTCCACCAACTTACGATCTAATTAAGTTTAAGAAAAATATCAACAAATGTAATCTTGCTTAAATGGTGGATGTTATCGCAAATGTAACCCCTTACACTCTAGTGGCTTTTTGGCCTTGCTTGGGGTGACTGACAGTAAACATAAAAAAATAAAAAATAAAATAAAAAACGACCATTTAGAAAAACTACAGTCTATTTGCAACTTATTGTTCCACTTAGAAATGTATAAGGTACTTTCCTGGAGGAGGTCAGGACATTAGAAATTCTACTCGAACCTTTCTTATCCCTCAAAAGAATTGTGAAATTAAAGGGAATAAAAGGACATCGGATAGTGCATTTTTTTAAAGGGAACATATTTGGAAAAGCAAACTTGATAGCCCTGACCACTCCCCGTATTCCAAGAAATTAGTTCTAATGTTAAACTTATTCCTGAAGATCGAAAATATATTTGACACCTGCAGACTCCCAATGTTTATAACGCATGCATTTACTCCCAATGTTTATAACACATGCATACTTACATGCATTTTTACACACCTTAATTTTATCATTGTGCCACAGAGTGTTTGACAAAACATCTTCAGCAGTCACGGGAGTATGTGCCAGGGTAAATTTAGACCAGGATGTAAAAACATCCCTCCAAAAAGGTTCTCATTCTTATGGGTATAAAGCAATTTCAAAGATCCCCTTTCCAAAGGACAACTATTGTCAGAAACAAGGAGTCTGCGGAGCCAAGTCATTTTAAGGGCGTTCATGTAATCTCTAATATCTACCATACATAGCCCTGCTTGGCTGTAATCTTGAACCATTTGATTTCTACTAACCCGGTCATTACCCTTCCAAATGAATTTGAAAAACAGTAATATTAATATTAATATTAATAGGCGGGTCAGGAATAGAAATAAAGATTTGACAACAGTGATTCTGCCAAGAACTTTAAGATTCCGTTTAGATCATCTCGTTATAAGTAAAACTATGGATGTAGATCTGGAAAACTCATTACCAAGTATTTTAAAGATCTCCAAAGGCCCCACCCAGTGGGCATTGATCTCCTCACATACCTTGTCCACACTACCTTTCTTAGAGCCAATCCAAACCACATTCGTTTATCATCATTAACTTTAACTTCTGACATATTGGCAAATAAGTCAAGAATGTTAAATGCAGCCTGCATAGATTTCTCAGAACCATCGAGAAATAAAACAGTGTCATCAGCATATTGAGATAATCGAAACTCTTTACCAGTTCCTTAATACCTTTTAAGTCTTTGTCATTACATACCATCATAGCAAAAAATAACTCTACACACAAAATAAATCAATACGGGCTAAGACCGTCACCTTGTCTACAACCCCTCACTGTTTTAAAGGATTCTGAGAGGAAACCGTTAACTAAAATCGAAGAAAAAGAGGCGTGGTTGTAGAAAATTTTGATCCATTTTTTGTTTTATAGATGGACCAAAGTTAAATTTATCCAAAATATTAAGGATAAACTCATATGAGTCTGAGTCAAACGCTTGTTCAAAATCAATAGAAATTAATACACCAGGAATGTATACCGAATCAGTAATAGGAATTAAGTCGTACATCAGACGAATATTTTCACCTATAAAACGACCCGCCATAAATCCCTTTTGGCGCTCATTAATATTACGGGGCAGACAAGATTTCAATCTCTCAGCAATACATGCAGACGCCTGTGTTAAAACCTTCAAACGAGGTACGATGGATGAATTCTCATCCACAAGTCAGTATTTTCGTTCCCCTAAACAAATAATAAACACCACCCACTTATCAGTCAATGATATCTCAAGCTGGACCATAACACACATCCTACAGGGGGTTTCATTCAACAGGAGTCAGTGACGTTGTCTGGAGGGGCATCGAAATATTCTGCCAGTATGGTTTGTGCACAAATTTTGACAGCATGCTCTGTGTACAACATCAATGCATGTTGGATGCATGGGGAATTGAATACACTTCGAACTCGTCCAGTGATAAGTGGAACCATCTGTTCAGTCACTGGGCTAGTAGTAGATAATTATCTTTTGATCTCTTGCCGACAGTGTAAGTTGTAATGCCCCCCCCACCACCCCCCCCCCCTTTCTTTCAAGACATACATGTACTAGAGTGGGCATGTGGCTTGTTTCAAGTATGTAAACAATTGTGCTAGGTTTCTAAGTTTATTACAGGGGCTTGTGACAATACTTCTTATACTTCTTGTTGTCGTTATAATACTGTTTTGGCATCCATAAAATAATAATCAAAACAGAAAAAGCAAACAATTCGTTGTCAATTTTTTTGTTCTTTTGTTTCATTTTATTTTGAACTAATTAAAAGCAATTTAATAATTTTTTCAATTAATTATTATTATTATTAATTTTGTTTTACAAACAAATAAGGTTAAATTAATTCCCGCAATACCTAGACATGTAAACAACACAATTAGATAACAAAAACGTTGGGGAAATGCCAAAGAAACCCTCTTAACTTATTAAAATCGTGTGTCAGATGTTTCTGACAGGGTCACGCATTTGCGTTACGACCAAAAAGGTCCCTCGTTTGAGGGTTTTAAGGAGCGAGATAGGACGCTAATTTTTCAAAAACTTTCGGGGTTTATCCCCTTTTGGCAACAGAGTGATAATTCCATAATTTATTATAATATTAAACAGTTGTTTTATTTTGTTTTAAATTTAATTTTTCACGACTCGAACTGTTTACCCTTCTTTCCCACTATTTGTTTCAAATAATAACATGATATTCCAAATATTTCTTATTTTTGCAAAATGACTCTATACTACCAATGAGTGATAATAAACTGTGATACGGAACCGAAATAAATATTCGCTCGCCATTCTGTATTTAAAGACGTACATTCCGTGTGTTTTGCATCACCGGTTATTTGGTTGTACTTTGTTCTTGTTAAGCGAAGTAACTCACTTTCATATGAGATATTTCTCCAAATAATTAACAAATAAATCTCGACCATAGGTAGGCTTATCATAGGTATCACTGTTTGACCAGCAAATGAATTTTGCGTTGAATTTGAATGTTGTTTAACGAAAATGAACAAAGTTTTGAAATTGGCCGAGAAAACCTTTAATAAAATAAAAATTATAAAAACCCAAATTTCAAATCGCATAAACCACATTTGGGAATAATTTCAAATAGTTTTAGAAAATCACCGATTATTGTTATACCGTGCTAAACTATACAATTAGAATATTATAGGAAGCTAAGGATGGTACCAAGAAGAGCACAGTTTATAACTTGTTTGTATTTTGTTTCAAAAATATATATATATATTAATCCAGCAGAAGTTAGGATGGACCATGTTGTGGGTATGAACAACATGTTTTTT
>CM055817.1:8261085-8383876 GCA_029582265.1 Zoroaster sp. YZ-2022 | reverse complement strand
CACCATCTTCCAAGGTTTACATTTTCCAGTTGATTCAAATATCATGACATAAATCTTTAATATTTACTTTTTCCAGTGGCGAGTAGTTACAGAAATGGTAGGTAGGGGAGGTTTTTTAAGGTTCAAATTAACATGATTGCATAATGATCAGATAAGCCAGGATGAATAGTTATATTCGAGATAAGAGGTGAAGTATTTTCACGCGTTATCATGAGGTCAAGACAGTGACCATACCGATGAGTGGGTGCTGTGATGTGCTGTATAAGTCCATGAGCAGAGAGATCTTTAAACTGATTTGTATAATTGTTTGAAATAATGTCCATATGAATGTTAAAATCGCCGGTTAAAATAATGTCTGATGGGTGTAAGAGATAATCGACAATTAATTTTTTCAAATTCCTGCAGAAAACTGGAGAAGTTTACATGTTTACCATCAACATCCCTTTCTGGTCGATAAATATTAACAAGGCGAACAGATCTAGTGTTGCACGTTACCTCAGCATGCAGAGATTCAAATGTTAGGTAGTCAATGTTAACACTTTTCATACTGACAGATAAACTGGACCTAAAGAGTAGTGCAAACCCCTCCACCGGTCTTTATTGGTCTGGGGATATGATGGAGAGAGTAGCCAGCAGGAGTACACTCACGGGGTGGCAAGTCATCATTAGGTTTTAAACCATGTCTCGGTTATGGCAACAAGATCCAAATTGTTTTAAGTACAAAGTCAACAAATTCATCCGATTTGTTACATATGGATTGAGTATTCAAGACACAGAGCTGAAGTTTAGACTCATCGTGAACATTTGGAGTTGAAGTTATGCCAATGTCGCTTGTTGATGTGGGTTGAGTTCACTGCTGGGGTTGGTAAGGCTGGAGTGCTAGTTGTGTAAGTCTACGGCGACCAGCTTTTTTACCTCTATGTGTGCGGCGGTATGTTTGGGGTTGATTAGCAAGTATTCCAAGACAGTTCAATTGACTCAATCCTAAATAAGATAAAGCTACATCAGTACATGGAGCATTGCGAAGATTGAGTAGTTCATTACGGCTGTAGGAAATTTTATGGAGCTGAGTGGCGTTTGTGGGTTTGTTGATCAGTGTTTCAGGTCCAGGGTTTGGGTTTATGTCACCAGAAATTGAGAGTTCCAGGTGAAAGGTGGCAGATGAATTATCATAGTATGATATAGGACGTCTCAAGAATTTAAGATGGCTGATTTTAATTGAACAGTCTGTAGATTGCATCTTGTAGCCATCTACTGATGAGTCATTGAGACACCGTGGTCTGGATAGCAGGAGTAGAATAAACAGGATGTAGACCTCCATTGTCTGATCACAAAAGTTGTTGATCCAAACAAAAGGCTTGTGGTCAAGCTACAGGTTATAATCTCTAGCTACAGGCTATAATCTAAATCAGAGTTGACTGCACAAATAAAATGAAGATCCAAAATGTGTATACACTCAACAGTAAATTTTTACTGCACAGACATACAAAAAAACAACAGTTTTTCACTTATTATAAGAAAACAAATGTACAAATACTCACATAAAACGTCCAGTAGATTCCAGGTGTAATAAGAAATCCACTAGTATAAAAATGAAGACAAACTTGTAGCTACAAAACACTTACTTAGCACAAAAACTGGAGAGCTGTTATGAGTTGCTGCTTGTAAGGCGCTCACTCATTTTACAAGGACCGAAAGTCAACTCCAACTGGCGGCCCCGACTCCCACCCCCCAAAACAAGGGACAGCCCGTCTAGACGGTTCCCAAACCCTAAAGTGCCACGCCCATTTCAAGCCAGTCTGAATTCTAATTCCACATATCTGCCCTCGCACCTTTTTTTGTATGTCAAAATTACAAATCAGACTAGATCAAACCAAAAGCAACAATGCCCAAGAACAGCAATCAAAAATGTACAAAAAAAATTACAGTTCATATATTACATCCGAAAAAAGAAGAAAAAAGAAAAGAAAAAGCGAAACCAGTTACTTTGACATCGATTTACAAAATATCTTAAAGTTTTATACAAGTAACAAAGTAAAAGGGAACCTGTTTCCACTTCTCCATATCCCGCCAAAACCTCAGCTTGGTACCCCGGTCATATAGAGCTTTAACCTCCGTCTTCCATTTGATTTTCTCCATCCGATCCCTTGCCGTGAGGTCCTCAAGCGACGTGCAGGGGCGAGTTCCATCGCAGTGCGGCGTGCCTTCAACACCCTCACTGTGTCCTGGTAGGAAAGCATTTTGACCAGAATGTGGGCAGATCTCCCGTTCTTCCTCAGTCCGTCGCGGTGCGCCCGCTCGATCTGTGGAGCACCATCCCAGCCAGAACTTGTCCGCCAGGATGTTCTGATAATGTCAAAACAGCTCTCTCCTTCCGTCTCCTTCACCCCAACGACTCGAAAATTATTGCGCTGGAAAAACGTTCTTGCTTATTAATATCTGTCTGCTGACAATCTAACTGTTCTTGCAGGGCGAATACTCGCCTGTAAATCCTTAACATTGTTCTCCGTGACTTCTTTCGCCTTCTCCAGCCCAGATATTCTCACTATTGAACTCTATCGAGGCCCAAGTTGGGCCTCCAGCTGTCGTTGCCCATCCACCAGCTTACTCAGCGTCGTTCGGACGAAAGCTTCAAAATCTTGACTTACACCTGGTAGTCTCAATGCATCAACGTCCGGGCTCTCCTCACCTGATGAAGCGGGGCGTGGGCCCACACTGGCCGGGGCCTTGGTTCCCCTACGCTGCTTCGGGCCCATTGTATAGGCTTTGTATGCACGTCTCAATAGATAGGGTGTAGCTTTATGCACATCTTCAATGGATAGAGCGGAGCTCTTACGGCACGTCCTACTCGGTTGGCGTCATCGGTTGCAAAATCTCGTGTTCCCTATATATACATGCATTACATAACATGCATATGAGAAAATAGAACCACTCTCAAGCGTCGTTAACATTTTTAGGCTCTTTCCAAAATAGGGCAGTTCTTAGAGATTATTGAATTTAAATAATTTTACTTTAAAGTGTATAATAACTAGTTTTATATCAGATGCTAAAATGTTTTTTAAAGATATTTTAATAATTTATAATTTGTACAATAAATGAGTACGCTACAAAGTGTATTTTGAAATTGATCTTATTTCTGAAATCAAAAAGTGGAGTAAATGTTTGCTTATATATCAAAATGCTCAATGGTGACAATTATGTCATCAATCATTTTCTAATAAAGTAAAGTCAGGGACTAATTTCATAAAGCTGCTAAGCAAGGAATTTTGCTAAGCAATTTAAACAGACTACCTGTGGGAATGCATACTTTTATGCGGACGTTTGGCTGGTAACCTGAAAATCTAAGCAATTGTTTTTCTTTGTAAACAATATTCTGCAAAAAAGAATTGTATATCCCTCAGTGCAAGGTACTGTAAAAGAAATCGAGGTTTATTTGCCGGACTATCATTTTTTGTTAAAGTTTATGTCACGTTTATTTTGACTTATCGTCATAACATCATTAATATTTTCCATTTGCTGGTTTGATTAGAATGTGAGACTCTCGATTTGTTTTCCTAAAATACCTCATGTATGAAATATTACTATAAATTGGCAATGATATTCTTCAATGTTTGGATTTAATAGCTATTTTACTGAAATAATAATAAAATAAATTGGATGGCCTAGTCCCAGCCTTCCCTGTGCAGCACACGATATTATTTGTACCGGTATCAGACTATCACTTCTTTTACACAGTATCCAACAATTTGGATCCAGGGTGTGAGAACAGTGGGTACAAGGTAAACAAAAACTGCAACGAAAGACTTGGGGAAGAGGGCGGCCTGGATGACTTTGAACGCACAGATTCAGCGTATGGATCGCTGGTGTTCCGGTGCCGTTGTGTCCCTACATTCGCCCCATACCACACTGCGCGTTTCCAGAGTGCGTATTATATTATTACATAATGGGTCGTGCATCTGACCCTTAGGCAACAACAAAAAAATAATAAAAAATAAATAAATAATAAATAAAATGTATACGCTGTTATTGGAACCAGACCAAATTTCCCATACACAAAGTATGGTGGCTAATAGAGGCCGCAGAATCAATTCACCAATTTTGTCTGCAATAGGACATCGATTGTTTCATAGCAAACAAAACAATACAAATTCTGACGCGTGGGTTGGAGGAACCAGAGACTTGTTCTGTTTTGCCTAAAACAAGAATCCTTGCCTTTTAAAATAGATGTACTGTTTGTATTATTGAGGACTCAGATCTCCAATGGGAAAAACAGCCGTTGAGTATTGTAGCGTCAGTTAATAACTGGAACGTGCAGAGTTGTATGGAACGCTACAGCTGCCTTCGGTGCCCATATCGCTTCATTCGGCTGATTCACCATTTCATTCGGCCGATTCACCATTTCATTCTGCTATATCACCATTTCATTCGGCTACTCATCATTTCATTTGCCCAATCATCATTTCATTCGGCTAGTCTTCATTTCGTTCGCCCTTTCGTCATTTCATTCGGCTAGTCGTCATTTCATTCGGACATTCACCATTTCATTTGCCCAATCATCATTTCATTCGGCTAGTCTTCATTTCGTTCGGCTTTTCATCATTTCATTCGGCTAGTCATTTCATTCGGCTATTCACCATTTCATTTGCCACCAAGATCAAGCTAGCCGCGGATTCAACCGCGGATTCAACCGCGGATTCAGCTGCAGGTTTTCTCACGGATTTAACCGGATCGGGTCAGTTTAAAAACTGGATAGGTTGGTCCAGTGCGTGTGAATACTGCACTCAATACGGTACGTTTCACACGGCCGGGCGCAGGCGAAATGAAATGATGATTGCGCCCAGCCTCTGTCGTTAAAAGCGTAATCTATAACGCCAAAACCACGATATGCCCTAAGGTGAAAATGTCATCTCCATAATTCGTTAACAAAAGTTAACAAAAAATAACATTAAATGGGCACAAATTGTTTTAACTTTTGACGAGTTCGTCACAAATACTCTGCATTGTTTAACTATATACACGTCATATACCGGCGATAATGGTACATATTCTAGGTCCCTTTAATTATGAAATATTACATCGTATCGTTAAAAACCACGATATGCCCTAAGTTGAAATGTCATATTAATTATTAATAAAATTAACAAAAATTAACATTAAAGGGGGCACAAATTGTTTTAAATTATGACGAGTTGGGCAGAAGGAAAGTGACGCAAGAATATGTAACATTAACGCCGGTATATGCCGTGTATAGTTACACAATGCAGAGTATTTGTGACCAACTCATCAAAAGTTAAAACAATTTGTGCCCCCTATAATGTTAATTTTTGTTAATTTTTGTTAACGAATTATGGAGATGGCATTTCACCTTAGGGCATATCGTGGTTTTGGCGTTATAAGATTACGCTTTTAACGACAGAGGCTGGGCGCAATCATCATTAGTAGTATGTCAGGTGGGGGTTCTAGGCCACCTACTAAAAAGTCTTTTTTAACCAAATTCGTTGGGTAGTAGTAGGGGATTTTGAAAACATAAAAAGGTCAAAATATTTTTCCAAAAAAATCTCATTTTTAGTGGGGTATTTGCTGGGTAGTAGTAGGGGATTTTGACAAGGTATTTCTAAAAAACAAGGCACGTTTTCAAAAGCAAACCATTAACTTCACTGATTTAAAAAAAAAAAAAAAAAAAAAAAAAACTGTCAGATGACGTTATCGTGTATTAACCGCCGGTTTTAAAAGCTAGTTAAAAAAGTGAAGAAAAATTTTAAAAATATTATCTAGTTTAATAATAAAGATGACAACGAAATATTTATCGAAAGCAGAGCTAAAAGAGATTGTAATAAATGAAAATATTAAAATTGAGGCAGGTAGTGGCAAATATGGAAAACTGACTAGACTTGATTATTTAACGGCGGTATTGAAACATAAAGATGTATTATTTCCTAAAGCAATCGTTCCTTGCGAATGGCTCCTAGTTGGTAAAACATACAAGTGTTGTATCGATAGTGTGTGTGGTGGGAGATATTGTGGATTGCATCGGAGTCGTACAGGGAGTGGCAAGCGTATCCCCGTTGCGTGTTTAAGATGTAAAAAAGGTACAAAGACTTTAACTAGCTTTTGCACGAGATGCGCGAGTAAAGTATTAGTAAATCGTTATAATCGTTTAAAAATTGAAAAAGGAAAAGCTAGACGAAATTATAATTTAGTGATGAAAGAATTGTTGGAAAGAAATTTCTTTATGGATTATAAATTATGATTATAAGGCGGCGGTCTATCAAACGTTTTTACACGCTCCGCCACTCGCGAAGCGTGTTTTTGATTATAATAATTTTTATTTACGCTCACTTTAAACTCAAAAGTTTTTCTATAAGAATTTTTTTTTCCGCGTTTACATCTTTAGTTTCAACCTCTGTTTTTGACGGTAAACTCGCTGGTTTAACGAGTACATTACGGATTTTTTCTTTCATTTTGTAATATTTATATCGCTCTTCGCATACGAGTACAAATTCTTCTTGACTGATGCGACCGTCTTCGATGGCTTTACTAACGTGGTTTTCGATCGTGTTGAGTTTACTCAATGCTAAAATTCGTATTTCATCGTGTTTTTGTGTTTTTTTGTACAATTTATTTTTCACGTATCTGAGAGCGAACGCTCCACCACCCAACCCCAAAGCTAAACCTTCTAAAGCGTATCCCACGGGTGACGCTACGACGCTGGCGATACTAGCTATTCCGAAGGCTCCCGCTCCCATACACCCCAATTCAGCGAGAGTTTCTACGATATTACAAGCGTTGATGATTTTATTATATTTTTTATATACGGCTTCGCGCTCGTTTATTTCAATTCGTAATTCTTTTTGAATATTATCGATTTTTTGTAATCGAAATGTTTTAGCGCGCTCCGCGTCAGAGTCGTTCGTTAAAACCGTTAAATTTGGATAAAGTACATTCGTTGATTCTACATGTTCGCTCATTTTTATTAATAGAAAAATATGTTAATTCATTGGAAAAGTATTAATTTTCATATCGTAACAGATTCCGGTATCTGTAGAGCCGATAAAAACAAATTGAGCAAAAAGTTTTATATTGATGAGACCATCTTTTATTTTTAAACAAACTTTATATTCTAAAAGCTGGGGGTCATTATCAAAACTAAAATTGTTTAAAACATATTCGCGGTGGTCAGATGGGGGTTCTGGTATATCAAATATTCTTTTTTCAATGGTTGGATATGAACCGTTATTATTAGTTGTTTTATAATAAATTTGTTAAATCTTCTACCATAACGAAGGAAGTAAACTTAAAGTTTTCATTGTTGGTTAAAGAAAACACAATTTCGTCTTTATAATTATATAACATTTCTGTTTCTTCAATATTTTTGATATGACCACTTTTTTCAATAGTGTTTGGTGAAACAACCATTCTTTGTTCACTCTCTGCGTGACCAGGTCCATAAATACTCGCCATATTTATAGTATAAAATCATTAATTTAACGGTAAACTTTTAATTTCTATATTAAAACAGATTTTTGAATTTAATGAGCCAAAAAAGGTTGCTTGTACAAAACCTTTTTGTACATTTCGCATTTTAAAACACATTTCGTACTTGAGATGCTGCGTTTCATTATCGATAAAATGAAATTTTTCATTTCGTTCCGGCGAAGGAATGTAACAAATGTTGGGCGCATAATCACGCGTTACTGCGTGCGTAGCAAAACTATTAGTTTTTATAAATTGCGTAAAAATACTGCAGTATGTGGGTGAAACGTTAAACATAAAAAAGGGTTGTTTAAACGTAGCGTGCCATCCGAGTATAACGTTGAATTTTTCGATGAGAATAGTTCTTTGTAAAATTTCATCTCTGTTTAGATATCCGTGATGTTGATAAATTTCGCTAGATGACGCTTCACTCACACTACTAGATGAAACATCGTTATAAAAAACTCGTTCGCTCTCTGCGTGACCAGGTCCGTAAATACTCGCCATATTTATACAATTTCAAGATTTAAAATAATGGGAAAACCGTGATTATTTATATCTCTACCTTTTGAATCTTTAATTTGAAAGCTCAACGCGTTAAAAGTACCGACTTTTAATTTTTTAAATGATGGATTTGTATATTCTTTATACATACTATTTCCAAACGATTGTCCTTGCAAGGGAAAAGTGTTTAAAAGGGTAGAAGGTTTACCATTGTAATAATTATCGGTCGTAGAAATGTGATCACAATGAATATATAAAATTTTAAAAGGTAGCACATCAATTTTTTTACTATATTCTCCTACGGTTAGAAATTCATTGTGTAGTCCGAGTAAATTAGCTAACCCGCTACTAAATTTAATTGATTTATCACCATCGTTTAACTTTAGCGTGTAAACACTCGTTGATTTATCGATCGTAAACGTTATCCAAGACTCGTTTTTTGCTATAATATCTATAATTTCATAAATGTTGTAAAGCCCCGGCTCGATAAATTTTACAACATTATCTAACCTCGTTGTACGATAGGTTATTCGTTCTTTTTTACGTACGTTATAATATCCTACCCAAATGTTTGCGCTAAGTAATGATATCGTGAGAGTACCTTTACGATTATCGATAACGTTACCTAATTGAATTTCTCCACCATTTCTTTCAATTTCAATTTCGAATGTATGATACATTTTATTATAATTTAATATAATAAAATGACGTTTCCATTAGCGTTCGAGAGTAATTTTACGTATCCGTACGAGCAGTCTGGAAATTTTAAATCGCCTCTTTTTTTTAACGCTAGAGATTTAACGAGTATGAAAATTTACGTCGGCGAAACGGAGTCATTTAACGTAACGTTCGTTAACGTATTTCAAAAATATAAGTTACCTCACGTCGTCAGCAACGACGTCGTAAACGATTGGCGTAGTGGCCCGATGAAATTTTATCAAAATCAAATAAATGTTGTAACGTATTGCGCCACGACGAGATGCGGCGTAGGTTACGATCATTTAAATCATTCAAATATGATGATTCGTAGTTTTTTTAGATTTCACGTATATTATCAAATTAGACGAATGCTCAAAGAAATGAGTTGCCCCGCACCTTTTTCAATTTTTTTTAACGCGTTCGCAAACAATATAGACGTAAGCGCTTACAATAGATTATGTAGCGAATTTCATTTATCGATTAAAGACGATTGGAAACAACGAGTAGATTTAAATTCAAACGGATTGGGAACGGCTTATTATCAAAACATTTACGGTTATATTCCGGTGCCGGGCAACGACTACGACAATTCAAATTTACAACATCGGCGTGAGAAAAGGATGGATTTTGATAAAGAAAACGTCGATTTAAATTTAGTCAATAGCGTCGATGATATCGGTGGTTCTTACGTCGTTGAATACATTTCTCAAGATGCCCGCGTTGAAACGGCGTGGGCAAAGTTTATATTATCTTTAGGGTTAGCTAAAGGTTTTACGGATGTGGGTACCGAACGAATTAACGATTCTATAAGAACTTATGTGTACGCGTTATTGGGAGCTCAAGCGCGAGTTAAAAGCTATTTTTTTACGGGTGGCACCGGTTTAGACGCGCAACGCGAATTTATAAATATAACTGAAGCTGAGATTGATTCTCCCGTAGATTTACAATCTAGTATTCAACGATATCAAGATGTTTTACTATACGCTCGCAGTCAATTAAACTTTTGTCTCGGAGAAACTTTACACATGATGCCTAGCGATATGAATTTACGAATAGGCACGTACGCAAACTACAACAATAATATTTTGATAGCGACGAGCGATTTAGCGTTGGGTTAAAATTTAGATACAAATTCAAAGGTTGTTGTTCCTCCTATTCTACCGCTAGAACGAACGCAACTACCACAAACTGCTAAACACGTACAAGAATTAGATGATTTAGCTACACTTACACACGCGCAAGACCCTTTAGAAACTACGCCCGACGTTGGCGAAATAAGAGAAGACTCTTTAGAAAATTTTAAAGAAGACTTTTTAAAAGAAAACGATGGTCATCGAGAAGAAAAACATTCTTTAATACTTGGTTTTGCGATTTTAACCGGTGTAGGCGTTATGATTTACGAATTGTTATTTTAACGTTTTCTGCGCATAGGCTAAAACTAATACTCCAACCCCACTTAGCGCTAGCCATAAATGTTCCGCCGCAAACGTAACCACGCTAGAAGCTGTTTTAAATAACCAACTTACTATACTACCTATAATAGCCGGTAAAGCTGCTAAAGCTTTCGCTCCTAGTTTAGATAATACATTCGCTAAATTTGTTAATGTTTTTTGTATCCACTCTTTTATACCACCATCTGGTGGTTTTGGAGTTGGTGGTGCGGGTTGTGGCGGAATGGGTTCTGGTGTAGGGGGTGGTGCGGGTTTTGGTATAACAGAACTTACGACATTAGCGAGCGATTCGATAATAAAAGCGATGGTCATACTAAAAGCTGTCAATATACTAACGATCGTTATACCTTGTTCTCTAAATAAAGTTTTTATTCTTTCACCCAAAGCGTCTCTCGTAGCGTCTCTCGTCTCACGCGTTTTGTGATCTTCGCTAGGAACGTAAAAATCTTCTAGTCGCGGTTCGTTGCGTAAATTAAGAGGTAAATTTATTCGTTTATTCGTAACTCGCGAATATTCATTCATCGCTTCATCAATATTGTTAAACGTTCTTACAGCGCTCGATTCTTTTTGTATTTTTTCGTTTAAATAATCTAGATATTTTAAACGCTCTTTCGAGTATTCATCTCTAGCTTTCGTGAGTCGCTCTATCGCTAAATCGTGTCGTTTTTGTTCTTAGTGGCCACCTTGACTAAATAAAAAAATTGATCCGGTAAACGCCAACGCGTTGACTACTGCGCCTCCAACCATCATCGCTATAGACACCATTTTATTTAAAAAAAGATAAAAATTATTATATTTGTTACTATAAAATATATGGCTAATAATACGTACGGAGATGTGTTGGATCCATACAGAAGATTACGAGAACCTCGAGGCGTAAAAGGTATACGTCAAAAAGTCGTCATTACAAACAATCCGAGTACCATTACCGAAAATCAATTGTTGACGGTCCGTTTTCCAAATTTAGGAATGAACGACGTCATCGTTCCAAATACATCGCGATTAGCTTTCAACATAGAACTCGTTAGCTCGGGCGATGAAAATAGAACGTTGGTGCAAAACATTGGCAGAGCCATCGTAAAACATATAATTATTAAAATGGAAGGAAATGAAATATTTTCATTAAACGCGACGACGCGGATGTGTTCAATTGTTACAAGGACGAATGGTTAACCAAAGATCAACGCGAAAATTTAGCTTATCAAGGAATCGAAGATGCAAACGTGACTAAATTAAGAATAGACGCTAGCGATAAAGATGAGAGTGGTAACGGAGGAAAAGATAAAGCTATCGCGGATACGTATAAAAATAGATATTACATTCCGCTCGATTTTGAATTGTTGACCGATCATCAACCCTACTATCAGTCGGGCATCGGAGATCGATTGACTTACGAACTCGTGTTTAATAAATTTTCGAGCGTGATTAAAAGCACCGGCGATGACGCGAAATATATCATAAGCGGAATTTCTTTAGAATTTGAGGTCGTTCATATGCCGGAACTCGCTCGGACGATTAAAAATCAATATACCTCTCGGTTGAGTATATTGTTTGACCGCGTACTGAGACAGAGCGTGACTCCGTGCAACAAAAAAGATACGATGTGGAATATAAATTTAAATACCCCGGCAAAAAGTATGAAAGGAATATTGTTTTTATTTAGAGAACCCAACGTACAAGAAAGCAATAAATTTTATAATCCGAAAATTGACAAAGTTTCGATTACCATCGAAGGCGTTCCCAATCAACTCTACGCGCACGGAATGAAAAGGTATCAACATTGGGAAGAGATTTCAAAATATTTCGGTGATTCCAATAAGCAACACGCTATACAAGTCGTACAAGCTCTAAATTTATCAAACGTCAAACCAGCAAATTATTTACTAAATCGATACGGTTTATTTTTAGATTTAAGAACTAGTACCGACAATAAATTACACGGAAGCGGAAGACGAGTACAAAACTTATCCGAAGGAATTACTATACAAATCGAAAAAGAAGCGGACGGTGTGGGCGAAATAAACATGTATACTTTTATCATCATGGACGCGCAACTAAACATAAGAAACGGGTGTTTTGAATCTGTCGATTATTAAAATTAGCGACTATTATAAAAGAAAATGTTACCTAAATATCCACACGCCGCGTTAATTAGCGGACAAACGGGATGCGGAAAAACTGAATTTGTTTTAAATTTATTAGAAACAGAATATTTTAAATATTTTAAAAATATCGTTATATTATGCCCCACCATCTTCGACAACGATACGTACAAAAATAGAAAATGGATTCTAAACGACGATAACGTACACGTTAACGATTTAAACGACATCTCGTTAAACCAAGCGATACAAATTTACAGCGATGCTTTCAAATCTGAGGAAACGTTGTTTATTATCGACGATTGTAGCGCTAATAAACAGTTGCATTATAAAAAATACGATGAGAATAATAAATGTATGATTACACAATTGGCTTTTAGCGGTAGACACGTTAAACACAGCTGTTGGATTCTTTCGCAGAAATATAATAGCGTATTGAAAGATTTTAGAGAACAACTCAAATGGGTGTGTTTATTTTATTGTAAAGATAGAGACTCGTACGAGAATTGTCTTAGAGAAAATGATGTTATTCCAACGGCCGAGCTACGAGAGCGAGCGCGCGAGCAACTAAAACGAGTTTTACATCGCAAGTTGATTTTAAAAACGGATCAGCCTACCGATTATGAAATACGTGACTAAGGGTCGTTAGTAATTACCACTAAGTCGTTAGCAATTACCCCTAGGTTACTCATAGGTCGTTAGTAATTACTTACAGGTCGTTGAGCAATTACCCCTAGGTCGTTAGTAATTACCACTAAGTCGTTGAGCAATTACCCCTAGGTTACTCATAGGTCGTTAGTAATTACTTATAGGTCGTTGAGCAATTACCCCTAGGTTACTCATAGGAATCATAGGTTACTCATAGGAATCTCAGCAATTACCACTAGGTCGTTAGTAATTACCACTAAGTCGTTAGCAATTACCCCTAGGTTACTCATAGGAATCTCAGCAATTACCACTAGGTCGTTAGTAATTACCACTAAGTCGTTAGCAATTACTCATAGGTTACTCATTGGAATCATAGGAATCTCAGCAGTTACCACTAGGTCGTTAGTAATTACCACTAAGTCGTTAGCAATTACCCATAGGTTACTCATAGGAATCATAGGAATCTCAGCAATTACCACTAGGTCGTTAGTAATTACCACTAAGTCGTTGAGCAATTACCCATAGGTTACTCATAGGAATCTCAGCAATTACCACTAGGTCGTTAGTAATTACCACTAAGTCGTTGAGCAATTACCCCTAGGTTACTCATAGGAATCATAGGTTACTCAGCAATTACCACTAGGTCGTTAGTAATTACCACTAAGTCGTTAGCAATTACTCATAGGTTACTCATAGGAATCATAGGAATCTCAGCAATTACCACTAGGTCGTTAGTAATTACCACTAAGTCGTTGAGCAATTACCCCTAGGTTACTCATAGGAATCATAGGTTACTCATAGGAATCTCAGCAATTACCACTAGGTCGTTAGTAATTACCACTAAGTCGTTGAGCAATTACCACTAGGTTACTCATAGGAATCATAGGAATCTCAGCAATTACCACTAGGTCGTTAGTAATTACGTATAGGTCGTTGAGCAATTACCCCTAGGTTACTCATAGGTTACTCATAGGAATCATAGGAATCATAGGTTACTCATAGGAATCATATGTTACTCATAGGAATCTCAGCAATTACCACTAGGTCGTTAGTAATTACCACTAAGTCGTTGAGCAATTACCCCTAGGTTACTCATAGGTTGTTTTCGTATTTTAATAAATATTATAAAATCTATTTATAAATATGAATGCTGAACGAGTGCAAGTTATATTTACGAATATATCTGCTGAACGAGTAAATGATTTTATATATAATCTTAACCAACTTCTCAATACTGAAAAAGAAAGAAAAAAACTAGTACAAGTTTTAAACGAGAATACTGAAAAAGTAAAAGGTTTATTTACGAATATATCTGATGAACGAGTAAAAGATCTAATGTTTAATCTTAACGAACTTTTAAACGTCGATGGGTGATCTAAAATTAATTATTGGTTTCTATATGTTTTTATAAATTTAACTGATTATTCTATAAATACGTATAATAAATGGAAGAAGTACATAAACTATTAAACGAAAATCCACGGGTGACACTCGCGGACGACGCAAGCGACACTAACGATGATACGTCGTTGAATCAAAAAATACGTCTTTTATCGGTTGTAGTGGGAGGAGATTCGAAAAAGTTTTTTGGAAAAGAACTAAGCGTTAGCGATATTGAAGCTTTGTCTACCGAAGAGCGAGACGCGCTACACACGCAATACGAAACTAAATTAGGTCGCGATATTACTCAGTCTTTAGGTAGCGCTTTTATAACGCTATACGCTAAACTATTAGGATTTAGTTTAAATCGTATAGATTTGTACGGTCATAAATTTCAAATTGACGATGAAGGTAAATTAATTTCAGATTTAGAAAAAGATCCGTTCATTTCTAGCATGCTTAGTACCGTAGCGTGTGAAATGTACTACAAGTACGGCATGTTGATCGCTCCGCTCAGCGCTTCTCTAATTACAGCAAAACATTTAAAAAGAAAAGAAGAATCTTGTATAGATAATGAAAGCGATGGAAACGAACGAGACGGAGAATGCGCAACCGCAAGTTGTACCGTTGACCATAACGAAAACAGCGACTAAACCAAAAAACCCAAATAGAGTCGCGGCTGGAAAAAACTCGCCGAAATTAATCGAAAGAAAAAACTGCAACTCGCTAAGCCCGCAAAAATCGTTAAAACGTCTCGCGATAGCGAAACAAATTTTACTCAAAAAGAAAACAATTCATCGAGCAATAACACGAGCTATTTTGTCTATATAGCTATCGGTTTAGCTATTGGAAGTATAGCTTATTTCTTGTTTAGACAGAGCGAAGCAGAACCAACATTTAAAAACGAACCCAGCGAACCGGAACCAACGTCTAAACTCGTTAGAGAACCCACCTCGCAGACAACGAGAGTTTTTGAAATGGAATACAAGTTTTTAAAAAAAATATTATATTTAATGACTATAAACATGTCTTCAATGCCGATAGATACGAAAACAATCGCCGATTCGGTTTATCACAGTAGCGTTATGACTCTTTTAGTCGTTTTATACAGCATGCTCGGTGAAAAAATATTTAAAATGAAACCGGCTGATTTAAGAAAATTGGATATAAAAGACGGGTTAAAACTCACCGCGACGATTGGATTATCCGGTGTGACGCAAATGTGGTTAGTTAAACAAGGAATTTTACCAAACTCGCTCATGCCCGCCGAATAAATTATATTTATAAATATTAAATGGATGAGAGAAAACTTTCAAACGCTTATTATAGTCCGCGAGGATACTACAAAGGTCTCGACGCTATCAGCAAGCTGGCTAAATCTACAAAAGTAAATGTAAAATTAGTTCGACGATGGATAAAAAAGCAAGCGCTGTGGCAAATTTATTTACCCTATCCTAAATATATTCCGAGACCTACTTCATCAAATAGTACGCTCGAAAAACCGAATGAGGTTCATCAAGCGGATTTATTGTTTCTTCCGCACGATGTAGTTGGTAGAATTACGTACAAGTACGCGTTAACCGTCGTAGATGAAGCCAGTAGATTTAAAGAAGCACAACCGTTAACCGATAAAACAGCTACGCAAGTCAGTAATGCGTTTGAGAAAATTTATAAACGTTCTCGGCTAACTTGGCCTAAAATTATAAAAGTCGATCCTGGAAAAGAATTTATGAGCAGCGTAAACGTATTAATGAGCAAACAACATGTCGTAATACAAAGAGGCGAGGTTGGTAATCATAGAGCTCAGGGTATAGTGGAGCGATTTAATAGAACTTTGAGTGAAAGATTATTTTCGCATCAATACGCGCAAGAAATAGCGACTGATACGAGAAATAGAGAATGGGTTAAAAGATTGCCAGCGGTCGTAAAGGCGTTAAACAACGAGACGACGCGACTAATTAATTTAAAACCTAAAGACGCGATTAAATTACGTAGTGTCGAGCAAAATCCAGCCTCGCCAGGTAAAAAGAACGAAAAGAGAATCCCAAACAACGGCGTAGTTCGGTATTTATACGCGCCTGGTGAAGGTGAAAAAGATACGAGACGCCGCGCCACAGATCCTATATGGAGTATAACAGTATATAGAATATCTAAAACGATAAAAGCTGCGAATCAACCTATATTGTATTATTTAGAAGGAGGCCCCGCTCGTAGTTTTGTAAGAGAAGAATTACAAATTATCCCTCGAGATACAGAAAATCCTCCAACCAAACGCTAGCGTTGTTAAGAGATCGTAATTGCAATCAAACATAAGAGATCGTAATCTCACACAAGAGATCGTAATTGCAATTGTTGTGTGAGAGATCGTAATTGTAATTGTTGTTAAACGATGAGACTGTAATGACCGTAAGCGTGAGTATCTATTCCGTTTTCAAAAATGTGTCTCTTTGTGTCTAAAGGCGATAGCGATAGTTTATTTATTCGAGTTGTATATAGTCGATGTTTTTCGTGCCTAATAAAATTCATAGGGTGATGTAGAGTATTTTTCAATGATAAAACTTGTTTATAGTTTTCGTGTTTAATGTCTTGTATTAAAACTTGTCTTTTAACGCCTTTAGCTTTTTTTATATTTTCTCCTTGAGATAGCTGCAACGAGTACATTTTTGGTCTTAAACATACAATTTCAGAGATTAGAGTTCCCGCACACTCGTCTTTCATTTTACCGATCACTTTTTTATTTTCTTCAGAAAATAGAAAATGACGCTTATCATAATTACTAAAAATCATATAAATGCTTGTCTTTTTTCATATCTTTAAAAACATCACGAGTTTTAATTTCCAACAACAAGCTATCCGTATCCGTGTATACCAACTCGCACTCGTCTTTGTATTTTAGCTTCAAACGATTGTAGTAAAAATCATACATTAAATGTTTAGATAAATCCAGTACGCTCATTCCTACGTAAACCGGGCGGTTGAGAACGAGTTTTGTTTTGTGCATGTGAATCGCTACTAGATCGTTATCGAAAATCCTCGCCTCGGCAAAATTTGGTTTCGCGATGAGCGCGCGAATTTGATTTTCTGATTTTTCATCGTTTAACCGCTTCAAATTTACGTTGACGCGTTTTCGTACATTTTCCATCGTTTTTCCAAAAACTGAATTGTTCATGAGTTTGTATAAATCTTTTTCAAAATCGCTCGTCGCTTCTTTTCTGAGCAGAGTGTTTTTATCGATGTACGATTTCATCCAACGCGACTCGTCAAATTCTAAAACGCGATGAATTTTAGTCAGTTTCATACCGAGCTGTAAATACAATCGTAAATTACGATAATGAAGCACGTAGTTTTTTTTCGTATAAATTTGGAACTAATTTCACGACGTTTGGAGCCGGTTTGTCTTTCAATAACTTTTTTTGATAGTCGCTCATCCATTCTTTCGATACTATCAACGACTCTGGCGCGAGTGGAAACGCGTTGTGAGAATCGTGTAATGTATTAGGATATTGTAAATCGACTTCTAAAATACATCCTTTGTTTCGCTTTAATCCCTCGCTCTCGAGTTTGTTTACTCGTGAAGGTGTCATCCACTTAAAATTACCCGTCGGTAAAGGTTGACTCATCGCGTAGCCGTATAAATTATTCGCGTCCAAGTACGTAATGTAACTCGATGGTTTCGATTCGTCGTAGTCTTGTAAGTAAACATTATTCGCTTTAGCGTATCGTTTACTCGCCATGCACGTTCCTCCTCGCGTACCTCTCTCAATAAACAAATGCATGTCAACGTCCGTGAGCAATTCTAAAGTTTGTTTCGAATGTTTCAACAAAGCGTCTCAACTCAGACCCGGACTAGTATAATAATTAGCCGGGTCTAAACCATATTGTTTAACGCAAGTATTACGGAAATTTTCAAATACGTCCGCCAATAAGCAAGTATCGGTACGCACGTATAGATCGTGATAATCTCCTAAATGTTTACAATCAAACCTGTTGTAAACGTTTTTCGCGTGCTCGTATTGTTCTTTAGTAATGTGTTGGTTGTTTAAACTACTATAAAACATTTCTTGTAAAGGAAGACGCGTCTCTTTAAATTTTTCAAAACTATCCATGTACTCGTAAGGATAAATACCCTTGCTTTTTAACAGATTACATTTTTCTAAATCAGGTTCGAGTTTTATTGTAATTGGAAAAGAATCGTTTGATTTAACGAGTTTATCCAAACGACGCTAATAAAAATTGAGCGCTGTCGATAAATCGTAATTGCCCGATTGAAAAAGATATGTACTTTTCGATATTGTTTGGAATGCACGTTAGATTACCCTCGCTGCGACTCCCAGCCTGCATAATGAGATGAGAGTCGTAGCCTCGCAAATTATGAAATACAACCGAAATAATAGTTTTACTCGGTTTTAAACTCAGTTTTAAATTACAATAATTATGCGCCGCGCCTCTATATTTTCCGGTAATATGACAATGGTCTCTTACCTTCTCATCACACTTCTTTTCACATATCCAACACTCGCTAGCAGAGTTATAATCTTCTACATCTTCTTTAGTCATGCGTAAATTTTTAGGGTTTTTAAATATCTCGTTTTTGATTCTTTTTCTAATTCAAGTAAAAAATGTTTAGCCGCATCTTCTCCCCTATACGTAATGGGATAACTACTTTCACCGTCGCAACGAACTCTAATATATGAATAACCGCAAACGACGTGTTCTTGTAGTTTTTCAGTATTAGTAGAGTTTACATCTACAACATTTTTAATAATACTTTCAAAGGCAGCGTATATTACGAAAGGAACTCGCATCTTTTTATGAAAATTTATAAATTTAACCGTATCGTTTTTACCCTTTTGTGGCATCATGATTGCCGTCGGTCTGTCGTTTATTCCCTTACACATTTCTTCGTGATTTTCGAGATACGCTTTTGATGAAAAACCCTGTAAACATCTCAAACAAAAATGTTTACGTTCTTTGTGACTCGTTTGATCGTAAAGTAATTTATTTACATCTTTTATCCAGACGTAGTGAGACTTAGCTTCCTCGTTAATTAATAATAAATTTATACGATCCAGTTTCGCGGGTTGATCGCTGAGTTTGTAAACTAGTATAGTTTTTGATTCGCAACCGAAAACGTTTATCGCTATATTGTTTTGTTTCTCTACTCGCTTAATTTGGCTGATTGGTGTAGGAGCCTCGATATTATTAAAATTTAAACCATCTTCAATCGGGTATTTACTCGTTCTTTCTGGATGAATTTTCACGAGAAAAAGAGCGCTGCGAAGCGCCCACCGCAAACAATCGTCGTCTTTGTTTTGTACGTTAATGCACGCTTTTTTATTTTTTACGTAGTCGCATAGCTCGATATAAGAACCGCCTCTCAAAGGTTGATATCTCGCGATAGCGATATTCATTTCTACGATACGATCTATTTCCCATCCGCTGCCCTTTTGAGTCAATTTTTCTAAAGCCTCTTGAATTTGTGAAGAAACAGTATCGAGTATATTTTCGATATCATCTAAATTCAATAAAACAATTTGTTTATTATTATGAAAATTTGGTTCGGCAAAATCGATCGTGCCGTCTAATTTTTCTTTACGTAATTTAACGCGTATAAATATCATAAACTTGTACGCGGTAAATTCTTGTAAGTCCATACCCAACTTGGCGATAATCTTTGGTTTTACCGCTCGCCAAAATATATTTAAATCTTTTTCTTTGCTATGATTCAGCGGAACCGTCATTGTTCGTTCGCGTAAATATCTACCACCATCCTTTGAGAGATTAAATCTCAACTCTGTTTCTCGTCCATGAAACCTTTTAATAGCGTTGATGTAGTCTTTTTTTATCAACTGCGCTCTTGCTCCCGCGCCGCGTTGTGGCAGCTCAATATTTTCAACCGCTATACGCTCTCTCAATTCGGCTAAATTTAATTTATATAATGGTTTTTGTTTTTGTCGTTTTAAATATTTTTTCACCGCGTTGTAATAACTGCGTTTATCTACTTTATTCTTGTTGTTTTGTATAAGAATTATTCGACCAATGTGTTCTCGCGCAAACTCTTTCAATTCTGGCAATGTCCATTTCGATAAATATTTTGTTGTCATCTTTATTATTAAACTAGATAATATTTTTAAAATTTTTCTTAACTTTTTTAACTAGCTTTTAAAACCGGCGGTTAATACACGATAACGTCATTGAAAAGATTTAATGACGCCATGAAGGGGAATTCCCCTTTAAAAAATGATTTAAAAAAATGATTTTTAGTAGTTGGCCCATCTGACAGTTTTTTTTTTTTTTTTTTTTTTTAAATCAGTGAAGTTAATGGTTTGCTTTTGAAAACGTGCCTTGTTTTTTAGAAATACCTTGTCAAAATCCCCTACTACTACCCAACGAATTTGGTTAAAAAAGACTTTTTAGTAGGTGGCCTAGAACCCCCACCTGACATACTACTTCATTTCATTTCGCCTGCGCCCGGCCGTGTGGAAACGTACCGTATTGAGTGCAGTATTCACACGCACTGGACCAACCTATCCAGTTTTTAAACTGACCCGATCCGGTTAAATCCGTGAGAAAACCTGCAGCTGAATCCGTGGTTGAATCCGCGGTTGAATCCGCGGCTAGCTTGATCTTGGTGGCAAATGAAATGGTGAATAGCCGAATGAAATGATGACTAGCCGAATGAAATGATGACTAGCCGAATGAAATGATGAAAAGCCGAACGAAATGAAGACTAGCCGAATGAAATGATGATTGGGCAAATGAAATGGTGAATAGCCGAATGAAATGAAGAGTAGCCGAATGAAATGATGATTGGGCAAATGAAATGGTGAATGGCCGAATGAAATGACGACTAGCCGAATGAAATGACGAAAAGGCGAACGAAATGAAGACTAGCCGAATGAAATGATGATTGGGCAAATGAAATGATGAGTAGCCGAATGAAATGGTGATATAGCAGAATGAAATGGTGAATCGGCCGAATGAAATGGTGAATCAGCCGAATGAAGCGATATGGGCACCGAAGGCAGCTGTAGCGTTCCATAGAGTTGGGCAGAGCTCAGTGACATGCACAAACCTAGATTGAGACCATCACGCTCCACCAACTGGTTTCAATGGTCTCGGATTGACCTATTTCAGAGTGCACCTATATATCCCCTGCGGATAATGATTTCGTGCCAATTTATGAAAATGCGTACAGTCTCTGTTGTCGTAACTTATTTGGCGGGAATGTGACTGCCAATTACATTTCTTGTATTGAGACTGAGGTTATACATTTAATGCATTCTATATTAATACTCCGCATATCTTATTGGATGTAGAATTTTAATAAGATTGAATGTCGAGTATAGTAGAACCGCAGGTGCTGTACATATTATCAGTATGTATAGGCAAATGACGTCATGATGTACCACGGAGTTATTTTCAGACTGTACTAGCTGTTTACCCGTTTTACAGATCTGATGTAGTCCTGACATCTGCTATGTAGACAATTTGAGAAGGGGAGCACAATTTGCGAGGGGAGCACAGTTATGGGGAATAAGAGGTAGAGATAGTTGGTTTGAACACAAATTAATGATACAGATATCGGTGGTTAAAATTTGTATGTAAAAGATACTTGTTTATTGGCAACTTGATGGCAGTAAAACATGGAGGATATAGTTTAAAAAGCATGTTATTATTTTTTTTTTTTAAAGGGGGGGGGTTTGTGATATGAATTATGATGTTTCTTTGGCAAGGTTCTGTGAAAGAGTGATGATGGTAAATGTAGAAGCAGTTGTCTGTTTTGTTGGTTAAGTCCTAGAGCAGAGGATCAATCTTCAGTGCCCAGGCCCCAGTGAGGTATTCCATGTGCAGCAGTACTACAGTATGAAATACTAACGTTATTCGAAAGTTATTGACCATCACGTTTCTGCATGTATTGTAGGGTTATTTTTTGAAACCGGATCTCGCCAAAATTAGGCTGTGTATATTCTTTCTATTCTCAGTAAGCATGTGGCTATTCCAGAATTCACTCTGCAAGCTAAAATAATGAAAATGGGCTAGTATACCTGGTGTGTGTTCAACGATGTCGATGCGTGAGTGATTGTGGCGTCTGTACTACGATGACTGTAGCCAGGCACCGCTTGGTAGTATGCGTGTGCTTGTATGGCGCGTGTGTGGTACCATGCACACCGTAAGACACATGTACAATTTTTTTTGGTGCAGGATAAGAAAGGCCGCACGGAATTTTACTTTGCCATACTGGGAAACCGCACACACGCTCAGCACCTATCTTTTTACCGCAGGATAAGAAAGGTTGCACAGCTTGCAACTCTTCCGTAACTGGGAAAACAACGCACCCGTGTATGGGCGTCACAGACGGACAAAACACCGTCCTCTTTTTATAATATAGATGTGTCAAGGTGGAATGTGGCAAATTAATTTAATATTCTTGTAAGTTTATGTATTTTGTTTTTGCTAAACACATGGATATATATTTTAGAAGACTGATAGTGGGCTACATAATATTTAAGAATAGTTGAACTTGGAACTAATATATATGTTTCTCTTTGGACTGCTTAGCCCAGTGGGGTTCGATCAACCCAAGAGAGTTGGGGGTTGGGAGGATACCGAGTATGGTATGGGTTTGTTTACCCCCACTTGGATATGATCGACCCCGTATTGGAAGTTGGGCCCGTCTATTCTACTTGAGTCTGGTTAACCTTGAGTAGGAGTTGGGGCCTCTGGGGTGGTATCGACCATATAATTATTATATATACATATTTGCCGTATTCACCAATTCATATATTGATACTGCTAAAATTGCTAGTCACATTAAAATAACAATGGTATACCCAGTCAAATCATCACCCGGTATGAAAAATCATTTAAATATGTCAATAAAAAGGTTTGAACTGCGGCCAAAATACAGAAGTGGTTCACATGTGTTTTATTGAATCTCAGTATAAACTGCCGTAGATATTCAACTATTGGAACATGGGGGGGGGGGGGGGTAAACATTTATTTTGATGTCATGAAACTTGAGTTTCGCAGCAATAAAGTAACCTTCTTTATAGAGAGAGAAAAAAGACAATGTTCGGAAATTGTAGTTAAAATACCCCCAAACACGGGCGAATGGTCTTAACAAAATGTCATTTTCTTTATAAAACATTCTTTATTTCCGCATCCACAATGTTAACCACTATTTATAGAGTGTCTGTCACGTTATTATGTCTTAAAGTTATTCCAGCTTGAATATTTCCCATTTGTGGGTAAATCTCTGCTTTCTCATAAACCATCCATTATGTTTTTGTTTGTTTGATTTTTGTTCTTATTTATTTGAAACTGCCAAGGATATTTCCCTAACTATTGTTGTTTCGGAAAAATGGATTTCCATCTTTTTAAGATACCAATTTACAACTTCCAAGGATATTCTTCAAATATTGAAGGGGATAGAGCATGAGCATTTCAAAATTGTAGTTCTTTCCTTTTATTGTTTTACATTCATAATTCCACTGTTTTTAGTGTATTAATTATCCAAATGTTTTCTGTTGATTAATTAAGTATAATAAATGGATTACATCAAACAATATTTTGTTTATTTTGTTACTAAGTGTTATTATTATAACCAATCGGAAGGATAAAGCATGGGCGGATCCAGAACATTTTTAGGGGGGGCTAAGAATAAAATTAAAAAAATTCAGTACTACAAAAATTACAATGAAATAATCAAAGGGAGAGAAAAACAAAGCACAGTCAGGGGGAAACGAGAGTGCGTTCTCCCCTCCCCTCTCCCTCTCTCTCTCTCTTTATCTCTCCTTTTTTAAACGAATTTAGGGGGGGGCTACAGCCCCCTTAGCCCCCCCCCCTCCCCCTGGATCCGCCAATGTAAAGGGACAATATCATCATGATCAAACAGGGCATGGAATTGGAGTGCTAGTTTTAGATTAACTCATTGACTGAAAAAAAAATACATTATAAGGTCATATTACCCTTGCTGCTACATAAATGAGGCAGTATATTTTCAGTAAATTTTCAGTCAATGTGTTCATCTTAAACTAGGACACCGATTCCATGCCTTGTTGAAATTGTGCTCCCATCGTGACGATACTGCCCCTTTAAGTTCTACTCTGATGATAAGGCAATTGTCCACATAAACAGACCTTTCGGTGTCACCTGATTATGCATCCGTTGAGACTTTTTGTCCTGTAAAGGCTGAAGTCAAATATGTCTTTAAAGGCGGTTTAGATTCAGGGCACTTGGAATATACCGACAGTTTATCTGATTTCAGATGACTCAGTCTCGAGTAGCGGTCCCCATGGCAGACTACATCATGACAGTCATGTCGACGCTCCTCCTATGTACTAGTATAGATGGTGAGATTTACCTCTTATGCGAATTAGACATGTCAGACCTATTTTCGGGTCAACAAGGGAATAGACCAAACGTTCAAAACATCCGGGGATTATTGTTTGGTTATCTTGACGCGAGTTCGCTCCTGCTTACCATAGCAACAAACGTGGCGGGAATGGGCTGTTGCCATGAACTACAGGGTCGGCCTGAGCCCACAAAATACTTTCTGGTTTGAAAGCAGTGTTGCAGGGCTGCCGGCGGGACCGCCCGTCTGATGACTCTTGTTTACCGATTTCATTTACCGATTACCGGCACTGCCGTCATTTTGAGGTTCGGAATTTGAGGTCACTTTGTCTGGCCGTCCACACCCAAGTATTAACGGGCTGGCCCTCTGATCTACCATTGTTTTGATTATAAATAAACATAAGGTTTATTTAGCCCTAAACATATCTCACGATATGCACAAACGTTAATTCTATCACCGTGGACAAATGGATTAAAACTATTCCAAGAAGTGCGTAGAATGAAAGTGACGACTGATTATAAAGATTCAGACTTTGTCAAACTCGGCACGAAAGGAAGAAAATTGATACTAAAAAATATATACAGGGTTGTGGATATGAATATTTGATGCTAGATGTGTTGTATGGTTTATTATAAGAAGTTTTAAAATCCGATTAAGAAGGTTAAAAAAATAATTATTTTAATGAAAATGATAATAAGATACAATATTTTTTAAGTTGCAGGGATTTATTTCTGAATAACATAAAAAATATATGACATGGGGTTAAAAAAAAGAAAAAAAGAAAATCGATGTTTATATTGATTAAAAAAGAGTTACGAAACAAAATTGATACAATTGTATTATTAGTAAATAAAACAGTGTAAGAGTGGGTCCCAGTTAACGTTGGTAAATGAAACCTCAACAAGAATTAAATGAAAGTTAGTAGAAGATGGTGTGATTGTTAGTTGGTATAGTGACGATGAACAGCGTATAGAGGGCGCGCACACAGTAACCATTAAAAACATTAAAATGATGCTGTATTGACTGTGCGCGTACATATAACCACATGACATGATGCATAGTACAAGCGCCGCGCGGTCAATAAATTATAATATGACACGCCAAACAATGGACAAGATACACCAGCACGAAGCACCACAAAAATGGCTAAAAGTACAAAACAAAAAACTACCAAGACGAGCAACCAAAAGGGCGATATATAAAAATCACAAAAAACCTGAGTGAAATCAATGTGAACCGACGACGATGAAAGAAGAAAAATGAAATGTAGAGACGAACTAGCCTAGTAGTAGTACAAACAAGATGGAAGCAACAAGTATTAACGGGCTGGCCCTCTGTTCTACCATTATAACGGCAACCCACTCAATCGCTATCAATTTTAATTCGGTGCTGAAGAAAGCCCCGTCTTTCTCTGATCTGACAGACCAACCTTACATTTCTTACTTCGAGGCCTTGTATAGCAACATGATTTATATGTGTTATTACACAGGGGTCATGCATCTGACCCTTAAAAACTCTATAATAATGAAAGGTAATAAGAAATGATCCAAATGCTGTTATTACAAAGCTATTTGACTCAGTAGCCATGTTGGTTACACAAACCATGAACTAAATCTTACCAAGTCTGACCTAAATCAGCAGTCTTTTCGGTCTTCAGTGTTCCGCTCAGGTATCCAATACCTGGCTATAATGTTTGGGGTTTAATCTCTCCCCCAAAATACAAATACATTCAAAAGACTAATAACAGTTTATAGGCCCCTCGGTTTCGAAACAGGAGTGAGGACGGGGTGCCTAGCCATGCTGCTCGGGTCAGCATCGACAACAGAGTCATTTAAACTTCTCGCGCCCAAGAGGCTGACAGAGAAAGAAGTCGACAGAAATGCGACAACCAAATACAGCCAAGTAAAATCTGGCATTCTGAGTGAAAATCAATGTGATTACATCGCTCAAAAAAGGTTGAAAAAGCCCTTTATAACCAAATGGCGCGGGTTTATAACACAAAGCATTTAGGTCAATTCCATAGGATAATGTTGAACGGTGTCAAGCATTTGGCTATAAAGTATGCCAGTCTACTATTTTGAAACTATTGAATTTCTCTGTGATGTAAATAATGCATCATAATGTTCACTGTACACTGATTATAACATAACATTTCAGCTCAGTTACTCTACGCATTTACGAGGCAGGTGCAAATATAAGATCATTTACAATGATACACAAATCATGCAGAATAAAGTTGCCAAATTTATTTGCGAATTTATTTCGAACAATTTTCTTAGATCCAAGAGTCCTTTCGCCCCATTATGAACTTAAATCGGCAGGATGCCTTTGTTGTGTATTACAGGTACCATTTTAAAATGGAAACATTTCGTTACGCAATACAGTTAATTAGACTGTTTTATGGTATCGATTGATCTAAATGACGCATACTTCTGTTTATTGCCAAATAACATCGGAAATGTTTACGCTTCATGTGGCAAAATAAAGTATACAAGTTGACCTGTCTGCCGTTTGGTTTGGCATGCACCCCTTGATTATTTACAAAAGTGATGAAACCCTTGGTCACTTCACTTAGAATAATGGGCCATGAGTCATGTGATTATATTGATGACTCGCTACTGGTTGGTCAAACATACCAAGAATGTGCTGAACATGTTCTAACCAGAACAACCCTTTCTAAAGATTTGGGGTTAATAATAAACAACAACAAATCAATTCTAACGCAAACTCAAATTTGTTTTCTCAGTTTTAACTTGAATTCAGTCTATATGACAATTTCTTTAACCGCACTCATCAGTTGAAAAGATTATCACGACAATCCAAAAACTCATTGACTGGGCTATTTATTTCCTGTGAACTCGCACTGCCTTATCAGTACAATATTTAAAAGACCAATAGAAAACAAAAGAACAATAGAGGAAAACAAAGCGTTACCTGAAAACGATGGAAATTTTGAGGCCAATTTCTAAAATTGGCCATATCAGATTTATATTGGTGGATTATTAACCTACCACTATCGGCTGCCCCAATGCATAGACATACGCCTAATTACATAGCCGAAGCCGATGTCTCGACACTAGGCTGGGGTGGCTTACTAACAACAATTTGGAGGCTCTAAATCAAAGATAGTGAATTCATTAACCAGTGAAATCTGGTCCTGGTGCATCGATCGTAGAATCTGGTTAACTGTATCGTACCTACAAGGCTCATAAAATACTGTGGATCTCGAAACTTTCCAGTTGATTTAGAATAGAAACTCAACACCACTGCTTTGTTGTTGTTGTTGTTGTTGTTTCTTAAGATTATAAAGATGTTTCTTAAATCTAATATTGATGTAATTGCATCCTGCCTCCAATTGTCAATTATCTCCATACGTAACACGCCAAATGACTAGAGCTTTTATTGTAATTAAATGCAATTACATTAGAATAGTCACACACATGAATGCTTGCTGATTATTTTACTTTATGTTTATTTTATTTTCTCACATAAGTAAAGCATAGCCATGATCTCAGTTCTACAGTCAGGAAGGTCATTAGGGGAATATAGGAAATCCCTTTTGGACCGAGCAGAGACCGGTAAGCGCGACGGAATAAGGGATGAAGATCCCGTATCCAGTCTCCTAGAAACGCTGTTAGAATGTGATATGAGATCTCCAGGACTCTCAGGTCAAGAAGGTCATTGGGGAATAGGAGATCCCATTTTAGACCGAAGTGAACGCGGAGGGAAGGAATAGGTTTGTAGAATCCCCATCCAGTTGTTGAAATGTACACAAATACTTTCCCAAAAACTGTGTATGCAATGCCCTTTGACCAAACCAACCATCCGTATGTCATCAACAAACACCCTTTCCCAAAAATACATCCGAAAAACTTCGAACTAATATAAAACCGAAATTGTTTTCCAATTTGGAAATACATTCTACTTCCCAGAAAATCAGTTTGTGCAATGGGCTCAAAATATGAAATAACATGATCCTGAAAAATGAATCCTACAGCAGGCTGATCATGTCTTAACATGGTGGCGCTATAGAATGACGGATTAGTTATCTATAGTGGCGAACAAAAGAATTCAAATCCCAATAACACAATGGAATCAAATACCCCAACTCTCAAATTCCATATGAGAACAAAACCTCAATCAATTTATCGTGACAACCATTTCAAAAGGGAAAACGCTTCCGTGAAACGGCATACTAGACACAAACGTGTACACCAAACCTACAAAACAAAACTGATTTCTGCACAAAACCTCATCACACCCAAACCCCGTGACTGTGGAGAGCTCTCCCGGATAGGCCTATGCTAAAACACCAACAATGAGGGTTTAAAAACAAAAAGTCAAAATTTTCTACAAAAATATTACCCAGGCTTCTCCTAAACTGAGATAAACAACGTAACACAAGTGCAAAATTTAAATGATACGATGTTAACACTCCCTCAGTTCTGCTCTGATCTGACCACTGAATTCTGGTTGCTATTACACCCAAAATTCAAAATCGCCACTTTCTATTCGTTCTTCCCACTACCCCTAATATGGGAGATGACGGTAGGTGTTGCTTGCCCAGTAACCAATGGCTCATTACCATAGGCTTCAACTTGATATGCATCAACTACTTTGAATAAATTATAGCAACATTCTTGAAAAAGGCGCCCTCTTCTCCAACTTTGGGAGGGTTAACATTTGTTTTTTAAATATGATACATGAGTTCCATACTGACAATCTTTCCCCCCGTTGATAGAATTGCTCATCGCTACCATGCCTAACGGTTTTACTGCAAGAATAGTTCCCATTTGCGAGATTGATTGCATCTATACTTTCTCCTAAAAACCATAATTATTTGCTCTTTATAATATGCAAAATATTTTTTTATTTTAGTATAAAATGCCAAGGACATTTCAAGTGTTTATGTTTGATTGCAATTGCAGATTTCGATTTTCCTAATCAAAATGTTGCGAAAGTACTATATACACAGGCAAGGATTACTCCCAACTATTCAAGGGGTACATTTTTTTTAACAGTTTCGATAAATGATTATGCCTCGTTATTGTATCATAATAATTCCATTTGCGTGTTTGATTACAGAACAGAATTCTACATTTTCTCCCAAAAAACACCAAATGTTTCTCAGGAAAATTTTAATATAAAACTGTCGTGGATATTCATCAACTTTTGGAGTTGATAGAATTGTATTTTGGGAAAACAAGATACTTTGAGTTCCACATATATGTTACCTTCTCTTTTAGGAGTGTGTTGATCCGTAATTATGACTATGAGCACATATATTTCTCATTGCTGGTTTGATTAACCATTGGAGGGGTTTCATTTTCCCCTTTCCACAATTTTAGTTACGCACCCGTCATGTTACCCCCATCTTTACAGGTATTGTCACGTTATAACGTAATATGTTTTAGGATTTTAGTATAATCTGCCGTGGATATTCTTTCAATTATTCGAGGGTAATCTTTTCTTTTAAAACATGATATTTCGTTAATACACCCGTTTTTTATCAAGTTATTATGCATATGCGGAACTCTGGAAGTGCCATCAAACTTGTAATATATCCTGAGATGTGAGATCTCAGGATGACGACATCATCTACGTAAGATGACGACATCCGGGCAAATTATCTAAGGATCTCAACAGACGGATGG
Source organism: Zoroaster sp. YZ-2022 (assembly GCA_029582265.1). Lineage (NCBI taxonomy): Eukaryota > Metazoa > Echinodermata > Asteroidea > Forcipulatida > Zoroasteridae > Zoroaster > Zoroaster sp. YZ-2022. The sequence goes on along the minus strand of CM055817.1, from coordinate 8,353,608 downwards.
CACTTCCAAACTTTCCATGGTTGGAACCCTGGTCACAAAAATTTCAACGTGATATGCCGCCGCTGCGTCGAGTACTGGTTACGGGCTATTTCGGGGACAGTGGGTGTGGGTCGTTGCCAAGCTACAAAGTTTGAAAATCCCCATCCATTGCATTTCTCGGGTACACCATTAGTTGTCCTGTATTTCCCCTTTGTTTACTATCAGCACTAACCAATTATGAGTTTAAGTTCTACTCTGATGATACGGCCCGTGACGTCCATTCTCACTATACCATACTTGGTTTGGCCCCTCAGGGACATCACATATCGCAAATATCTTCACAAATATTTTGTGATGTCGCGAACAAAAATCACAAAACCTGTTTACAAACATTTGTGATGTCTTGGGGAAAAGAAATAAAAATAAAATCACAAATATCTTTGCAAATATTAAATGATGTCCTTAAAAAATCATATTGTATCACATACCTCATTGTATTTGGCATAGTTTAACAGAAGCATTCGCGAATGATTACGTGTATTATTCGTCAACAATTTAGAGGGCCTTGATGTATTATGAATTCTGACTCGATCCACACTATTACGCCGGTAGGGCCACGATAAGAACGTAGTAGAATAGTCGGGGTGTCCATCTAGTTCTTTTTCTTTTGCGATATATTATAATTATGTCGCATCGGTGCAACTGGTCGTATCATACAGTTACGACCTTTGTTGCAGACATGAATTTTGCTCAGTGCAACAAGGTCGTGTCTTTTACAGAGTTCCGGATGAACCCGCAAAACCTATGGAAGAAGATACGTTGTAGCACTCGATTGTTTTAATGTATGCAAATTTGCACTTTTGCACCTTACGACCTTGTTGCATTTGTTTTAGATCCGACGATATAAGGATATGAGGAATGAAACAGTATGAATAAATTTTATGGATTTTACATGATTCACATAGAATTGAATGTTCTTTGTTACCAATAATGAAATGATATTAATATTTTCATGTTACAGTACACAGGGCGCTGTACTAATTACCTGTTGATGTTAATGAATTTGACTGTGGTCTGCACTGTTTTTGGCCAACAGGAAGGGTTGTTCTGACTCATTGCCAGATCCTGAAATGGTCAATTTTAGTTTGATTTTGTAAAAACTGTTGTCTTTTTAATTTCAGCTCAACTGTTCAATGCTAAGCTAGCTAGCATCATCAGTAATCGGAAACTACAATGAAACTGGAATGGATGGAATCAAGGTAAATGTCACAATGTTTTGAGATTATGTGACTGTGTTAAAGAACAATATCGTCACAATGATAGCAGACTTTAAACAGGGCATGGAATTGGTGTCCTAGTTTAAAGATAAGCACAGTGACTGAAACTGAAAAAACATGAAACGATCGTCAATTTCCCCATATTCATTTTTTCATTTTTCATTTGGATAATATACTCCATTTGGCGACGAATAACGGCATATGCAAAATGCCTCCTTTATGTCAGCAGGTAGTTGGCATTTTTTAAGCTTGGCAACAACAGTAATTATCGTCCTGGTCAGAACCACAAGGTTATATGTGCAAAACATTGCATCTGTGTGATCCTGCTGATGAACATCAACAGAGTAATTAGCTAATATCGTCCTGTCAGAACCCAACAGGGACGTAGCGCAAAACAGTGCATCTGTCATCAGTCATACTGATGAACATCAACAGGTAATTTAGTAATAGCGTCTGTCAGAACCACAAGGTTGTATGTGCAAAACAGTGCATCTGTCATCAAGTCCATGCCAGTGAACATCAACGATGATGGTAATAGCGTCCTGTAGAACCACAAGGTTGTATGTGAAACAGTGCATCTGTCATCAGTCATACTGTGAACATCAACAAGGTAATTAGTAATAGCGTCCATGTACTGCTTGAATAGCAAGAAAATTTAATTACAATGGACTTGCATTTCATTATGGGTTAACAAATAATCAATTTTATGTGAATCACTGGAAAAATGTTTTCTTAAATGTATTCATACTTATTCCCATTCCTGATATCCTCAATGACATCATATTGGGTTTAATTTCCAGTCACTAGTTAATCTAAAAACTTCCTCCGATTCCAGCATGCCCTCTTGATGATGTCCATTAATGTTGAACTTAAGATACTGCATTAGATATTGTTCCAGGTATCCTGCGTACAAAATTTTCCTGGATAAAAGCCTAATTTGAGATGAAAACAAATTAAATATTAAAAATATATTGGGGAAACAGCTTTTATAGTGGGCCAACAATTTTCTGCAATAATTTAGACCCAAAACTATTGTTTTCAAACATAATAATAATTTTATTGAATACTGAGGAATTTTAAGTTTACAGGCCCAAAAAGGCGACCTGCCTCCAGGACAACAATTGTGTGTTGTGGGTGACGGGTGGCGTATAAACCCACCATCACGCCCATGTCTACAATTACAATTTAGTGAAAATATGATGACAGTGTGCTTGGAAATATTAGATTAGTTTACAATGAAAATCAAATTGAGGGAGGGGAGGGGATGCGTGAGGGGAGGGAGGAGGAAGCCAATAATATTGATGTCCATAATCTTTTACTATTTTTCCCAGAAGGCCCCAAATTATTTTCAGAATGACCCACATTGTGTATTGTAAAAGGTGATACATTTTTGTGGATAGATGGAGCAGTTTACTTGGTAGCTTCATATTTATGATTCAAGGGATGTTGTCCAATATTTTGATGCCAATAATTGTTAATTATGCTCTTTGCTACCACAAGTAAACTGAACTTGTGAGCATGTCAAAAGGCTGAGCTTGGGGGTGTTGCCATAACTCTTGTGCTAGAAACTTGTAAACAAACTGCAAAATAGAGTGGATCTTCTTAGAAAAAGCACCAATTTCACCTGATGTGAGGAGATGCTCTCATCCGTAAGCAGCCCCGTACAACTCGCGTATTAATGTGTGCTGGTCGATTGAACATGATGATGGCATTACTCTTTATACGTACTAATCCCTTTGTTTAAATGAATAGTTGCACCGAACACAATAATGTTAACAGACACCATTTGTTTTTTGAAAGATTTGCCGATAAATTTATATGATGAACTTAAAGATGTCCCGGTAGGCCTGCCATTATAATATAATAATGCTTTTATAATACGAAATATTAATTTTTTAATATACTGGATCAATATTTATGTCATGATATTACCTTTGGCAAGGATGAAGGTTTTTATAACTAGTTTCATGGATGGTTCACGAAAATGCATAGACTTTGGCGACATTGTCTTCTCGACAAATATGCAATAAAATGGCCTACACCCTAGATCCCATCTGCGACTTCACCAAAGCACTATTCCCACCCATTCAACCATGATTGCCGCTATTGTCCATCTACCCCTTACCACAATCTTTTCCTCATCCGAACCATCGGAGCAGTCTTGGTTAAGGAGTCACCCCATGCTCTTGCTTATACTTTCCGTCCCAGGCGCAGAGGACCTGATATCCCACGCGAGACCTAATACAAATTAGAAATATAAATGTTGAATTTGTTGTGTATTTCCATGTGTATCAGTTTCTCATTTTCTGTTTCCTGGTCCAAAAGGGTTTGGAAGAACAAAATATTACAATTGCTGTGGATGAGTAACTTGCGGGCAAATAGGCTTTCCTCGCCAAAAAAAAAATTTAATACAAAATAAAATCTTCTTTTCATGCTGTGCTTAACGCGAAATAATAATAACATCAACAAGAACAACAGAACAAGAACCACAATAAAAAAAAAAATAATAAATATTGTTGTCTTGGATGTATGAGAATCCAAATCATCATCATCACCAGTCTGGGTGTATTTATTTATTTATTTATTAATAGTGACGAAGGTACAGAAACTCCACAAACTTTAATGTTGGGATCACTAAAAATTTTTCATATTTTTTTCTTAACTATATCAATATAAAATAACAATATCAATATTTATCACCTAATGCAAGCAGAAGGTAGGGTGGGAAGAACTGAGGAAGATGTGGGAAAGAGGTGTGAGGAGGGGTGGGATGCGGAATATATTCATGTTAATCAATCACTAACAAAGCAGTGAAATAAGATATTTGATCATTTAAATTGTTAAGGTTTTGGGAAAGTTATTGTCTTGGCTAACCCAAGAAATAGGCAGAAAATGGACGGTTTGGTTTGTGGTATTTTGTTTTATTTTATTTGTTATTTTTTTAACATATAGGTCTACATATTATTGTGACGCATGGCAAGATATATTTATATCGCCACATTGAGTAAAGAAAGAAAGCCCTTGATGTTGACATTGCCTTCCCCTTCTCACACACACACTCTTATCTCTTCCTCGTTTCTATAAAAACACCAGTGCATTTCCACTTGTGTCTATTATTGCACCCCGTGTGTTTCATTCTAATCATATATTTCATGCTCACAGCCTTCTATATCGACTTATTGCGCATATTTTGTATAACGTGAGTTTATGATGATACTGGGTTTTTACACTTTGATACCTTCAATGGGTAAAGTAATTCAAAAACCCAATGTTTATTATAACTGTATTACATTACTCAATTGTGCTTCTTTTGATACGATTACCGCTGGTATCAGTCTCAGGATTATTTACTTCTGTGTAATTTTTACTTCTTATTCATTATCGTTAGAAGGAATTGTACAAATTTTGGGGGAACTCTCCGAGTAGTTCAGTTTTTGGGGTTAAGCATGGCATACTCTCAAGGTGTGTCCATGCCCCTTTTCCAAGAATAAATCCCTAACTTGACAATCAAAATACCTACTTTGTTTTGTACTTTATTACCAACGCAACTGCAGCTATGTATGGACATGCCTGTGAACATACAATTGTCAACAATCGATTCTCAAAAATAATATCTATCAACATATTTTACCCTTAACTGCCCAACAAAACAATTTTCCCCTTTTTGGGAAGTTATGAAAAAGGGAAACTATAAATCACGTCAATGTTGACGTTGACAAATTATTAAATCATAATATAGGTTTCCCAGTCCCAAATTTCAAAGCCGACAAAGCAGCCGATTTAAATACGTGTCATTCTATTTCCGCGCGAAATTGAGTGTGCTCAAAATAATCATTCAATTTCGTTTTATGATTAGCCAATCTTGCGTCAATTTGCAATTTAAACAAAATAACCATCAATTCACAATCACCTCGAGCACTATTCAAATTCACAGGGAGGTTTTGGCGGCGCTTGTATTTGTCATTCAAATTCATTATTGGGCGAGCTTTTGCTTAGCATTTTTGTGCAACATAAATTGACGCTTTAGTGAAATTTCGTTTTAACTTTTCAAAAGGTATAAAACAGAAAAACGGTCCACTAACAGACAAAAGCCAGCATAAAAAGTCATAAAGACACACTCAAACAATAAAAACAGGTTAACGAAACAAGTCCAATATAACATAAATGTTTCCCAAAAACACATTACAGAAAATCAGGCCCGGGTCGGCCAATAAACATTCTAATCAGAAAACAAACAAAACAAAGTAAAAACCCAAATTTGGCCTGTATAAGTGTACGAGAAACAAAATTAAGTTGGGAAATTAAAAGTAAACATATGACAATACCGTATTTGTTTGCTTTTGTTTCTCATATTTTAGGAAATTCTCATTTTGCGAAAATAATTGCCCGTTATGTGAAAATGAAAATAACATTTTAGTGACAATCTCCCAATCCATCGACTAAATTGACAAATGTACCACAATACTAAAGAACGATGCATATGCTAAACCGCCGCAATGAATTCGCATACCTGAAAATTAAATTGAATGGCAGATTGTTAACTCGAAACACAACAATAACTGGAACAGGCAAAATCGCTTTTTAATATGAACGTATCAAACAAATTGGCTGTTTATTTGCCGAAATTGACAAAGGAAAAAAACCTATTTTACACTTTGTAGCATGGCAATTTAACAAAAAATTGTATATCCCTCAGTCCAAAGGTACTGTACATAATCGAGGTTTGTCTGCGGACTAGCCCTTTTATTTCAACAACATGAACATTTCCCATTTGCCGATTTGATTAGAAGGTGTTTCGACACAGCACAGAAAAATTACAATCGATTCAACAATTTCGTCTACAATTGGACATCGTTTCATGACAAAAACAAAAAGCCAAAGTGTGAGAAAGAGGCAACGCGCGCGAGGACCAGAGACTTTTGTTTTGACCTAAAACACGATTCCCCTTGCCTTTTAAAACAAATGTATTGTCTGTATCATTGGGGAATCAGTTGTCCATTGTGCTGAGCAGCCGTTGGGTGTTGTAGTGTAAGTTTACCTAGAACGTCCAGAGTGTGGCAGAGCTCAGCGGCATGCTTCGAGTTGTATATGGTCCGACATATTGGGCAGTCTCAATGGTGTGTTTACAAAATTCAGTGTCGACAATGAGGTCATTTAAACTTCTCGCCTCAAGAAGCTGACAAAAGAAAAGAAGTCAGCGGGAATGCGACAACAACCGATTGCAATAAATTTAACAGTGGTGAGAATAATACAACTCCAAAAACTATGGCAGGGAAACATAGTATTGAGTTTCTGTGTGATGTGTTCATCAGACAGGTTTTCCTTGAGCATTTGCTCACCACGCCCTGAAGGGTTGTCATCCATGTTCTCGCCATGGTCCTCAGCGTTGTGGGGAAATTCTGTGGCGCCGAGGGCTACCGCCTGCGACATTGTCATCGGCCAGCTTGAGCGGACCAGTGATGTAGTGCCTTGATGCTGAGCCTTTGGGCCCTTTAAGGCTGCCTAAGGAGCTGATTTTAGACTGGCGCCTTCGCCAGGCAGGGCCTGCTCTTCAAAGGCCATCGATTCACTGAATTTTCAGGTAATTTCTTTTGAAATTTTCCCTTTTCTAAACATACAACTGTTTACCAAGCCTGCAGTATCGGGTAATCATGTTTTACCACCGGAGGAGGGAAAACATCCTGAATTTTCACTTTACAACATCACATTTTGTTACCATGATAGTACATTTATGCTTCCCCCAAAACAAAGCTATAATAATTTTTTGTATACATGTGCTTGTGGGGCCAGGAGATATAATTATACCTTAACCCATACAGTTATATGGGGTAGATAGAACATCATCTGATTTGTGCTGTGGACTGCTTTATTTATTTATTTATCGTATGGTTTCATACAAAGTTAACATGACAAGGTTAGGTTATGGATTGAGTTTAATGCGAACTGGTCGAGTTCAGTTAAATTTCCATCACATCACCAACTAATACAGTCATGAACGATGCTTGATGTACAGTCTGGTCATCATGACCACGGGTACATTCTTGTGTCACTTGGTCCCTTGCGGAGCATGTTATATTCAAATCGGCCATGGCCAGTTCTTGGTCTGTTAAGTTTGACCCATTGTTTGACCAATTTACCGATTGTGTCATGCCAGACATTTCGCTACCTGGGCTCGTTGATAAACCACCGCAGGTGCCACTGGAGCCATCGAAATTAACGACGCATCGACTGTGCTGGATATCAAATTCAATTCCATGAAAAACCTTTCCTGAACCGAAGATACACCTGTAGATTCGCATCCAGTTCTTAACTCTTTGTTCGTTCAAGACTCTGCTACAACTGTACCAACTGGTCACTGCCAAAGTGCAACAAACGAAACTGAACCTTGTTATCAAATCATGTTACGCAAGATGATTCGTAACGGCTTTTGCAACATCCAGATCACGACGGCGGTGAGCCAGATTTTCGATATTGGTACACACCGCCGATTCTACCGCTTCTGCAAAGTACCATCAATTTCAGATTTTGTTCTAAACAACAGGAAGAAATACGTTGCTCACCTCATTCGCGCGGAAAAATGATCTCATCATGAAACGCATGATGCTAAGCATGACAAAACAAAAACGTGGTAAAATGATCAACACCACGTTCAAACAAGTTCAATCCCGGTATGAAAAGCGAATACGAACTGTTTAAAAGCCGCGGAACTGTGTAAGTTTAGATCAGTGGGAAACACTCTGCAACTCTTGGTAACTGAAGAAGCAGTAAAACTTATGTATGTATGTATGTAGCAGTAGCGATGGGTGCATCCTGGTGGGTTGGTGAAAGGTGAGAAATGTAGATTAAATATCCATGTCCTGGATTCTGATCCTTGCCACATATTCCGCCACGTGTTTAGTGACCAAGTCTTTGGGTGCAATCCAGTGCCATTCTAGCGGTTTAGGCTTGTCGATGGAAAAGTTTCTGAATGGCAGTCACCAGTTGTGGTGGGGTTTTGATTGTGTTTGTCAGCCCAGTTGATGAAGCAGATGGAGTCACACCCGGCGGCATCCGGGCAGAGCAAGGCATTGTGCTGTCGTCTCACTTCGCGAGAACAATTCCGCAACTGTGGAAGGTATTGAGTGGGGAACGATCCGATACATCCTGTGTGCGCACGTTGTTGTTAAAGAACTACGTCAATCTTGCTAGTGTGGGTGCTCCTTGCCATACCGGTACAGTACTCTGCAACGGTATACTAAACTATTGCTGAGATTCGAGAACGTTTGTGATCTGCGCCCAGGAAGGCCTGCTAGTCGTCTAATGAGACAGTTGCGAGCGTTGGCTGTACGCGGCTTAATGAGATGGCTTTTGTGTAGATATCTGTCCAAGAGTAATACCAAGATACTTGGGGAAATCATCATACAGGATGGACACCATTACAAACGACTTTGATTTTCATGGTTAGCCAGTCTAGTTGCTAAACAGTTTTTGGTGATGTTAGTCGGAGTCTGCAGTTTTGAAGTAACGACAGGATTCCCATATCGGTGCCGATTGTTGTTTCAAGCGGTAAAGTTTTGGCGAAGTTGGGAGTGCTATGTCATCTGCGTAGATGTATTTCTTTGAGACAGTGGTTGTTGGGTCAGCAGTGTAATGTTGAATTAAATCGGTGCGAGCAGTAGGCCTGGGACTCCGTTTTCAGGAAAAGCATTTTTACTGGTTTCTTCGCCAACCAATCATTTATAAAAAGCTTCTGCAGGTGATCATTGTCATGAGAGAAAGTTTACTAAGGTTTATCACTTATCGGTATGATTTTGTGTAGTTTTTAGGGCCAAGACCTTTATGCCATACCGTGTCATATGCTGCTGATAGATCGACCAGTACAGCACCATTCTTGAGACCTTTGGAAGTTGTCACCCTCTATGTCTTCTGTGAGTGTTACTTGGTCTGTTGGCATACAGCGTCCTGTGCAGGCTTCAGCCTGCTCAGGTGGGAGTTGAGGATCCACAATGGGTTGGATACGGTACGATTGTATCAGTAATCTCCATTACTTTTGTAGATTGCAATAAGCTTATTGGACGGTAGCTGCCCGGGTCTTCGGAGGCCTTGTTCGGTTTGAATTACCATTACTTTAGCGTGTCTCCCATATTTTTGGGATTTTCTGAACTTTGATACAGGTGCTGAAGTAATCTCAAGCCGTCAGTGGATTTTGGTCCAGATTTTGACAAATTCTGGGTGATATAGTCTGGTCTGTTTTGATAATGCTAATATTTCTAACCATGTTATTGAAAATAAAAATTAGCCATGTTACATAATAAAGAGGTAACATCAGTTAAAAACAATAATTCTTATAGATCCCCTTTTTGTTATACTCGGTTTAGATTAATATTGCATCGGTATGAAACCAAACCATTATTTTGATATTTAAATGGTATCACGAAGACCTGCTGATATTCGCAAAGCGCTAAGCCTGGTTGGCAACTAAAGTGGCCCCAAGTTGACAACTAAGCCAAGTTGGAAGCTAGTGAAATATTCATAAAACTTTGCTAAGCAGGTGGTTGCTAGATTTGGCTTACTTTAACATAGAGTTGATCTGGGGTGTCTCTAAGTCATAGTTGCTTCAAATCATTTGTGGGTTACACGTAAAGAGCAGCGAACATGGCAGACATGCCAGTCAAAGCAACACCATACCTATTGAAATGCAAATTGCCATTCTCCGATTTTGTGGTTTCATGAACACCCTAGCATTCTAGCTGCACAAATATCTAGCTGGCAACTAGCTGGCAACATTCAAGCAGGTTTTATGAATAAAAATTGATTTATGGTATGCAGACAGGAAACTGGATTCTTGAGCTGCTAAGGCTGGGTGGCTGCCCAGATGTGAGCTTTTATGAATATCGACTGAACTACTCAGTCGTTTATATTTGTACGTGAATACTTTGATTGCAAAACTAAAGATATTTCCTTCTTACTATAAGCGATTCGTTATTATGACATGTTTTATATTAGTAGTAATTTTATACTAGAGGCCTTGGCCTTGAGGTTAAGCCTTGGCCTTAGCCTTAAGGCTCGAGGGTCAAACCTTGGCCTTGAGGGTCAAAGCTGGCCTTGGCCTTGAGGATCAAGCCTTTGCTCTCCCAACACCTGGAGCAGACCGTGATGGCATTGTCTGCCGTGATGGACTCTTCACTGGGTGACCGTCAGTAGGTGTCTTCCACTTGGCTATTTCTGTCACTCCTTGGAGCTAAGTATTGAGTGTAGTCTCCATTGCCTCAGTCATAGTGACATCTGCTTCTGAAGAGACAAAGCTGTTCTCTCGAAACAACATTGGTTGATTTGCCCAACTTTTGCTATCATCTGCATGTTACTGGCGGATATGACATGTCACAATACCAAATTATTAAGCTAACGTCTACAGGAATGCCTCTGCTGGTGTATAGTAGTCACTTATCCTTACATCGTTATCCTTACGTCCGATAACAGTGTGCTTGACGTTGTTCAACATTACCCCTTCAATTCATGATTACAGAGAGTTGCCGAAATTGAGTTCTGAATTAAAATAAGCCACTGATAGTGAATTTGTTTTAAATATTTTCCCTTAGACCAAGAAAATTGTCCTTTCACCCCGTTACCAACATGGCAGAATGCCTTTGTACGTACCATTTAAAAATGAAACAATTCGTTACGCAATACGGATTAGACTGCTTTGTAATGGATTGATCTAAAGAGAGCATACTTCTCTGTACCACTTGCCAAAGAACATTGGAAATATTTATGGTTCATGGCAAAATAATATCGAAGTTCCATCTGCCCTTTTGGTTTAGCATGCGCCCTCATGGATTTACAAAAGTGATGAAACTCTTGGGACATGAGTCATGTGACTATACGATGACTCGCTACTGGTTCAGTCCAAACCCCAGCACCAAGAATGTACTTTTGAAAATGTTCTATAGAACAACCCTTTCTAAAGATTTGGGCTTTATAATAAACAACAGTCAATTATATTATAACTCAACAAATTTGTTTCCTCTGTTTTTAACGTGAATTCCGCAGTCGATATGACAATTTTCTTTACCAACCTCAAGGTTGGAAAAGATTTATCGACAATCCGAAAACTCTGATTGGAAATTGTTGAAAATTTAAGATTTTACTCATGTTATAATTTGGGCTTTTGGTTTCCTGTGAACTGCTTGCACCTTATGGTACAATATTCAATGGAACAATAAAATTGTAAAACAAAGAAATATGACAATTTCTGAACAGGCCATATCATATTATTTTGGTGGTTAACCTTCCACTATAAACTGCCAATGCATAGACATACGCCTAATTACATAGCACAAACCGATGTGTATCGACTCTAGAGCTGGGCTGCCCATTTCAATAGCCCGTACTACTGGGTCAAAGGTCACAGAGACGAGAGTTCATCATAAACTTTCTCGAACTCAAAACTGTTTTCTTGCCTTACAATCCATTTCTTCAAATAGAAGTACTATTTTGATATATACTCTATTTCACCTGAAAATCAGACAATTTGGAGGATCTAAATCAACAATACTTAATTTATTAACGAAATCTAGTCCTAGTGTCATACATACCGGGCTCATGAAATACTGTAGTTCTCAAAACTTTCGAGTTGATTTGATGGAAACTCCAAGCACCACTGTTTTCAAAATATTATAAAGACGTTTCTTAAACTAATAATATTGATCCTAATTGCATCCCACCTCAATTATCACACAGATAATTGTGCCGTCGTCATTATTATTATTATTATTTTGTCTTTTGTTTGCTCAAAAGACAGAATGCTCCTAAAAAACATAAGGATAACCATTTGGAATACTAATTGTGCCTTTGTTACACCTGATCACGGACACCAAACCTACTTTCTGTCCACTTCGTTTACATCCTTACACGGGATCATCTGAGGCTGATGGCATGATTCTTATCTGGGAGGCACTGAGAAAACAAGGAGTTTTAAGGCAAAGCTACCCAAATTATCATTGCATCCTGGTGAACTAACCACCAGAAAAAGGGTTACAGGTTGGCCTTCGAAATAGCACCTCTTCTGCAGTAAGACAAAGAGTTAATCGGGTCGACCAAATGTAACGACGGTGGTCAGCTTCACTATGAAATTTCACAAAATTTGAGGTGATAGCCTGAACACTCTGGGGAGTGCATTGTCAGCAGTAATTCAAACGGTCCACATGGCTCCCGCAGGTCACACATATTACTGTCCTAGTCAAAGAGACTTACTTGAAGGTACATTTAACTTGAGGCTGCCAACAGCAAATACCCCCATACATGGGATGCGAAGATCTTGTTTTTGAAATACTTACAGAGTCTTGGTTCAACAATGATCTCTCTGAACAATCTTACTAAAAACTGGTATCCGGGCGTTGTCAACTTTGTCGTGTCTCAACCGTTGTGCACAGATCCACAACCACTGGTGTGATTATAATTAAATGCAGGTAACAACCAGCTACATGGATTAAAACGACACAACATGTAGCAGAAAGTATTGATGAGGAAAATTCACTACCATAGTACCAGCTCAGCATGTGGTGCACATTTAGGCACAGCTTGCCATTCAGATGTCATTATTAAGACGCTGGGTGGACGGGCCACATTTCTACAATAAAAGCAGAACCAGACTGTTTGATTTGATGTTATGTTATGTAGTATCAAGGAATACACATCACCGTTTTCAAGAAGTTAATTGGGGAAAATCGTATTTTTCAGGTTTGATTTTTTTCGATATTCTGAATTACTTCATTTAAATCTACAATCCCACAAATTTACAGAGTCTAAAAATCATTGGTTTTGTAGTACACTAATTGGCCACTATCGAGCTGAAGTAATATCTAAATTTTAAACCACCATGTAACATTCAAGACAAAAATAACAGCTTTTGTATTCAATATTCAAAACACAAAAAAGTACGATTTTTATCAATTCATCATAATAAAAACTGCGACGATATAAGTCGCGCTCTCTTTAGAAAACAATAGGCTCTTCAAGTGTGACAACACAAACTGGTGCCAAATGTATCCAGTAAGTCCTTCGGTGCTAGTGATGATTCGGTAGAATTAGAATTAAACTCCTGTCATTTTATTTCATTTCGTTTAATTGGGAAATTGTTTAACACTCCAATTTGTCGGATGATGAGCTAGCAACGTTAATATTGCAGCGTCACTTCACTGGAACTGCAATCCAGTGAGTGAGCTCTGCGAAATGCTTCATGATTTAAACGTGAAGCTGATGACTTCAAAATCAGTAGTCAGTTGGGAACGTCTGGTGGATGGGTACTATATGCGCTAGTGCATTTTGTCGTTGCTTCAATCACATTTAACAAATACAAATTATTTACACATTAACAATACGGGTCATTCCATGCCCAAATCCATAAACCTATTAGGCCTCTGATACAAATGTCGTCGCAAACTCAACTTGGAGGGAAAAAGAGGGCGGCTATATTTTCAGGGGCCCATATATATCAGAAGCAACTTGGAGTAGAAAGCAAATATTTGTTGTATCGGTCACTGACAACCCTATGTGATTTGGCATGGAATGACCCAAAGGGCTCATGTCTAAAATTGAAGCCTAGGACCAGTGTACATTTTGCTCTCCTATCAAACCAGGAAGGGTTGCACAATGTTCCACCATACTGTCAACAACGGTGTTATTTTGTTCATAGTTGTCATGGCACCCGTTTAATTTGAACAGGTCAAATTTCCACTCATGTCAAATACTATACAGTGTGTCTCAAAAAAATGCCATTACAATTTAACGGAATGACAGACGTAGAATGAGTAACCGACATAGATAATATAGGTATGGTTTTGAAATATACCACCTTTCCACTAAAATGAGACATAAAACGTCCAAATCTGATAATTTTTGACAGAGTTATGAGGTACTTTTCCAAGAGAGAGGTCAACTTGACGATGGACCAAGTTTTAAATGCAGTGATCAGTGGCGCAAGGGGGCACGAAATCGAGCCCCCAAGGGCCACGCTGATGTTTGATATTTTTTAAAGAAGGCCAGGAAGAGGCAAAATCTGACCCAAGTCTTGTCTACAGAGGGTTCGGCAAGGTATAGGGCAGTGGTACAAGGATGGGGACTCAGGAGACTCAGCTCCCTCAAAGAGTTGTCCATTTATTCACTCACTATTATATTTTACGGCGTTGCGTATGCATGTGCATGTAAGCTTGAAGGGGCCACCAGTATATATAACAAGCATTTTTTACACATTCTCCCCCCACCTTGGTGCACCCTGATCGGGGAGCAACTGTAATTTATTTTCATTTCTGTTGTCCGTTTCTCTTGTTGAGGTCACGTTGACTGTCACGTTGAGGTTACTCGTAAAATTTAAACACGCCCGTATCAACTCCTTTCAGTTTGTACACAATGGCCCAGGATTGGGTTTTAATTTACAAGATTAAGTGACACTCTTTTAGCAAACACCGATTGGATAATATTGGGTTGGTTTTGCCAAATTCGTGTTTGAAAATTTAGCTCCGCCCGGAATGATCACAAACTTTACGTCACACCAATGATGTTTAACTATAGAAATCTTCCAGACAAACAAGCTCAAGTTCTTTACATCAAGAGGAGAAATTATATGGAAGAGTGAAACCACCGTGTCGAATCATGCCTAATGTCTTCTTTTTGTATTCAGAAACAGAAACATTTAACATGTGCGTAGGTTTCACTGACGAGCACGACTAGGACGTAACTGCAACCGCGCCAGCGGTATGGTTCAGGTCAACCATATCTCACCATATTAGTTCAAATAAAATATTTTAGGCCCCCCAATCAAATCCTGGGTGCGCCACTGGCAGTGATAATGGAAATTTTATTTGGAGTGTGCAAGTGTTGTAATGTGAATGAACTGTTGATTACATCCCTTCCTCAACATGCCTCCTCTCGCTCGATACACAGGCATCGTCTCTCCATGTCTCCCATCGCTCTACTTAGCATCTGGAGTCTGCCGCAGGACACGTCAATCTCAGCTGTTATTCTGTCACGAGTCTGCAGGTCGGAGAGTCATTATTACACCTTGATTTAGAGTATCTGAAGTGAAATCACGCGGTGTAGTCCTGGAGATCTCGACCATTCTGCACACAGTGCAACGCTATGACACGGTCTCCGAACGCTTCATGAAGTCGGTCTCGGACAGCCAGTAGACGATAAGGCCGGAGCGCCGTCATGAGCACACATTTCTTGGTATCAGTTGTATACATGTTTACTAACTGAACGCACATGTTTAATTCCTAAACATCGAACAGTGACTAAACACTATCCGTCCTCATACTAAAAATATTTAGCGTATAAACATCTTACAAACTGATAGCAAGAAAATGTTTGGGGTATGTTTTACTCATAAACACATTTTTTGTAAACCAGGCAATTATCACAGAGCAGTGGGCTGCTTTGTCCCAATGCCTAGGTGAAACTTGGTCCCTCGTCAATTTGGGCCTCTCTTGAAAAGTACTCATAACCCTGTCAAAAATTGTCAGATTTGGACGTTTGATGTCTCATTTTAAAGTGGAAGGTCTTATCTTTCAAACCGTACCAATATTATATATGCTGGTTACTCATTCTATACATGGCATTCCGTTAAATTTTTGTTTGCATTTTTGAGACACTGTATTGTTGACATGGGTGCCATGGTCGAGCGGTTTAGTGCATCAGTTTGTGTTCTGATGTCTTAGTCGTCAGAATGTGGGTTCGTCCAGCCGCGACCATGGTGCTTATCATAAGCAAGACACTTTACCACAATTGCTTTCCACGGGGTAAATGGGTGCCTGTGAGGGCAAGTTGGTTGTTGTGTTTGAATTAGCCCAATATGTGCTTATAGGCGGCAATTGAGCTGTACTCCCAGGGGCTGGATGGTTTCAGGAATGATTTATGAGCCTGCTGTGCGGGGTAATAATATAATGCGCCTTGAGCACCAGTTTGGTGGATACGTGCGCTATGTAAGTCCATTATCATTATTATTATTTTATTATTATTGAATATGCGTGTTGGTTTTATCAACTTTCTAACGATGTAGACTGGCAGAGTCATTTGACCACTTCCTATGCATCATGGGAGTCCAATACGGCTACAATTACGTTAGAATGCCATTGCGTTCAAATCGTCATTGTTTGAGCACCCCAGTTCACTACTCCCATTCGTGCTTACCACACATTCTCCATCGTCCAATGCATTACGTAGATCCCCCAGCTGTTACACTCATCCATTACATGAATCTAATGCACTCATCCATTACATGATCCCTTAGCTGTACACTCATCCATTAGTAGATCCTAAGCTGTTACACCCATCATTGTCAGAATCCCCAGCTGTTACACTCATCATTACGTGAGTCTAGCTGCTACACTCATTCATTGGGTAGAACACCCTAGCTGTTACACTCGTCATTACGCAGATCCCTAGCTATTTGCACTCATCCATTACGTGAATCTAGCTGTTACACTCATCCATTACCGTAGATCTAGCTGTTACACTTATCCATTGTGAAGACCCGTTAGCTATTACACTCATCATTACGTAGTCCTAGCTGTAAACATATCGATACGTAGATCCCCAGCTGTTACACTCATACATTACGTAGATCCTAGCTGTTACACTCATCCGTACGTAGATCTAGCTGTTACACTCCTTACGTAGATCCCCTAGCTGTTACCTCATCCGTACGTAGATCCCCCTAGCTGTTTTATAAAACATTACGTGAATCTAAACTTATTGCTCATCCATTAGGTAGAACACCCCATCTGTTACACTCAAACGTACGTAGATCTAACTGTTACACTCATCCATTACGTAGATCCCCTAGCTGTTACACTCGACGGCTGCGTGGTCCCTGCTGTTACACTCATCCAAGACATCGTGAGGTAGAACACCCAGCTGTTGCACTCGCATTACGTAGATCTGGTATTACAATTATCCATTGTAGATCTGGCTGTTTGCATCAGCCATTATGATGAAGACAGAGGAAACGTTATTAAGTTGTTGCAACTTACATCTTCAGTCAGATTGAATGACAGCTGGGGAACTCAAGCCGCCGCCTATGGTGAGTACTGCGGGGGGATTATTTTATATCATGAATAATGACGCAGAGCTAAAACGTATGATCGAAGTTTGGGGGAGGTATATTAATACAGTCACAATTACAGCCGATCGCTGTTACACTCAGCCATTGTAGATTCCCCAAGCTGTTACACTCGGTCGTACGTAAGATCCCCCAGCTGTTACACTCATCCATTAGGTGAAGACACTGGCTATTACACTCATTCACTGCGACCACATTCTTCATTGTCCAGTCCATTACATGAACTAGCTGTACTCTCGTTCCTGCTCACCACGTAACACCTCGTCCAATCTACTACATATGGCGAAAACACCTAACTATACTCTCATTGACTGCTTACCACCTCTTCAATCCATTACGTAGAACCCCAGCTGTAACACTCATTCATTGTTCACCACATTCTTCCTCCTCCAATCCATTACATGGATAGCAGCTGTTATTTCATTGCATTACTTACATTCGTCCTTCGATGCTTTTGAGCCATCAGCACAGTCAGGCTGACTTCAATACAAAGAGATTCTTCTGTACATGAACAAGATAATTGCCAAATTAGTACACTTATTATAATAATAATAATAATATGATTTGAATATTGTGAAATAAATTAATTTGCATTCAGTGATTCCGCAACCCGCGAGCAAAGAAAAACTGGCTGATGCTGGACTCGAACCCGCATTCTCTCGAACACCGTGAGCGCTCTACCAACTGAGCTAACCAGCCCTATGTTGGTGGGTGGTCCCGCCTGTCAATTATATATTGCTCTGGCGGGTGGGGCCAAACCTATCCGCCGACAGCCGGGGATCAAGCCCCGGTCAGATGCAAACAACCTGGGTACCGATGGCAGGATCACGCAGGACACAAACTTTGCGTGGTTTACACAAAGTAGTTATAGAGAAACGACCTGGGGAAATGTAAGCGTGAAGCGAGCAAGAAAATTAGCTGTACCGTCGCGGGTTCGAGTCAGCATCAGCCAGTATCTAAATAATATTCTATTATAAATCGAGCATAATAATGTAATATAATATATACTCTACAACAAAATAAACTGCGTCACTAAAATGTTTGTAATTTTGCATCTATGGTTATACATTGACTAAATAAGTTTTATGGAAGTCCAAGACTCAATTCATGATGGGATAAAAAAAGAAGTGACAGAATATGTGATAATGTCCTGGGTGGGGCTATGTTTTGGGAATTAATCACGAAACAGTTGAATTATTGGTTCAGTTTTAAATACGTATACATGCAAGCTGTTGGCTCCTAGTAGATCTAACACTGATGATATAATTTGTGTTCGATACATATAATTTATGTGTTGCTGTGTGTTCTTATGTGGAAAGGGAAGGGTTCATTTGTTCTATAGGTGCAGGAGTGACCATGATTGTTTATTTGCCAATCCGTCTTAATTTGCCATAGTGACCAATCGACATTTTCAATTTCATTTTCCCTTGTTCGTACATTCATGAAGAGACCTACCATGTCTAATCCATGCATGTATTCCTTATAGTTTTGAGTAAAACATGCATTCATGACGAATCTGCAACTGGCTATTTTGGTAATTTGTAGAAGTGACCAATGCGCATTGATCACTATACGCTTAATTCGAGATTGATCACTATGGCAAATTAAGGATAGTCAGTCGGTTCAGATGACAGTTTCGACTGACTGGCGGCCCATGGTAGACTGCATGATGACAGTTGTACCGACACGCCCCCCCATGTACTAGTATAAAAGGTGGCATTTTATTACGCATAATATATCAGACGGTTCATGTTAAATTGAGGGCAGAAAATAAAAGCAAGTGCAGTTTGTCGAGATAGGATTACATTAAGCAAACAAGTTTTGTACTCCGTGACTGTGTTTAAAGTTATAATTCAGACCATGCGGAACTTAGTGACTTCTTTAATAAGCACATCAACATTTTCTGAATGCTAACTTTTTCCCAAAAAATAATATTATTATTTTTAATATAACATGGCCTACACATACCTGTTGACGGCACGCTGGTAACTGACAAAAGCAGTTGAGTGAAGGATCCATCAGATGTGAACCTCAGCCACATAATGTCCCGATGGAGCAGATTATGCGGCTTCGTGGTTCCTCCTTATAAAGAACGTGTTGACTCTGACTGTAACCATTCCAGCACTAAGACAGTCTTGATATACCTCTGGTAAAGCTGAGAACATGACCAGGATGCTATTTTCTTCTGTGCTGATGACATGTGACATCACAATTCTTGGATAGTTGTCTGGATAGAGATGACTCATATTTGGATGATTCATTCCATGATGATATATACTGACTGCACTAAGATCCATATTAACAATAAGGAATACATAATATAAATTCCTGAAAAATGTGTTGCTTTAAAAGTGTTTCAGTTACGCGCTATAATGCCTAGGAAAGCAAATTAACTACCGTTATTCTCCAACTATTGGATAGGTTGATATTTTCTTATGAAAACATGACACTTGAGTTACGCACTCTTACAATTACCCACCTCACAAGAGTGTCCTTGCATTATTATGCCTATACGTTATTACATTTCTCAATTGGGGATTGAATATAAAACCAGCAGAACTCACAATTTTCTCCTAAAACAACCAAAATGCAATACATTATTGAACTTCTATTTGGGAGGGTAACATTATCTTTATGAGCATGACACTTGAATTCCACACTACAAACGTTCTCCATATTCATGATGTTATGTCACGTTGATGCCTTATCGTTAGTAACTACCATCATGAACAGGCCTATTTCTTTGGGGGCTATGTTCCGTGCGAAACTCGTGATTTCCACTCCTTGCTTTCTCTTCAGTCTCGTCATTTTATCATCATCTGTTTATTCATTGTCATAGCTTTACTTATTGTTTGCTTTGGTTGTAGTTCAGTACCCTGTCTTCTGTATTTACGTTACGTCTGGTTTCGTCCGTCCACTGATGTATTTTGTCCGTCTGTCAATAGGTTGTTGCTATAATTATATACAAGCCTTGTCGAACATCCTCCATATCATTAGCGGATCAAGGGGAATTCAAAGAAGGGCGATATTAACACTATTTTCGAAATCATCCAGGTACAAACATTCAACATTACCATCTATCTCAACATTTGGGTCTTATTGTGCCACTCGTTGTTTGGTTGGCAAACACCTTCGTCTTGTGTTCCTCATTTTGCGACCTTAGATCCGCCTCTGCTCCACGTTCTGTGTTGTCATGCATGACATACAAGGTCTGTGCATTTTGTTCTATTTGGATTTGTTTTGTTTTTCTAATGACTTTTAAAACTTTTTGGAGAGTACTAAGCGTGTGATATTAAATTTAATTAAATTGAACTGCTGTGAATATTCTACGATTAGGTACAATTTTCTTTGAAAACATAAACTTGGTTCACTTTTGTGAGTGCCCCTCTCTTTAGAGTTTCGATACGTTATCATGCCTTTGTGTGCAACGTAATATTTCCAAATTCTGGGTTTGATTGCAGTACAGAATTATCAATGTTTGACTAGAAAGGCCAATGTAGAATAATTACTATAAACTACTGCAAACAATTGTTTATCTATTGGAGGTTTAACTTTGAAACATGAAACATGAGTTCATCGCAATCCTTTTCACCCCTCATTAAGAAATCTGTCACATTAATATGTCTAGGAGGAAACATTCATTATAAACTTCCAATAATTGTTATCTTTAAACTATTGGAGAGAGGTTAAATGTACGTTTGAAAACATGAAACTTTTAATTCACTCCCGAAAGTGAGCCCATTTGTATAGATGTTATTTCCAGCATCATGAGTTCAATTTTATGTGTCATTTCTTACACAGACCTTATTTTAATTTGACCTTTCCTTCCGGGTGAAACCGGAAGTTTAATTAAACAAATATTCGGCTTACTGTTAATATTTTTTTAAATCATATCTCATAACCAAACGGATAAATTGACAATATTTGCATCATCTTATATTTCAAATTATGCACAGACATGACCCCAATTGACTTTTTCTTGATCCAAATCGGAAGTTTAATTGAACAATCCAGATCTGTGTATTTCACGCAAACTTAAAAGACCTATGCACTATGCAGATACATTACTTGGAGCATGTCAGGTATGACTTGGCGCAAACTATGAATGCAATCACCTGATTGAACCAGTGTATCTATCTTTCTCTATGATCTGTATGTATGTCGGTTATTATGCATGTGCGTTATTACTGCATGGTTGTCACCTTTGAGAGACTACATAGCTAATAATATTATTAACGTAAACAATTGTATAAACTGCCGTGGATATATTTGCTTATTGGAGGACTTAAAAATTTTTGAAAAATAAGCACCGGTTCTGTACCCGTAAGTTAGAGTTTCTGTCACGAATATTATGACCGGAAAATACCCCTCCCCATATTTATAGGTTTTTAGGTCGAGTGTGCATTTGCGTTATTTCATCATAAATATTCATTTGGGGGTTTGATTGCTATTACAGAACTCTTCTCTAAAACAGCTATTTTTAAAGGGAAAAAATTAGCCATAACCTGCTATTGGTATTATTAAAAGTGATGATGGGAATTAATTTTTTTTTAAAACATGAAACTTAAGTTCTGCAGGCTTTATAGCCTGAGCTCATTGATGTTTATTTAAATTTACGGATCCTGGATTTATTTGTCCAGTTCCTTGACCGATTGCTTTTGGTTGGATTGCTTTAATTTGTTTATTATTTAATGTAAGAGTGTACCTAATTTTTAATTGTCAACGTTAATTGTTCTCAATCTAGATTTGACCAAGGTGGACCGTATGAGCCAAGTGGAATGCAAAATAATTAACACTATTGAGTATAGGTATTTAATAGCAGAACTGGAAACAATATTACTCTTGACCCGCTTAGCCCAGTGGGTATGGTGTAGGTTCATTTAGCCCACTCGGATCTGATCGACCTGCGTTGGAACTCTGTCAGTTGGCCCACTTGCGGGTCTTGTTGAAAATACGTAGGAGTTAGGACCCAACTTCTGGGTGTAGCAACCTTATAATTACATATTGAAAAGGTCGTATTCACCAATTTATACGGAATACTGCTAAAACTGCCTAGTCACATTATGAGATAATAACCTAAAATAACACTGGCATGCCAGTCAAATGTATCCGGTGAGAAAGATCATTTATGTAGACCTAGAAATATTTGAGTTGCAGTCAAAAGCGTAAGTGGTTCACTTGCTTCAGTATAAACTGCAGATATTCTTCAACTATTGGAACGGAAGTTAACATTTCTTTTGATAACATGACCCATCTCGTTATGGATTTTCCAGGTTTCAGTTATTATGCTTTGTACTCAAATAATATTTCCCATGAAGTTTGATTGCAATAGGAATATTGCTTATACGTATTATGACAACATGTTTCAAGTTTGATGACCAACGGATGAAAATTCATGAAATATGGGGAACATACTGTATTTGACCAACAATTCTAAAAATTCCCCTAAATTTTATCACTGCCACCCAGTGACCTATAGCGGTTGTATGACCTCATCAATACATTTTGTGAGACTTTACATCCATAGGCTTTTAATATCAGCTGAACATTAAAGAAAATACAGGGGTTCCCTCCGTTCTGAAAACATAAAAGCATAGACTTTGCTGTCATTATTAGTATGCGTAAAGGAAGCTTATTGCATTTAACCTGCCGTGGATATTCTGTGGAAGGTGAACAATTTTAGTGAAAAAAAACAAACAAAGGTATGGTTCCATAAATTTACCCCTTTCTCTGTAGATGTTCTGTCTATATTATATCAATACCAGAATTTCCTATAAACTACCGTAGATAATCTTCCACTTCGTGTACTTATTTTCTCTTTATAACATGAAACTTTGGTTCCGCACTCGTAAAGTACTTTGCCAACAGTGTGTATCGCTTGGGAGAAAGCCGATACTTTAATCGTTAATAATATAATATGCTTCTTCTCAGAAGGTATACCACTTTCTCGTGATAACATGAAACTGAGTTCCGCAATCGTATATATTTCCCCTCGTAACATTTTGTTCTTGATGCCTTGCGTTAATACAGCATGCATATTTCTTAATATACTGATATAATGCTAAATAAATTATACATGGGGTAATATACTAAATATAATGCTAAATGAATTCGGCAATAGGCGCAAAATATAATGCTAAATATAATTCTACGTAGGCCCAATACTAAAAATAATGCTAAATGAATTCTACATGGTATGCTAAATATAATGCTAAATAGAATTCTACGTGACTCCAATAATTATGCTAAATATAATGCTAAATAGATTCGACATGAGCCCTATGCTAAATATAATGCTAAATATAAGATTTTACATGGGCCAATATACTAAATATAATGTAGAATTAATTTGCATGCCTGAAAATGATAATGAATGTTTGAATTCAATTAATTCAGATGACAATTGGGAGACGGAATCTCCCTACGAAGAGGCCACCGAGAGATCGTTAAACACAATACTGTTCACAAGTTGTCCGGTTTCTACATCAGCATTATTTGGCTACAACTACTACGGACCGAAGGATCTTCTATATCGAAGTCCACAGCCACCCGAACTGAGGATCTCCTATATCTAGGGCCCTTGAACAACTTAGTAACACTGATCGCTATATAGAATGTGAAACTTATTAGCCACTCCTTCATAAAATTTCTGACACCCTCGTCCAAATTCATAGTACTAGCACCAACAGTGACATATACATGGGTGCTCTAATTGTACTCCAACTCGGATACAAAACTGTTGTATCTCAAACCTGCTCAGGGCATAGCCACAGTACTAACCTCCCACCTACACAATCAGAACATAATCCCAGTGTGCCCCCAATTATTTATAATCTCCATATGTAAAAGATGTAGTATACAACAACGACAAAGACAAAGACAAAATTTATATCTCTCCCTTTTTGCCAACCATGTCTCCTCTGTGAAAACAAGAAATCCATACGCTGTAATCCACTTCAACTAATGAGAATACGTCTTTTTTGTTAATTTTAGGGTTTTAAAAATTATATGCTTTATGATTAGGTACCTTTGAATTTTGCTTAGTACAAGTGGTCAAGGCGACGATAGCCCCGCCTCTATTTTGAACACATATACATACAGTGTACTTGTGCATGTTTATGGATCCGTAAATATCTTGGGTTACACCCTGGTTGCGAAAAGGGAAAACAATGAACGACAAAAACATTTCCCAAAATTCTTCCATTATTCACTTCATTATTCACTTCATTATTATTTCAAATGAACTTGTCTATTATTATTTTTCCATTTTGTTTCGTAGACATTGATAATTTCCGCGATGTTGTTTATTCATAACTTACCTTGTTGTGACATGATGACAAGAAAATCGCTTGTGCTATAAGAACTCCAAGATGGAACTGGTAACCCATGGTTTATGGTCTGTCATTCACTTTCCTTCCCTTGATGTCAGAGATATGGTTTAAAAAGATGAACGTCATCTGAAATACATACAAAATGAACTAGAACATTATGTTGTGCCTTCGCTTGCAATACAACGATAAAGTAAAAAACATTATTAATTTCCCCCAACTCTTACAGTTTCTGTCACGTTATTATTATGCTTAGGCGTTATTTCAGCATGAGCATTTACAGGGGCAGTTCAGGATTTATGAAAAGTGAGGTGCAGCTCCTCGTAGTGGGCGAGCGCGAAGGCTGAGAAACCCTTAACAACAAGTGGTTTGGGGGTCATCGGCGTTTTCTGGTATCTCCATTAGCTGTCCTGGTTTTTCTTGGAAGGCGCCTGAAAAGACGCCCGAGTGCTGCTCTACGAAAATAGGGGCGCGCCGGTGTTTCCCCTGCCTAAATTCGCTACTGATTGCATGGGGTTTCCTGTGGTATGGAACTTTTTAATTTTCCTATAAAACTAACAAATATTTTGTTGAGATCAGTACGCCTATAAAGGAATGTAACGTTTATATATGTGCCTTTCATATTGGTACAAGTTGTGCCAATAAGAAACACTGTAAACATAAATTAGTCATTTGACTAATAAAAAATTAGTCTGCTACGTCTCTGAATGACTAATAAAAATTAGTCAGACAAGCCAGATGACTAACATTAATTAGTCAAATATTAGTCAAATGTGACTTGTTTAATTAGTCATCATTCGTCAAAAAGTCTGAAATATGATAAACATTGATCATCTGACTTTGCAATTAGTCATTCAAAGTGACTAATCACATTAGTCACACGACTAAAGGCTTCATTTCATGTAAAACAAAGAAATTAAGCAAATTAAAATCATATAATTTTGTCAACAATATTTATTTTCTAAAATGTAATCGAGGTTTTACCTTTCCCATAACTGTGTAACAAAATGTGTATACTCTTAAAGAAAGTTTGGATACATTGCATCTTTACAAAGACCTTGTGTGCAGGTTACACCTCGTTGAGGGTATCATGCAGCTTTAAAGTGTATTTTTCTTGGAGTAATAACTGATGTCGCCACATCACTGATATCTAAAAAGAAATTTAAAAAAAAACACTTTTAAAAAGCTGCATAATATGATATAACTTTCCTCAATAAAATCTTCTTCAGTTTGAATAAAGTACATTAATAAACATAATATAAAGTAAAAAAAGTAAATTAAATATCCACAAGTTCAGCTTCGATCTCTTCAAATTGCAATAAGTTGGCAAAACAGCAAAACAATCTTAGACACGAGGAATATATGCCACATCTGTTTATTACCCCACCCCCAGTAGTTGGTTGCAACAGCAAGGCGGAGATAATAAGCACACCCCCCACACACACACACACACAATAGTAGTACATTTTTGCAATCCAGGTTTCCAGGTTTCCAGGTTTCTTAGTGTAGGTAAATTTAATAACTTACAATTTTGTGCAGTAAATATAGCTCACATGTTTAAATATTTTGTAAGTGGTTTTCTGTTTTAATGAAAAAGCAGAATAAATCTCACAGACCATGTGTAGCACCACTAACTGATTCCAAATGTGTTGTAAATTGAAAACCAAGGGAGTCTTAAATCTTTTCACATTCAGTGAATTCAAAAGAACACCAAGACAACCCTCTAATAAAACCATATTTATTGGTCACATTACTTGTCAAGATGCTGGTTTAATCTCTCAAGTAGTATGACCACTGCACGTTCGATCACATTATCCTGTACATTCAGGATAACTTTCCTAGAAAGGTTAGCGTCTTCTTAAAACTTGCTGGATATGCCAGAGTTGAAAATATAAAAACATGCCAGGTATCTAGAGGTCCGAATCGTCTCATTTAATGTATGGTCGCGCCATCTTCCTGTATATCAATGAAACAAAAACCAAAAAATACTTTACAATTAGATTGTGCGATGTCTTTTAGGCAAATATTCTTTTAGGCAAATGATATTCAACAGATGTTTTGTGACCTGCTGCTCCAGTTCCCAATGTAGCAGAAAAAGGAGGTCACAACCAAAAGCAGTGGTTGAACTGCCACTATGCTTTGAACAGCTCTCAACATGAATCAAGGAGACAGCTCCTCATTGAGGTGTAAAAGCATGAAAAAGAGTAAATCTTGCTGAATGCCCATGAACTAAAGGGCTGGTGTTACCACTGCTAAAAAGTTCAAATTGGGTATAAGCATTCTCGAATATATGACTGGAATGTCAAATATAAAAAAATTCTCAAAACCACTTCTCCAAAGGAGTATATGCAGTTCACAGCGTTGCATATAAGGTACCCGAAACTCCTTAGATTGTTTATAAACTACAGAAGCCTCAATTTAATTTTAAATGTTTAATTTATTCAATACAATATTTTCAAACTACACTGTAATTCTTTGCATATCCAAAACACAACACATTATGTGCCCTCCTCCTTATGGTAACATACTGCTTGTCTTTTCTCTTAACAAAGCCGGAATACCAATTATGACTGCGACAGAAGTTGCCTCTGAAACAATGTTTATAAGACCACATTTAGTACAAAATATAATCAATCATTGACAAAAGCTTCTTATTTAAACCCCCTCCCCAATATTATTTGGGCAACTCCTGATTGACTATGTGCTTAAGTTTCTTAAGTGGAAATGTGCTCGTATGGATAAAAACCTAGAAACTGAAATGGTGATTGACCCGAATTGAATCACGCAAGACAACAGTTTCGCAGATTCACATTTTCTGTCTGAATCTTATTTCTGTTCTCTTTAAATGTCTGCACTTCAGGCAGAATAACTTTAAATCACATAATCTTCACATCAATTAAGACTTGCTTACATTTATTTATTCTGGAATAGTGGGAACTAATAATGTTGTATAGAGGCTTTAACTAGGGTTTATCATCCTAAAACCAACTGACCTTTTCCTAGCAATTCCATCCCATTGCAGAGGATGTTATCCAGAAACCTTCTGGTGCAAGTCTTCAATTTCCTGGCCGACCCAAACAGCTTTCAGGATGGCACTTTCATACTTCTTCAGGCCTTCATCCAGAAGTTCTTCTACTCCAACTCTTGTTCCTGCAGTCTCTCTTGAACTCGGATAGCATCTGTGAATATCAAATCAAGAAAATAAAAAATAAAAATTACCGTCGAAATATGAAACCCACATTTGCTCTAAGTTACAGGCCTCTTGCATGTAATGTCCCACTTTATATTTAATCATTTTTATTATTATTTCTGTAATAAATATTTGTTGCTTTTAGCACTGATTGACTGAATATACATTTTTTTTTTTAAATGGAAGCGATATAAAAGCTCATAAAAGTGATAGGCCTATTAGTCTACATTTCTTTATTTAATGAAAAACGTAACAATTATATTTACATTTATTTTATGCAATTAAATTTTTCTAAGTCGTTGACCAAGCTAAACAAATGTATTTATCAAAACTATTGAAATAAAAATAAAACAAAATAGAAAATAATAAAGAAATAAAGAAACTTAAATAAAGAAATAAATAAAGAATTGAGAAATAAAGGGTTTAAATAAAGAAATGAGTAAAAAGAAAAATTGAAATAATAAAAACAAAGCAAGATTATATTATGGGTGTTTCCCCAACCCTACAAACGTAAACAGTGACAAAAACACAATGGTGCGGTCTGATGTCATTGCGCAAGGCATCTTCGGACGGAAAATCAGGTTATTTTACGAAGAAAAAAAACTGTTTTTCCTTGAAGAAAATAAGTAAATGAAAGTGCAAATAATTTTGAGCCATTTCCAGATACACTCTGGCAATAAATACCGCATTTGAAAGGTATTTTGTAACTTGTTGTCTTGAAGTTGTCGTGGAGTTGTATTGAGTTGTCGTGAAACAATCGAGTTGACGCTAAATAGTGTGGAAATAATAAGGCCTCAACTAATAATAAAACATTTTCACTTAATACAACTTGGCTGGACCTTGCGGTTGATGACATTCTGGGTTCGTTGTTATTTTGATGTTTGATGGCTTTGATGAATGCAAGATTGCGGTAGATTATGACAGCGTTCTGGCAAACAATATCCCTTTGCACACACAATAAACAAATCGCACAATGCATTAACGTTACACGTCGATACAATGGCGACCAATAATGCAAACGTGGCAGGTTCAATTTCAATGGTACCGTTCAATGCATGGACAATACGCAAACCGCAAACGCTACGATTGCGTTCAACCAATAGGGAACTTATGATTTTGCATAACCCAATACCAATTTCGTTTTTTTTCTTGGTCATGTGACAGGACATTGATCATTGAAGTAATAATTTTCCCATCCAGGCAAAATTGTTGATTTTTGTCACCGATTTGAAGAAATAACATTCAGTATTCACTGAATGAATCAAATGGTACACAAAATGTATCACAAAAATTATGTGACCATTTTCATATAATTTAATACTACAAAAATGTTTTCAAATGTGTAATGAAAAGATCCGCCGAATGACGAAATAAACCCCGAAATTCATTCTGAAAGCAATTATAAACGAAATAATCAAGTTTTGTTCATAACGAATGACTTATTTTATTAGTCACAAACATCAGCAATGACTAACCTAAATTTGGTCATTTGTGACTAAACGATGATCCTACGTTGATTTAATTAGTCATTGAGGCAGCTAATCTAAATTAGTCGTTTGACAATTTATGAGCACAAATGACTAACTTATGTTACAGTGAAGGTACACATATAAATGTAATACTATGTATGTAAACAAGTGGGCACAGCAACGGCAATGGGGGAAGCACAGCAACTCGTTGCCGTGAAAAGTGGCAGAGGTGAGGGCATTGACGGTGCCGTCGATGCCGTCGTGCCTGTTCAGGGCTGATATAGCTAGGCCTATCGGTGACAATATTTTGACTCGCCCAGCGAACTACAGAAGGAAGGGTTTGACTCGCCCGCCGCCGTTTTCACTCGCATTTGGCGGTGGGCGACCATAAGGTCGAACCCCTGGGGCCGGCCACAACAAGTAACAACATCAAATGATCAAGAGTTTGGTTGTAAAACGTCGTTATGTGCATCACACTGAATAAAACAAATGAAATTATAACAAAAACAAAACAAATCCCAATAGGTAAAGATTTAGCTTTTAGATATACCCTTTTTCGGTAAATCATTACCCAATAATATAAGATGTTGATCCTATATACAGTACGTTTGTGTACAACGATTGCTGCTCATTGAAATATTGGTCACAGTGTGCTATCTTAATTAAAGTCTAATAACATATTGATTAAATCAAATCTAAAAAGGCGAAAAAGAGTAATTAAAAATAATTATACACTGACCAGGTGACATAATTCAAATTTTGTAATATGTTCGCGAGTAGGATTAAGTCAATTTAGCCAAGCGAGTTGATCAATAAAACTAAGGACTCCTACAATTTCACCATGGGTTGGTGCTAGGATTATTGTAGACTGACATAACACTGCAATCCCCATTGTCTGCGTTCAGTCGCCGGCTCATCTTCAATAATATTTGAAATGTCACGTGTGTAATGTCAACTGGACGACAACGCCGCCTTCAATACAAATGAATATGAATATTTATAGAATACTAAGTTTGACTATAAAATAAACTTTAGTAATCTGAACATTGGATTGCATTTACAAGGTTCAAATGGAACACTCACCATTATACCCTACCATATGTGCATTAGATTTTTTGTTTTTGTTTAAACTACTGTTTTTTTTTTTCCATTTTTGGTTCCGGGTAAATATAGTCAGGGTTTTTTCAGTTGTGGGCTGAAAAAAGAGAACAGAATGGGTAAAACAAACAAATATGGAAACATACTGCAGTTTCATTATTAAGCGTTTACAGTTTAACTACCTTGTTATATGGGTGTACACAACAAATTGGTTGAAATAGTTGCTTGCCCCTTTTTTTTTTTTTTAATGTTTTAACAGTGTAGTATCAATCAGATCGAGCTTTGCAAAAAGGTTAAACATGCTGAAAGTGCTTTCTGGTGGAAATAACAAACAAAGAATATTAAATTGAACAATTTAAAACCACATGTCGTGCCCGAACACATAAAAATACCGACAACAGGTCCAATGCTTGACACGCATTTGACCAGAAACCATAACATTTTTTTCTAGAAGCAAATTTTGATTCCCATTATGCATAGTAAGTTACAGGCAAAGGGTTGTAATGTCATTGCAAAGAACATCAACCCCATACCCGTGTTAACAATGTATCAGTGCATGCAACACGTACAAACCCATACCCGTGTTAAGCAATGTATCAGTGTATACAGCACGTACATTACTCGGTGCATGGATCCACACTGTCTGCATGATCCTAGTGATGCATATGGCTGCTATGCATTGAGCATGGTGCTTTTCACACTATATTACCTCTTACACGTGTAGAAGTGTACACAGTTCCTCGTGTTGACTTGAAGAATTTCAACACGGTTCAATTCAGTATGATTCCACACTATCCGTTTTGGGGTTACGTGTAACTATCCGACACGGATCCGACACGTAATTGCTCGATCATTTCACCTACGCTCAGTCTACACTGGTCACCAGCAGAAAATCCCACCTGCATTGCGACACTGCGTTTGCGAGCAACACGTTCGTAATTGTTTCATAACTTCTGGCAATGCACACACGGATCGAAATCAACCCCCAGTGACTTTTCACACTACGCTTTCGGCGCTTTCAACACGTGTCGGCGGTCAACACGGATCAAAGCTCTCAACCCCACCTCATGAGCAGGGTTAGTTTCGACACGGATCGACATCTTACGGATCGGCGCCGGTGTTGCATTTACAGTGTGAAAAGGTCAGTCAAGATCCGCATGTCGGACCCGTGTCAGCCGGAATTTTCTGTGGTGTGAAAGGCCTACTGACACAGCACAATCTCCCACATCTTCGTGTTTCACACCAGTCCAAAACACCTATTATGCCTGTACACAGATGTCCTTTACGCAAGTTACACTCCCGATTTAAACACTCTACCAGTGTATACAGCATGCCGATTACTCCTTTCGTGACCATTGACTGTGTAATAGGCATACATTATACCATATGATTATACACGATGTATATTTGCATAGCAATCTCCCAGATCTCTGTGTTTCGGTCAAACACCTATGAACTATGTGACTACACAGCTATCACTGTGAACATAAATTGACCTCACTATGTTTAATCCATAGCTGCTGGGTCCCAGCTACGATCTCGTAAGACAACAGCCTTAATTGGACATAATCAGGTGATTGTTACCTAAATCCCAAGCCATGAGTAGCACACGAATGCCTGATCATCACTATGGGAACCGACATTTCCCATAAATGTTCAGCCCAAAAAACCTATAAAGGCAGGCTGAGCATGCTTTATGGCCTGTCAGTTATTGTTCTGGAGAAGACTCCAGCAGAGACAGACCCAGCCCTGGTTTGTGGCCAGGCACTCCAGTGCACTAGCAGACTACTAACACCACTCCTCTCTAACCTCACAACAACTAGACCGATTTATAATGGCAGATGGACCCTGTCATCTCTGCCAGTCTAAACATATTTTGCTCATTGCAGGTTCTTAGTGAATAATCATAGTTCTTGTACATAAGTGTCAATATCCATGCATGATAAGCATCTATCTGTCTTCTAAATAGTTATTTGGGTCCCCTAGGATTGCAACAGTATTAAAAGTTAAGTAAAGGGATCTGAGTAATGACATTGGACCATTTTTACATAATCCTCAAATGTATGGACCTCAGATCTGTTTTAAGATTTGTTTCAGTTCATGAAATTATGATAATGAGCTTTTGACACATGAATTTGGTCCCTATTTGTTTCAGATTTGAACCATAAACGTTTGGTAATCTCTAGTTAACATTTTACATTACCTAAAAGGGCATGAATCCAATGCTGCTCTTTATGAACTTAAAAACTACATTAGTGGTGTTCATATTGGGCAAGAAAGTTGAAACCATTGATGTTATTTTAACAATGCAGTTTTGCAGAAAGTAAACATTTTACAAAATATTGTTTTTAAATAATAATAATTTTTATTAGTTTTTCCAACTTTAAACAAATTAGCCCAGACTGACTTTTAGGCCTAGGCGTAAACATGTAAAGAAGTAAATACACTGACAAATATGTTTACTCAACCTTACTCAACCATAACCTTACTCAACGTTGAAATATTTCGAAATATAAAGAAGAAATAAACAAATCTCAGAAGTCTACGCTATTAAAACTGAACTGCTTTAACATAAAATGGAACTATATGGCTTGCGCAAGGCGAGCGCGAGCGGGCGCGCATTCACCACTACCACTATTCGTACTGAAGAGTGCGGTAGGCATTTTCGTGCCGTGAGCATGCAGTACGCACAGCAACGAACGTCAGTTGCTGGTTGGATCAGATTGTCTGGGACGAACGTTGCAGAGTGCTTGCTCCAGAGTACGGAGACTACAGTAAGTGTGCTACCTCGAATCGAGCATGGGACAATGGAATAGCCGGGAATAAAAGTGCAGGTGGGACCACGGTGTGAAACCAGTGAGAACTGGGGTTAGTTTCTGATCCGTAAAAGGCACTCGTAGCCTGGAGGCACACCAGTAGCTGGCAGGCTAGTTGGGGCAAGGGTGCCATGGGGCTTTACTACAGAATAGCCTTAGGTTCAGGTTGCGCGAGGCTGGGGTACTGGGTTAGCCAGGTGAGAACAAATGAATCACTACGTAGAACCTTGGTTCTCACGTAGTGATCGACCCCACTAATAAACAGGCTATATCGTAATTCCTTATACATTTTGTCTGTCCATGGTCTGTTCTGTCTGTCTGTTGGCGGTAATTTCCCCAATGAGGCCTACATCAGCAGTCTTGGTTCTTCTTAAAGGGTACCGTACTCAATTGGGTGACCACCAGGAATACCGTAATCAGTCCGGGGGTCTTTGATAAATCCGTCACAATAAGTATAAATACCTGGGAAGAATCAATATTGACATCTGGTTGTTGTTTGTATCACCCCAGTGCTGCATTAATATAAGGTTTTTTTCTCTGCAATTTCAAACCCTTTTTTCATTCAATTTAATACCCGACCCAGTTGAAAAATGAATGTTTTTAATATGTTCAATGATCAGCAAAAAGATACATTTAATTTCATAAGTTGAGCATTCTATCGTCATTCTAGTGTCACTATGTTCATTAAATATCATCAAGACAGTTACCAAACTGTTGATCAGCAATTCAGTTTTGATAAATTGGCTTCATTTGTCACCATTTGTCAATTTTCCCGGGCGGTATGAATTTTTAAGACAGATTCCCTTTCTAACTGTCATCAAAAGCTTCCACAATAAACAAACAAACGACAAAAAAATAAAACTGTGAAGAAACAAAAGCAAAACAGTAAATTGAAAATAATGATAAAATATTGCAAGGAAACATTTTGTTTTTGCAAGATGGCCCCGTAGGAAACTCAGATTCTTATTTGGTACTCAGTTTTTTGACATTTGGGAAGAAAAATCACGAAATTGGATAGCGACACAAAAGAAGTTTCGAAGAAATTAGGCGCATTTAATTGAATACCCTGAAAATTAAAATTGAATGCCCATAAGTGACCACAAATCAAAAAAATAAAAATAAAAAATCGCGAAAAGGTGTAGACGGCGTATGGGATGGAGTCAACTGAAGTCGCAGAATGCCGAAAAATTAAATAGAACTATAACCGCGCAGTTGTGAATGACAAGAAAGATATAATGTCTATATGTAAATTAAATTTGAACGCAACAATATAAAACACTGATTTGATCGGATCCAGTAAGAAACGGAGTCACTGAACGTTCTTTATAAAATTAACCCAAAAAAAGGTTTTTTAAATTCGCCGGAAAATCTATACTAGGTTGCATTATCCTTTTTAGTATCAATATGGATTGAATCTATCAAAACAAGTTTACTCGAACTGAAAAATACGTGAGACGATGTCGCGAGGAAACACGCACAGGCAACAGGCGCGGGTTCGGTGAATCTAACGGCGCGGGCGACGGCCGCCGTATGGCAGAAACTTGATCCGGGACAAATGCCCGGAAACGACGACGTCCGGGGATTTCGAAGGGCGGCGAAGAGCCGGTGAACCCTGGTACCGGCGTACGCCTATATAAATACAACAAAGATGGTCTCGAGCAATCAGAGCTCGAGCAATATCTGTTTCTGAGATAGTACAAAATAAAGCGTGAAGCCAAACGAAAAACCCGGGGAATACAAAAGAAATAGCGAATCCCATAAACTAACTTCTGTTAAAACTAAACTGCATCATTTTGTTGATATTGCAATTCGTGAATATAATACCATGGATAGAATCAATAAACAGCATTGTTATGGTTATATCCTTCATCAATATGGATTGGTTGCTTATCACGTAAGCTTACGCTGTATAACATTTGGTAACATATGAGTAAATTATCAATTGTTAAGAATCAATGAGGTTTTCACAAATCAACATTTATTAAGGTTTCAGTTTATTTTGTTGTGGCTAATGGAAGGTACAGCATTGGTATTTGGCAGCATACGTTTAGTTCAACCCCTCTAGTTTTCAATAAATATATCAACCACAATTAACTTGTAACATTTTTCATCACATTAGATGCTCTCGTTTTGGAGAAAAACAACGAATATTGTTGCTCTTTTTCTGTTTTCAGTTTTGACAAATAAGTTGACTGACAGCAACGTTTTATAAAATCGACATGAGACTTTCTAAGATGCAGGGGAAAATCAGGATGAATCTTGTATTTTTGTGATAGGGGAAGACAACATGTTTAGCATACATGTGTGTACACATGGATAATAATATTGAATTTGTGTAAAGAAATATTTCTTGTGATGGGGAGGAAGGCAACATGTTTTGGCACATGTGTACATGGATAATAATATTGAGGGTTTGTATAAAAAGTATTTTTTATATTAGGGGAGGGAAGATAATTTGTATTATGGGATAAATGTGTAATAAATATGGACTTCTGTAATAATTTACCTCTGTATTAAAAACAACATAGCATCTACATTGCCCACAAATATATGTCGCTCAAACTTTCCCCTAATTATTTCTAGTCAAAATGATTTACCATCATTAGCTTTAACACCATAAGTTTCACATTAATTCCCATCATTTTGTTATTTTTGAATTACCAATCCTATACCCTACATTTGGGAAATACTATTCCTAAGATGTCCTTATTAAACCCTAATGTCTCCACTCTTCGCTCGTCTCCCTGCCTTTACCCAATGTCAATACTCGCGCGGGGGCCTGTGCAAGATCGCTGTCTCCCTAGGCGTGCTCTTGCTCGGATGCTGTCGACTGACGCTGGCTGAACAAACTCAACCCTCATTTATGAACCCAGCAATTTACCATTAAGCCTCTCTACTTTTACATTCATGCCATAAAATAATAATAATACTATAAATAGGGAAAAGTACGCATATTTAGTATCATTCAATGTGTATGTTCATGTACTGTGTGCATATCAATGGCGTAACTATATAGGGTGCACGAGGGCGAGTATTTTCCCAAGTTCCTCCACCACATTCAGAATTTTGAAAAATGGTCCCAATTTGAGGCTGCAGGATACAAAATGTTCAAGTAATGACATGGCCCTAAAGAAAGTGGTTACCACTAATTGCCCCATGAAAACGGAAACCCCTAGTTACGCCACTGGTATACAATTATTTGTAATTTAAAGCTATTCATAGCAGGATTTAAGTACCTTATAATGCATTGTCTTCCTTCTATTATATTGTAGAAATAAATTAACATATCGATGCATTGGGACAAGACTGTTGGGTATGAACCCACAGTTTGAACATAAATTTTTTTTATTGTGTTTTAGAGATATTATAACTAAATAATAGGCCCTATTTGCCTTTTCTGACGACTGAATAGTAGACTGCGTTTCTCTTGCAACACTAAAATATTCGCAAAACTTTCACAAGTAGCCTGCAAAGTGTTCAGAGTGAAAAACCTGTACTTTTCGTGACCGTACCTTCTGGCTACGCTCTCGCAAAGGCGTATCTACAATCTTGGGGCAGACGTTGGGACACTGGAACCAGAATCGACCATTTCCCGGTCAAATCTCGGCTTTGTAATGAGGATTTGTTTTCGATTTGTGAAGGGCTCCCTTAGCCACCATACTTTATTAATATGGAAAAATCTGGGTTTGGTTCTATTCATACATCAGGCGTATTCATACAGGTTGGCAAAAAAATGTTGTTTTTTAAATATAAAAAATAAAGCTGACCTAATTTCACGGAAAAAGCTTAACAATAATGGGTCTTCAAGGTTTCCATGACTGCCGTTTATTTTGAACGGTCAATAGAATTTTCCCTTTTTGTTAAAAATAATAGATTTTTGATATTGGAAGATTTTTTTTCAGGTATGTTGTCAACTTTCAAACTCTGAACTGGACAATACTGAGTCTGGAAATAGCCGCCATTACGGCCAAATGCAAAACTTATATTTGTCCCAAAGCCTCATTTTTAAACGTTTTCAGAATTTGTTTGTTCAATATATTAATTTATGTCATCAATAGTACCATGGGTTATTATATCTGCCTTTATTGTGCTTTTGGTAAAACTTTGTTGTTGTTTGTATTGAAGACAACATTTGTGTCAAATTTCATGACCAACCACGGATAAAAATGAAAGGTATGAGAACGATAAAAAGCCCAGGCTTGATAGGGTTAAATGAAGCTAGAACTCTTGCCCATACACCGACTTACGTAATCTGTCGTATTTGCTCATTATTATACATGTCTTCGTGGGTGAACCTTATTATGAACTGTATTATGTATGCACTAACTGCTGAATAAAGTAACGTCATTCGGTAAGATATAATAATTATACACTAATGTAGATGTATTAGTATGTTGTACATTATACATGTACAGTGTGGGATGTACGTAATATACATGTG
The DNA here is from genome assembly GCA_029582265.1 of Zoroaster sp. YZ-2022. Classification (NCBI taxonomy): domain Eukaryota; kingdom Metazoa; phylum Echinodermata; class Asteroidea; order Forcipulatida; family Zoroasteridae; genus Zoroaster; species Zoroaster sp. YZ-2022. The sequence continues at coordinate 8,315,914 of CM055817.1, read as the reverse complement.
CATGTACATGTACCATCACACAACATACACATTGAATATAATTCATCACACTGTAGCGTACACATAATACGGTAATCGTCGTGATGTTCTTAATATGTATAAAACTCAACGTCATCGAATCATACGTCTGCGTGATTGGCTGAAATGAACATAGGGAAACCATCTACTATATAACAAAAAAAAAACATAGCGGGCGGGCGAATCAAGGGGGGAATGGCCTGAGCTATTTTTTTTCTTTAAAATCGTTGTCGATTAGGGTTGCGAGGAATTAAGAAATGAGGGAGGCTACTCGCATCTGCATCCCAAACGTACTTCCCCAAACGTGGTCTTGACAAGATCATATTGAATCAGAAGCGCCGAATCAAACATTTCTGGGACATATGCGGACCAGGCTCCCCACCGTGAATAGCTCCATCCAGCATTTGACGCCTAGAATTGGGGAATGAAAAGGGCCTGTACTTTTTAGTAGTGATCGAAGCCCACGTTGTGTGATACACTCGATTATTGACATAGTAATGAGTTTATGAAATATAATTTATGGGATTTACTATAAAAAATTTAAATAACATTTTTTGTTTTTATAAATAAATAAAAACGTTTTTCCAAATTTAAATTTGGTACTGAGTCAGAAAGGCTTGCAGGTTCTTTTCTCTGATGCTAAACAAAATTAATGCATCAATAAACGAAATAAATTCAAATTAAACAAAAGAAATTAAATTAAAGGGTTAAAACATTCGACATATTTCTTCATTACTGAGAATCGTTTATCCAAACAATCTTATTACTAATGTGCCCCTATAACATTTTGTATAAAATTTCCAAAATACTTTGTCTGATCACGCAAAAAAAATTCTGAATTTTCTAACTAATGCTTTTGGGACCCCCTCACACGCGAAAATAAACGATAATGGCAATTTTTTGAACAGGTCCAATATAATTTACATTTAAAAAATTGATTTAATGGATATTGTAAAGACATTTATCACGTGGTTTTAGGTTTGCTGGGTCAACTTTCAAACTCTGAAATGAAAATATTAGACCATGTAACCACTTCAATGTATTCTGGGAATCTAATATGGCCCGCCATTATGTTTAAATGCAATATTAAGTAAAATTTTGTCCAAGAAATTTTAAAAGTTTATTATGTCATCAATAGTACCATGGATCTTATTAATCTGCCTTTATTGTTGCCTTTGAGTAGATGAAACCCAACATGTTTGGTCAAAACTTAAAAATTATATTATTGGAACAAAAATTTCCCCAAAATGTTGCTTATATGACGCGCCTCTACTACTGGTAATCTAAGTGACGTCACATTGTTGATTGTATTGAAGACTAACATTTGTGCAGAAAAGTTTCATCGCAAACGGAAACAATTACAGTAATGAGAACAAAAAGGCTTGATAGGGTTAAGTAGGGTTAGAACTCTTTTATTGAATTTGCCCTTACATGATATACTAATACACTAATAATCTGTCCTATTTTACCAAGTATTACTTTGTGTCTTCTCGTGTGAGTGTATAGTCTCCCTGATCTTTGTATGAACTGTATTATACTTTTATTTAATAAGACCATTTGGTCCTCCATGGTAATACATAATATACACATCTAGATGTTATTGGACTATGTACATGGCACAACATACACAAATTGAATAATTATAACATTCTTAGCACTGTACAAAAGTGAGTAGCGTATATTATACATATACGGTGAAATCGTCAGTGATGTGCTTAATATGTATGAGTAAATATCATTATGAATATGTATGAAGAAACTCAAGTCATCGAATGATTAGGTGTACGTGATTGGCTGAAATGGAGCATGCAATATGACTATCTAATTTATAACAAAACATCATTGTCAGATTAGATTGCGAAAAATAAAATATATGGTACCGCATCACCATCATAAACCAAATACTTCCCAAAAGAGTGGTCCTGATAATAAATCATATTGAATCAAAAGGCCGCACAGAATTTTATTCAGGACCTTCTTCACGGACCCAAGACTCCTGCCGGTGAATAGCTCCATCCAGCATTTTGACCCGGAGAACTGGGTTCTCAAAATTTAAATTAGTACTGAGTGGAAAGGCACTGCATGTTTACTTTCCCTAATGCTAACCAAAGTAACGCATTAATAAACGAAATGTATCTAAATTAAACAAAGAAAACGGTACAAATAAAACATTCGGCTTATATTTTCGTGTTGAGGTCGTTTTAGCCAAAAGGGGGTTTTCCGTCTTGCTTGGTTCTATTCCTCCTGATACAGGTTGTTCCCAACTTTGTAAACAGAAATTCATTCAAATTCACAGGTGCTATATTTCAAGTTGCTAATGATATTACGGCCTTTCATATGTATTTTCATTGAATAGTCATATTATATGGGCTGTATTCAGCGGCACCAGATCCTATTAAACCAGGGGTGGCAAAGAGGGGAAAGCTTAAATATAAGGGGAAAACATTAATGTTTAAGTATAACTTTGTAAAAGCATTGACTTACCATCGAGGGAAAAAATTAGGGAAAAAGAAATAACCGGGGGAAAAAGAAATAACCGGGGCATCCCCCCCTCCACCAGCGCCGCCGCTGGTTGTATTATTTACACGATCATAAAATGATATGCTGTACAATTGAATATTCACTCATGAGTAAATCCATAATAGTGTTATGTTTTACACGCGGTCTCTCGTGCGCCATCTGTGACTTGAAGCGCAGTGAGCCTCAAAACTCTAAGAAAATCAAACTTAATGGTGTGTGATAAGAGTGGGTGGAATTACTTAGAAGTGTCCAGAGTGCATGTCTACACCTGGCAAATGCTGAAAATTGGCTAGAACACGCGGCTTGTTTTCAATGTCTGTCGAGGTGGTTTGCAGTGTGGTTTGGACTGAAGGCCTCTGACTTGGATAAGTCAGTGCTTTTAGGATGATGTTGGATCTTATTTTAAAAGGTTTCTTGCACATACTGATTTGTTAGCTCTACAATCAGTGATAGCATAGACTATTACAGATCACATTATACTGTCATATTCGAAATATTAATAGATAGTCTACGTTATTTTTTTCATGACCATTTTAAAATATACAGCATATTTTATGATGTATATCAAGATTATAATGTGTAATCACTCTCAGGGTAGAATCGGATACATACCGATGCTTCAAATTTGTAAAACTCACACACCATTGGATCTAGTGCTCGGTGGCCGCGCCCAACAAAAGAAGATGAATGCAAATATGGATGAGAGAATTTACAACGGACTCTCTGTTACAAAACACAAGAGTTCCAGAGATGACACTAACCCTACTACCCATGTGATGCACCAGATTTGTTTCGTAAGAACGTAATGAGATGTCTCTCATCCCTCGTCGGTCTAGAAATAAGTCTCCATCCCACCTCCCTCCTGTGCATCAACCAGTCAACAGCCCGTCCCTCTATCCTCAAGAATAAAGTCTCCATCCCACCGCTCCCCCGTACATCAGGCAAACAGCCCCTCCCTCTATCCTCAAGAATAAAGTCTCCATCCACCCCTCCCGATACGTCAGCAAACAGCCCTCCCCTCTATCCTCAAGAATAAAGACAGGAAAAAAATGGCGGCCCCACTGCCGGTATCTAGCAATATTCACGAGCCCTTAAAAGCGTGACGTCAGGTCTTCAGGCTAGCGAGAAACCAGCGAGATATAATTATGAACAACAGATATTCCTTAGCTTAAAACTGCGCGTGACCGCACGTTAGGTCAAAATAATTCTCTGTAGGTTCACAGTTTCCTCAGGGCAACAGTTACGATCCAGTTCATTCATAAAATGTTTTACTCGTGTCGAAGTAAAAGCTCCATGGTACAACTGGCATATGTATCACATGTCACTGCGCGCTCAGAACTCCTGGACAAAGCATTATAGTGTGTACAGTGGCATACCACGACTTCTTCTTATATAATCTCTATATATATGATGGATCATCTACGTTATGATGTAAGGCTTATCATTAGAAATAATGTGAAGTCTCTACTCCAGTTTATCCATTCTATAACTGGGGCGTTAAAACCCACTAAAGTTGAAACTATTTTTAAACCAAGTTTTGCAAGAATACAACAGATAAAATAAAATATAAAAAATTCCAGAAGAAGATATAATGTAGTATTTTCCATAACGCATAATTTTTTCCATAATGCTAACTTTGTAATTATAAAAATGAGCTTTGAACTGTATCTTCGACCCAGGGCATGTAAAAATAAAATCTACTGAAAATGCATATTTTTGATTATTTCAACAAGAAACGTAACCCAACCAAATAAACAAATCTCTTAGCCTAGGGTTGTTAAGGCAGTCTGCATCATTTTTGATATATTGTAATTCGATAGACATGACTGTTGACAGTTTTGTATACCCACGAGTTGTTGGTAATATTAAGTTTAGTATCCTTAGGGGATTGGTTGCTATCTAAACAAGCTTGGACTGTATTTACATTTGGTTTTAACATGTATTGTGTAAATTATCAATTATTGATCCAAATTTAATAAGGGTTTAGCACAAATCACCATATTAAGTGATTCAGTTGATGTTGTTTTGTCTTTAAAAGGAAGGTACAACATTGGTATTTGGGGTACGTTGAATTCATCCTCTAGTTTGTTTATTTTGTGTTCCTAATGGAAGGTACAACATTGGTGTTTTGGCAACGTACGTTAGTTCAACCTCTCTAGTTTTTCAAGAAATATATCATATAATTAACTTGTAAAACATTTCATCATCACATGAGGAATTGCTCGTTTTTACAAAAAAGGTTGCCGAGACAACAACATTTTATGAATTCGACGACAATTCTTTTTGTCTCTAAGATGTACAAGGAATAAATCATCCTGATGATTGATTTCCTTATACTCACCTTTACGCCTTAAGTATAATTTATATAATTATTTGTTGACTAATCCTGGTAATTACCAATGTTGTACCGTACCTTTAAAAGACAAATTCTGTGAAAATTCATTCATATTTTTGCGTTAGTTCAATGTAAGATGAATTTTGTGTCTGAGAATACATTCCGATTCAGTATTTATTATAACGTAAAAATGGTTAGATTTTCTATACACATTTCACATTGTGTTTTATTTGGAAAGCAACAGGTCAGTCGGAATGACAACAGGTGTTTCAAATGCTTATCTTAAAACCAAAAAATAAACTTGCGTATATATATAATGATTCACCAGTTTCCTTTAGATTAGATTAATGACAATGGTGTAAGCCATTACACACCACAAACACTGGAGTAGTATAAAATCAAAAGGTGATGTGATGTTAATATTGATCATTTTCAATATGAACACCATGGAAGAATCAAATAACACTTTAAATTGTTAATTTTACATCACAGTTTGTAAGCTTGCTTTAAAGATACTTATGAAACACAAATTATTTCCACAACACTATGAACTATGATCCATATTGTAATGTCTTGTAAAAATAATCTCACTTACCTTAAATTTTGATATTCTGCTTCAAACAATATCCAAGAGTTAAAATATTGTGATGTTTATTCTATATTTCTGTTTTTTAAAGTATCCCGCATAAACGTCAAATAGTTTATTGTCTGTCGATAATATCCCAAAGTTAAAGATGTGAGATGTTTTTCCTATATTTCAGTTTTAGAGATTATCCGTAAACGTAAGATCGTAGTTCTAATATTGTCCGTCCATAATATCAAGAGTTAAGATTTGAGATGTTTTCCACTATTTCTGTTACCAAAACGCTAATGGAAAACGATCACGATGAAATTAAAACTCAACGTCGATACCTTAAATGCCGTGCCCCACCAACATTATTATAATAGGCTGACGTCACGAGTCATTTGTAATTTGTGGAACTATTATATATTTTCTCCTGTTTCATGTACTTCGGAGTTCATGACATTCAAAGGCCTTTGCATCTCTCTGGAGGGCTGAATGTAGGTGAGGGAAGGAGTTGGAGCTAGCGGACATCATTGCCGCAGGAATCGCATACATGTGAAACAATTTATGGAAATTGTCACCGCTTTGTTTTGGGGATGTTTTATGTGGGCTCATTGTGTTATTAAATGCAGCTGTTTTACGTGAAGTGTAGATTTAACTTCAAACCGTCTATTTCATGAGCGGTACTACACAACTTTACCTGAAGGACAATTTGAAATTATGTGAGCTTTGGGTTGGGTTGGGTTTAACCGAGGACTTCCCTGAAAATAGAATAATGGGTCCTCAGTTGGCGATTAATATGTTGCAAAATGTCATCGTGGTTGAAAACATCGAACAAATCAAATGGGATGCCTACAAAGTTGGAGGGGATCAACTAAGTTTCATAATATAAAAATGGAAGTTTCCAGCACATACATTTAGAAAATGCATTTGTCACTTAACCCTCATTTTCACTATAAACGGCAAAAGAAAATAAACAACATTGATAATAACCTGATTACAATATGACAGAATTATTATCAGAAAGCTTACTTGATGATGAAATTTAATAAAGGTACAGTCATCCTGAAAAAAATATCCGCATTTCATCAGAAAAGAAAACCAAATACAAAACAAACTGCAGGGTCGTGGGGTGTGATGTGACACGCCCCCATATCGGTTTTTTAAACGGCAAATGGGGGCTTCTCAATGGGCACAATCGAGCCTCCGTCGGCAACAATATTCTCACCAAATCAAACTATCGAACTAGGGCCGTGTTTGTTGCGCATTATATGTGTAATAATTTCAGGAAGAAATTTGTAACGCCCCTCTCATTCAGCGTTTTGCGGAAAACATATTTTTCAAGCCTCAGCCCCACAACACCAATTATAATTATTTTTGTTCAATTTCATTGCGAATTCTTAATACAGATAAACAGTGTCCCATATAACCTCTTTTCCAGTCGTTTCTATAAACTGCTTTTGAATATTACTGCGGCATTTATCCTGTATTACCATCGGCTTCATTACGGCGGATTGTATGGAAGAATAGACATGTATGCGTATGCATTTTTGGTACACATACGAGCATAGCCTTAATCTAGTTCATCATATTACAGGCTAATAATAGTAAATGCACAATTCGCCACAACAACGACATTGTTTGCCGTGATTCCAACCAAAAAAGGATCATCTATATCTAGAATCTGTAACTATATGCTGGCAATGTCATCAGAGTCAAATTTACTCAAGTCAGTTCAAGTCACAGTAAATTTTGTCAAAGTCAAGTCAAATCGCCAGCCACAACAACTAGTGAAGCTCGAAGTCGGACTCTAGTCTGAGTCATTGACTCGAGTCAACAATACTGAGTATTTTATATACAATTTGTATTATTATTTTGATGAGACTTTTATTGTAGAAACGTAATCGTGCCTTGTAGAACAATGAGTTTGAGTCAATATTAAAATACTATATTAATAGGCGTACTTCATCCATAATAGGCCAGGCGATTCACAGATGTAAGTGGACAAAAGACACAGAACATATTATAGGATTCATACAACTATCGTAAGCATGAAACCTGTATTGTCTTTCTGTTTCAAAGAACACTGTAATACGTGAACAGGGAGCAGGTCAAGGGTCTCGATAAGGGGACGGCAAAAATTTGTTGGCAAAAATTAAACCAATTGTTTTATCTCCATTGCACGCAAGAATTTCACCATAACCCTATATATCGCGCGGATGGACCCGGCTGCTGTATGGGATTCTAGCCGGTCAATTGTCCATCAGGGCAAGCTCGGTGGTCGAGAGGTTAAGACGTCTGCACTAGGTAAGCAGGGAGGTCGATGGGTTCAGATCACCGCACGATCTCGACTGTAGTGATTTTTTCACAGACACTCGGAAAGCACTGGTAGCATACAGTACTACACTAATAATAATGTCGGTGTAGGGCAGAATTAAATAAATTGTTTTATCTCCGACACGCAAAAGAATTTCCACCAACCTATATATGTATCGCGGAACCCTTTGCTATATGGGATTCTATTGCCCCCAATCGTCATCGGGCAAGCTCGGTGGTCGAGAGGTTAAGACGTCTGCACTAGTAGTAAGCAGGGAGATCGATGGGTTCGAATGTCGCCTGTGTATATTTTTTTTTCAGACACTCCAAAGTTACTTCAGAGTATACAGTGCTATACACACGTCGTCAGTGTAGAGGCAAAATTAAAATCAATTAATAAACAAGTATGAAATGAAATAAGTAAAAACCTAAAACATGCCACTTGAATCTTTTTTTTTTCCAAATGCATGTGATAATATAACTGTACTTTTGAAATGTAGTTGCTTTGAATTTTGTACTTCCGACTTCAAATGTATTTTGTATAAAAAAGACATCAACAGATTTTATTAAAATGTTTTTTTAGCAAATTATCACCGGTCGAGTAACGGTAAAGTTAAACAAAGAACAGCCACAGCCAAGCCCTGATGCTAGGCTAACCCAACAAACACACTATTACCACATGGTGCTATATTAGTTAAACTTCCTCCTCTGAATTTGATGGAAATATATTTTTCCGCTCTGCGCTTCATTTGCGCTAGTATCATTTTGTTACACGCATTTTTCCCGGTACGCGGCATGCTGCAGTGGCGTGCGCGGTAGTTCGTTGAACCATTGCAATATTATATTGCAATGGTTCGGTTTCAAACCTACTATATTATAGTAGGTTTGAAAACTCTATTTCGTTCCACAAACTCCCGACTCTCATTTATATGTAGACCCTAACAATTGCAATTTTCCTCTCTACTTTTTACACATTCATGCCATAAATAATAATAATAATGTGCTACACAAATAGGAAGTAGCTTGCAAATAGCGCATGTTAGTATCATTCAATGTGTATGTTCATTATGTACATGTGCATATCAGTGGCGTAACTATGGGGGAATTACTTTTGACGGGCGAGTATTCCCCAGGGATATATTTTCCCAGGGTTCCCCCCCCCACATTCAGAATTTTTAAAATAGGTCCCAATTTGGGGCTACCGGGATACAAAATGTTCAATGTTGTGTTGCCCTAAAGAAAAAGTGGTTTCACCCCCTAGGTGCCCCCTGAAAATGGGACCCCTGATTACGCCACTGGTACATACAATTGTTGTAATTTAAACCCCTATTCGTAGCAGGATTTAAGTACGCTTATAATGCATTGTGTCTTCCTTCTGTGTTGAAACAAATTTGTGTCAACAATGCTTATATCCCCGTGTAATGGACAATAGACTGTTGGGTTTGAACCACAGTTTGAACGTTCTGTTCAATTTTTAAATTTTTGTTTTAGAGATAATATAACTGAATAATATAGGCCTAAACGCCTTTTCACTGACGACTGAATAGGATCCACCGTTTATCTTGCAACACTAAAATATATTTATAAGCTTTCAGGTATGTAACTGCCACAAAGTGTTCAGAGTGAAAACCTGTAATTTCGTGACCACTGTGGCTACGCTCTCGCAAAGAGGCGTATATACAATCTTGCGAACGCGTTGGGACACTGGAACCGTACCGTCCATATAGGCGTCGATCGGCTTTGGTATGTATTATGGGATTTGTTTGCTTGCTCGAGTTTGTGAAGGCTCCCTTAGCCACCATACTTTTGTGTATGGAAGAGAAAATTTGGTCTGGTTCTATTCATACATCAGAGCGTATTCATACACCTGTTATGTCACAGGTTGGCAAAAAAATAATAAAAAAATAAGCTGACCTTAATTTCACGGAAAAAGCAACAATAATGGGTCTTCAAAGTGTTTTTCCATGACAGGCCGTTTATTTTGAACAGGTCCAATAGAATTTTCCCTTTATGTTAAAAAATAATAGATTTTGATATTGGAAGATTTTTTTTCAGGTATGTTGTCAACGTTCAAACTCTGAACTGGACAATACTGAGTCATGGGGAAATATCGCCGCCATTACGTTTAAATGCAAAACTTATATTTTGTCCCAAAAGCCTCATTTTTTTAAAACGTTTTTCAGAATTTGTTTGTTCAGTATATTAATTTATGTCATCAATAGTACCATGGATATTATTATATCTGCCTTTATTGTACTTTTGGTAAAACATTGTTGTTTGTATTGAAGAAAACATTTGTGCCAAATTTCTTGTAACGGATACAAATGAAGGAAGTTATGAGAACGAAAAAAAAAGCCCAGGCTTGATAGGGTTAAGTAGGCTAGAACTCTTATATTTGATTTTGCCCCTCACACAGACTTTAATAATCTGTCGTATTTTAACAAGTATTATGCATGTCTTTGTGCAAGGTGAACTGTATTATGAACTGTATTATATATGCACTGACTGAATGGAAACAACGTCATTCATGGTAAGATATTGACTTACCATCGGGGAAAAATTGGGGGGCAAATTGGGGGAAAAGAAATAACCGGGGGAAAAAGAACTGGGGCATCCCCACCCCCCACCCTCGTAGCGCCGCCGCTGGCTGTATTATACATGATCATAAAAATGATAACAACTAGAATATTCACTCATGAGTAAATCCGTAATAGTGTTATGTTTTACTGCGGTCTCTCGTGCGCCATCTGACTTGAAGGCAGTGAGCCTCAAAACTCTAAGAAAATCAAACTTAATGGTGTGTGATAAGAGTGGGTGGAATTGCAGAGAAGTGTCCAGAGTGCATGTCTACATAGCAAATGCTGAAAATTGGCTAGAACACGCGGCTTGTTTTTCAATGTCTGTCGAGGTGGTTGCGGTAGCTGGTTTGGACTGGAGCCTCTGACTTGATAAGTCATGTTTTAGGATGATGTTGGATCTTATTAAGGTTTCTTGCAATATGATTGTTAGCCTCAATCAAGGATAGGTTATTACTGATCACATTATATCGATATGTTCGAATATTAATAGATAGCTACGGTTTTTTCGCGATACCATTTTAAAATATACAGCATATTTTATGATGTATATCCAAGATTGTGTAATCACTTCAGGGTAGAATCGGATACTTTCGATGCTAGGTTGTGAAACTCACACACCAATTGATCTAGTGCTCGGTGGCCCGCCCAACAAAGAAGATGAATGCGAACATGGATGAAGAATTTACAACGGACACAAGAGTTCCAGATGACACTGACCTACTATCCATGTGATGCACCAGATTTGTCTCGTAAGAGCAGCAATGATGTCGTTCATCTCCGTGGGCCTAGAAATAAGCTCCATCCCACCCTCCTCCCCGTGCATCAACAAACAGCCCCTCCTCATCCTCAAGAATAAAGACAGGAAACAAAAATGGCGGCCCACGGCCGGTATCTAGCGTAATTCACAGGCAGCCTTAAGCGTGACGTCAGGTCTTCAGGCTGGCGAGAAACCAGCGAGATATAATGAACAACAGATATTCTGCTTAAAACTGCGCGTGACCGCACGTTAGAGTCAAAATAATTTCTCGTAGTTCACAGTTACAGTTACGATCCAGTTCTTTCATAATGGCCCCTGTCACACTGTTGCGTATCGTACTGGCGTATGCCAGCGTATGAAAATTATCACTCATACGCTGGTATACGCTGACATACGCTAGGGTACGTTAGGCATAGGTTGTATACGTTTCACACGGTGGCATACGCTGGCATACGCTGGCATACGCTGAGGCAGAAAGAAATTGTTAAGCATGTTAATGTTGTGCGTATGCGGTCTAATACGCTACATACGCCAGGCATACGCTGAATATGCTAGACGATATGGGTACGTTACTCCGGTCGAGTACGCTGGACATAAGTTGCCATACGTTGGCATGAAGGTGTACCATACAGCTGGCGTATTGATAGCGCATTGATAGCGCATGGTAACGTACTTCAAAGTATGTCTGACGTATCTGCAACGTATATAGACATCTAAGGCCGCCGATTATATAGGCACTTTGTCACGTGATAGGCGGATAGGCGGTACGCTGGGCATGCGCAGTTCATACGCTACTCATACGCTAGCCATACGCAGAGTACGCTGGCCATACGCTGGGCATACGCTGTTCATACGCCGACATACGCTGGTCATACGCTGTCAATACGCTTGCCATACGCTACTGATACGCTACTCATAGGTTCAATACGGTAAGTATACGCACAAATCTGTATTTTCAAGGGCTTTTTGTGCGTATGAAAATTATATTATGAATTTTCATACGCAACTCTTACGTTTCTCTCATACGCAACAGTGTGACAGGGCCATAAAATGTTTTACTCGTGCCGAAGTAAAACAATCAACTTTATATAATCTCTATATATTGGACTATCTACACGATGTAGCGTTTATCATTAGTAATAATGTAGAGTCTCTACTCCAGTTTATCTGCATTTTATAACTGGGGCGTTAAAACCACTAAAGTTGAAACTGTTTTAAACCAAGTTTTTGCAGAATACAACAGATAAAATAAAACATTCCAGAAGAAGATCTAATGTAGTATTTTTCCAAACGCATATTATAAAATAGCTTTGAATAACTTATATCTTCGACCTAGGCATGTAAAAATAAATCTACTGAAAATGCATATTTTGATTATTTCAACAAGAAAACGTACCCAACCAAATAAACAAATCTCACAAGCCTGGTTGTTAAAACTGATCTGCATCATTTTTTTTTTGATATTGTGCAATTCGATAGACATGACTGTTATAGTTTCAATACCAACAGAGATAAATATTAAGTATAGTATCCTTAGAGATTGGTTGCTATCAAAACTAGCTTGGACTGTATACAAATTTGGTAACATGTGTAAATTATCAATTATTGATCAGAATTAAGGAGGTTTATACACAAATCACAATGTTAAGGATTCAGTTGATGTTGTTTTGTCTTTAAGTGGAAGGTACAGCATTGGTATTTGGCAACGTACGTTTAGTTCATCCCTCTAATTTATTTTGTTGTGTCTAATGGAAGGTACAGCATTGGTATTTGGCAACGTACGTTTAGTTCAACCCTCTAGTTTTCAAGAAATATACTGAACAGCAAAAGAAACGCTGTTGAAATTGTAGCAATTTCAGGTCACTTTCAGCTCACAAATTGAAAGCATTTTTCATTAAATGAGTGATTAGAATCCAAATGGTTCGTCTTCTGTTTGAAAACTTGACAAGACCTCGGACTTGTGTTTCTTTTGCTGTCCTCGGACGTGCGTTTCTTTTGCTGTTCAGTATATATCATAAAATTAACTTGTAAACATTTCATCATCGCATTAGGTGCTCTCGTTTTTACAAAAAGTTGCCAGACAGCAACATTTTATCAATTCGACGACAATTATTTTTTTTCTCTAAGATGCACAAGGAATAAATCGTCCTGATGATTGATTCTTATACCACCTTTACGCCAAGTATAATTGTATATAATTATTTGTTGATAATCTGGTAATTACCAATGTTGCACTACCTTTAAAGACATATTTGTGAAAATTCATTCATATTTTGCGTTAGTTCATTTGTATGTTGAATTTTGGGTCTCAAAATACATTCCGATCTGTGTATTTATTATAACGTAAAATTGTTCGTTTTCTATACACATTTCACATTGTGTTTTATTTGAAATGACAACAGGTCAGTCGGAATGACAACAGGTGTTTCGTACCATCTTAAAACCAAATAAACTTATACGTATATATATAATGATTCACACAGTTTCGTTTTAGATTAATGACAATGGTGTTACACACCACAAACACTGGAGTATTACAAGAGTGATGTTAATATTGATCAGCTTTTCCAATATGAACACCATGGAAGAATCAAGTAACCACTGGTGTTAATTTAACACCACAGATTTTGCTTGGTAAAGATACTTAAATAAACACAAATTATTTCCACAATACTATGAACTATGATCCATACTGTAATGTCTTGTAAAAATCCACTTACCTTGAAACTGTTGATATTCTGCTTCGATAATATCCAAGAGTTAAATGTGTGATGTTTATTCTATATTTCCGTTTTAGAGAGTATCACATAAACGTCAAGTAGTTTATTGCCCGTCGATAATATCCAAGAGTTAAGATGCGAGATGTTTTCCTATATTTCCGTTTTAGAGAGTATCCCATGTCACACCCCCTCAATTTTTTTTCTTCAACTTTTGGTTGTGACTTGTACAACTCTAATTCCCACACATGTAAGCAACCTTTTAGGACCAAGGGTTTTATTACCATGGACCCAGGCTATAGTCTCCTCTCTGTCTGACTTGGTTTGGGTGATTTATGATGCAAGAAGGAGGAATTTGGCCATGTGGTGTTCAAGTGGGCGATTTGGGCCATTGTGACTACAGCTTTCGTCCAGTAAGCATCAACAAGTCATAATCGCTACAATCGTCTGCAAGACACAACATCACCTATCTTATATTTTTGAACATAGGTGAGTTTGAATTCCTTTTCTATTTTATGAACATCATTTTAGTAATTAATAGGATATTTAATCATATGATATTCTGCTGAATTATTTGCTCATTACCCTCTTGGTACGTGACTGTAGATTTATACTTTGTAGCCCTCACGGCTAAAATATATGTATCGCATGATTTCCTTCATTTTTTATGATAGCCATTTCTGATATGATTTGAGTAGTTACTGAAGTAATAATTATTTTAATAGCTGATTGATCGTTGAGTCCTAGATTTTAGAATTCACGTGTTAAAAGTTGAGGACAAAGTTTCTTGGTTTCACGTCAGGAATTATCGTATAGCACAATCCAATTAAGATATCCCTTTCTATGATACCGTATGTAAGACATGATATTATTTTAGCATAGGATTGGTTATCCCAGTTCCTTAGTTTTGATCCAATTTATTGTTGTTATTTTAAATTCTATGATTGTCGGTTTTATCATTTATCACTTGCCAAATTCACTCTGATTGCAATTCACATAAGCTGTGCATAATAATTGGAAGTTGCAACTGTTTCCATATTTTATTTACAAGGTTTCACACTAGTTGTATTCAGTTCATTTTTTGTTTGTTCATCAGTTAGTTTATAACAAAGACACTTTCATTTTATCGTTTGACCTTGATGAAGTTTAGCTTCAGAAATTCGTTTAGCTTACCTGTACACTTAACATCTCGCGGGAACACTAGGAAATTAGTTACTCAATCAATATACATGAGTTCTGTATTTTGTAGAAGGAATTCTTCCTGTCACAAATTGTTGTTATTATTTCAGCCCATTGTTGGCATGGTTTATTTTTTAGTTAGAGAACTTCCTTTAATTTGGTTGTGCAGTAATGTACAGTATCCATTGCTACATTGTTTATATTATAATTAGGCCAGGCAGGATAAGTTGTTTACAGAACATGTGGTCAAGCACTTTACTCATGGCTGTGACTACAGTGAGCTCTGGCACTTAATACTAATAGGGACTGTGTGTGTGTTGACATTTTTATTGTTTTCATGGCTGACCATCACTGGAGTTGTTTGCTATTCAATTCCTGGTGTAAATAGACTTTCACTGGATCATTGAAGATTTTGTTTTGGTGAATATTTAATCAGTTGAAGTTAGAACAGATTTTCTAAGTGATTTTATATTTTGTTTATTTAAAGTTGATTATTATTATTATTAATGCAGGCTTGATTGATTAATTAATCATTACATTGTGACTACAGCTTTCGTCCAGTAAGCATCAAAAGTCATAATCCTTTACAATCGTCTGCAAGACACAACATCACCTATTTTATATTTTTGAACATAGGTTGTTCAACAATTGCCTCCAGCCCCTGATGTGCCGTGGATGGCCTTGATGTTTTGGCGTGTTGTTGTGGTGACTTCACCGATTGTTTCTATTTTCATCTAGCCCCTTCATTTATTCTACTATCCCCAGCTTCACTTCTGTTTCCTGATTTCCCTGGATCAAGAACTTTCTTTGCTTTCGTTCGTGTGATTCTTCATTGAACTTTGTACCTGCTCGCGTACGTCGGTCGCGTTGAATCAAGATCGTTCGGAGGATTGCTTAGATCATCATCGGCTAGCCAAAGTCATCAACCCGCTAAGTTCCTTTTATTATTTTCCATTGTTACATTATATTAAATTTCATTCTCTTTGTAAACTTTGTAATATTCAATTTGGATCAGTATTGGTTTAATTCTCATTTTCATATGTTCGAAGATTGTTTTGTCATTTCTTTGCTTGAATATTTGACGGAATACATATTGAAATTCCGACTGTCAAATCGACCCTTTTTTCGTTATTTATTTTGCTTAATTTTGTCTTTACCATTGAACCGGTAATTAATAATAATATCAGGGAGTCCCTTTTAAAGGAAATACCCGTGACACGTATAAACGTCAGATCTAGTTTATTGTCCGTCCATAATATCCAAGAGTTAAGATGTGAGATGTTTTTCCTATTTCCGTTGCGAAATGCTAATGGTAAACGATCACAATGAAATTAAAACTCGACGTCGTACCTTAAATGCCGTGCCCCACCAGCACATTATTATAATAGGCTGACGTCACAATTCATTTATAATTTGTAGAACTATTATATATTTTCTCCCGTTTCATGTACTTCCGGAGTTCATGACATTGAAAGCGCTGCATCTCTGGAGGCTGAATGTAGATGGAAGGAGTTGGAGCTAGCGGGCATCATTGCCACCGGAATCACAAACATGGAAACAATTTTGAAATTGTCTCCGCTTTTGTTTTGGAATTTTTTTATGTAGGCCTATTGTGTTATTAAATGCAGCTGTTTTACGTGAAGTGTAGATTTATCTAGAAAAGAGGGACACAACTTTATTCAAGGTGCTTTTCCCTTAAGAATGATTAGTTCAGTGACATGTCAGGAAAACATTTTTTTTACATCTGAAATCTTTCAGTAGCATATTTTATGGACTTAATAGAATTTATACTTTTCTCTACAGCTGTCATTTGGGGATCAACCCTGACAAGGGACAACAGCAAGAGGGAACCTGGGAGAAAGGTACACTGCACCAACAGCAAAGTTCTCGCCTTCATCAACGGGGTCAAGGACTTTGAATCAGACTGGAGCATTTGAAGATTGGACGGAGAACATGTTAGTTGACTCTCTGAACCTACTCTGTAAACCCTCCCTAGGTTGTGTAAAATGTACTTCCCAATAAATACATGCTGATAACCCGACAAGATACATGTAGAGGGTTTTTAATTTCAAAGTAGAGTGTAATGGAAATTAGACATTGATTTTGGGATTACATAGTATCACAGAAGTTGGTCTTATCTGGCAGTTTGCCATCATATTAGGCATCAAGTGTGTGCACAATATGTTTTCACTGATTTTCTTTTTGTGTTTGCTGTCACCTAGCTGCAAGAACCACGGAGGACGTGGTACTGTTTTAATCACGAGCACCAAATTTGCTGCATGATCATATCCTATAATTTTGGATAAAGCAAGTGGAACATAAGTTAAACACTGATTTGGGATGACACATCACAGATGTTACAATATCAGTCATACAGGTACCCAGTGTGTGCTAAATACTTGGCAATGGTGATTTTGTATTTTGTATTTATTGTTGGGGTGGGGGTGTGTTCATCTGGGTTTTTTTCCATTGTTCTCCTGCAAGAGCCAGTGGCCTGAGTGCCAATAAGAAGTATTGTTTCTGATGTTTACAATATTGTGGAGAAGTACATACGAACATTTATATTTCAGTATAATCAATGGAAATATGACACTGATTTGGAATAAGGAGTTTGTACATCAAATACTTGTCACAAGTTCATTTTGTATTTTATTTCTTGGGGGGGAGGGGGGGGAGGGGGTAATGACCATTTGTTATTCACTGTCATCTTTTTTTTATGCAATATACAGCATAATCATGAGCACCAATTGAAATTTTGTGTTCATGTCTATATTTTTGGCATAAAACCATTTTTTCCCAAGTAAAGTTAATACTTCAGGCAATTTGCCAAGTTTGTTATTATTATTATAATTATTTAGGGGATCTGGTATTTTTGTTCACTGTCACTGGCAAGAATTACAGAGTGAAACACTTTATATGCAAGATACCTTCAGCATGATAATTTTTCCATAAGTACCGATGAAAGTTTCGTTTGTCATGACTATAGGCCTAATTAGGAAAAAGTGAATCAACATTTTCCAAAATAAATTGGATACTGATTTGTGATTACACATAGTATCACAGAAGTTGGTACACTGTTGAGAGGATTGTTTGCTGTATTGATGTGGTGTTAGATAATCAGAATAAGTAATTGTTTTAAATAAATAATTCTTGTTTGCAAAATGGAAAACAAAGTGTCATTTAGAGTGTTAATGCATTTGCTGAAATTTGATCATCTGAACTAGGAAAATGTATTATAGATCTCAACAAAAACTAAAGTTTCATGGGCACAGTGGATTTTGCAGAGTAGTGATGGTGATTGTAATCACAATACATAATAATGTTTTGAACAGATTTTTTCTTCTTTGTGTTGGAGATGTTCTAATAAAGGTAGAAAACAAACAAAAAGCTTAAAAACAACAAGTTTGTAAAAATACAAAATACAGTCATTTTACGAATTCAGCTTTTTTGTAAATTTTGCAGAAATTCTATATAAGGAAAAAACAAATAAAAAGCTTAAAAAAACAAAATACAAATTATAATAATTTTACGGATTTTGCTTTTTTTTTTATTTTGCAGACGTTTTGTAAAAGTAAAAAACAATCTTCCCAAATCAAATAAACAATTTCTGTCAAT
Source organism: Zoroaster sp. YZ-2022 (assembly GCA_029582265.1). NCBI lineage: Eukaryota > Metazoa > Echinodermata > Asteroidea > Forcipulatida > Zoroasteridae > Zoroaster > Zoroaster sp. YZ-2022. The sequence goes on along the minus strand of CM055817.1, from coordinate 8,297,313 downwards.
TCAAATAAATGTAGCTGATTGTAAACACAAACAATCGAAAATCAGTAATTTTACTGTTTCTCATTTTAGAATTAAGGTTTGCTTGTATTTCCTTAAAAACCAGTTTGTCTTTTAATAATGATGACAACATTCCTTATTTTAATAATAACAACTGGTCTGTAATTACTTTTACATAATTAACGGAGTAAATAAAATAACAGGCCAAGTGCAGCCTTCTGTTGCTACAGCACTTTTTGTAAATTTACAAATAATTTTTTATACAGTATTGCCTTCAACAATAGTAATACTCCTTATATCTACATGTACATGCTAATAATAGTAATACAGGGTATGTAGTCTACATGTATTACAGGCTAATAATTGTAATACACAATTCTCCACAACATTTTTAGTGCCGTGATTTCAACCGAAAAAATATTATCTATATTTAGATATGTAACTATATGTTGGCAATGTCATGAAGTCATATTTACTCAAGTCAATTCAAGTCACAAGTATTTTTTGTCCAAGTCAAGTCAAGTCAAGTCATCAAGTAATTTTTGTCCAAGTCAAGTCGATTCACAGGTGAAGTCGAAACTCACAATAATTGAGACCTAATTGTTCTGTTGTAGTATATACAATAACCTACATCACTGTAAGAACATGTTGCGCTGGAGAACAATGAGGTTTGCGTCAATATCAAAATACTTGTAGGCTTACTTGGAGAATCTTCATTCATAAAGAGCCCGGCGTTTCACAGATGTACGTAAACAAATACATGTTATAGGATGCATACAACTATACTGAAACCTTGTATCGTCCTTCCAGTGTTTCAAAGAATACTGTAATGTGAGCAAGGGTCATACTCAGAAGCATATGGTAAATGTACATGCACGGCGTGTGCACATGCCCCCCTTTGCCCCGCCCCCTGGATCCGTCATTGAATGTGAGTTCTTTGGACAAAGGCTCTATGTATAATAGGAAATGTATTCATAATTCTTGCTTCTTTATATCCATAATATAATAATCATAAAGTAATACAATTTACATCAATTATGCATACACAAATTATATACGATGATCTCAATAGGTGCCAACAGGAACTCGAATATATATTGAAATGGTTCAGAGTGTTTAAACATACACATTATATTCATTATAATGTTCACATTATATTCATTGTCATTTAGTAAAAGGAGTGTCGCAGCCTAGTGGTCTAGTGAATGTTGTGAATGTGAGTTCGAATCCCGACCTGGCTTGAGTAAGACTCTTAACCATAATAATTGCTTCGTCCTTCAGATAGGACGTAAAGCTGTAGTTCCCGTGTGTTGTGTAATGCAACATTCTGGAATGGCAGTAAAATACGCCGAACAGGGGCAATAATGCTCATGCGCCATGTGCGTCAAACTTGACGGATACCGGTGCAATATAATTGTCCATTATTATTATTATTATTATTATTATCATCATATTATAATTATTATTATCAATATTACCCGAATCCTTTAAAACTTGTTTCCAGAAAAGCTACGTGCAGGCCACGGGCGTAAATCCCGGGGATGGGGGATATATCCCCCACACACACTTTTTGGGGGGATGGTCAATAGGTTTTACGAAACGAGTTACTAGATCATCAAATCACCAAAAGCCTTTAAAACGTATCTCCAGAAAGGCTTACGTGCAGGTTATCATTGCAGGGAGTAACCATGCATCTCATCATCACATCCATCATGAAATCAATTACATGTGCGTGTCAATGTTAACCTTATTAATCTCTGTCATGATGATACAAATGTACGGTGCATCCCAGACATAACCCACGCGGCAGGATCGGGCCGCCAAGATATCCACCGTTCTCGGTACCCGATCCCGGCTGTCTCCGGGAGAGCCATACGTGCGTACTCGCTACCTGCGTACCAGCAGGGTGGATATGTGTGCGCTACAAATCTGTATTATTATTATTATTACCTACAAAATTCATGAAACCGCAAATGCTTGCATGCAACCCCCCCTCCCCCCCACTTGTTACATGTTTGGTGATTGTCTGCAAATATTTGTGAAAAGTATAATTTGCAATATCATGTAAAATTAAATGTCAATAAATCTACGATCGTAATAAAGTTGATGTTGGTAAAACTGCTTCTATGAATGAGTTTACTCTCTTTGAATCAAGATGTACATTCAAGAAAACTGTGAAAGTTTGCAGCTTATTCCGTTATGTCGTTAACAAGATAATGAAAAAAAGACATTCAGATTGTATTCATTCTTACACGGAATTAAGGAAAGAGTACTATTTGGTAAATTCCAAAGGTAAATTATTTCACTCTGAAAGTGCAGCACAAAGAAATGCAAATTATTTCTGACAGCACTTCAAACAAAATTATTTGTAGTGAAAACTGATTTACCATCATTAGCTTTACACCAAATAAGTTTCACATTAATTTCACCATTTTGTTATTTTTGAATTACCAATCCTATACCCTACATTTGGAAATACTATTCCTAAGATGTCTTATGTTAACTATCAATGTCTCCACTCTTCGCTCGTGCCCGCTGCCTTGAACCCAATGCCAATACTAGGCCGTGTCTTACGGGGATGCCAGCTCGACTGACGCGCTGGTACAGACCACAAACTCCCGACCCTCATTTATGTAGACCCACAACAACTTACCAATTGACCTCTCTACTTTTTACACATTCATGCCATAAAATAATAATAATAATACTAACAAATAGGGAAATGACGCATATTTAGTATCGTTCAATGTGTATGTTCATGTACATGTGCATATCAGTGGCGTAACTATAGTGGTGCACGGGGGCGAGGTATTTCCCCCAGGTTCCCCCTCCCCATATTCAGAATTTTGAAAAATAGGTCGCAATTTGAGGCTGCAGGATACAAAATGTTCAAATATTGACATGGCCCTAAAGAAAAAAGTGGTGCACCCCTAGTGACCCCTGAAAATGGGACCCTGGTTACGCCACTGGTACATACAATTATTTGTAATTTAAAGCTATTCATAGCAGGATTTAAGTACGCTTATAATGCATTGTGTCTTCCTTCACAATATATTGTGAAATAAATTAGCATATCCCCGCGTATTGGACAAGACTGTTGGGAATGAACCACAGTTTGAACATTTTGTTCAATTTTTAATTTTGTTGACATGTTTTAGAGATAATATAACAAAATAATATAGGCATATTTGCCTTTCCTGACGACTGAATAGTAGACTACCGTTTCTCTTGCAACGCCAAAAATATTCATAAAGCATTCAGTATGTACCACAAAGTGTTCAGAGTGAAAAACCTGTAATTTTCGTGACCGTACGCTGTAGCTACGCTCTCGCAAAGAGGCGTATCTACAATCTTGGGCAGACGCGTTGGGACACTGGAACCATAATCGACCATTTCCCCGTCCATAGGCGTCTATCAGCTTTGTATTAAGGGATTTGTTTGCTCGATTTGTGAAGGCTCCCTTAGCCACCATACTTTGTGTATGGAAAATCTGGTCTGGTTCTAATACCCACGTATTCATACACCTATCATAATTATTGGTTGGCAAAAAAATGAATTTAAAAAAAAAAAAAATTAAGCCGACCTGTTTTCCTAACTATTTTTGGGATCCCCGAACGCAAAAATTAACATTATTGGGTGTTCAAGGTTTCCATAACAACCATTTCTTTTCAACAGGTCCAATACAATTTCCACTTTTTGATCAAAATAGATTGTTGATATTGTAAGATTTTTTTTAGGTATGTTGTCAACTATCAAACTCTGAACTGGACAATACTTAGTCATGGGAATCAAATATGGCCGCCATTACGTTTAAATGCAAAACTTATATTTTGTCCCAAAAGCCTCATTTTTAAACGGTTTTCAGAATTTGTTTGTTCATTATATAAATTTATATCATCAATAATACCATGGATATTATTATACCTGCCTTTATTGTACTTTTGGTATAAAAAAATAGGTCAAATATATTTTTAAAATCATGTTTTTGGAACAAAATGACACTAAATGTTACTTATAGCCCTCTACTGGTGACGTCACATTGTTGTTTGTATTGAAGACAACATTTGTGCCAAATTTCATGGCCAACGGATAAAAATGAAGGAAATTAAAAAGCCCAGGCTTGATAGGGTTAAGTAGGCTAGAACTCTTATATTTGATTTTGCCCTTACACCAACTTTAATAATCTGTCGTATTTTAACAAGTATTATACATGTCTTCGTGCAAGGTGAACTGTATTATGAACTGTATTATCCATGCACTAACTGAATAGAAACAACGTCATTCATGGTAATACATAATACACTTGTAGATCTATGCGTGTACATGTACTATGTACACGCACATTAGGTTGTCGACTAGATTGCGAAATTAAAATATGAAGGCCTACGCACATCTGCATCATAAGCCATAATACTTCCCAAACGTGGTCCTGAAAATGAATTATATTGAATTAGAGAGCGCCTAGAATCGAAACATTTCTGGGACACCTATGCGGCACCAAGACTCCACGCCTTGAATATCCAGCATTTGACCCCTAGAATTGGGTGGGAAAAGAGGGCACATAGCCCACTTTTAAGTACTGATCAAAGCCCACGTTGTGATACTCTCGATTATTGACATAGTAGCCCAAGGTTTATGAAATATAATTTAATTGGATTTACTATAAAACAATTAAATAAATTAAAACATTTATAAATAAATAAAAACCTTCCACAAATTAAATTTAGTACTGAGCCAGAAAGGCATTGCAGGTTTACTTTCTCTGATGCTAAACAAAATTAATGCATCAATAAACGGAATAAATTCAAATTAAACAAATTTAATTTTAAAAATATAAACACTCGACATATTTCTTTCATACTGAGAATCATTTATTCAAAAAAGTTGTTTTCCGTACTGGTTATTTTTACTCCTCTGTTACACAGGTTGTTAATACATTACCAATGTGCCCCTGTGACATTTTCTATAAAATGTCCAAAACACTTTGTCTGATCACGCAAAAAATTTCTGAATTTTTCTAACTATTCTTTGGGACCCCCTCACGTAAAAAAAAACCGATAATGGCAACCGTTAAGTCCAATGGAATTTACTTTTTTTTTTTTTTTTTATAATATATTTGTGATATTGTAAAACATTTATCACGTGATTTATTTTAGGTATGTTGTCAACTTTCAAACTCTGAAAAGGAAAATATTGAGCCATGTGACCACTTCCAATGTATTCTTGGAATCTAATATGGCCGCCATTACGTTTAAATGCAATAATTTAAATTTTGTCCAAAAATTGTTAAAGTTTTTCAGAATTGTTTATGTCATCAATAGTACCATGGATATTATTATATCTGCCTTTATTGTACCTTTGGTAAATGAAACCCCAATATTGGGTCAAAAATGTTTTAAATTATGTTATTAAAACAAAATTACCCAAAATGTACAACATACAAATTGAATAATTATAACATTCTTAGCACTGTACAAAAGTTAGTAGCGTATACACATATGCAGTGAGAAATCGTCAGTGATGTACTTAATATGTATGAGTAAATATCGTTATGAATATGTATGAAGAAACTCAAGTCATCGAATGATACGTGTATGTGATTGGCTGAAATGGAGCGTACAATATGACTATCTAATTTAGAGCAAAAACACCCCTGATTGGGCGAATCAAAGGGGCGATGGCCCCAAAACACTTTCTTTATTTATTTTATTTTTTATTTTATTTTTTATTTTTTTACAAAGTCGCCCCCTCACAATCGTTGTCGATTAATTGCGAAATTAAAATATGAAGGCCTACGCACATCTGCAGCATAAGCCAGAATACTTCCCAAACGTGGTCCTGAAAACGAATCATATTGAATCAGAGGGCGCCTAGAATGTTTATTCCAGGACCCTTATATACGGACCCAAGACTCCCTGCCGTGAATAGCCCCATCCAGCATTTGACCCGTAGAATTGGGTTCTACAAATTAAATTTAGTACTGAGTCGGAAAGGCACTGCATGTTTACTTTCCCTAATGATAACCAAAAGTAATGCATCAATAAACGAAATATATTCAAATTAACCAAAGAAAACGGTAATAATAAAAACATTCGGCTTATTTCTTTCGTATTGAGAATCGTTTAGCCAAAAGGGTGTTTCCGTCTTGCTTAGTTCTATTCCTCTGATACACAGGTTGTTCCCAACTTTGTAAACAGAAATTCATTCAAATTCACAGGTGCTATATTTCTTGCTAATGATATTACAGCCTTTCGTATGTTTCGTTGAATGTCATATTGGGCTGTATTCAGCGGCGGCACCAGATCTGTTAAACTGGGGGGTGGCAAGAGGGGGGAAGCTTAAATTTAAGGGGGAAAAACATTAATCTTTAATGTAACTTTGTAAAAGCATTGCCTTACCATCGGGGAAAAATTGGGTGGCAAATTGGGGGAAAAGAAATAACCGGGGGAAAAAGAAATAACTGGGGGCATCCCCCCCCCCCCCCCGTAGCGCCGCCGCTGGCTGTATTATTTACACGATCATAAAAATGATAACAACTAGAATATTCACTCATGAGTAAATCCGTAATAGTGTTATGTTTTACTGCGGTCTCTCGTGCGCCATCTGACTTGAAGGCAGTGAGCCTCAAAACTCTAAGAAAATCAAACTTAATGGTGTGTGATAAGAGTGGGTGGAATTGCATAGAAGTGTCCAGCGTGCATGTCTACATAGCAAATGCTGAGAATTGGCTAGAACACGCGGCTTGTTTTTCAATGTCTGTCGAGGTGGTTGCGGTAGCTGGTTTGGACTGAAGGCCTCTCTGACTTGATAAGTCAGTGCTTTAGGATGATGTTGGATCTTATTTTAAAAGTTTCTTGCAATATGATTGTTAGCCTACAATCAGTGAGTAGCATAGACTATTACTGATCACATTATACTGTGATATGTTCGAATATTAATAGATAGCCTACGTTTTTTTTTTCGCGATACCATTTTAAAATATACAGCATATTTTATGATGTATATCTCAAGATTGTGTAATCACTTCAGGGTAGAATCGGATACATGCTGATGCTAGGTTGTGAAACTCACACACCAATTGATCTTGTGCTCGGTGGCCCGCCCAACAAAGAAGATGAATGCGAACATGGATGAAGAATTTACAACGGACTCTCTTTTACAAAACACAAGAGTTCCAGATGACACTGACCCTACTGCCCCATGTGATGCACCAGATTTGTCTCGTAAGAGCAGCAATGATGTCGCTCATCTCCGTGGGCCTAGAAATAAGTCTCCATCCCACCCCTCCCCGTGCATCAGCAAACAGCCCTTCCCTCTATCCTCAAGAATAAAGACAGGGAAACAAAAATGGCGGCCCCACGGCCGGTATCTAGCGTAATTCACGAGCCTTAAAGCGTGACGTCATGTTTTCAGGCTAGCGAGAAACCAGCGAGATATAATGAACAACAGATATTCCATGCTTAAAACTGCGCGTGACCGCACGTTAGGTCAAAATAATTTCTCGTAGTTCACAGTTTCCTAGGCAACAGTTACGATCCAGTTCATTCATAAAATGTTTTACTCGTGTCGAAGTAAAGCTCCATGGTACAGCTGGCATGTATATCACATGTCACTCGCGCTCAGACTCCTGGACAGCATATATAGTGTGTACAGTGTATACTACAATCAACTTCTTATATAATCTCTATTATATTGGACTATCTACACGATGTAGCGTTTATCATTAGTAATAATGTAGAGTCTCTACTCCAGTTTATCTGCATTCTACAACTGGGGCGTTAAAACCACTAAAGTTGAAACAGTTTTAATTAAACCAAGTTTTTGCAGAATACAACAGATAAAATAAAAAATTCCAGAAGAAGATCTAATGTAGTATTTTTCCAAATGCATATTATAAAATAGCTTTGAATAACTTATATCTTCGACCTAGGCATGTGTAAAAAATAAATCTACTGAAAATGCATATTTTTGATTATTTCAACAAGAAACGTACCCAACCAAATAAACAAATCTCATAAGCCTTGGTTGTTAAAACTGATCTGCATCATTTGTTTGATATTGTGTAATTCGATAGACATGACTGTTGTAGTTTGTATACCCACAGTGTTGGTAATATTAAGTTTAGTATCCTTAGGGATTGGTTGCTATCAAAACAAGCTTGGACTGTATACAAATTTGGTAACATGTGTGTAAATTATCAATTATTGATCAGAATTAATGAGGTTTATATACAAATCACAATGTTAAGGATTCAGTTGATGTTGTTTTGTCTTTAAGTGGAAGGTACAGCATTGGTATTTGGCAACGTACGTTTAGTTCATCCCTCTAGTTTATTTTGTTGTGTCTAATGGAAGGTACAGCATTGGTATTTGGCAACGTACGTTTAGTTCAACCCTCTAGTTTTCAAGAAATATACTGAACAGCAAAAGAAACGCTGTTGAAATTGTTGCAATTTCAAGTCACTTTCAGCTCACAAATTGAAAGTATTTTTCATTAAATGAGTGATTAGAATCAAAATGGTTCGTCTTCTGTTTGAAAACTTGACAAGACCTCGGACTTGCGTTTCTTTTGCTGTTCAGTATATATCATAAAATTAACTTGTAAACATTTCATCATCGCATTAGGTGCTCTCTTTTTTACAAAAAGTTGCCAGACAGCAACATTTTATAAATTCGACGACAATTCTTTTTTGTCTAAGATGTACAAGGAATAAATCGTCCTGATGATTGATTCTTATACCACCTTTACACCAAGTATAATTGTATATAATTATTTGTTGATAATCTGGTAATTACCAATGTTGTACCGTACCTTTAAAGACAAATTTGTGAAAATTCATTCATATTTTGCGTTAGTTCATTGTAAGATGAATTTTGTGTCTCAAAATACATTCCGATCTGTGTATTTATTATAACGTAAAAATTGTTCGCTTTCTATACACATTTCACATTGTGTTTTATTTGGAAATGACAACAGGTCAGTCGGAATGACAACAGGTGTTTCGTACCATCTTAAAACCAAATAAACTTATGCGTATATATATAATGATTCACACAGTTTCGTTTTAGATTAATGACAATGGTGTAAGCCCATTACACATCAAAAACACTGGAGTATTATAATCTACAAGAGTGATGTTAATATTGATCAGCTTTTCCAATATGAACACCATGGAAGAATCAAGTAACCACTGGTGTTAATTTAACACCACAGATTTTGCTTGGTAAAGATACTTAAATAAACACAAATTATGTCCACAATACTATGAACTATGATCCATATTGTAATGTCTTGTAAAAAATCCCACTTACCTTGAAACTGTTGATATTCTGCTTCGATAATATCCAAGAGTTAAAATGTGTGATGTTTATTCTATATTTCCGTTTTAGAGAGTATCCCGCATAAACGTCAAGTAGTTTATTGCCCGTCGATAATATCCAAGAGTTAAGATGCGAGATGTTTTTCCTATATTTCCGTTTTAGAGAGTATCCCGTTTAAACGTCAGATCTAGTTTATTGTCCGTCCATAATATCCAAGAGTTAAGATGTGAGATGTTTTTCCTATATTTCCGTTTTAGAGAGTATCCCGTATAAACGTCAGATCTAGTTTATTGTCCGTCCATAATATCCAAGAGTTAAGATGTGAGATGTTTTTCCTATTTCCGTTGCGAAATGCTAATGGTAAACGATCACAATGAAATTAAAACTCGACGTCGTACCTTAAATGCCGTGCCCCACCAACACATTATTATAATATGCTGACGTCACAAGTCATTTATAATTTGTGGAACTATTATATAGTTTCTCCCGTTTCATGTACTTCCGGAGTTCATGACATTGAAAGCGCTGCATCTCTAGAGGCTGAATGTAGATGGAAGGAGTTGGAGCTAGCGAGCATCATTGACACCGGAATCGCATACATGGAAACAATTTTTAAATTGTCTCTGCTTTTGTTTTGGGATTTTTTTATGTAGGCCTATTGTGTTATTAAATGCAGCTGTTTTACGTGAAGTGTAGATTTATCTAGAAAAGAGGGACACAACTTTATTCAAGGTGCTTTTCCTTTAAGAATGATTAGCTCAGTGACATGTCAGGAAAACCTCTTTTTTTTTTTACATCTGAAATCTTTCAGTAGCATATTTTATGGACTTAATAGAATTTATACTTTTCTCTACAGCTGTCTTTTGGGGATCAACCCTGACAAGGGGACAAAAGCAAAGAGGGAACCTGGGAGAAAGGTACACTGCACCAACAGCAAAGTTCTAGCCTTCATCAACGGGGTCAAGGACTTTGAATCAGACTGGAGCATTTGAAGATTGGACGGAGAACATGTTAGTTGACTTTCTGAACCTACTCTGTAAACCTTCCCTAGGTTGTGTAAAATGTACTTCCCAATAAATACATGCTGATAACCCGACAAGGTACATGTAGAGGGTTTTTAATTTCAAAGTAGAGTGTAATGGAAATTAGACATTGATTTTGGGATTACATAGTATCACAGAAGTTGGTCTTATCTGGCAGTTTACCATCGTATTAGGCATCAAGTGTGTGCACAATGTATATATATATATATATATATATATATATATATATATATATATATATAGATATTATATATTTTTTCACTGATTTTCCTTTTGTGTTTGCTGTCACCTAGCTGCAAGAACCACGGAGGACGTGGTACTGTTTTAATCACGAGCACCAAATTTGCTGCATGATTATATCTATAATTTTGGATAAAGCAAAGTGGAACATAAGTTAAACACTGATTTGGGATTACACATCACAGATGTTACAATATCAGCCTACAGGTACTCAGTGTGTGCTAAATACTTGGCCATGGTGATTTTGTATTTTGTATTTATTTTTGGGGGTGGGGATGTGTTCATCTAGTTTTTTTGTCCATTGTTCTCCTGCAAGAGCCAGTGGCCTGAGTGCCAATAAGAAGTATTGTTTCTGATGTTTACAATATTGTGGAGAAGTACATGAACATTTATATTTCAGTATATATAATCAATGGAAATATGACACTGATTTGGAATAAGGAGTTGGTACACATCAAATACTTGTCATGTTCATTTTGTATTTTATTTCTTGGGGGGGGGGGGGGGTAATGACCATTTGTTGTTCAGTGTCATCTTTTTTTTATGCAAGATACAGCATAATCATGAGCACCAATTGAAATGTTGTATTCATGTCTATAATTTTGGCATAAAACCATAAAACCAAGTTGTGCAAAATAATTGCCATGGTGATTTTTATTATTATTATAATTATTTTGTGGGGATCTGGTATTTTTGTTCACTGTCACTGGCAAGAATTACAGAGTGAAACACTTTTATGCAAGATACCTTCAGCATGATAATTTTCCATAAGTACCGATGAAAGTTTCGTTTGTCATGACTATAGGCCTAATTAGGAAAAAGTGAATCAACATTTTTCCAAAATAAATTGGATACTGATTTGTGATTACACATAGTATCACAGAAGTTGGTACACTGTTGAGAGGATTGTTTGCTGTATTGATGTGGTGTTAGATAATCGAATAAGTAATTGTTTTAAATAAATAATTCTTGTTTGCAAAATGGAAAACAATTGTCATTTAGAGTGTTATTGCATTTGCTGAAATTTGATCATCTGAACTAGGGAAAATGTATTATAGATCTCAACAAAAAAACTGCAGTTTCATGGTCAAAGTGGATTTTGCAGAGTAGTGATGGTGATTGTAATCACAATACATAATAATATTTTTAAACAGAGTTTTCTTCTTTGTGTTGGAGATGTTCTAATAAAGGTAGAAAACAAACGAAAAGCTTAAAAACAAGTTTGTAAAAATACAAAATACAGTCATTTTACGGATTTTTTATTTTTTTTTATTTTGCAGACGTTTTGTAAAAGTAAAAAACAATCTTCCCAAATCAAATAAACAATTCCTGTCAATTCAAATAAATGTAGCTGATTGTATATGTAAACACAAACAATTGAAAATCATTAATTTTACTGTTTCTCATTTTTAGAATTTAAGGTTTGTTTGTATTTCGCCCAAACCAGTTTGTATGTTAATAATGATAACAACATTTCTTATTTTATATAATAACAACAGGTCTGTAATTATATTTTACAAAATTAAAATAAAATAACAGGCAAAGTGCCGGCAACTCTGTTGCCGGCACTTTTTCTGTAAATTTACAGAATTTTGTTACAGTGTATTATAACAAAATAGAATAATGGGTCCTCGGTTGGCGATTATTGTTTGCATATATCCTCGGTTGAAAAACGTGAACAAATCAAATGGGAGATGCCTACAAATGTTGGATGGGATCAACTAAGTTTCATAATATTTTAGAGAATGCATTTGTCACTTAACACTCATTTTCACTATAAATCTAAAGAAACTAAACAACATTGATAATAACCTGAATTATTATCAGAAAGCTCACTTGATGTGAAATTAATAAAGGTACCAATCATCCTTGAAAAAAATTATCGCATTTCATCAGAGAAAACAAGAACCAACATTTTTTTGTTTACACTTTTCTTTTTACTTCAGGGCGGTGGGGTGTGATGTGACACGCCCCATATCGGTTTTTAATTGGCAAATGGAGCTTCTCAGTGGGCACAATCGTATGGTGTTCTTTAATGTACACCTACGCGGCGCCTTTTTTTTCTACGCGGCGACTTTTTGTTTTTGGGCGGCGACTTTTTTTTTCACTCTCGAAATTTTTTTTTCACTCTCGAATTTTTTTTTTCTCTCGCAAATTTTTTTTTTTCTCTCTCGAATTTTTTTTTTCTCTCTCAAATTTTTTTTTCTCTCTCGAAATTTTTGTTTCCCGCTTGAAATTTTTTTTTCCCGCTTGAAATTTGTTTTCACTCTAAATTTTTTTTTTCTCTCTCGAAGTTTTTTCTGTCCCAAAAAAAAAGTCGCCGCGTAAAAAAAAAAGTCGCCGTCCAAAAAAAAAAGTCGCCGCGTAAAAAAAAAAGTCGCCGTCCAAAAAAAAAAGTCGCCGCCAAAAAAAAAAAGTCGCCGCGTAAAAAAAAAAGTCGCCGCGTAAAAAAAAAAGTCGCCGTCCAAAAAAAACAGTCGCCGCCAAAAAAAAAAAGTCGCCGCGTAAAAAAAAAAGTCGCCGCGTAAAAAAAAAAGTCGCCGTCCAAAAAAAAAAAGTCGCCGCGTAAAAAAAAAAGGCGCCGCGTAGAAAAAAAAGGCGCCGCGTAGGTGTCCATTATAGAACACCATACAATCGAGCCTTCGTCGGCAAATAAACCACCAAATCAAACTATCGAAGTAGACTTGTGTTTTTGTTGTGTTATGTGTTAATTTCAGGAATTTGTAACGCCCCTCACATTCAGCGTTTTTACGGGAAAACATTAAGTCAAGTCATCAAGTAATTTTTGTCCAAGTCAAGTCGATTCACAGGTGAAGTCAAAACTCACAATAATTGAGACCTAATTGTTCTGTTGTTGTATATACAATGACCTACATAAGAACCTATTGTAAGAACATATTGCCCTGTAGAACAATGAGGTTTGCGTCAATATCAAAATATTATAGGCTAGGCTTACTTGCAGTGGCTTCATTTATAAAGAGCCCGGCGTTTCACAGATGTACGTAAACAAAAACATGTTATAGGATGCATACAACTATACTGAAACCTTGTATCGTCCTTCCAGTGTTTCAAAGAATATTGTAATGTGAGCAAGGGCCATACTCAGAAACATGCCCCTTGCCCCGCCACCTGGATCCGTCATTGAATGTGAGTTCTTTGGACAAAGGCTCTATGTATAACAGGAAATGTGTTAATAATTATTGCTTCTTTATATCTCTATATTAATCATAAAGTATAATTTACATCAATTATGCATACACAAATTATATATGATGATCTCAATAGGTGCCTGGTTGGTTTATTATGAGACAAGGAACATGAATATATATTGCAATGGTTCAGAGTTTTCATACCTATTATCGTTCACATTCATTGTCATTAGTAAAAGGAGTGTCGCGGCCAAGTGGTCTAGTGAATGTTGTGAATGTGGGTTCGAATCCCGACCTGGCTTGAGTAAAACCATAATAATTGCTTTGTCCTTGGGACGTAAAGCTGTAGGTCCCGTGTGTTGTATAATGCAACATTCTGGAATGGAAGTAAAATACCCCAAACAGGGGCAATAATGCTTATGCGCCATGTGCGTCAAACTTGACGTATACCGGCGCAATATAAGTGTCCATTATTATTATTATTACAAATCAATATTACGAGTTACTAGATCATCAAATCACACAAATACTTTAAAACTTGTTTCCAGAAAGGCTACGTGTAGAACACGGACGTAAATCCCGGGGGGATGGGGAATATATCCCCCACACACACTTTTTGGACTGTGGGATGGTCAATAGGATTTACGAAACAAGATCATCAAATCACCAAAAGCCTTTAAAACGTATCTCCAGAAATGCTTACGTGCAGGTTATCATTGCAGGGAGCAACCATGCATCTCATCATCACATCCATCATGGAATCATTTACATGTGTGCGTCTCAATGTTAACCTTATTAATCCCTGTCAAGTTGATGCAAATGTACGGTGCATCCCACACACGGCCCACGCGGCTGTACCCAGTACGCGATCCCGGCTGTCTGCTTGCATGCCCCCCCCCCAACTTGTTACATGTGTGGTGATTGTCCGCAAATATTTGTGAAAAGTATAATTTGCAATATCATGTAAAATTAAATGTCAATAAATCTACGATCGTAATGAAGTTGATGTTGGTAAACTGTTTCTATGAAAAGAGTTTACTCTCTTTGAATCAAGATGTACATTCAAGAAAACTGTGAAAGTTTGCAGCTTATTCCGTTATGTCGTTAACAAGATAATAAAAAAAGACATTCAGATTGTATTCATTCTTACACAGAATAGAGTATTATTTCCTAAATTCCAACAGTAAATTATTTCACTCTGAAAGTGACAGCACAAAGAAATGCAAATTATTTCTGACAGCACCTCAAACAAAATTATTTGTAGTGAAAACTGATTTACCATCATTAGCTTTATACCAAATAAGTTTCACATTAATTTCACCATTTTGTTATTTTTGAATTACCAATCCTATGCCCTACATTTGGAAATACTATTCCTAAGATGTCTTATGTTAACTATCAATGTCTCCAAGATGGAACTTTGCTCGTCCGCACTGCCTTTACCCAATGTCCCCAAGATCGCTGTCTCCTAGGCCGTGTCTCACGGGGATGCCTGCTCGACTGACGCGCTGGCACAGACCACAAACTCCCGACCCTCATTTATGTAGACCCACAACAATTTACCAATTTACCTCTCTACTTTTTACACATTCATGCCATAAAATAATAATAATACTAACAAATAGGGAAATTACGCATATTTAGTATCATTCAATGTGTATGTTCATGTGCATGTGCATATCAGTGGCGTAACTATGGGGGTGCACGGGGGCGGGGGCACATACGGCCGAGGTCTTTGCCCCAGTTGCCCCCCCCCCCCCACATTCAGCATTTTGAAAAAAAATAGGTCCCCATTTGAGGCTGCAGGATACAAAATGTACAAGTATTGACAGGCCCCAAAGAAAAAGTGGCGCACCCCCTAGTGCCCCCCCCCCTAAAAATGGGACCCTAGTTACGCCACTGGTACATACAATTATTTGTAATTTAAAGCTATTCATAGCAGGATTTAAGTACGCTTATAATGCATTGTGTCTTCCTTCACAATATATTGTGAAATAAATTAGCATATCCCCGCGTATTGGACAAGACTGTTGGGTATGAACTACAATTTGAAAATTTTGTCTTTCGTCATGATTCGTGATGATCAACCCCGAAAAATTGCCCTTTTGAATAATCGTTAATGCATAACACATGTATAATAGTGCAAATAATATTCCTATCACGCCTAGGGAGCCACAATGTCTCCACAATGGATTGTGTATAATAATATCTCCAGAACGCTCAAATTTGCTCTGCAAAGAGGTGGAAGTAATGTCAATAATTGTCTCCCCATTTTGGATGGCCCATAACAAAATTGTGATCCCAATAATTATGTAGGAATACCCAAAATCCTGAGGTACGTTAGAGTTTTTCTTGCAACCCCTAAAACGTAAAAGATGTTGTCATAAAGAGGCTCTGAATGCACTACTGAGTATCTTGAAATAAATCCGATGTCTGTATTAAGGCGGTCCCTTACAATCGTTTGTTTGTTGGGTTGGGAAATTAAAAAAGTGAGGGACCTGCACACATCTGCATCATAGCAAAAATACTACCCCTAACGTGGTCCTGATAACGAATCATACTGGATAACAGTACGCCAAAAGTCAAAACATTTCCGTGGCTAAGCAGGTCCAGACTCTCCGCCTTAAATAGCCCCATCCAGCATTTGGCCCTATAATTCGGTGGATAAAGAGGCGCATAGAGCAAAACATAGATGCAAACAACCCCGGGTAATAGCAGTAGCGGGGATCACACAATTAACGGGACACAATCCTTTTATGTGGTTGTACACAAAGTAGATTTATATGGAAAGAAAAATTGGCTGATGCCGGACTCGAACCGCGACCTCCTGATTACCGTACGAGCGCTCTACCAACTGAGCTAACCAGCCCCTATGTTGGTGGGCGGTCCACTTATGCCAATTATCTATTGCTCTATGGGGCCAGGTCAGAGGCCAAACCATATCTGCCGAGTAGCCAGGGATCAAGCCCCAGTCCAGTGTTGGAGCAAAGGCTTTGATCCTCAAGGCCAAGGCTTTGACCCTCAAGGCTTTGACCCTCAAGGCCAAGGCTTTGACCCTCAAGCCTTAAGGCTAAGGCCAAGGCTTAACCCTCAAGGCCAAGGCCAACGCCAAGGCCCTCTAGTATAAAATTACTACTAATATAAAACATGTCACATCATAACGAATCGCTGAAAGTAAGAATAAAAACTTCACGTACAAATATATGACTGAGTAGAAGTTCAGGTCTTCGTGGCTACCATTTAAATATAACAAAAAGAATGGTTTGCTTCCATACTGATGCACATTAATCTAAACCGAGTATAACAAAAGGGGATCTAAGAACGGCTGTTTTTAACTGATGTTACCTCGTTATTATGTAACATGAAAGTAATTTTAGTTTCTGGGCCATCATGGTTAGAAATATTAGCATTACCTAAAAACAGACAAGACTATATTCACCCAGAATTTGTCAAAAATCTTGGACCAAAATCCACTGAATGGCTTCGAGATTACTTCAGCACCTGTATCAAAGTTCAGAAAATCCTCAAAATATGGAGACATGCTAAAGTAATGGGAATTCTCAAACCGGACAAGGCCGCCGAAGACCCGGGCAGCTACCGTCCAATAAGCCTACTATGCATAATCTACAAAGTGATGGAGAGACTAATATACAATCGTATCCAACCATTGTGGATCCTCAACTCCAACCTGACAGGCCGGCTTCCGTACAGGACGCTGTACAACGAGACCAAGTAACACTCCTCACAGAAGACATATGGACAACTTCCAAAAAGATCTCAGAATGGTGCTGTACTGGTCGATCTATCACCAGCATAATGACACGGTATGGCATAAAGGTCTTGCCCTAAAACTACACAAAATCATACCTGATAAAACCTTTAACTTTCTCATGACAATGATCACCTGCAGAAGCTTTACAATGACGGTTGGCGAAGAAACCAGTAAAAAATGCTTCCTGAAAAGCGGGGTCCCGCAGGGCTCAGTGCTCGCACCGATTTAATTCAACATTTACACTGCTGACCTACCAACCACTGTCTCAAAGAAATACATCTACGCAGATGACAAAGCACTCCTAACCTCTGCCAAAAACTTTAACAAGCTTGAAACAACACTTGGCACCGATATGGAATCCTTAAGCCGTTACTTCAAAAACTAGCAACTAGACTGGCTAACTACAAAATCAAAGTCGTTTGCAATGGCACAACCATCCCGTATGATGATTTCCCCAAGTATCTTGTGTTACTTTGGACAGATCTCTAACATACAAAAGCCATCTCACACAGCTCCTTTGAAAGCCAACGCTCAAACTGTCTCATTAGACAACTAGCAGGCCTTTCCTGGGGCGCGCAGACTACAACGTTCTTCGAATCTCAGCAATAGCTTTAGTATACTCTGTTGCAGAGTACTGTGCACCGGTATGGGCAAGGAGCACCCACACCAGCAAGATTGACGTAGCCTTAACAACACCATGCGCATCATCTCAGGATGTATCAGATCAACTCCCACTCAATACCTTTCCAGTAGTCAGTGGAATTGCTCCTTGCGAAGTGAGACGACAGCAGCAATGCCTTGCTCTTGCGCGACGTGCCGCTGGTGTGACTCCATCTGCTTCATCAACTGTTGACAAACACCAATCAAAAAACCCCACCACAACTGCGACTGCCATCAAGAAATCCTTTCCATCAACAAGCCCACAAACTGCTACAAATTAGCAAGAATCAGAATCAGGACGTGGATGTTTAACTACATTTCCTCACCTTCTACCAACCCACCAGGATGCAATCTACATCGCCACTGCTGGGTCAAACTTAACAGACTAAAAAAGCCATGGGCCGATTTGGACAACATGCTCCGCATGGGACTAAGTGACAACGCTAAATGTACCTGTGGTCATGATGACCAGACTGTACATCACATCGTTCATGACTGTATTTACAGATGTGATGGACATTTAACTGAACTTGACCAGTCTGCATTAAACTGGATCCATAACCTAACCTTGTCATGTTAACTTTGTATGAACCATACGATAAATAAATAAATAACCAGTCCACAGCACAAATCAGATGATGTTTCTATCTACCCCATAAAATGTATGCAAGTTAAGTATAATTATATCTCCTGGCCCCACAAGTACAAGTATACAGAAAATTATTATAGCCTTGTTTTGGGGGTAGCAGCAAAATGTACTATCATGGTAATAAAATGTGACGCTGTAAAAGTGAAAGTGTGTCAACACACACACAAATCTGGGTGTTTTCCTCCTCCATGGTAAAACATGATTAAATTAGATACTGCAGACTTTGCAGACAGCTGACTCCAAGTTGTATGTTTGTAGAAAAGCAAAATTTCAAACAAATTTACCTGAAAATTCCAAAAACCGATGGGCCTTGAAGAGCAAGGCCCTAAGTTGCTGAGCTTTGACCCTCAAGGCCAAGGCTTTTGCCCTCAAGCCTTAAGGCTAAGGCCAAGGCCCTAAAATCAAGCCTTAAGGCCAGGCTCAGCATCAAGGCACTACATCACTGCCCCAGTCAGATGCAAACAACCAGGTAACGGCAGTAGCGGGGATCACACAATTAACGGGACACAAGCCTTTTATGTCGTTGTACAAAGTAGATTTATATGGAGCTTGACCTGAAATATACTACTCCAAAACAAATTGGGAACACAGAATAATCTCCAGTTAAACAAGATCATTTATTTCAGATAAACACAATGTTTCACAGAATTGAAATTGATGAGAAACAACTGCACAATGAAACAGATGATAAAGGATGCATGTATAGTGATGACATTTCATGACATGACTACTGAAAGAGAGAGGGGTTGCAAATGAAAATCCCGGTTCATGGAACATTTCAAACCTATTTGATTTTAAAATCCGGTGTTCCTAAATTAGTTTGAGTAGTATTATAAACAGGTAGCGATGCCGGACTCAGAACCTGCGACCTCTCGATTACCGTACGAGAGCTCTACCAACTGGGCTAACCAGCCCCTATGTTGGTGGGCGGTCCACTTATGCCAATTATCTATTGCTCTATGGGGCCAGGTCAGAGGCCAAACCGATTTAATAAGATTTGATAGAAACAAAAACATGTTCTACAAAATAATTGTAGTAGTCAGAAAGGCATTGCATTATTTACTTTCTCTAATGCAAAACAAAGTAATGCATCAATAAACTAAATAAATTAAAATTAATAATAATAATAATCAAAACATTCGACATATTTCTTCCGCACTGAGAATAATTTAGCCAAAGGTGTTTTCGTCTTGCCTATTTCCCCTTGGTACACAGGTTACTCCCAACTTTATAAACATAAATTTATACAAATTCACCAAAGTGCCATAGGCCTACTTCTTGCTAATGATATTACAGCCTTTCATATGAGGCATTGAATATCATAATGATATGGCCCGTATTGTTTACACGATCATAAAAATGATAATGACAACTAGAATATGCACTCATGAGTAAATCCATGATTTTTTTAATTTTTTATTTTATTTATTTTGTTTTACTGCGGACTCGTGCGCCTGCGGGAACATACACCATCTGGCTTGAAGGTTGTGACCCATAAAACTCAAATTTCTAGAAATTCATTCAAAGTCCCCTCCACACAATCATGTGCCCAGAAGTGGTATTAGGCAAGAGTGGGTGGAATTGCACAAAAGTGTCCAAAGTGCATGTCTACAAAGCAAATGCTTAAAATTGGCCACCTAGAACATGCAGCTTGTTTGTCAAGGTCTGTCGAGGTGGTCACACAGTCATAAACTACTGCTGATCAGATATACTGTGATGTATTCGAATATTAACAGATAACCTAGGTTTGTTCGTGTCATTTTAAATAGAATATAAAAGCTATGTGAAGATCCCAAGATTGTAAATTATTTCGGTGTGGACTCGGATACTTGTCCAAGTCCGAATAAATCCATCATCTGAGTCCACTAAACTATTTAATACACAAATGCACTCATGTTGATTATCATATCTACACATACATTACTAATGTTCATTATATTATCATAGATATTTAGAATTATTACATCGTGAAAGGTTATATAAATACTTCGTCTACATTTGTCATTAATCTTAAAGACGAACATTCATAGGGAGCAATGAATGACAAAGGGAGAATTGAATGACATGATTTCAATTTTGACCTGAGAAAAGCAAAACTGGAATTGTTTTTAAGTGCAGTTCGCAGTGTTTTATTCTTAACCATTTTAAAGCTTTTACGAACGTTTTCTTAATATATGGTTAAGTAACAAAATCACACAATAACATTAAACACAAAGCAATCTAATCTAATTTGTATGATTTTGGCTGTACCTGCTGTATAAATTACTACGGACACGATTATACATTATCAGTAAAGTAAAGGTTTGCTTTGAATGTTGTTTACATGAATTTAATTTAAGCTAGACTTGTCATTTTTAAACCACTGCATACTTGCTGTTCTGATTTTGATAAGTCTATACCATCCGTTAAAGCGGGTATATCGTCACGACCAAAGCAGGCTGAAACTGGTGATTGAAAATAATACCCCACGACCACGCGCTGGCCTAGATAACAGGGCACGCCAGATACATTTAATACATCCCACGTGATTACGTTTTGTCCAATCAGATTGTCTAAAACTATCTTGGATATTACGAATTAGAAATATATCAGGGGCCAGACGTACACGGCTTTTGATCTCGGCGATACGGATGACGTAACACCATTACGCCAATGAAACATGCGCGATATGTGAGGAAACATGGACAGGCAACGGGCGCAGGTTCGGGTAATGAAGCGACGCGGGTGACGGCCACAGCATGGCGAAAAGATCAGGACATGCTTTGAAGCTTCTCAAACTCAATTAAGCTGCTGAATTATATATTTTGAAACAAGAAACTTAGGCCTGCTCAATCTTTGAAATGTTTCGAAATAAAAAGAACAAATAAACAAATCGATGAGGCCGAAAGTCTCTGGTTTAACTGCAAAACTTATTTTGTCCCAAACGGTTTCAGAATTTGTTTGTTCATTATACAAAATGACACTAAATGTTGCTTATAACCCTCTACCGGTGACGTCATATTGTTGTTTGTGAATAGCTCCATCCAGCATTTGACCACTAGAATTGGGTGGGAAAAGAGGGCACATAGCCCACTTTTAAGTAGTGATCGAAGCCCACGTTGTGATACACTCGATTATTGACATAGTAGCCCAAGGTTTATGAAATATAATTTAATAGGATTTACTATAAAAAAAAAAATAATTAAAAATAAGTAAATTAATAAATAAAAACCTTCCACAAATTAAATTTAGTACTGAGTCAGAAAGGCATTGCAGGTTTACTTTCTCTGATGCTGAACAAATTTAATGCATCAATAAACGGAATAAATTCAAATTAAACAAATAAAATTAAAAATATAAAAACACTCGACATATTTCTTTCATACTGAGAATCGTTTATCCAAAAAAGTTGTTTTCCGTACTGGTTATTTTTATTCCTTTGTTACACAGGTTGTTAATACATTACCAATGTGCCCCTGTGACATTTTCTATAAAATTTCCAAAACGCTTTGTCTGATCACCAAAAAAATTTCTGAATTTTCTAACTATTCTTTGGGACCCCCTCACGCGAAAATAAACGATAAATGCAATTTACATTTTTGTTAAAATAATAGATTTGTGATAATGTAAAACATTCATCACATGGTTTCTTTAGGTATGTTGTCAACTCAAACTCTGAAAAGGAAAATATTGAGCCATGTGACCACTTCCAATGTATTCTTGGAATCTAATATGGCCGTCATTACGATTAAATGCAATAATTTAAATTTTGTGCAAAAATTGTTAAAGGTTTTTCAGAATGTTTTATGTCATCAATAGTACCCATGGATATTATTAAATCTGCCTTTATTGTACCTTTGGTAAATGAAACCCCAACATTGGGTACATTTTTGTTTAAATTATGTTATTGAAACAAAATTGCCCAAAATGTAGCGCCCTCTACCAGTGATCTAAGTGACGTCACATTGTTGATTGTATTGAAGAGAACATTAATTTGTTGTGCAACATTTCATGGCCAACGGATAACAATTAAGTTATGAGAACGGGCAACGAGTAAGGTTAATTTGTCCTTACACTGAATTTGCCCTTACACTGATATACTAATGCACTAATAATCTGTCCTATTTTAACAAGTATTATACATGTCTTCGTGCAGAGTCCTTATAGTCTCCTGATCTTTGTATGAACTGTATTATGCATGCACTGACTGAATAGAACCATTTGGTCCTCCATGGTAATACATAATATACACATCTAGATGTGTGTGGACTATGTACAACATACAAATTGAATAATTATAACATTCATAGCACTGTACAAAAGTGAGTAGCGTATACACATATGCAGTGAGAAATCGTCAGTGATGCAATATGTATGAGTAAATATCGTTATGAATATGTGAAGAAACTCGAGTCATCGAATGATACGTGTGTGTTATTGGCTGAAATGGAGCATATAATATGACTATCTAATTTAGAGCAAAAACATCCTGATTGGGCGAATCAAAGGGGCGATATTTAAAACACTTTATTTATTTATTTAATTATTATTTTGTTTTTACAAAGTCGCCCCCTCACAATCGATTACTAATTGCAAAATTTAAATATGAAGGCCTACTCACATCTGCATCATAAGCCAGAATACTTCCCAAACGTGGTCCTGAAAACGAATCATATTGAATCAGAGGGCGCCTAGAATTGTTATTCCAGGACCCTTATATACGGACCCAAGACTCCCTGCCGTAAATAGCCCCATCCAGCATTTGACCCAGAGAACTGGGTTCTACAACTTAAATAGTACTGAGTCGGAAAGGCACTGCATGTTTACTTTCCCTAATGATAACCAAAAGTAATGCATTAATTCAAATTAAACAAAGAAAACTTTGTAAACAGAAATTCATTCAAATTCACTAAAGTGCCACATTTCGTATGTTTCGTTGAATGTCATATTATATGGGCTGTATTATTTACACGATCATGAAAATGATAATGACAACTAGAATATGCACTCATGTTTTACTGCGGTCCATAATATTGTAAACAGAAATTCATTTAAATTCAAATAAAATAAAATAAAAAATATTTTAAAAAATCTAAAAATTTAATTTAGTACTTTTAAGTAGTGATCGAAGCCCATGTGTTTAGCCCAAGGTTTATGAAATTTAATTTAATAGGATTTGCACCAAAACAAATTTAAATAAAATAAAATAAAAAATATTTAAAAAATTTAAAAATTAAATTTAGTACTAATTCAGAAAGGCATTGCAGGTTTATTTTCTCTGATGCTAAACAAAGTAATGCATCAATAACAGAAATAAAATTAAATTAAACAAATACAATTTTAAAAAATAACAACTTTCGACATAATTATTTCTTTCGTACTGAGAATCGTTTATCTAAAAAAAAAGTTGATTTCCATCTTGCTTATTTCTGCTCCTCTGATGCACAGGTTGTTCCCTACTTTGTAAACATTTCATTCAAATTCACAGGTGCCATATTTCTTGCTAATGATATTACAGCCTTTCGTATGTTTCATTGAATGTCATATTATATGGGATGTATTATTTACACGATCATGAAAATGATAATGACAACTAGAATATGCACTCATGAGTAAATCCATAATAGTGTTATGTTTTACTGCAGTCTCCCGTGCGCTATCTGAATTGAAGGCAGTGAGCACAAAACTCTAAGAAAATCAAACCAATGGTGTGTGGTAAGAGCGTGTGGAATTGCATAGAAGTGTCCAGAGTGCATGTCTACATAGCAAATGCTGAAATTGGCTAGAACACATGGTTTGTTTTTCAATGTCTGTCGAGGTGGTTACGGTAGCTGGTTTTTGGACTGAAGGCCTCTCTGACTTGATAAGTCAGTGCTTTAGGATGATGTTGGATTTATTTAAAGGTTTCTTTCAATATGAATGTTAGCCCTAAATCAGTGAGTGGCATAGAACTATTACTGATCACATTATACTGTGATATGTCTGAATATTAACAGATAGCCTACGATTTTTTTTTCGATACCATTTTAAAATATACAGCCTATTTTATGTTGTATATCTCAAGATTGTGTAATCATTTCAGGGTAGAATCAGATACTTGTCCGAGTCCAAACAAATCCACCGTCTGAGTACATTAAACTGTTTAATAGACTTGGTTTCTCCATCAATGAGCAATATTCATGTATGTATTCAACAAAATAACATGTTTAAACTGTTTCACATCAGTACAATACTAATGTTATATTGGATAATTAGAAATATAACATCGTACAAGGTTATACATATATACGTCGTCTAAATGTGTTATCATTCTTGAAGACAAACATTCATAGGGAGCATTGAATGACGTAGAGAATGAAATGGTTCAAATTTGGACCTGAGAAAAGCAAAACTGTATTGTTTTTAAGAGCAGTTCACAGTATTTGTTTTATTGTATAGTTTATTCTGAACCATTTTAAAACTTGCGAAAGTTTTCGTAACAAAAATATGATTGAGGACAAAAATCACATAATAACATTAAACACAAAGCAATCTAAAATCTATGATTTTGACTGTACGGACATGATTGATACATTATCAATAATGTAGTAAGGTTTGCTTTGCATTTTATTTACATGTAGATTTAATTTAAGCTAGTCTAGTAAGTTTGAAGCCGTTGTATACCCTAATTAGAGTCAAATCGCCCAGACAATGTGGAGACCTCTCATGGTATTCATATACAATATACATATAGCCTACTGTTCTATAGAGAAACCCATTTATTAACCCTAAATAAATATAAATAAAAATAAATAAATAACAAAATAACAACAACAAAAACAGATAAAATAAAATACACAATTCTCGAACTACTGTAGTCTTAATCTCATTAATGTAACAATTTGAATTATACTGTTGTATAAAACGAACGAGGAAACAAGTACATAATGATCGTTGATGATCAGTTCACCATATGAATGGAAGCGTACCCCCATCCCCTACCAAACAGATGAAACGGTCGCACACAAGATAATATCGAGGTTTGGTGTCCCACTATCCCTTGACATTCACTCAGAACAAGGGCGAAACTACGAATCAAATAAAGAATTTACAACGGACTCTCTGTTACAAAACACAAGTGTTCCAGATGACACTGACCCTACTGGCCCGTGTAATGCACCGGATTTGTCTCGTAAGAGCAGTAATGATATCGCTCATCTCCGTGGGCCTAGAAATAAGTCTCCATCCCACCCCTCCCCGTGCATCAGCAAACAGCCCCATTTCAATGACAGTACAAAAGTTGCAAGTTAGCAGTGATCAATGAGATGCGATTTCTTTTCTATAACTAATGTACTTTTCCAAACTGAAATTGCAAAATAACCTTGAGTAATATATAGCTTAGACCTCAGCATGTGTAAAAAATAAATCTACAAAAAAAAAATCATGTTTTGATGATTTCCAACAAGAACGTACTCAACCTTTGTAAAATATATTTAAATAAGCACCAATTATTTCCACAATGTTATGAACCATGCATGATCCATGTTGTATGCCTTGTAAATAATAACAATAATTGCCCTTACCTTGAAACTGTTGATATTCTGCCTCGATAATATCCAAGAGTTAAGATGTGAGATGTTTATCCTACTATTTCTGTTTTAGAGACTATATCCCTCATCAACGTCAGATAGTTTATTGTCTGTCGATAATATCCAGAGTTAAATGTGCCTATATGTGAGATGTTTTCCTATATGTGAGATGTTTTTCCTATATTTCCGTTTCAGAGTTATCCTGTATATCCTGTAGTGATGCGGATTTACCGCTTTGACGAATATAACAATCCAGATCCAGATCCAGATAAACGACAGATCTAGTTTGTTGTCCGTCCATAATATCCAAGGGTTAAGATGTGATATATTTTCCTACTTCCGTTGCGAAATGCTAATGGTAAACGATCACAATGAAATTAAAACTCGACGTCGATACACTCAAATGCTGTGCCCCACCAACACATTATTATAATAGGCTGACGTCACAAGTCATTTATAATTTGTAGAACTATTATATATTTTCTCCCGTTTCATGTACTTCCGGGTTCATGACATTGAAAGCGCTGCATCTCTGGAGGCTGAATGTAGATGGAAGGAGTTGGAGCTAGCGGGCATCATTGACACCGGAATCGCAAACATGGAAACAATTTTGAAATTGTCTCTGCTTTTGTTTTGGTAATTGTTTATGTAGGCCTATTGTGTTATTAAATGCAGCTGTTTTACGTCAAGTGTAGATTTAACTTCAAACCGTCTGTTTCGTGAGCGGTACTACACAACTTTGCCGAAGGACAATCACAAATGATGTGTGCTTTGGGTTTTGGGTTTTCAACTGAGGACTTATATAAGAAAATAGAATAATGGGTCCTCAGTTGGCGATTAATGTTTACAAATGTCCTCAGTTGAAAAATGTGAACAAATCAAATGGAGATGCCAACAAAGTTGGAGGATCAACTAAATTTCATAATATGAAAATGGAAGTTTCCATACATTTAGAAAATGCATTTGTCCTTAACACCTCATTTCACTATAAACCTAAAGAAAATAAACAACATTGATAATATTAATAACCTGATTACAATATGACATAATTATTATCAGAAAGCTTACTTGATGTGAAATTAATAAAGTACAGTCATCCTTGGAAAAAATATCCCATTTCATCAGAAAATACAAACCAAATACAAAACAAACTGCAGGGTCGTGGGGGTGTGATGTGACACGCCCCCATATCCAATTTTAAATGGCAAATGGAGCTTCTCAGTGGGCACAATCGAGGCCTCCGTCGGCAAATAAACCACCAAATCAAACTATCGAACTAGGCTTGCGTTTTGTTTGCATTATATGTGTTAATTTCAGGAAAGAATTTGTAACGCCCCTCTCATTCAGCGTTTTTACGGGAAAACATTTTTCAAGCCTACCCCCAACATAATTATAATTATTTTTGTTCAATACATTACGAATTCTTAACACAGATAAATAGTGTCACTATAACCTCTTTTCCAGTCGTTTCTATAAACTGCTTTGAATATTACTGCGGCATTTATCCGTAATACCCCATCAGCTTCCAATACGGCGGATTGTATGGAAGAATAGACATGTATGCGTACATTTTACAGTACACATACAGAGTATGTATTAAACATATGTATTATAGGCTAATAATAGTAATACTAATTCATACAACAGCGTACATTGTTTCGTGATTCCAACCAAAAGTGATCATCTATATCTAGATCTGTAACTATATTGGCAATGTCATCAAGTCAAATTTACTCATGTCAGTCATTGGCGGATCCGGGGGGTAGGCGAAGGGCTGCCAACCCCCAAATCGTTTTTAAAACAAAATTTAAAGGGGGAGAGAGAGAGAGAGAGAGAGAGAGAGAGAGAGAGAGAGAGAGAGAGAGAGAGAGAGAGGGGGAGGGAGAACGCACTCCCATTCCCATGGTGCTGTTTGTTTTCTCTCTTTTTATTATTCATTAATTTTAGTACTGAAAAATAATTGTTTTGATTCTCAGACCCCCCCTAAAAATGTTCTGGATCACTTATGTCAGTTCAAGTCTGTAAATTTTGTCGGTCAAGTCAAATCGCCAGCCACAACAATTAGTGGCTCGAGTCGGACTTGAGTCTGAGTCTGAACTCGAGTCAACAATATGACATTTTTTATGCATTATGTATTATTGTTTGATGAGACTTAATTGTTCTGTTGTTGTATATACAATGGCCTACATTACTGTAAGAACATATAGTACCTTGTAGAACAATGAAGTTTGAGTCAATAAAAATATCTTTCTGTTTCAAGAACACTGTAATGTGAACAGGGGGGCAGTCAAGGGTCTGACAAGGGGGACCGCAAAAGGGAGGAAGAATTCCAAACAAGAGATATACTCAAAACGTATGGTAAATGTACACACCACCAATAAAGGAGGAAGATTGCCAAACAAGAATACACTCAAAACGTATGGTAAATGTACACACACCAATAAAGGGAGGAAGATTGCCAAACAAGAGATATACTCAAAAACGTATGGTAAATGTACACACACTGCAATAAAAGGGAGGAAGATTGTGAAACAAGAGATACCCAAAACGCAGTGGTAATGTACACACACACTGCATCAATAGTAAGAAGACTATAAACAGAGAGATATACTCAAAAACGTATGGTAAATGTACACACCGCAAAAAAGGTGCATGGGATTCCTCCTAGATCATCCGTTAAATGTGAGCTTTTGGAAAATGCTCTATGTATATTATAGAAAGAATTAATTGTTGTTCCTTTATATCATAATATCATAAAATGATACAATTTACATCAATTATTCATACACAGATTATAAGATGATCTCTGTAGATGCCTGGTTTGGTTTATTATGAGACAATGAACTTGAATATATATTGCAATGGTTCAAGTTGTTCCTTTATATCCATAATATATCCATAATATCATAAAGTGATATAATTTACATCAATTATTTCATACACAAATTATAATATCGTTACAAACCTAATATCGTTACATTATATATACATTCATTGTATACATTCATTTAGTAATGAAGGAAGGAGTGTCGCGACGCGCTTGCGGTGTTATTATTGGCCCATCGGATTTCAAGTTCTTGTGTTGTTCAGAATATGTGTTTAAAACCCGTCCTGGCTGGTTGCGGCGCTGTGTCATAATTACTTAACCATAACTGCTGTTAACCCAAGACATTGTCGTGAAGAGAAGGGCTTGCCCTGGATGTTTAATATCACTGAAAGAAGAGGCTTCCCGTGTGTTTAATATCATGAAAGAAAGGGCTTGCCCACGGTGGTTAATATCGTGAAAGAGAAGGGCTTGTCCTTGTCGGTGTTTAATATCGTGAAGAAGGGCTTGTCCCGGTGTTTAATATCCTGAAGAAAGAGGCTGCCGGTGTTTTAATATCCTGAAAGAAGGGGCTTGTCGGTGTTTAATATCGTGAAAGAGAACAGGGCGTTTGGTGTTTAATATCGTGCGAAAAGAAGGGGCTTGCCCGGTGTTTTAATAATACCTGAAAGAGAAAGGGGGTTGCCCCGGTGTTTAATATCCTGAAAGAAGGGCTTGCCTGGTGTTTCTGGAATGTGGCGCAGCAAAATGTGCCGAAAAAGGGTAATAATGCTCATGCGCCATGAGCGTGAAACTGGCATATTGGCGCAACTGTTAAATTCATCGTCGTCGTTGTCGTCGTCAATGACCAGGGTACTGAATCGTTGTCAATCACGCAAAACGTATTTCCAAAAAGGCTACGTGCAGGTTATCATTGCGAGAACAACCATGCATCTCATAATCACATCCACCGGCATGGAATCAATTACATGTGCATGTCAATGTTAACATATAAATCGTCCTGTCAAGTTGATACATAATGTTGCAATATTATGATCAGGTCTTTGTCTCGATACCTTCTCCGCTGTGTCATTCAGTGTAATCAGTTTGCTAGTTCTCCATACCCTGTATAAACAAACTCATATTAGTTGCCCATTAGAAGAGCTTCCGCCTATGTGCATCACATTGATTGTGGGTTCCTCTTGAATTGTTCCCCAGAACCCTGTGCCTCTACACAGTATCTACTGATTTTAAAAGGTTGATCGTTTTCTTTAGTTTGATGTTGCTATTTTCCCCCCAGTGATATTTTTTGGTGTAGCTTGTGTTACCCTAGGTCAAAGGCACTTTTGCAGACGCCTACAATTCAACCTAGAACTATACACAGGAGTTAGCCAACCGTGGCCTTATGTTTTTCTTGTTATTCATGATGATGATAGCAGGATATACCACCCACTTGTTGGCCCCAGGGGAATGGTCTATAGGATCCAACCCCCCCCACCAGAATTTTAATAATAAACTGAAGCTTAATTCATTACCAAATAAAGGGTGAAATTTGATTTCATTTAAATAACCCCACTTTATTGTCTGTTTGTTTCTTTTGTCTGTTGGGTGTCATCTTTAAGGAGAGAAATGGTACATAAGTGATGTTTCAAGAGTTGAGCGATATTCGGATCCAGTACTTCGTTGTACATTATACAAACTCAATTTATCCACCCCAAAACACACTACAAACTTGGTTGACAAATGCTATTACATACTGCTTTAGATACTTTGTTATGACATCACACATATGCAAATAGAGACGAAAAACATTGCTTACAATAAATTCATATGCATATTCATATTGCTGGGTGTATTAATAATAATTCAGTAGTATACGTCCACACAATGGACAGGTAAGGCGCTCATTGCTGCCACTCGCATGCGTAGTCTTTTCAAGCGTAATTGTGCAGAGGTTTGCCGCGACGTGCTCATGACTAAAAAGGCTAGTGCCATATATACAGTACCATTAGCGTGTACACTCCATCCAAATGGGTTCATGATTGTATACATGAGATCAATCTTCACAGGATCACTTAGGATCCCAAGTCGCGTATTTAAACTTGGGTTTGATTCCGCATTGATTCATTGTACAACCCGGGAAGTTACATCAGTGTAGTGTGAAAGGTCATCTTCACAAGTAAAATCAACTTGAAAAGCGGGATTTAAAAACGAGCGATCGATCGTGTGCATAATCTATGACCCCATGTTTCATGGTAACCGATGTTGAAATACATGCACATTTGCATATTATTTTAATTGTTGTAGTAATCATTTAAAATATACAGAGACAACACATACACAATAGCTATTTGTTTTGTCAACACATGCCACCAATGATCTCATCGGTCCCCAACCTCTACACGCAGTCTCGACGCACAGTCAGTTATTGTCGCTATTTGATAATTTGATAATTTTGTTAAATGTTAATTTCTGTTACACTAGAAATACACCGTTTAGTATTTAAATCAACTACGGAAGCTGTTTTCATTGCATAGCCAGTCATCATTGCAAGCCAATGCCATTGTTATTGGTATTTTGTGTTGACCGTGCGACACTCCCTTCTGGGCCTTTGTATGATAATGACTTCAGATGTTGTAGCTATGATTTGTGCTATCATTTCACCGTCCCGTACTGATCGATCACTTTGGGTTTGTGCCAATGGCGGACCGGGGGGCCAACGATTATAGCCCCCAAAAACCAAGCTGTACCCCCCAAAAAGAAAAAAGGGAAAAGAGACAAAACAAAAAAAACCCCACAACTTTACGCCCCTCCTTGTGCAGCTAAGTCTTGCTTATACGTTCAACTTTTGTTAAAGTATGCAAATTACAACACACTGATTGGCCATGAATGTGATCATGATCCTACTCACGATCCAACATTGCCACAAATTTGCAATGGTTATTTGTACTGCAGTTAAGCCAAGCTGCATTAGACGAGGCGTACACGGTGATTGTATATGGCTTATGCACGCGACTGGTTGTGTGGGGTTTCTCCTGGATATTAATTGAGCCATACAGCGATCACGCAATGTAGGAAGCCTACGTTTAGACTTGGCGCGAACATCGCGTCACTAAACGCATTTCAA
Organism: Zoroaster sp. YZ-2022; assembly: GCA_029582265.1. Classification (NCBI taxonomy): domain Eukaryota; kingdom Metazoa; phylum Echinodermata; class Asteroidea; order Forcipulatida; family Zoroasteridae; genus Zoroaster; species Zoroaster sp. YZ-2022. Next base: position 8,265,006 of record CM055817.1, on the reverse strand, counting down.
TCTTGTGAGTACGAAACGGGAGCAGTGACAAAGATTCGTCTTCCATCGTCATATGAGCAGTAAGTATCAACGTAAAATACATTGAGCTTTAGCTTCCAATTTGTTGTTATTTCCTCCAATCGCCACATTTTGCCATACAGGTATTTCAACGCGCGACCATTATGGAGCTCATAAACGGTGGAAAAGCTAATCTATTTATGAATAATATTTGTTCCGCTCCGAACGGCAAATAGCATTTCCCGGGAAAACCCTGCATTAGTCAAGTGGTTAGACCGCGATTCATGTACTACAATCACCAAGGTTGCGGTTTCAAATCAAAACAATCACTAGAAAATTTCCTTTTAAATCAAAGTATTTAATAAATCTAGACCCACAAAACAAACAAACCCACCAGAAACGTTTTGCCTCGCAAATACGCCTCCATAAAACATTTGGCCCCCTAAACTTTGTTCTGATCCATGGGTTTGGTTGTGCTGGATGTGATCCTGGTTTTGGATCCTCTTTGTATCAGCTCAATTCTGCTTTGAGAGGGGCAGATCAAATTGGAGATTAGATCCTGATAGGTTCTTCCGTTTACACTTCCAGCCATTTAGTACCTGGGATCTGGGCCTCATAGAAGTGATAAACGCGGTGTAACAATAAACGACAAACAGATGAACTACGCGTATAAACTTGAGGAAGTGGCCAGTAGTTGGCTCAACTGCTATTGGGGCAGGAGCTAGATTGATGGGAGTAGGGCAGTAGACCCAGAAATATTGTTTGCCTGAATTTAGATAATACATGACTAGTTAAAGATCAAGAAGAGTTGAGGACAAAAGATCAATATCATTCTGACCCTAGCAACACATTTACTGTGCGTAACCTTTTATCTGATACTTATCTACAATTATATATGTTGTGTAGATGCTTTTAATTATTATGTTTACACCTGTTTTTTGAGGCAGGTCCATGTTTTCAGGAGGAAGGAGACACTTCACCCCAGCAAATTTAACGGTACTGTGCAGTACTGCTAATCACTCCACCCGCACCAACAGTCCCTACCTACAATTTGTTTGCATGTTCCATGTTAAAACGTTCACTGTATGTCGTACGGTACGTAATTGACATGCAACAAAGAGATATCAAATACAGAGATTTGCTTCGATAAGGGCTCTTAAACGTTGTATCAACAAACATGTTCCTTTATTCGAATACACAGTTCACAAAAACACATCACAAATGTGTGAACAACAAATTATTAAAACGAAGTATGGCTATCTATTTTGATATTATTATATTTTATTCTCCGGGCAACAATTCAACGTTAGGCAAACTAATAATTACAATTATGAACATTAAAAACATTGAAATCAATAACAACATAACAGCCTAAACTGCAACCCCATATATATTTAGTTATTTTAATATATATATATATATATCTGATTCAAAGATAATAACTAGAATAAGTGTTTGTTGACTAACAAACACCAGATATTCAATGTGAACTTTCAGGTTCAATCAAATTATCATCAATGATGTTATAAACATATTTTGCAAGGTCTATCATCTATAACAATATCAATTTCACATACAGACCTACCGGTATCAATTTTGCATTAGAATGTGTTGGGTAATGTTTTAATATATTTCGTGTAGTAGCCAAAAATGTTTTAGTTTTTGGAAAAGCGAACGGTCTGTGACTCAACGTTCGTACATTTACACATTCAGTCAGGTGAATAACCATTTTCAAACGAGGGATTACTGGCCTTTTTAATTATCAAATTACCGTAGCTCTTGACTTTAATCAGCAGAATGTGGCTCCGGATTTTTAATGTCTTTTTCAGCAAGGGATTGCATTTGCTCTCACAAACTTCTCAAATCAGAGGTACATAGAGTGGATTCATAATTACTCGAAAAGGCACGTTCTTTTCTTAAAGCCCTTCGTCAGGATTTAATTTCCGGTACAATAATTTGTTTTCCGACTCTCATTTTTCAATCTATTATTAACTTGTTCATTTATACCCATTTCTCCTTGTTTACTTATTCTCTTTAAAATGTAAATATTAACAGACAATTATCTATTCAATAATTATTAACATTTGTAGCTTTTAAATGCAGGAAAACAAAAGTTATACAACACGTGTTGCTTTACTCCAAACTATATACAACATGTACCCATTCACTATTGAAGTAAATTCATATACGATCACTTAACTGCTCACAGCATCCTGCATTTTGGGGCACGAGCATAATAACAGTACGCACTGGTTTGTGGTACCCAAGCCAGCATCAAAATGCCAGTGCGCATTTTCATTCCAAAAAACCTTTGCCTTGAATCGAATGTCGTTTTAACATTATCAATGTTCCCAACTGTAACGTTATCAAGTTTAAGTTTGACAGCTTCATTTACGTGACATAGACCATATGCTGCTTGACATGAGACCAAGCGAAATTATTTTTTTAAACCACACTTAAAATTCTGGTTTTGACCGGAAGGAGAGGTCAGTTTTTCTCGGAGGCATGTCAATACTTGAATCCTGCAGTCTCAAATACTAGGGACTTATTTTTTCAAAATTCTGAATACAAGGCACCAGGGCTGAGACTTCGTCCTGGGGGAGGCACATGCCCCGTGCTGAGGCTGATATAGAGAGTTATTGAGTCTGACACTTGAGCATGCAACATAAAAATTGTCCATAGGGGAAATTGAGGGTTTTGATGAGATGAGAGTCCTGTAACGAAGGGTAACAGTTTTATTATTGTAGCCTTATTGATGGTGAGTGCAGAAACATATAGACATAGTTTAACCCTCAAACAGGGACCTGTTTAGTCATGTTTGTAAATGCGTGACGTTGTGAAACATCGACACACGGTTTTTAATAAGTTAAGAAATTTATTTGGCTTTCCCCAACGATTTTTTGTTATCTAATTGTGTTGTTTACATGTCTAAGGTGCAACATTGTACAGCCCTATTGTCACAAGCCTGTAAATAAACTTGAAACCTGCTGCAATTGTTTACATACTTGAAACAAGCCACATGCCTCCTAGTACGTATATGTCCTGAAAGAGAGGGGGTGGGGGATGGGGGGTGGGGGAGACATTACAACTTACACTGTCGGCAAGAGATCAAAAGATAATGATCTACTAGCCAGTGATGACAAGATGGTTTCACTATTCACTGGACGAGTTCCAAGTGTATTCAATTCCCCCAGCCATCCAACGGCCATTGATGTTGTACCTGAAACATGCTATCAAAGTTTGTGCACAAACATACGGGCAGAATTTTTCGATGCCTCCACAACGTCACTGACTCTGTTAGATGAAACCCCTGTGATGTGTGTTATGGTCCCAGCTTAGGATATCATTGACTGATAAGTGGGTGGTGTTTATTATTTGTTTGAGGAACGAAAATACTGAATTGTGTCAGACACGTTTCTGACAACGTGCCTCCCTTGAGGGGTTTAACTGGAGCATTTAGGACATCAGTGTACCAAAATACCTATATGTACATAAAAATACCTGTGAGACCACCGTGAACTTTTGTTAATGTTCAATTGCTGCGGGGGGGAGTATACACCTACCTAAACATTCCTTGATATTAAATATATTAAAAAATTTGGGAAGACATTTTTAGCCCCCTCTCATTTCATATCTGTCTAGTATAGGCCCTAATAGCCTCTGTGGTTCTGACCATTTTTAGCCTGTTTTTTGTATGTTTTTGTTTCGTTTTATGAGGGGTATCAGGGTTGACAGGACGTACTGCTCGTACTTGTAAAACCGTTATATCGTATGCACGGCTGTTGATGCAGCCAGTCAACGTCACCGCCATTACACGAATAACATATTGTGCCATATACTGCCATGCACATCAAATAGCGTATGTGCATAATATACAATGCGTTTCCGGCGGTTGATTCCCGAACGACGGGCCCTCAGGTTACC
>CM055817.1:8243346-8260585 GCA_029582265.1 Zoroaster sp. YZ-2022 | reverse complement strand
AAATAAAAATCTAAATAAAAGGTTATATGTACATTGTCACCCTTACAGACTGTAAAAAAAATGCCATGCCTCAAGCACTTTTCTACGCACTTCTTGTGTGTCAGCTATGCATACATCAAAATAGAAATACAATTCATGTGTTTTCAGTTACTAAAAAGTAACTTAAAATATCGCTTCAAATACATGAGGTAAGAATCACATTATGTGATATTTACTATGTATTATCTATGGAAAGATTGATCCGGTCCTAAAGATGATTGATATTCAAATTGCAGTTTTGGAGGGAAGGTGCAAACCAAGAACAAATGGGTGCAGCAGGTGTTCGGAGAAGGCCATCAGATCTATTTATCTTCAGATTCCAAGTTTCAGGATGCCATCGTTGGTGGAAACGTTGGACCGCTGACGATCTCCGGATTCAACATCTTCAACGAAACTAGAAAACGAGTTGTATGATCCTGCAAGCGGTGTGAGATCTGTGCTGTATTTATCTTTTGGCAGACAGCACAAAGATATATTGTTGAACATACCGCTGGCAAACTTTGGGGTGTGCATTGACCATGCTGTGACAAGGATAATGGAGCATCAACTCTGTCTGATAATAAATGATGTTCACTCGTAAGTAAATCTATAATCGATGTGCCCATTTCCAAGTCAACCCAAATTATATTGCGATTAAGTCAATATAGTCTACATTATCTCGTCCAAGTTTCAATGTATTTATTATTATAAGATCAATTTAGGATGCGTGTGGATGGGTGCGCGCCCATACAAATTTAACTGATATTAACGAAATCAATTTGAATATATGTCTAAGATTTTCGGGGAGGAGGTAGGCAGCAAAGTCCAAATTTATGCTATGCCTTGATTTTCCTTTTAGAAATAGTGGTGGCCTATGGGGCTGATATTTGTTGAAAATCTTTGTTGATCGACTTTTGACTGAGTTTTTTGTTCTTTGTGTTTTAGCGTGTTCTTATTTCTTTCTTATATTTATATCAGATTGACATCACTTATTCCCGGTACCGAGGGGACGAGATTGCGGACAATCAGACTCCAGTCATTAGTCACCAACATCAAAGCGTGAGGCATACACCGTGATAAAGATGGTGGTTTTCGGATTCAATTCGAGAATGACAAGCTGAAACAGATTACCCTAAATAAATCATCAGCTCAACTCATGTTATATCCTGCCGCTCCGGAATATTTTGATTATGTTGACGGGGTTCCTTTTCCTGATCTACTTGTAAATGTTCTCCCAGACACTCCTTACGTTCGACCACTACCAGATGATTTGAGAGTTTTGCTTGGGTTGGAATCGGTCATAGTGTCAAAAGGGAAATACAGGAACTTATTCTACTGCAGCTTGCCAAAATGTATGTCTTGCTCCGGAAGGATGGTAAATGCGTACAACAGGAAGAAACCCAGTTAGCCTCAACGAAGACGATTTTACATGGGGTCTTTCAGACGATGAGATCACATCCTATTGAAATATGCAGATCTGTTCCATAGGCTCATGTTGTTTAGACATGGCAATGTCTTGGCCAGCTATGAGATGCGTCTCATTGACGAGATCCCATATCTTCTTCGAAACCAGCCATTCCACTCACAGATGAGGCTCTCCACGGAACAGGGGGAACGATCACACTATGCAGATATGTGTCGATTTTACCAACATTCAACACGTGGTGGGGGTAAGCAAATGCAGGATCCACTGATGCAGTTGTTCAAATGGCAGTGGAGAATGAGTACGAGATACTCCTGCTGAAGTACAGGAACAGTTTGAAGCGTATGTAGATGCTAAACTGCATCAAAGGATACCCGAACCCGGTGAAGCAACGGAGGAAGATGATCAACCTGCAAAATCACTCTTGGAAGATGTAACAGTTATGCTGATAGGCCACCTAAAAAACAAACATGAACAGTATCATGCTGTCGTCACGGCTCATGGAGGCCGCGTATGGAAGAAAGACCTTCCCGGTGCTCATGTTCCTCTACCACACTATTTGATAGTCACATCACAAGCAGAATGTAACAAGGACTACCGGAAAGTGTCACCTTGCCTTGCAGATGCTTTTCGTAGGAATATGCGCATTGTCAGCGATGAATTATTGAACGATTTGGAAAAGGAAGGGTCAATCAACGGCGATATCAACGGCGATATTAATGACTACCTGCTTGACTTGTCAATTCTCCGTGCTGCACCACCAAGTACAATCCAGTCTTTGCAGGAGGATAATACAATGCGGAATTACAGGAGGTGGGTGTTTTAATTTCCATAAAATTAATGCAATGCTTCCATCGAAATAAAACGGAACTTACTTATAGCCCAAAAACTATTAGTTTCTGTTCTCCAAAAATGCCATCCTGTTGGTATTAAGTGTGACGTCATTCCAACATAAAACACGCCTTCTTCACACGTGCAGGCTCCAAATCATTTCACACAAAAGTTAGGCCGTGTCCGAATTGACGGCTACGGCTGCGGTTGGATCAGCGCGTCAACATGCGTTGAAGCATAGGCTGCGATGCCCTTAGCAGCGCTTTTAGCAACAGCTGTAGCCGTAGCTGCAGCCGTCGATTCGGACACAGCATTACAAAAACTCTTTATCACATCATTTCGCTCGGCACCACCGGTCTTGCCTTTGTATAAGGCGGTGGGGACGCGTGACGAGCGAATCGCATTGTATGAACTTCGGTTGTAGGATTTTCCCTTTTTCTGTCATGTCTTTAACATTATTGTAAAAAAAAAATTATAATACATCACTGAACTCATTTACCGAATTTCCCAGGATATTAGAATAGAAACGACTGCATCACATGTCGAAACCCTTGTTCGAGGTTCCAAAACATTGTTTTCTCTGTTAATCTCGTACGTTCTCGAGAACAACTAAACACAGTCAATTGTTGTTTTTTGCCATTTGAACGCGTGCAATTACGGAATTAATACTGTTTGAGAACATGAAACTACCATCGATGTTTTAAACTTATTTCTGTTCATACGTTTACAGCAAAGAAGCCAGTCCATATGCAATGCTCAAGCGGAAAGAAAGAATTGATCACCGCGGTCCTCTTCAGGACGTGCTCAACGTACAAGTCGGAAGAAAACACCATAGGACTCGTCGAAGGCCCGCGCCGAAACGTCCTAAAACCGGATATACGGCTTTCATGCAACACCAATCTCCTCTGGTAAGTCATTGGAAACAAGTTCACTTTGTTTTAACAATTTCACCACTGTTTTCCTTTAAGGTATGATATAGCTTTAGTAATGATCGAAAAACATTTTGATTAGTTAATCTGAAAGTTTACAGTTTATGAAATTGATACTAGTGTGTCCCAATATGCCTCCGGATAAGGGGGGCAGCTGTCTTACAGTAGGTGTAGTTGATATTGGTCTGAATTTACGTGTATCCTAATATGCCCCCGGATAAGAGGGGCAGCTATCTTATGTGTAGTTGACATTGGTCTGAATTTACGTGTATCCCAATATGCCCCCGGATAAGGGGGGCAGCTATCTTATGTGTAGTTGACATTGGTCTGAATTTATGTGTATCCCAATATGCCTCCGGATAAGGGGGGCAGCTATCTTAGTTGACATTGGTCTGAATTTATGTGTATCCCAATATGCCTCCGGATAAGGGGGGCAGCTATCTTATGTGTAGTTGACATTGGTCTGAATTTATGTGTATCCTAATATGCCTCCGGATAAGGGGGGCAGCTATCTTATGTGTAGTTTACATTGGTCTGAATTTACGTGTACATCCCAAATATGCCCCCGGATAAGGGGGCAGCTATCTTATGTGTAGTTGAGATTAGTCTGAATTTACGTGTCGACATATCCCTAGTTAAGGGGCAGTTATCCTACATAGTATGTGTAGTTTTTTGTGTGAGTGGCGAGGGGTTCAGTATGTTATGATGAGTACGCAGATATGTTCCGTCATTATAGGGGGTATATAATGAAATCATCCGAATTTATAACACTGTTAGTTTGACTACTGCTTCAACCAGATGCACATGCATTCATGATTTTTGTGTTCATGCGTGTAATTATCCGTCTTAGCGAGACGATTATAGTATTGGGAATTATTTGACTAATTTCTTGAAAACTCATAAATTTAAATTGATGATGATTTCTACAAATTATGGATTAGTAATGGGATTCGGGGAATATATGGGGGTCCAGGGGGAAAATATGTTGTGATTCAAACTTGGAATTCCCAATGCAAGGATTAAAAAGATGCCAGAGAAAATGAAACTGCCATTCAGACATTGCACTCAATACAAAGAGATTGTACATGTACTATACATGTATAGTTAGGCTACGTGTAGGCTAAATATACGCTAACCGTACAAAACGGGAATTTATTTAGGTCAGTAACAAAACTGAAAGGATCGCGGTTTCTGACTGCAAAGTACTGTTATTAGTTCAAAAATAACAAACAAGTATGAATACTCATACGAAATACATTCAAAAAAATACTACGAGGAAAAATTTGGGGTGATGATCCCATAGGCAAACCCCTGGTCCAAAAAGAGGGATAACCCCATCCCCACCACCACAACCGACATCTCCCGGAATTTCCACCCGTGGTTAACATAATACAACGACAACGTAAGGCAGGACATTCCAAGACGGGATTATTTTAATTGAGGTGTTGAAGCATGGAGGCGACAAGGGGAAGTCCGGGACATAAACAACTGTTTATGCCAACTTCCTGTTCTTATAAGTCAGTTAAACCATAGAGCAAGGACCAGTGGTCGTAGCTATGGTTAAACCACAAACCTGGTCACACAAACATTCTTATTCAGAATCCCGTTTATCATGATTATTTTGACGCAACATTTATTTTTAATTTTACATTTGGAAAAATTACAATTTAATTCCTGTCCAACAAACGTTTCTCGCATTTGACAAGCATCAGTAAAACTCCCAGTTATCCGTCGAAATAGCAACATTTTCTGCAATATGCCTTATTCAGTGGAAGTTGTTCGAAAACTCTTTAAAGTGAACAAGACTGTCAAGATATCTGTCATCGCAGCACATGAGATAATTTTGCAGGATTTACCAGGTACTTCTAGTAGGAGGGCTGGTTTGGAAATGGGTGCTCTGTGGTGATATTGAAAGTAATCCTGGTCCATCTACAAAGCTCTTACCATCATTATCGTCATCGTCATTGTCATCTTCCCACAGTGTCGACCAATATCTCAACCATTATCTCAGACTGCTTTGGGATTTTCATCCAAGTCTACTATTAGCGCAGTTCTGTTCAACGCAAGAAGTATCGTCAACAAGTTGCTTCTCTTTCAAACGGAACTAGATGTCTACAAGCTTGACTTAGCTTTTATCACGGAATCCTGGCTGGACAACTCGATACATGATGGAGAACTCACTTCCGGTCCTACTAATTGCCGACCCCTGCCGACATCTACCGACAACTCTTATGCGCTCGAGATACGACATGGACTGTACCATTATACACGAGGGTGATGGTAACCAAGGAGAACAATAAGTCGGCAGGGGTCGGCAATTAGTAGGACCCAATGAGATCATTGAGATGTCGGTAGGTTTTTAAGAGTTGTCGGATGTCGGCAGGGGTCGGCAATTAGTAGGACCCCTCACTTCTAACTGTAATTATGCTATTTTCAGAAAAGATCGTAACAGGCATGGTGGGGGAGTATTTGTCACTATTGCTAAACATTTATCTCCGGTTCGTAAATATGAGTTTGAACATGTGGACCTAGAATTAATTATGGTTGATATACATACTAAACATGGTAAAGTGTTATTGGGATGTTTGTACAGGCCTCCGAGTGCCACTGTTAAATTTTTTGAGGATTATCAATCTGTTCTTGAAAATATATTGGCATTTTCCCAACAGTACGTTGCCATTGCTATACTTGGTGATTTCAACATAGATTTTAAGGTGTCAACAAATAACTCCCATATACAATCATCCTCAGTACAACGTCTCCATAATATTTCCGATATTCTCAATTTACATTCACCACTCGTGATGGAAATTCACCTACATGTACCAATTCTGGCTCAGTTATAGATTTGTTATTTACCAACAGACCTGACTTATTTTCAATCGTTACCCAACATTCTGGTCTTGGTAACAGTGATCATAATGGTGTTTATTTTAACTTGTTAACCTCTCATGATCAAAAAACTATGAATAGGTCTTTTTAGCAATATAATAAAGCTGATATCAATACTTTAAGTGACACTCTTTGCATGGTGCCTAATTGGGACACCTGTTTTTCTTCAGACAACATTGATGTGGTATAGGATTATTTTAAAGACCTATTGTTTGCTGCTGTGAAAGATATTGTTCCTATTGCCAAATGTAAAGGTAGAAACATCCTTGGATTTCTGCAGATATCATTATTTTGTCTAAAAAGAAAAACAAAGCTTACAAAGCTAACAAGGATAATCATAATTTATGGAACAAATACAAAAAGCTTCGGAATGAGGTCAAATATTTAGTTAGACAATCATATTGTAGTTATATCAAGGACATGGCCATGAATTATCCATCTAATCCTAAAAGATTCTGGTCGTTTGTTAGTACCCAGCGTCGAAAGAGTACAATTACAAGTTTTCAAACTGAAAATGGCGTTATTAATGATCCGGTCAATATTGCTCAGAATTTCAACCTTATTTTCCAGAGAAACTTTAGTAGTGACTCTAGCAATATCATTGATATCTCATGTGATCACACTTTTACTGATTTTCGTCTTTGTAACATTTCAACTACTCCGGCTGAAGTTAAACAACTCCTTTCTGAACTTAACATGCACAAATCTTGTGGTCCTGATGACATATCTCCAATGTTGCTTAAACTAACTTGTGATAGTTTAGCCCAGCCATTAGCTAAACTTTTTAACTTTTCGCTTGCCTCTGGTGTAGTTCCTCATGAATGGAAGCTAGCGAATGTTGTTCCATTATTTAAAACTGGTGATGCTCATGTTATGTCAAACTATAGACCCATCTCACTCTGTATCTCATTAATCATATGTATAGAGGGGGGATAATCTCACCTACTCAACATGGGTTTTTGCCAAAGCGCTCCTGTGTTACTCAATAGCTGGGCCAATGCACTTGATGTTCCGAAACCCTCCCGCATTGATGCCATATTTTTAGATTGGTCTAAAGCAATTGATCGTGTGAGTCATCAAGTTCTTTTGAACAAATTACATAAATATGGCGTTTGTGGTTCAATGTTGGACTGGTTTAAGTCTTATCTTACAAATAGGTCTCAACGGGTTCAGTTTATGGGATCATCATCTGACTGGGCTGCAGTTCATTCTGGTGTGCCACAGAGATCTGTTCTTGGACCTTTACTTTTCAACATTTTTGCTTTTGATCTGCCATTTTGTGTTCAGTCGAATCTTCGTCAATATGCAGATGACACTGTTTTGTATAGAGTTATTAAAACTCCAGATGATGAAGTGACACTCCAGAATGATCTGCAGCACATAAACACCTGGTGTAATTTAAACTGTATGGCTTTAAAGACAAATAAATGTAAGCTAATGACTGTGACCCGTTCTAGAAATCCTGCTAACCACTGTATAATATTGGTGATTACACTTTGGAAAATGTTGATAACTACAAATACCTTGGTGTTATTATTTCTAGGGACTTAAGCTGGAAAACCCATATTAGCAATGTTGCTTCAAAAGCCACAAGGCTAAATGGATTTATTGGTAGAGTAGTTAAAACTAGGGACTCTAAAATTCTTATTTCACTTTATCGCTCAATCAGCAGACCCATACTTGAGTATGCAGCCCCCGTCTGGTGCCCTGTCCTCACTACCCAGCAAGAAACGCTTGAGAAGGTACAAAGACGTTTCACCCGTTTTTGTTTAGGCCTGCCGAGAAAGGCTTTAATTAATTCCAGTAGTGAAATTGTGTATTCTGACAGGTGTGTCAAGTTGGGTCTTCCCTTTTTAAACAATAGAATTCATTTCCTTTCAATTGTGTTTGCTATTAAATGTTTATATAATAAATTTGACATTCCTATTGATCTAATCCATGTTAATCGTAGACATACTGAAGTTATTAAGTTTTCTCATCAAATGGCAAGGTCCAATGCTGCTCATCATTCTCTTTTTTATAGATTACCTAGATTATGGGAGGTGCTACCAACAGATGTTAATTCACTTAGAAAACATTTATTAGTCCCTGGCCTAGCAGATGCCCTAACTCAAACTGTGTAGTATTTAAGTTTTTATATTTTTATTATATTATTTTTATATCTCAAAGTGTGCCTAAAGCCATTTATCGTTCTTTGTGTGGTTCAATGTTGGTTTACTTCCTAAGTGGTAGTATCAGGAGATCAACTCGACAGTAATTTAGTTTACTTTTTTGTAATCCTACAGGGGTGCTACCTTTGTTTCTGTTTCTGTTAATCTAATGTAAATTTGTGTTTATTTGTTTTTTCTACCTGTGAAATCAATAAATGAAAGAAAAAAAATGAAAACCCAAACCCCTTGTGGGTCATTCCGTGTCAAATCACCTAAGGGTCCCCTGGTGACCCCCTCAGATTTGGCTGAAAAAATTTGAAAACATAGCTTCATCCTTCAAACTCAGACAAACAAAATTTCAGAGCCAAATTCCAAGCGGATTGGGATTTACGGCCCTCCAAAAGGGGCGTGTCACCTCCCTATTTGACAAATGCAAATGTTGCCTACACTTTTACACCAATTTCATTTGCTCATAAATACTTATTTGAAAAAGATATGAATCTCAAAGTTTATTTATTGGGTAAACTCTGCCTGTTCTCTTCATAAAAGGCATCAGAAATACTGTACCTGCATCACATCTTGAAATATTCTCACTCGAAAACCCTGCTTTAATTCTTCGACAAGTACTTAATTGGAATTTGGACCCCCCCTATTCTTCACAAATAATTTCAGAAATGTTATACAACACTACATTTGTATAATATAACAACTGGTGTATCATATACAGCAAGCACATCAATTTTAAAGGGGCATACAGTGTTTAATGGTGGGTCAAATATGGTCCGTAGAGAAAAGAATACTAAAAATCCCGTTTTTCTGACCCAGGGATGACCCCGTGGTCAGTTAAATTTTTGTTTCAAATTTTAACAGTAGAAACATACATATGTAAACTCCATTTGTGCCAAATTAAAAGTTTTGTTCTCACCTCCTTCATATTTAATTGATTTTTTGAAATATCACCTCCTTAACCCATTGACTTTGTGGAGTGCACTCAACTACATGCAAGCACATGTGGCTGTGATAGGAGGTCAAACCCAAAGACACTCAAAATTTGTATGTAACTCCCAACCCATTGACTTTGTGCAGTGCACAAAGGTCAAACCAAAACCACTGACAGTACATACACAGCTCTGTGTGACTCTGTGGTTTGACCTACCAGTTGGAAATGCATCCAAAAATACTCAAGTGATTGTCTGTGCATGAGTGCCATGCTGACTGGGCCAAATTTCAGTCTGGGCATAGGAGAGTTAATCATGAGTGATACAGGCTTTCCATCGATCCTATTTTTTCTACCTTTCCTCTGCAAATCCTAATTAAAATTAGTGTGTAGATGTAAATTAGTTAAGTAAATGTAATAAAATTGAACAATTCATTTCCATGACACTTTGTACATGTAAGTGTTAATTAATGCTCCACAAGGTGAAATATACTTTTGTGATTTGTGTGTGCGACTTGTTGTGTGAAGGCTATAGTAAACCCTACAGAGCCCTTCTTTTGTCATACTTTTTTCATCCAATTTTCTTTCTTTTGTCTCACTTTTTTATTTCTTGAAATCTCTGGCCAACTTTTGTCCTACTTGGTCATATGAGGCTGCTGAAATGCCTGAAATCACATTTACATTTGTATTTTGTTTAAGTATGGGTTTGCTAGAAATCCTGCTATTGTTATACGTTGTTCATTATATCCTTATAATCATCTCAAAACTGTTTTAAGCAGGATTGTTTGTAGATATGATCACCAACACTTTAAAATTCTTAAGAGTTTGAAAATATGACGGATAATGTTATTGACCTTCACCTGACTGGTGTTGCCCTTGATCCCTAAATGTGTAAATGATCATCTGGGGACCATCTGAGGTTAACAAATTGTCTGAGACATGTGTAAACCAGAATTGATTTGTATTGAATCACAACTAAATACAAACATTGCAATTATGTACAGTGAGAACGAATCACTATGCTGTTTAAGTCTCACAATAAGGAGTGTGGTCAGCAACACCACCATGCCTGATCAATGGTTTGTGTGGATGTCCATTATTTGCTTCATGTGGTGCGGCAACCTTTTAACCATTTAGTGTTGGAATCCTTTAATAGTCTTAGCTATTTGTAGAACACTTGATAAATTTAAAAAAATGCAAGAATACATAATTCATTAAGCCTCACAAGATTAGCATTGCTGTCACAGGATGCACTTGCAGGGATGAGAAAATCATTATGCACTTCGATATGAAAACACTGAACTCAACAAGTCATAATAATATATTTATTGTTTTAACATTTTTTTAGACAAGCAGACTGTGGAGACCTTTATTCTAAAACATCATATACTTGCTGTCGTCCCACTAAAGGAAAAAAATCAGAGCAGTCAAAACCAAGATATTCAACGAGAGACAACAACAAATAGGAAAACAAGTGAGTAAAATTTATTGTTTTGTTCTTTTATAATATTCTACAACTGTTATGGGTGCCCTTTCCTTTAAAAAAAAAAGTTTATTGTTGGTGTTGCAAAAGATTCAGTGCTCTGGTTAAATCTACTCATATCAAAATTCAAACCCAAGTGAAAATAGTTAGTGAGAAGTATGGTTAGCTAGCACTGCTAAATGTTGCATGTTCATTTAGGCTACAATAATGGGCTGTTGTAAACAACATGGTTCTATTAAAATCTTAAGAGAATATTAGGCACAGAAGAGCATTAAATTTGACAGCATTTTACCATGAATCAACTGTACAGGTTTATCGGCAATGCATACTGTTGAAATCACTTGATTAGAATTGAATTGTCCTGTGCTTGGCAAACAATAAATAACATGTAGACTAATTACTTCAGGCTAGTGGCACACTTCATACAGGTAATAGACTTCTTATTTTACATATTCAATTGACATGCATGATCTTTCAAGCATTTCGGCTGGTAGGCGGGAAACCGCTAAAAAGTAATATCATGAGTGACGTCTTTCTAAGACTTGTTATCTGGAATTGTCTCTTTACAGCATTCATGTACGTCTGAGTAGCACACTGTATCATACTGTAGAACTCATGGATACGATAGGATGTGCTACCCACTACCTAGACTGAAGATCTGACGTCACACTTTGAGGCTCATGAATTATGCCAGATACTGGAGATTCAGTTTTGATCTTGGGTGATGGCAGTTTAAGGACAGTTGCAATAAAAAAAGGTATGTGGATTAGTTACAAAATGACTCAATTGATACTGTGGCAGGAAATCCCAAGTCTGATTACTTTCTCAGACCGGAGATGATCCTCAGAGCAATCTCAAGGCCAAGGGCAAGTCCGTTTTGAGAGAAAAATCTACCATTGATTAATAATTGATTGGCAATCCCTTGTGTCGGTCCTGTCTAAGGATGATCAAACACGCACTGATTGAAACGATCGAGTTGTACCTCCAGTTCTTTTCAGAACTAATTACTACTCAGTGAGAATTTCACATGGTGTCACCGCATAATTATTCTTAGCTTAAGTCTACACAAGGTCTGATCAATATTTGTCAGCACAACTCATGTTAATTGGTTTATTCATCAATATATCACAGAGGTAATAATTCAGACTATGTGTCAAAATTCTTGTCTCCCTTTAACTTCACAATAGTCCCTAATAATACACTTTGCATGCCACCAATTGCTCAAGCAACGTCTTTAACCAGTGCGCTTCACTTCACCAATGCAACTATTTTTTTAGTTTGTTGTACAAAGGTTTTTCTTCATTTGCCCACATTTCCAATAATGTTTTGAAACTTTTAGAATTATTTAAAATAAGCTTTGCCCTTATAAATTTAGGAATTTTATTCTGATGACGATGACACAGGTTATAGCTAACTGGTTACAAAAGTTACAGTACAGTCGGTGGTTTATTATGATTTCAATTTGTAAACATTAAAGGCTTTGTCTGATATATAACCCTAACCATTCCCCTCCCTACCACTGTACCCTTCACTATTAATTTTCAGAGGCTCCTTACAGTTTCGAATGTTTTTGTCCTGTTCATTTTACCGAAAGTTTATGTGTTAAATATTTATTTGATAATATTTGCAGGGCATCTTGTGAGAGAGAACAGTGGTTGTATCTATTGCAGGTCATCAGATCAAGCCTCCTCCTTGTTCACCAGCTGCTACGTGTTAATGAGCCAAACTGCACTTCTTCTCTTTGTCTATAGTATTTCTTGTGTGTACGTTTTTGTGTCTTATGAAATACACAGCTGAGACAATAACAAATATATGTTATTTATTAATTTTTTTTTTTTTGGAAGTTTATTGTGGTGAAAATTACGAAGTAAACAACGTTAATTCTTAGACATGTGTTTTGTTTCATAATTTTTGATTGACTCTCTCGTTGGGAGGCCTGTATTATTTTGTATATAGGGATGCAGTGTTTGGGGATTGTTCCTTTCATTTGTATGGTCTATTTATGCGATGAAACAACTCGCATTTTACAGTTTTTCAAGAAATGTTCACATTATGAGGAGGAAGGTTTGTTGGTTGCCCTTATGTTTCGTATGCATATGTATGAATATATAGGCCCCTTTTTCTGTCAATCGGTCGGATCCCCTAACTTTGGGGTAACTTTGTAAAACTCCATATTGTCCATAATAACAAATAAGAAGTATTTTGAAATATTCATGGAGCAAACAATTTTTTGCTTAGAATCATTGAAAGAGCTTGATGAAAACATTGAATACGAGGAATAAACTGATATATGCATGATTCCTGGTTATCCATTTGAAACTGCTACTTTTATAACATGATAGATAGACCAAAGTATGTTTAAACCTGTCATTTTCAGTTAGGGGCAATATTTTTATATTTTCCCCCAGAAATATTACCTCTGGAATACACTAGATGTCCTGAGGTGTTTCCCAAGTCAGAATTAGAAAAAAGTTGTTTCTTTAAAGGGTGCACCACTACTAAATAATAGAGAAAATTCTTTGTTTTCTGAAAACAAAGATTTGAGCCCATACATTTGAGGATTATGTAAAAATGGTCCAATATCATGACCTGGGGATCCTTGACTTCCATTTTGAGTATTTTGGATACAGAAGGCCCTGAATGAAAAGTGGTCCTAATTTGATTTCAAGCACAAGCAGGCCCTTTCTCCAAAATGGATGCTTGTCCAGTGTGGGTATTTTCACTAGATGTAGAGGGAGGTTTCCATTGGGATGAGAATAACTCGAGCAGGCCTCTGGAAAAATTCACATCAATCAATAGTTTTTTATTTTATTTTTAAACATTTTAAGATTTTAATGACTTTTTTAATGATTTTTACCTTTAGCATTGGTTGTTATGGCAGTTTATTTGAGTGTAGGATACACCTGTCTCTTTTCTTGAGGACAGGGTGCTAGTCGCCACTACCCAGTAGTCTTAAGCCAGGTTCATTGTCGAATGCAGGAAAACGAATAGTGACGTCAAAAAGTTAGAAACACATTTCAACACCAATCATCATTGTCACAGTCCATGTCTACGCCCACTGTAGTCACACTGGTCATGGTTGTGAAATTACTTGTAGCTCATGAAATTTGGTACATTATCTTTTGTATGAATTGTATTGCAAGACTTAACCATGGACGCAATTTATATGAGACTTTGAAGGTCAATAACCTTTACTTTAAAAGTAAATTTCTCTGATAGAGGATGACCCAATGCCGTCTTCAAACATTTAATTTGATTAAATAATGAATGAATGTCATGTCACTCTAACTCTGATTACAATATTGAACTTGAGGTTTACAAATAAATTAGTAATATGAATTCAGAAGAAAACAACCCATGTTGCTCGTTTGTTTTGTTTTGGTTTCTGGTATTTACATATTTGTATTTTAATAAGGGCAAATGAAATTGATTGACCATGTTTGAAAACAAAACAAATAAATAAAGATCAGATTTGGGATTCGCACCTGTAACCTGTACCGGATTCAAGTTCTGGTGTTAGCAACATAATGTGGGTTCGAATCACGGCCGTGACACTTGTGTCCTTGAGCAAGACACTTAATCATAATTGCTTCTCTCCACCCAGGGGTTAAATGGGTACCTGTGAAGGCAGAGTTGGTTTGCTCTATATGCGCTAGAAAATGGCAGCAATTGGAGCTGTATACTCCCCCAGGGAGCTGAGATGGTTTCAGGGAATGATTTATAGGCCTATATGAGCCTTATGAGCAGGGATAATAATATAATGCGCCTTGAGCACCACTTAGTTGGTGGATACGTGCGCTATATAAATCCACACATTATTATTATTATTATTATTATTATTATTATTACCATTATTATTACCATTTCAGTGTTCTTCAGTACATGCTTTGTGACTATTACCATACTTTCCCAGGAGGGGGTAGCCCATTCCAAAAAAATAAAAAAATAAATAAAAATAACAACCTGGAAAATGTATATCGCCGATTCTGAACCCCTGGTTGGGCTACATGTATGTAAACATACCCCCAGTTGTAATTGTATGGGTGCGAATCCTAGGGGATGGGGTTAGGTATGTACTTAGATGCCTTTTTAGCCCAGGTATCTATTTATCAGATCACCCAACCCAAATTGTACAAATGTAAATTGAACTATTTATATTTTATGAGAGCATTGGGATAGTTCAGGAGTTGAAGTACCTTGAAGCCATGAGCCCATTAACACCAAGTTGGTGTAAAGATATTAAACAAAAGCTCAATAACTTTTAAATGACTATTTATAAACATGTATAATTTCAAGAAAAGAGAAATAAATGCATATTGTATCATAGTGATCATTTTACAGTTATCCTTCAAATTACATTGTGTTTGTCTCGTATCTGTGAGAAAATTGAAACAGTTTAAACTGGGTTTTTATTGTATTGCTTTCCATAAGTTCTTAATACATAGAAAGGCGTGCTTATCTCATCAGACCCGGAATCCAGGTTATATATTGACCAGACACTTTCCGTACCAAAGGACTCATCAAAAGTTCGGTCACTACTGTTTTTGACCCCGGGAAATTAGATCAGCAGGGATATGATCGGTCGGTCCGTCAAGTCGTGAAAAATTCGTGATATCATTCTGACAATGAAAGTGTCAGCATCAGATTTGACTTTAGTGCATAACTTTGTGCATAACGAAAACGGTAATCAAAAGACGGTATGTACACGGACCCTAGTCGACGTATTTAGTTTTTATTGTGTGCAGCACAGCAACACGGAACTAGATCATAATAATTGTGCACTCGGTCCGCCCGTAAAAAACCACTGAGGATAGGCGCGACAGTTAGTGTGATTTATTTTGCTGAGGGGGCCCCTGGATCTTTGTGAGTTTACCTATAGTCTTTATATACACTCACTGGCCAAAAAGTATTTTCCAAATTTTAAAAAAGTCTTTGGTGTAATTTCAATGTTGCAATACTTATTGCCAGTGAGTGTATATAAAACAATAGTGTTTTCATTAATGTTAATAATTTAAATGAAAGGCGCAATATCGTCACGATCACAGGGGCATGGAATCAGTGCTCGTTTCAGATTAACTCAGATTGACTGAAAATAATACCCCATGATAAGGTCATAATTATTACCTTTGCTGCTGCGCAAATGAGTCAAAAATTTTCAGTTACTGTGTTCATCTTAAACTAGGGACACCGATTCCATGCCCTATTAATCTGCTCTGCTCTGTCCCTTTAAGCTAGAAAACAATAATGTCATCTACAGTGGTGACCAAAACTGTTGGCACCTTGACACTTGACACACAGTAGTAACATAACTTTATGAGAAGAAAATCCCCCCCCCTTGTCCACTGTTTGTTGTTAAGTGATATCACACTGTAAATGTTTCCAATAAAATTTGGTTTTACCTCAACATTGAATGGGGGTGGGGGGTGGGGAAGTTATGTGGTATAATGGTGGTGTGCCAACAGGTTCTGCACACCATTGTCTCTGTTTGAGCTTGTATGTCATGTGCCTTCAAAATCATTTCATGGGTGGCACATTGCTTTTTGTCAGTCTTGCTTTTACATTTTGGACTCAGTTATTTAATACTTCACACTGATTTCAGAAATATATTCATTGATATAAATACTTCATTGATACATAAGAACCTCAACTATACTATTATTGAAGACAAGACTCATTTATTGCTAACACAATATCACATTATTTGAAAGATTAACTGAAAAGGGCCTACAATCATACATGGTCATTCCTGTGAGAATAAAGATTGTTATCAAAATGTATTCTGTGCATCAAGTAAAGATCAGCTAATCTGCGAGCCTTCCATGAAAGATGGGTGCGATTTCGACAATATCGTCCTTTAAATAATTACTTGGTAGACAGTTCAGCTGAAGTTTGGTAGATAGGGTTGTAATGACGTGACACTGGTATAATTAAAGCGCCCTCTATAATATTCGGTAGTAGATTACAGTGTGAGGAAAAAATAATTATCTTGCACTGTGCTTTGACTCTCAATAAATGGCCTATGTGGATGAAATGTCGAAACCTGCTTTTTTAATGATGGGAATATTTAATGTATAAAAGAGGCCTATTTCTTGCGAATTCGTATGTTTTGGAAATATTATATTCCATTATGTGGATCTTTGTTGAAACGTTTATCTGTGTGAATCTTTATATTCTCTGCTTTTTGTAAAGATGATATTTTGCTCTCAGCTTAATTATTTGTTGAATACTCGATTGAATCTTTCAATGGGCTTAGAAATATTCGGTAATTATACAATCAGGTAATTGCTATTTTGATATAATATTATATGGGAATCCCCAAACAAAAACAAAATTTATGATCTTAGATGAGCAATTCCATTACAAGGTGAAGGGTTTATACTGTTTGAACTTACGAACCAACGTGGGCGACAATCACTCATGTGGTATTACGCAGCTTTGCTGGCAACGGAAAAGAGCATGGGTCAAGGGATTGACAATAATATACCCCCTTACAATTTTTTTTAAAGGTAAATCAAATGAGGGTATTCGGTTTATCTACCCTTTTGCTGATTGTTTGTTCATAAATATGGGGAAAAA
>CM055817.1:8128585-8242846 GCA_029582265.1 Zoroaster sp. YZ-2022 | reverse complement strand
GTCATATCGACAGAATTAAAAATAAAACCCCTGAAACACAATTGTCTTAGTGAGTTCAACACACTGAACACACTACGCAGTGCGATGTCAGCAATGTTAGTTTCTGGGTGTCACCCACTGATTAAAGGCATTCAATATAATACATTTAGGCCTACATGGGACGTTAGTGTGGTGCTGTACAGGTATCCTCATGATAAACTGATAAACATAAATACACACACTATCTTAATACAAAACCTTTGCGAGGTCAGCAAAGGAGTTTATTTATCAGTGAAGTGATGTTGCCCCACACATTGCAAGTGGGATCTAAGACAATGTCTCGTATGATCGAAACTACTCTGTATGATGCAGGTATCAAGACAGTTATATTGAAGGCACACAGTACTCGATCAGCTGCATGTAACACAGCATTTCAAAGTAAGGTATGACTAGATTATTATGAACACTTCCCAATGGGCAGTTGCAAGAAGTAATACTTTTACCAAGTTTTTTTTATAACAAACCAATATATGAGCCAATATCTGTGTAGTGTTCTATACTCAAAGAAGTAATGACTATTGTTTGATTGTACAAGTACAATAATTGAACATTGTGTTTATTTATGAAGAAACTAAGATTAAAACTTGTGAAGTATTGTATGAATAAATTATGTGACGTAACCATGGCTGATTGTGTGTTGCCTGAAGTACGAAGTGGGAGGTGATGACGAGGTAGAATAAAGCAAAACATAAACGAAAGAAGTGAAGTTTGATTGGTGACACTGGAAGTGACACTGGAAGACGTTCCCATCACAATTTGACTAATCACTCCGGTTGAAAGTGTAATATCAAGTAAGTCGTTCAGTGTTTACGATGTACTAGCGGTTTTTTTCATGTATTTAATTTTATTGAAATGCATATTGTAATGTTATTGTATGTATAGTTTACCACAATATTGTGAACTTTGTTCGACATTGCAAATTTCCATTTTTTTGACGATTGAATTAAATTGATTGAAAAGATTATGAATCGTCCTCACGTTGTTTCATTCTGTTTTATTATTGTGATACAATAGGTTAGGCAAATTATATGTGTTATACAATTCATAATTCGCAGTAGTTCATTGTGGGGCACTTAGCCATTTTCTTTTAGCATTTTTAACAAGAGTTTATTTATTTAATCCATCTTTGTACTGAATTGTTATTAATTTTATTAAATGGTTGAGAGTCACTTTTTCCACCTGCAATTGGGTACACAGAGGTATGTCAATATAAACTCCTAAATTTGTTATGCTGTTATACTGCTGGTCTTTGACTTGTTACAAGTTTGCTACACAAAATATGGTATTGGTTGCTGTTTCGTGGAAACCAGTTGTGATAAATGTAATAATTATATAATATTGATATGCCATTGTAGTTTCGTGGAACACGTCCGGAAACCAGTTGGATGGATTTGTAATATTGTTATACTGTTGTAGTTTTGTATATTCTAGGTGACGATGTCAACGGAGGAGACTTATAATATGACTGTAGGAAGCAAAGGCAGTTGTACGATATGTTCATTTACTTTAAAGGGAGAAATTGTATGCACTTTTACTTAAATTATTTCACGTCTTGCGTTTTCAAATATTCCAGTAAATAAGACGCAATATACATGAATGGCATACTGATATAACCTGTTCATTGCAGGGCCCAAGAGTGGCCCAGATACATGAGCAGCTAACTTTTCTGGTACTCTAAGCTGCTGCGAAACTTGTTGACCGTTGGAACACAATCAAAAGCTAATTTTGTTTCTGTTTTTGCTGCTAACTTCGCTGCTAAGTCCGAATGTTAGCAGTATGGGTGTCGATTGCTCCTTAGGAGCAGGGGGGGGGGCGGCATAATGGCAGTATCGGATCCAGGATTTTGCCAATATAGGAAGCACTCCGTTGGTAAATTATTTGTTCTTGTTTTTAAATAGTTTAAAAGAAAAGGGCCAAGCTTTTTTTTTTCCCCCTAATACTAGCATTTAGCATCAGACAGTGCGTCTGATGCAATATGAGCCTTTTAAGGACCAAGCTTGTGTACCGGTATTCCAGAGATTGATGCAGTTGTGAATCCCAACCCAACCATATCGACGATTGTGAAGGAGGGGGGGGGGGGCGGCTTTGGGGGAAAAAAGAAGAAAAAAAAAGTTTTTGGACCAATGCCAGATTGGCCCCCCTCGATCCGCCCTTCTCCGCTACTCTGCATGGGTGAGCCTCGGTGTAAGGGACGGCCTTACGGACACCGGATATTGTTTGATTCAAGATCCTCAGTAGTGCGTTCTGAGTGCTTCATGATGACTTATTTTACGTTATGTGGGGTTGCAAGAAAAACTGTAGAATACTCCTTGGGATTCAAGGTAAGCCTAAGTAATTATTTAGAGCATTATATTGTATGAGCTATCAAAGTGGGGACAATTATTTATATAGTCGTCCCCCACCCCACCCATACTCAACAATGTTGGGAATACATGTCCCTCAACTGGCCTCAATTCAAAATCGATCTACGCCAATGGACGGGAAAATGGGGTGGTAGATTGTTGTTCCAATCTCCTGGACGCTCTGTGTAGCGTTCTGAGCGCTTCATGGATATTTGTTGTGTTGCAAGACAAACGGTAGGCTAAGATATTTATTTATTTTTTATTTATTTATGGGCCATCAAAAAGGGGGACATTTGATATACTTGGGAACAATTGATATAATGTACGGTTAGGTGCCGCTGCTAAAACAATCGTTGTTTTACTGTCAGTATTAATTGATAATTCCTCATTTATATATGTTTAATTGACGTTTAAAAAGATTGTTAAGTAATTTGAGTAAAAAGTCATTGTAATGCAGATCCATTGTTAAGTGTTATGTGTTATATTATGTTTGTTAGTATTATATCTATTATGTTGAGTAATAAACCAAACCAAACCAACGGAACATTTTGATCCCTGCGTGATCCACCAAAGATGACTGCCTCAAAATTAGAAATTGTACAGTTAGAGGCACCATGTGATGTCTCTAATGAGTTGTAATAGTGTGTGGTTCTGAGCAAAATTGATGGTTTGACAAGTTGACTTTGTGATCAGTATACTCCGATCGTCTGAAGACAATCGAAGTATACTGATTGAAACGTAGAGTTGTCAAACCACCGGTTCTTTTCAGTGAGAACCACTACTATTTACAAATCACTGTAGAGATATTACATGGTGCTCTTTAATGCTATAAAATCCTTTCATCGTACTGTTCTTCCTCCATGCTAAATTTAGATTAAATATAGTTGTCAACAAACTCAAAGCAAAATTTACTTGATTTTCATAATTTAGTCATCTAATAATATTTTGTTTTACTTGTATGGCCAGTGAGGATTTTTAGTAAAAATGTGGCCCTCCTTTCCATAATATGCCAATTCACCCCGTTTCACCCGTGGTTTCAATCATTTGATAATAATTGTCATCTGCTCCCATTACCCTTATTTATCTTTTAAGACAAAGCAACATTATTACATAACGAGGGATAATAATATATATGCTTTCCTTTTGAGTATTTTTTTATTTAGGAAAGATTTTAAATAAATTATTTTTTTCTAGATTTACTGTACAAATCATGGAACAACAACAGTTACAAATCTCACAGGTAGATTAAAGAAATATTGAATTGTGACAACTAAACCCCTCAAAAAAAGTTCTGCAATTCAAATTTGATGGGTAATATATCTCTTGTTGCTTCATCATCATACGTGAATGTGGTATCATCAGAAAGCTTGATTATTCCTCTTTACAATGATGTGTCATTTGTGATGCTTATGCAATCATGGAATGCGCAGTCCTTCTGAATATGCAGCAAGGTCAAAAATGAAATGTTGCAAAATTCGTTGTTTTCAATAGTTAATTCATCCAAACTTTAATGACAAAACAATGATGACACAGAAAGAAAAAAATTCTCTCACTCTCTCCTCTCCTTCTTTTATTGAGAAATGGTTACATGTCAGTAAGTCAGTAGCGGGTAGATGACCCGAACACAGCAACCACGGCCTGACACCTCCTCCTCATGCTGTTCACCAGCCTCGTCACACGAAGCTGTGGGATGGCGTTCAACTCTTCAACAAGGATCAGCCGGAGTTGTCCAATTGCTTGGGCCTTTAGGAGATTCGATAAGCGTGGCATCTTTAAACATCTTACAAACGACCACTCAGTAAACTGCAGCTCTACCTCACACAAACATTATTGAAGGCACCATTGACATTCATGCAAGACATGCACTGTCATCTGGGCACTATTCAAAACACATTGCATCTTCACAAGAAATGGAGACTTCGGTGTTGAAAACAATGCTTTTTGCAACATTTCACTTCAGACTTTGCCCTATATTCAGGAGTACTGCACATTCCATGATTACATAATCACGGCAGATGGCACATCATTGTAAAGAGGAATAATCAAGCTTTTCAATGACACCAGTTTCTTTTTTCATACATCAGTAACAAGAAAGATATCATCCCTCAAACTTGAATTGCAGAACTTTTTTTGAGGGGTAAATACTTTTCAGTGTGAAAAGATTGATGGTGCAATCCCATTTAGTGACACTTCACCTCTATTGACTTGTTAAATCAGATTGTATTTTTAGTACAAAATTATGTTTTGTCTGTTTCTGATTATTCCGGTAATATTGTCGTCTTGACAAAGATGAGTGTAGGAATAATTGAACTTAGTTTAATTAAGGTACCCAAATGTGATCAATTGGTCAAATTGGTGGAGATGGTTAAGAGACAGGATATTTTTCAGATCCTTGGGTAGTAATAGCGTGCTTTCATGGCTCAAATGCGGGCAATCATCAGTTGCGATTAGGGTTCAGATGAACCGGGTCGTCTCCTGTCTTATCCTTGGATAAGACATATTTTGGTTTACCAAACTGTTGATTTTGTTCGTTGGTTTGTTTGTTTGAGTGCGTTTGTCCATTTTGAACATGTTATTTGGCTAGTATTTGCTAACTGCTTGTTTCACATCTTTGTGATTATTGGACGGCTTATCTGTATTATCCAGAAGATGAGTGTTGTTCCAGTTGTTAAGTTTGTCCGTTTGTGGTCAGTATGGCTCGGTGACATTTAGCTGGTGGCATTGTTTATCTCATTGGTAGAATAGCCGTTGGCTATTGTTTTTTTGAATTGGGCTTCGGAAGTGATTGATTCATGGTGTTTATGAGATTTCTGAAATCCCAAAGTTCGTATTTAGCGGCTTCCACGTAGTTATCGAGCGTTGTACTCTGTGTTGTGTTTGGATGCCAAGTGATCAGTGGTTTGAACGGATGAGTTTTGGATCTGCTAATTTGGTAGACATGATGTCGGAATGGTTTGGTACAGTCTTCGTTGGCGTTTAAGCCGTAGGTGTACGGTCGTGAGATAGGTGACGCAATCGAAATCTTACACATATCATGGAACATTAACAGTTACAAATCTCACAGGTAGATTAAAGAAATATTGAATTGTGACAACCATTTCAACAAATACTTTTCAACATATAAGTATGTATACAGATGATGCTTAAAACTGTAAATTGAATGTTATTTAAATGTTAAAAGAACTACTGTTTAATATGCAATCAGCATACTGAATTTTGTTTTATAAATATAAAATTGAAACCAAATTCAAGATGTTTCATTTGCTGTATTGTTTTCATGTCTGAGTTCCTTGTTTCCTGGGCTCAGTAGTAATGATAAATTCTTGAAATGATTTGCCAATTCTATCCATATTTTTCCATCAATCCATCAATCCTCACAGACACGAATGTATTTAGGCCCGTTTGCTGGCTTGAAATGGCGAAGAGACCTTTTATTTCAGTTGAATCAATGCTTAGGGGAACCATGGCACAGTGGTTTAAGACCCAGACATCGGGTCCGATTTTTTTTCTGAGATAAATTAAAATAATTGTTTACTTGATTATGAAGATCCAGTTTTAAGAACCAAAATTGCTTTTTTGAAATTTATTACCCTGTTTTTACGAAATTTTATTTAGCTTGTATAGAATGACATGAGTTAAACAGACAAAAAACACACATCCTAATATTTTAAAAAGCATCTGCTAAGGCATATTTCAAATGGTTTGAGAAAAAAATACTGCTTGTTAATTTGCTTATTAAATAGTCTTTCGAACTGTAAAAGTATAATGCGGACCGATAATTGTATGATAGTGCAATTATGCTTTGAAATATTTAACTAAAATGGCCCAAAAATGATATTATTTTACAAATTTAGGGTCACACATTTTCAAAATAAGCCAGAAAAGGCCTGGATGGAATGCCATAACTTTGTTATATATTGATAGAGTAACTATCCGTTGTGACTAGAAATTTACGGCAAATTAGCGCAAATGAAATTTACACCCCAAAATACGATTTTTCAGGACGCTGTTTTCAACAAAAAACGTTGTTTTACGCGACGGGTTTACGCGAAATGTAATTCATCGTAGCGAGAGGGCGCACTACAATTTTCAATTGAATTGCGCCCTCTCTTGAAAGTGAACTTATTTTTATACAAAATTATCGGCAAAATTTCATGAATGAAGTTTCTGCTGACGTTAAAATACATTTCCTTAGTCCAGAAGAGGTACGTGCAAATTATTGGTAATTTTTATAAATGTTTTGACCGTTTTTTGTACTGAAGTGTACTGATGTCTGGGTCATGTAGGGTTTTAAACCACTGTGCATGGGGATAATTTAATATTGAGCTTTATTATACACAATATACACTGTCAATTCTTGAGTGCCAACATAGCTACAGGCGTAGAGCAGAGGCTAGACTTGTCCAGATTCCTCTTGGGTTAGTGGAGTGCTTTGATTTTTGTCAATGGGAGAAGGCACTTTGAAGGAACTAAAATATTAGCCTTTTTTCTAATGAAATAAATACAAAATCAGTTGCGGGGCATACACTGGGTACGCAGTATGTCTGTGGTGATGTCTGTGGTAATGTCTGTGGTGATGTCTGTGGTAATGTCTGTGGTGATGCTTGTGAGCGAGTAGGTGATGTCTGTGGTGATGCTTGTGAGCGAGTAGGTGATGTCTGTGGTGATGCTTGTGAGCGAGTAGGTGCACAGTTGCATGACCCACCAGTCCACCACCCTGTAACTATGACACTTGTTATAGGGGAATAGTATCTTCTTGTGCATCCCATTTGTTAAGCACTTTCCAATTACATATATTCTCCATGAGACTGGTAACATTCTTGAGACCTGAACCAATTTAATATTGCCAAAAATACGAGTACAGGTGTGAATAAATGTGACATTGGGTGTTATTGTATTACTATTATTATTAGTTTACTACCATCGCCTACAATGACATGATATTGACATGACATGTCGTTAAGGTAAGGCGCGAGCAATTTATCAGTTTGTATATGGATAAAGCACATTTATTATTATTATAATTTATTACAAAAACAAATCATATTTAGTACTTATTTTGTTGAGGTATACAAATAGTTACATGGTCAGTTCGAACTCTTGTTCGATATGTTTTTAATGAAATCATTTAGGTTAGTGTGATTTTCTAGGTGGTAGTCCTAGCAGAAAGTCTCAAACCAACGTACCCAGTGGCGTATCTACTTATGTACGTGTACAGTACCACCCCGTCCCCACACCCGTATACGACACTAGTATTCTAATGTCGTAGTTTAGTTTATCCTTAAATATTAGTTTATCTTTAACTATATCTCATTTACGGGTTCTATAAATAAGGAATTCTATAAATGCAAACAATTTTCTCCTAAAGTACCAGTTTTTAAGGAAATGTTTGAAACAAATGCCAACGATAATCTTCATCTATCGCTTGATTATTTATTTGTTATATATCTTTCATATTATAATTGAATTCCATTTTTGTAATTTACCCCTCTCTATAGAGTGTCTGTTAGATAATTATGCCTCATTGTTGTTACTGCATGAATATTTCCCACGTACTAAACTCTGTACTTTCTCCTTAAACCCCACTCTAAACTGCTAAAAGGATATTCTGAAACTATTTGAGGGGTTACCAATTTCTTTTGAAAACATAATACTTGAGTTCTGCACCCGTAATGCTAACCCCTCTTTAAAGAGTTTCTGTCACGTTATTGTGCCGAGGGGTTACTACGACATGAACATCTGAAGGGACTAAATCTATCATGTTTTCTACTTGCAAAAAAATATTAATTTCCACAATATGACAGTCCTTTAGTGTTTGTTTTCAAACAATTTTTGCTGCTTAATTTGAAAAAGAGACCTCGTTTAGTAAACCACTCCTACGACTGTTTAATGATAGCTAACAGAAGTCTCCTGAAGTGTTTTTCAACGCAGTAAACAAATTAAGCTGAAATGACATATATTATACATAAGTATAACAATTGATAAGAAAATAATCATTGTGTCCAAAGCAGTCTTTTACTTCGGGATGAATATATAGGTGTGCCGCCCCATTTTTGGTATACCGTCCACTTAATTATCTGGCGGCCGCCACTTATTATCTGGCGGCCGCCACTTATTATCTGGAGGCCATCAATAGACGAGTGCGGCTATAAGCCAGGCACTTCGTGTATATGACGTCACCAAGTGCAGGCTCATCACATGAGGCCCATTTACGAATTCTCAATTCGTCAAAAAATGTCATCAGTTTGTAATATTTTCACTGGTTGTCATAGCTACAATTCAATTAGCTGAAGCGCTAATTGTCGTGCCAAAATTAAACACAATCAAAATGGAGTGGATCCCCAGCTGTTTCCAAGAGAGGAAACACAAAGGAAACTATATTTTTGGCTGGGTCCTCAACTGGGCGCCGCGCAATACCATATCAAACACAGTGACGTCAGACACGAAGTGCCTGGCTTATAGCCGCAGCCATCAATAGACAAGAAACACCACAAGCGCGCGCACTCTAAACCCGCGAAATAAATAAAGAACGTGTAGCCAGATAATAAGTGGCGGCCGCCAGATAATTATGTGGCGGCCGCCAGATAATTAAGTGGCGGCCGCCAGATAATAAGTGGCGGCCGCCAGATAATAAGTGGCGGCCGCCAGATAATTATGTGGCGGCCGCCAGATAAATGGTACAACGAAATATTCACGCACTCATGAATATTTCCCTTGGCACTATCCGGCTTCCGTATAAAAGTTACGAAAATTCCACTTTTCTACTGAATCAAAGTTGTCCCAACAACATCAGAGTTATCTGCAGACACCTTCTGCTTCCTACTACCGTGTAAGGTAAGGTAATACCGTAAATTTCTTTTAAAAAGACAGGTTTCCCCTTTCTGAGTTTATCTAGTATTTCTGTGTTGAGCAACTTCGTTGCCATCAAGCCTTTCATTGCGTTGGTCATTCTTGGATTTGTGCTGAAAAAGTTGAATATGACCAGTTCTTGAGTTAGGTACCATCCATGTTTTATCATCTTTCCTTGGGCTGCATCAGCCACCTCTTTACCTATCGTCTGGTACTTCATCATGTCATATATCAGCTGCAGGTCATTATTTGGTGCATCAGCAACATTGGTGGCTGTCATCCAATGTAATGAGTAGAAGAGCACCAAGAAATTGTTGATCTTCTGCAGGTTGTTTTGTGTCACAGCATCATACCCTATCTCATCCCTAAACATGAACATTTTAATGGAGTATAGATGTTAATTGCAACCCACCTTACCTGATGTATTACTCCTTGTCTGCTAAAGTGGATTTCCCGAGGGGGTATGATGATGATGAGCTCTGCCACCTCTCTGCAGTCAGCTTGGGGTAGCTTGGTAGGGTCTGGCTTGGAGACGATGTTATTGAGCAATGTGATGGTCTGCTCCCTCTTCTACCAAAGCCAACTGTTCTGCCTGGTCCTAGTTGTCAGTGTGTTGATGTTCTCCATGTTAATCCCTGACCAGGCTTCCTTCAACTCTTTGAACAAAAGGTTTTCAGGTCTCTTGACATTGCTCCCATACATCACCAATAGTGAGTTCAAACACATAGTGACGACAGACCAGGAAAAATATTTTTCTTCCTATCTTCTTCTCTAGCAATTTGGCAGCTCCCTTGTAATACCAGTGTTACTAGTTGTGGTGTAGAATACCAATGTCACTGTCGAGTTTGTCAGGTCTCATGCTGTAAGCAGCTAAATAGATGCATGAGCTTGTGATAGGCCCAGCTGGAGTCACTGATGGTAGGAACGCGAAGTAATTTACTCTCTTCATATAGCGGAGTACCAGAGACAAGCACGGCCAGGATTTCCTTAGTTACTCCCATTGCAATATCCTTTATCATCTTTCCATCTCAGTGTAGAGCACCAAATTAAGGTGGTTTCCCAAAAAATTTCTCCATGGATATTTGAGATTGGCGAACTACCATCCTTTGGCGAACTACCATCTTCATCCAGCGTGTTGTAGACTTTAATATGGAAAAATAAGGCCTCCTCATCCAGTCTTTGTCATAGAATAAATAAGTGCTATGGTTTGATTGTTGGACAGAGAGAGGCGGTCCGCTAGTCTGAAAAAATGTGATGTTGTCCAATTTAAGGAAGCTTTTTTGAACTACAATGTCAATAGAATAAACAATTTCAGAGGTATGCACAACCAAATTTAAGTGAGGGAACAGGAAACCTACTCCTGTTGAAAACACTTTTGTTTTAAACATGCAAGTGATAACTTAAAGGTTGATTTGAATTTTATAGGCAGTATATTAAAACCATACTAATTTACTGCAAACAACTATTAAGTCACTTCAATGTTATTCAGCAATGCTGTTTTTCATAAAATAAGCCAAAATCAAGTAGGTACCTTAAATAAAAGCTAAATACTAAGCGTATTGGTCATAATTTACCATTTTTGACACTATTCTATTGGTAATTTCTTTTTTACATATGACCCATTTTCGACATATGACCCAACATTTTGACCCATGTTATGACCCTTATGATTTTCAAAGGTTTTATAATTTTCTTCAGCACTGACGCTTTGCATAAGTTCTCATATGCAAAACCATGGGAAACCAAGCAGTAGCGTACACAAAAAAGTGAAATCTGAACCAGCCTAATGTACATCATTCTGAGTGCATCTCTAGCTAGATATGGAAGCTGATTCATACTTCATGTGAATACTAGGCAAATTTCATGACATGAACAGTGGTGAGGGGGCGAAATATCATCGTCAATGTCACAGTAATTCCATTTGTGTCAATGTCACAGTAATTCCCTTTGCGTCAATGTCACAGTAATTGTCTTTGCGTCAATGTCACAGTAGTTCACTTTGATTTTGCATTCGTGTGAAGTATGATACTACAATCAGTTTTGAGTAGTTATACTGGACTTTCATCACTTGTGTTTGAAAACATACAAGTGCGGACCAATTAAGATTCAACTTTAACAGATTGGTTGTTCCATTCTTGAATCAAACAAAGTAACGATAATTATTAAAGGAGTTTGTCAACATTACCAATACTCATACCTCACCAATGTAATTATATATTTGTTGCATTACATATTTTTGTACTAATACGAAAATGACTGTATTGAATCAATAAATAAAACATGATTGTTTTCATATAATCGTTTATACGTTCATTTAAAGTTATCACGACAGCTAATTGCTATGTTTATTTTGTCTAATATATCATTGCGCAATTTGTACTGTATGATTAATATAACATCACTTTAATTTCTAAAAAGTAAAATATGTTTTTGTGTTGATTCAATAAATAAACAGTCATTGTTTCTAAACAAAGATAAACCCATGTGTCATTTCCCAGCATTCGCTATTATTTCAATAACTGATTATTGGCATATATACATTTAGGTATATTGTATTCCATTTTTATCAAATTTAAAACTACACGTTCACTCCCATTCCCAACATTGCTGTTCACTGTACCCATGTGTACTGAACCATAAGACCTTATATATCCATCTTTTATCATATCTTTTATCATATATAAGGTCCAAAAAAAAAAAAACATTACTATCTGTCCATAAAAATGTGATACTTGGCCTATTATGTGCCTGGAATCGAGTGAAGAGATTTTAATAAAACTACCGCAGCTGACATCAACGAACACCTGTGCATTTAATGTATTCAAACGTGGAAATGTAGGTTTTAATGTTTTGGGTTATATTTCACGTTTTAATCATGTGTTGAATATCACTGTTATCCATCAATGGAGTCATTGAAAAGGCCCATTATACAGGTTTGTTGTTTGTTTTTATTTATTTATTTTATTTTGTTCTGATAAAGATAGACACATTCCAATAAAAATGTACTGGACAAGATTTTTCCTTGCAGATTGCACGGGGAAAAGGTGAATTTTTAGCCAGTTGACCATGTGGGCTAAAGCAGCAATACACATGATTTTTATGTGAATGTAATGCGACAAACTAAAAAAAAAATAATAATAAAAAATAATAATAATAAATAAATAACAAAACTGGACCTAAATTTTCTCGGGGGTGGAAGTTCAAGGCGATGACTGCGTTAATTCATATTTCGTTGATGATGATGATGATGATGATGATGATGTGATATACTCCAGCAGTACAAATCGTTGCTATTGGAGGGTGTCTCCTCAGAGACCCCGGTTATCTCGTTAATGTGAGTTGTTTTCTCACTGTGGGATAGCTTTTTTGTCATAAATCCTTTGAACAGTTTGTCCTGATCAATTGCAATGTCATCGTACCACTCTCAAAACTGCACATGGGTGTCGGCCAATTCGAGACGCTTTCGAGTTTTCAAAGCAACACCTTTCTCCATTTTCTCTCCTTTCTCCACATCTTTCCATTCTCCTGACGACGGCCAGAGCATACTTGCCGAAACGTTGAGAACAAAACCGGCTCTTCTCAGAGCCAACACCTCTACTTTAGAGATTTGTTACATGGTGCTTCCGAAAACTTTCCCAACACCTTTTTATTGCCCATTCTGAATCTGACCTAACCACATGCCTGATCCAGCATTCTTGCTGATTGTGTATGAATGTGTGGAGGGGTTGGGTCTTGCAGATTTCCAGTATTTGTTGGTTGGAATTTACGTACCAGAAAAACTGCTCAGGGTTCTTATTGGGATCATCTTTTTTTTTCCTTATGCAATGTATTGACACATAACTTGTACATGTACAGCGGTTGTTTTATGTTGTTATGTTTAACGTTTGGTGTGGCAGCAATCGTCAAACAGTCGTAACAGTGTTTTATTGGACAAAGCTTAGCATTTCAATTTTGTAAGGCAAAAATCGGTTACCGTTTATAATAGGTCTATTTGTTTGGAATTTTCTTTCTTTTTTCTAACAAGAAAACATATACATGAATTAGTTTTTTTTTTTTTTATATATAAAAGCAACTGTGAACAATAGCCACATCAGTAAATGACTAAAGAGGTCATCTGAAATGGTTCACTGCAGACCATAGTGAAAAAAAAGAGAAAAAGAGAAAGAAAACAATTATGTATATATATATATATATATATATATATATATATATATATATATATATATATATATATATATATATATATATATATATATATATATATATATAAACATATTATGCAAAGGTGACATACATAAATACATGAATGAACTCAATTGAACTAAACTAATTAGAGAAATGACACCTGGCAAGGCATGGAGGGGAGCCCTACAAACTAATCCTACCTAATTGCAAAACCTGATCCTACTGCACTGTTCTCCCGCAGTTTAAGGAACAAGTCCAGCCGGAACAGTATTCACAAGTGCTCTAGTAGGACAGGGAACTAGCCTACATGTTCTAACCAACCATGCCTTGATTGGCATTGCGCTCTGTATACATCAAGAGGAGGCAAGAGACAGGAGATGCTTATGAACTTGAGTCTTGAAAGATTGGACGCCACTGTCAGACATTTTCCCAACTACAGCTTCTGGAAGGTTGTTCCAAGTTCTGATTGCTGTGTGCAGGAAGCTTCTATCCAGGGTGTAAGTTTTGGCATTAGGCAAGGACAGGGCATGAGCCGGAATGGATGTGCTAGATCGTGTTACACGCCGCCTATCATAAGGAGGTGGTAGCATAGCTCGAAGATCTGAAGGGCTATGGCTGGTGTGCATTTTGTACAACACTGTAGCTGCAGCAACCTGTCTCCTGTGATGTAGACTGGTAATAGCCAACTTCTCAAGAGCAATGGCTTCATCAACACCAATAATTTTGAGAGCCTTTCTTTGAATGGAGTCAAGTTGACTGAGGATGGTCTGTGAAGCATTCATCCAGGATAAACAGGCATACTCCATGACACTACGCACCTGCGCTTTATAGACAGTAGCCCTACCCTTGATGTCCAATTTGTTTGCGACTTTCCGCAATGCTCCAAGCCTTTGAGCAGCTTTCTTGGAAATGGTGGAGATGTTTTTTGCCCATGCAAGCTTACTGTCAATGGTAACCCCAAGGATCTGAATTTCTTTCTTCACTGCCAGCTTGCTATTTCCAAAGTACAAATCAAGTGTAGATGGACTCCTCTTTCTAGATATTATCATTGCTTTACACTTTGTTGGCTCGAATGTTACCATCCAGTCAGCTGCCCATGCTTTGATCCTTTCCAGATCTCTGTTCAGGCTGGCTGCCACTAGGTTACTCTCACTTGGTGATCTTATTGGTGCAAAGAGCGTGCAGTCATCAGCATAAAGGTACATCTCATTCTTACACACATCAACAAGATCATCAATAAAGATGGAGAACAAAAGTGGACCAAGTATTGAGCCTTGCGGGACTGATGCATTGATGGATGATGAGTTAGAAGATTGACCAGAGAGAACAACCTTAATCGATCTTCCATGAAGGTAGCTTTGTAGCCAGGTTAGCAGCTTTCCAGTTAGCCCCTTGGATTTCAGCTTGGCACAGAGTCCATTATGCCAGACTTTATCAAATGCTCCTTTGATGTCCAGGGCAATGACACATACCTCACCGTTCTTATCCAAGTAGGTGTTCCATGTCTGGGAAAGGATGGTTAGAAGGTCTGCTGTGCTATGGTCTGGTTGGAAGCCAAACTGCCTGCTTGAAAAAAGGTGGTTGCGAAGCAGGTAATTTTGGAGTTGTTTCTGGACTGCTGCTTCCATAACCTTGCTGACGACGCTTAGCAGGGATATTGGGCGGTACTTAGAAGGATCAGCTCTGGAGTCTCTTTTGTGTACCGGTGTCACTGAGGCTGTCTTCCACTGGTTTGGAAATACACCACACGAATAGCACAAGTGAAAGAGACGGCACAGAGGACCAGCAAGTTCTGCGCTGCATTCCTTCAGTACCCTAGTTGAAATCTGGTCAGGACCGGATGCTTTGTCAGGCTCGAGTTTCTGCATTATCCTCCGGATGTCCTTGGGCTTGAAGATTATTTTTTCAAGCTTGGTGGTAGAAAACTGCTTGACCCCTGGAGGTTGGTCATCAGCATTTGATAGATGACACTTTTCTGCAAATGCCTGGCAGAAAACATCAGCCTTGTCTCTAGCTGTTGAGTATGCAACTCCATTGTGTTCAATGACGGGAATATCAGAGTGGCCTGTTCTTCCAGAAAGAGAGTTTACTATACTCCACCACTTCTTGCTGCTGAGATCATTGCCAGTTAGATCTTGCCTTAACTTGATGTTGTAATTTATTTTGGCTTGACTCTCCGCTTGATTGTATTTCCGTCTTGCTAATGTAAACTTCTTTCTATTTGCAGGGGTGTTGCGCTTCTTTAACTGACGGTAGAGGCAACGCTTTCTTTTTGCAGCATGTCTGCACTTGTCATCAAACCAAGCTTGATCACCAGTCTTCTTAGTAACTGTTTTGCTAGGAATGTACATATCCATGGCCTCACGAATGGCCTGTGTAACGTTGGTACATGCCTCCTCAGGGGCGTTATTGTTGAGTATTCCCGACCAGTTGACAGATGAAAGATGTCCTCGCATATCCCAGAAGTTTGCTCGATCATAGCTCCAAACTTTCCTTCTGTACGGCTTGTCCCGGAAGACTGGAACCTGTAGCTGTACTAGCACAGGGTTATGATCTGAAGTGCCAAGGTGTGCAAAGGTTGTGGCAGTAGCAGGTAAGTCTGTCATAACAAGATCCAGGATATGCTCTCCTCTTGTTGGCTCAGCTACAATCTGGTGTAGACCAAGACAGTCTGCTAGTCGGAGTGTTAATCGGCCCGCACTGTCTGTTGTTCTACTGCCTAGCCAGTCTTGGTGATGGACATTAAAATCACCCACAAGCATCAGAGATTGTGCTCCAAACTCGATCATCTTGGGGAGGGCACTTGTATCCAGATACTCCAGTATATCATTGTTGCCACTAGGTGGTCTATAAATGGCACCAATGAGCAGTTTCTGAGACTGAAGAGAAATCGTAAGCCACATGAGTTCAAGGTCTTTTGGATCTCTCCTGGGGTTGTGGTAAATGGCGATGCCATCCAGGCAGTAAACAGCAAGGCCACCTCCAGATGTACCTTCGCGATCTCTGCGGCAGCACATGGAATAACCAGGAATTGTGATGCAGTCAGCTCCATCTGCAACCGTTGAGTCAAGGAAGGTCTCTACCACTATGACAATGGCAGGTTTTTCTTTGGTGCATAGGTTAGCGAGTTCACCGATGTTGGATCGTAAGCCACGTATGTTCACCTCTATGATTCGCAATTCTGTATCTCGTAGTCGATGGGCAGGCATGTGTCGTTTCCGTTTTGATCGGTCCTTTCGAGGCTTGGCTGTAGACTTTGTAGCAAGAAAGAGACGGGCACAGGGGTTGCTAGCCCCTGTACCCCAGTAACGCACCTGGACAGTGCGGTGAAGGTATGTGCTATGCATGACCTGATCTGAAAGCATCATAATATGACTCATAATATGACTCATATCAGATCGGGTTCAAAGAAGAACCACTTGGTCAAGGATTGGGTGATCAGCACTGATGGAAAATTGTATACCTCCACTAGTTCCTCCAGGTGATATCAAAACAAATTGCTGGCTCATGGACTAACTGCAGTGTGGAACTCTATTTTCTCCTGAATTTGCCAGTTTATATTTGGACATATATGTACTATACACTTCCAAAGAGATTATTAACAAAATAGAGGGTTAACATTTTTGTTTTAACAACATGACACTTGAGTTCCACATCATTTTTGTATAGAGCTTATGTTACGTTACAGGTCCATTACTTGTATTTGCTTATTTTGTTCTGATAAAGATAGAGATATTCCAACAAAAATGTACTGGACAAGATTTTTCCTTACAGATTGCACGGGGAAAAGGTGAATTTTTTGCCAGTTGATCATGTGGGCTAAAGCAGCAATACACATGGTTTTGATGTAAATGTAATTCGATAAACTAAAACAAATAACAAATTTAAAAAACATAAATAAAACAATAAATTCTCGGGGTGGGTGTAAGTTCTAGGTGATAACTTTGTTAATTCTTATTTCATTGATGCATTGTATTGACACATAACTTGGTACATGTAAAACGGTTGTTTTAATTATTGTACTGCGTCTGGAAGCAACGTCTGGTACGTCTGGTAGCAATCGTCAAACAGTCGTAACAGCGTCTTAATGGACAAGGCTTAGCATTTCAAATTTGTTTAGAATTTTCATTTTTTTCTAACAAGAAAACATAAAATGAATTAGTCCCTCCAGGTGGTACCGAAACAAATTGATGGATCATGGACTAATTTGCAGTATGTAACTCTATTTTCTCCTGAAATGGCCAATATTGTATTTGTATATTTTCTATAAATTTCCAAGGAGATTAAACAATTAGAGGGTTAACATTCTTTTAAAAACATGACACTTGAGTTTTACACCAAAAATGTTACCCATTTTTAAAGAGCTTATGTCACGTTATTATGTAACAGCATGAATATTTCCCATTTGCCGGTTTTATTGCATGTGTGCGGGACTCTCGATTTTCTCCTAACATACCAAATATATATTTTTGGAAACATTACTATCAACTGGCATTATTGGAGTACATGTTTAATGTTTTATTTATTTATTTGATGATTTGTTTGTATTATTATTATTATTTTTAAACATGATACTTGAGTTCCGCACCCGTTATTTTCCCAACTTGTTTTAAAACCCTTGTATAAAAAATTTAATACAATTTTGTGTTGATTTTTTTCTTGTTTTATTCTTTTTAGGGGGATTGTCAGTTGGGAGGGGGTGGGTCATGGGTCCAGCTCCAAACCGCGTTCCCAATCGTATCAAGAACTCGCCGCTACTGAGCATTCAAATCATGACACTTGAATTCTCCAATTATTAAAATTATGTGTGAGTGTCTGACACGTTATTATGCCTTTATGCTATTACACCATGAATATTTTCCTTTTGCGGGTTCATTTGCAGTGCGGAACATGCGATAATCTCCAAAATGTTATCCTAAATTTTCAAACATAGTAATGTTTTCATTACTATAAACTTGCAAATATATCCCTCAATTGTTGTTTTAAAATGTTTCTTTGATATATGTATGATTATTTTAGTTCCGCACACGTACAATTATCTCTATAAAATGTATGTTAGATTATTATTTCTGCGTTATCACAGTTACTCCAGCTGCTAAGCAAAAGAATTGTGCAATTTTTGCATGGGGGATCAAAATGTGCCAAATATAATGTTAAGCTATGTACCTATCTTGGGTCTCACCTATGTTGGGAGTGGAACTATATTCGTTAACAGTTGGGGCATGAGACCAAAAATATTGTGTTATTTTGTATCTTAAAAGAAAATAGGAAGAAGGTACGGCATATTGAGATGTGCATGCGTCTTGTATTTTACCTATTCAGTGGGCGAAGCCACAGTATTAATAACAATATAGGGCCTACCTGTCTTTGAGAATTGAAAGTTTGGTAAAATGTGTCTCGAAAAGAAAACGGGATGAACGTAAAAACATTTTCAGATGTAGAGTCCTCTTGTATTCTGCCTATTTTATGGGCGGGGCCACAATTAAACAAATGGGCCGCACAACACTAAAAACGAGGAACCTGGCATCACCATTAACAACATTGAAAGTTTATTTAAACTTCTGTCTAAAATGGAAATAGGATAAAGTTAAAACATTTCATGAACATGGTATGAACCCTTCTTTTAATCTGTTTATTTTATGGGCGGAACCAGATTATCAAAACATACATCCGCGCATAAAAACCTTAAAAGACATAATCTCATGACGCCAGATTGCTCGTTTTATATAACCCTTGGTTGGACGGGCGGTTAAGCCAGCCGTCCTAAGCCTAGATATGACCTCTCTAAGTAGTTTGACATGTTTTTGCCATTTCCATGAGTAAATTAGGACGTCATTTATGAAGTTCACCACATTATTGAGACCACTCAACAGTCGGCGCATCATGATCCTACTAAAACAGCCGGAGCATTGACCACGCCAAAGGGTAAGACGAAGAATTGAAAAGGACGTCACAACATGCTAGTGGACCAGCCAAGGTGTGAAATTACACTTTGGACGGCATTTTTTGTTAATAGCAGGAAACCATGTTAGATCGATTGTTCATAGGATGGGGAAGAAAATTAGGGTGGATGCCACCCTCGATTTTGAATCTAAGGGTCAATTTGAGGTCAAAAGGTCAAATAAGGTAAACAAATGCATTTTTAAATTTTGAATCAATTTTGACCCCATTCGATAGATCCATCCATAAAATCTTTTTTATCATCATGTTGATAAACCAAGCCTGTGCAATTAACAGATAAACATTCATTTTCAATCAATTCAATTCAATTCAATTCATTTATTCGTCATGCCAGCATGAAAATCATTTCCTCAGTTTGCACATAAAAAAAAATTAATACACACTATACGTTAACAATTTAAAAAATTGTAATTATTAAATAATTATTCCATATTATACATATTGTATTTGTTATATTACAAAATACAGCAAATAAAAGTATAATGAAACTGGGAATTGACAGGGAAAGGTAGGGAAGGAGGAAAGGGAATGGGATGGGAAAACAATACATGGGAACAGGGGAAGGCCAAGGGGGACATAATTGGGAAGGGACAGGGAATGGTAGGGAAGGAGGAAAGGGAATGGGAAGGGAAGGGAAGGGAAGGGAAAACAATACATGGGAACAGGGGAAGGCCAAGGGGGACATAATTGGGAAGGGGGCTGGAAAGGTAGTAGAAGAAAACCCAAACCGAAAAAACAGTAAGCCTTAAAACAACAAAACCAAAAACAAGTCATGTAATAAAACTATTGTTAAAACAAGAAATTGCACTGGGTACGAAAGACAGGCGATGACGATTTGTATTGGATTTGAGTTGTCGTAATCTGCCAGACTTATTAAAAACTAAAAGTGAATGAAGTGGGTGGGTATTATCAAGTTGTATTGTTTTTAGTTTAGTCGTTAGAGCTGCCTCGTAGATTGAACCCAAGTTTTTTACAGTAGTACCAATGATCTTACTTGCGGATTTAGTGATTCTGTTGATTTTATTTAGATTACCCATAGACAGACCATTTACCCATGCAATGCAAGATAACGTAATAACAGATTGTATGGCACTTTGGTAGAACATCATAATTATATCCCGGTCAATATTAAATAACTTGAGTTTCCTCAGAAAATAAATACGCTGAATAGCCTTAGAACACAATTTTTGAGTATTAACATTCCAGTTTAGATGGCTATCAAAATAAGTCCCAAGGTACTTATATTCATTGACAATTTCAATATCAACACCATTTATGTTAACAGGATCGATCTCCTTCCGGTTTTTTCGAAAATCGAACACAATTTCCTTAGTTTTTTGTGAATTTAAAACCAGAAAATTTTCTCTGCACCAATTTTGTACAGAAATGTATGGTAAAATGAAACGTAAAAGTGTGTTTTTCTTGAAAAGTGTATAATCGTGTGTATATCA
This sequence comes from Zoroaster sp. YZ-2022, assembly GCA_029582265.1. Lineage (NCBI taxonomy): Eukaryota > Metazoa > Echinodermata > Asteroidea > Forcipulatida > Zoroasteridae > Zoroaster > Zoroaster sp. YZ-2022. The sequence goes on along the minus strand of CM055817.1, from coordinate 8,222,019 downwards.
AAGTTGTTTGCACTCCCTACATGTACCTCACACAATGCATGTTTGAAAACACTTTTGTTATAAGGTAGATGTACCAAGCCTTTTTAATTACGAAACATTTCATGTCACACCTTTGTATATGGTGTGATGTAATTAAACAAAAAGGTACGTCTTTTAAAGTAAATTGAAACGCATAGTAGTTTTACAGTTTGACAAGATGCTCATTACTTTGGACATATTTCGTTGTTGCAGGGTGCATCATTATTTTGTTTTTGTACACTATGATTGCTTCCGTGCCTATCTAACTTGGTCACAACAACAGTAGGGGAAATATGTACATCTGTATCTGCATGAGTCTATGGATCTATTGGCCCGCCGGGTTGCTGCAGTCAATTGCGTCACATCCGCAAGCAAAGTGCACCTAAGGTCTATTTTGAAGCAAGCGCACTGGGCTGTCCTGCACTTTGATTTGCATCCACATGTAACGAGCTCCAGACAGGCATATGGGATAGGTGGTACATGTAGTCTTGTCCACACAGCTTCTAGGTAACCTGACTCCTTCTTCCAAGCTGCAGTGTCGATGGAAGATGGGACATCTATGTGTTCCTGATCTGCCTGCAACCATATTTTTGCCTGGTAGTTAGCACGTACTGTGTGAAGTTCCAGTGCATCTCTTGTTGGTGATAACATCTCCAGACCCTTCTTCGCCTTGCCAAAGAGTTGGAGCCTGGCATTGTTGACGGTTGGCTGTTCAGGTGTGCCATATAGGTGACACAAAAACTGCTCAATGGGGGCAAGATCTCCGTCACGACCAATTCCCTTGACGAGTAGTGGTTGTATCTTAAAGGTTTTCTAGCACAACTTCTTCCCGTGACCATGGAAGGAGCAGGTTGTATCGCATCCTATTAGTGCGTGGTAGGTTGTCCCTCACAGGTTGTGTAAGTCTCTCTGATGCTGCATGTAATGGATAACATTTACGCTTCGCTGCCGTTCCGGAGATATCGATACTTCCGTTGCTTTCGTACATACGATCGTGCAGCAGAAACAGGATAACATCTGTATCTCTGCAAATGACCAATACTCTTTGATATCCTTCACTGACTGCCTCATAGAAATGGACTATCAACCTGGTGTCAGCCTCTTCGTGATTTCCTTGAAGTCTGACATTATCTCTCCTCGTAGACCTGGCATCTGTAACATCAAGAAACCCACCTCCTGTTACTATCTTGTATCTTTCTGGTAGATCCTTACCCTTCTCCACGATGGCCTCTGACAACTTGGCGAGATCAGCCTTGTTCTCATCCAAGGCAATCAATTGACTCCAAACCTGTGGTAGTGGAACACTGGGTCCATCGTTGAGCTTGCAAATTTGCTTCTTTTTCCCCATTCGCTTTGATCGAGTCACTGCCTTGATTGAGCCCTCTCCGAAGTAGCGATCAAATACCATGAAAACTCTCCAAAGTGTTTTGTCAATGTATTTATGAACACATCAGCGGAGTCACCAAATGTCTGACACCCATAAGGCTTTCCAAGAGCTTGGATAAGTGCATGACCATCTATGAGCACACATGTCTTCATGCCAGCATTCGGAACTTCTGGGGGTGTGTGAAGTCCAGCCATTAAGATGCTGATCAACTCTGCTTTTGGTGTCGAGTTCATCTCACCTCCAGCCTTGGCGAGAGACAGTGGGATTGGGGACAGTTCATGCTGTAGAATATTCACCTTGTCTTGCGTGATACGTGATCGCACTGACCAAGTGATGCAAAACTTGTCTCTGGCTTGATCATTCCTGGTAATGCCAATATTATGCCATTCTGCATCTTGCACGTTCTGTTCATCCATTCATTTGCCTGATCAGCGGGAACTTGGTTGAAGCGCCTTTTGGTTCTCTTCACAACAGTGTTCCCATTGTTGAACTCTGTATGAACCTCTGGTGCTGTCTTCTCAAGGAGTTTCATATCAGTAAGATAGACAGGTCCCCACCGGGCGTAGTTTGTGTGGTCGTAGATGGTGAGCCATGGCAGCATTGCTGAAAAAGCTTCTAGATGGAGAGTCCAGTTTCCATCCCTCTCAGCCCCAATGAAGTCCAGCAGAATCTCAACCATCTCCATGTAATGAGACCACAGTCTGAAGTTTGGATTGTGAGCGTGATTATTGCTAAACTCTTTAATGAGATCCTGAATGTTGTTACGGCTCAGAAAATCTGACAGCTGGCCCACTGCGTCGCAAATCTCTGCTCTGTGGTTGTCATCTCTCTTTTTAAAAAGCTTAGCCACATTTTGGGCAAGCTTTTCAACTTCCACGTCTTTTTTTTACCATTTTCCAGCAGCCATGGTTCAAGCATAGACCATTTGATATGCCACAGAGCATCATACGTCAGTTGGTGTCCTCTAACAGCACGATAATAGGCTTTGCCATCAAGCATTGTCTCAGTGGTGTTGGCTGCATACACCTGCCTCCGTCCATAGGTCATCAAGCCCAGCACTTTCCATGTGTTGACCAGTAGCTATCAGGAAGTTGAAGCAGATATGGAGTCTTCCCATGAGAAAAATTACATTCTCAAACTTTGGCTTTGCCCATACGAGTTCCTTTCCCCTGTTATAGTGGTTGGTCAGCTGTGATAATAGTATGCTTCTGGCCTGTATGGTTTGAAATGTCCACAAAGCGATTGATCACAGTGGTGAGTGTATCATTGTCATCTGCTGGTGCCTGGAGGATTGCTAGCATCCCTGCTGTTGTTACAGGGGGGTCAACTATACTAGTGGCTTCATTGAGTGATCCCCAGGCAGGAACAGACCGTCCCTCTCCATCATCATATATGCGTGACACCACCCATGTTAAATCTTTGACCCGTGCCTTCATCACAATATTTTAATTTTAACATTGACAGGGGAGTTTATTGAGTGTGTACACTGTATGTATGAGTCGGAAAAAAGTTCACATGGAGAGATTGGGAGTGTAAACAACTTTGATGTACACACGATATAAAAGTTTCGAGAAAATCACACTTTTATGTTTCATTTTACCATACATTTCTGTACAAGATGAAAGTTTATCTGTTAATTTCAAAGGCTTGGTATGTCAAAATGATGATAAAAGTAGATTCTCCGGCTCCCTCTTCAAATCATTTCACTCTGGAACGAATAATAGCACCTTTTGTTTTGTAAGCAAGCATTTGTAACCTTTTAGACAAATCTATCTTGGTAAAATCCTTCCCTTGTCCCAATTTGGCCATTAAGACTTATGTGTTAGGGATGTGTTCTGAGTCGAACACTGTCACTTTATTTAATTTACGAAAGTCAATACAAAAGCAATTTTTTCCATCTTTCTTATGAACTAATTAAAGACGATGCGATCAGCAAACGGTGATATACTGGCCTCAATCCCGTCAAGCCTCTGCATCGTCTTAACCTCTTTTCGAATGACATCTTGTACAACATACGGTACTGGAGAGGATTTTGATCTGATGGGTGTGTCTGTTTGATGGTATATTCTACCAGGTACGTTTTGCCTGACATATCGGTAAACACATCATTGAAGGTATCTAACAGATACAATACAATACAATACAATACAATGAAGGCATTTATATAGCGCTCTTACACAAACGGTATCACAGCGCTTTACAGTGAGATGCAAGTACAATTTAAAAATACATAGTGCCTAAAAAAATGAGTCTTGAGAGATGTTTTAAATTGACTCAATGAAGAAGCATGACGGATACCAGATGGTAGTTCATTCCAAATGCTGGGTGCAACAGTGTAGAAAGCCTTGTTAGCCGCAGTTAAATGTGTAGTTGGCTTTTTGAAGATACTGGAATCAGAATTTGAACGGAGTCCACTGTGGTTAGGTTGGTATGGTATAATAAGCTCACAGAGATAGGATGGCGCAGAGTCAGTAACACATTTATAGGCAATAGTCAATGTTTTGAAATCAATCCGGTCTCGAATGGGAAGCCAGTGAAGCTGTCGTAGGAGAGGGGAGACATGGTCATACTTTTTAGCCATGAAAATTAATTTTGCAGCACGATTTTGAAGCCGTTGAAGACGTTTGATCTCTTTGCTAGAGGATCCTTGGAGAAGTGAATTTGCATAGTCCAAGATACGAATTTGCGACAGATTTCTTAAATGAAAGTTAATGGTTTTGCATATTGAAGATACATGGTTAGACATACTCATAGTACTGTCAAAAATAACACCAAGGTTTTTACACATGAGGAGGGTTTGATAACTGTATTACCAATTGTAATGGTGACGTCAGATAATGTTTTCAAAAGTCTATGGTTGGCAGAAACAACAAATTCAGTCTTTTCATCATTGAGTAGGAGCATATTTTGTGACATCCATGCCTTGATGTTAGAAACACAAGCAGATAAAGGTGAAAGTACACAATCTGTTTCACCAGGTTTCCTCGGATCAACACACATAGTTGGGTGTCATCAGCATAAAAATGGAATTTGACACCAGAATTATGCTTAATAATATCTGAGAATGGGTGTGTGTAGTAAGAAAACATCTGAGGTCCGACACAGGAACCTTGTGGTAAACCATGATCAAGAGTTTGCGGATCAGAATAATTATTGGCAATCTTAACTCTATAAGTCCTACCAGTAAGATAAGATTGAAACCATTTGGAAACATTATTATGAAAACCAAAAACACTGGACAATCTATTTAACAATATACAATGGTCCATGGTGTCAAAAGCAGTAAACAAATCTAGCAACACCACAAAACGGCTTGTCGATTGTCAATCGCATGTATTATATCACTTTTGACTCTCAACAACACCGTCTCCGTGCTGTGGCCAGACTGTAAGCTGATTGAAATTTACAGTGTGAGTTATTATTATAATGAACTGATAATGAACTGACTATACTTCGGCCTCACTTCGTCTTTCCCAAATATGGACATAAGTGACATAATCGTTCTGCTTCAGTGGCGGAAGTTCATGTGCCGGCGTACCAAAATATTTTGATGGTTGGAAGAACAAAAAACAGGAATAAGAATTAAAGCGTTGCTTTGCATTCTGTGACCCCTCCCCCGCCCCGCCGCCGAACATAACATTTTATTTGAGTTGAATCAATGCTTATTAGGAACAATGGGGATCATCAAATACCTGTCTTAATTATACACCTTGTACACTGTAAAGGCTTCAGTGAATGCATATGACAGAGGATAAAGATGATTTGTATCGATGGGAGAAGGCACTTTGTGAAACTAAAATGGAAGCTCTTTTTCTAATGAAACAAATACAAAATCAGTTGCGGAGCATACACCTTGGTACGCGGTATGTCTGTGGAGATTCTCATGAGTGGAATAGGCATCCCCACACAAATAAACTGTGCTCAGGTGCATGCCCCCAAGACACTAGCTGTAGAGATGCAATGTGTAACAAACTTTAAGGTGTAAGCCGCTTTTGATAATGGTAATTTTGATTATTTACGAGTCACGATTCACTTAAAAAAACACATATGTTAAGGTTAAAAGTTCAGTGAAAAAATCCTGGATATATGGGCTAGTATCTCATCAATTTTACTAAAACAAAGATTCATTTAAAAAAAACAGTATTATTTTAATTAACTTGAGTCATAAAATTTAAGTAATGTTTTTTTTATCAGTTCTCAAACTTCGAAAAAGAAGGAACATTTTGAATTTACAAATTGTCCAGACAAGATGTCATATCAGTAAATAAAAGGGAAGCCAGAACACTGAATTGTACAAAGGTATATTCATTCTCTAGAATGGACGAGCAAACGCCGTGAAATTTCAGACCAGTGTTTGTAAACTGTTCGCATTGTTTAAATTAACAAACGTAAACACTATGTTGCAAGGAAAATCTTTATTTTGTTAATGTTTTTGTTATTTTTCTTAACATTAGGCATTTTGCCATCGAGTCTGAGTCACGAGTCCGAGTGCGAAGGGTCGAGTCCGAGTCCGGACTCCATTGTACTTGTTGACTCGAGTCCAAGTCTGAGTCACTAAAAAGTGACTCGAGTCGGACCCGAGTCCGAGTCCAAGTCCAAGTCATTGTACATGGTGACTCGAGTCAATTATAATCAATTATAATATAGCAGTGTTATACGTTTTGGGGACAGATGTAAGAATGTTTGGGTAAACTATTCGGGAAGGTGTATTTTCTGTGACTATTGAGACTCAACATAACATTTTGCACATGGAGAACTAGAATTTGGTAAGATAAATGTATGCAACATAAAGGCAAACCAGTTTAAACCTTGGACCTTGTTGAGAAGCATAGTTTGCTGACAATTAGAGACGTCTGAACGGAAATGGTATGGTGAATTCACAAATTTGTTAGTTTTTTTTTTTACCCTACTTTGATTTAATGGCATCCATGCTGCGTGATTATGCAAATGTTCAAATGTTCAAATCGCGCCTATCCCGCCCTCTCAAATAATGTTCATGCCTATCCCCCCACCCCACAAACACACACTTCCGTTGAGCGATTTTGAAAGTGTTCACAAAACTGTTTTAATCAATTTGTGTTTTAATCGATTTATTTTAATTTGAAGGTACCCCCAGTGTGAGTGATTGTTGTAATGTTCAAATCGGGGGATGATGGGAATTTATGACGCCTACCCCGGCCCCTAAAAATGTCTACGCAAATGTCTAAGCACGTGGTATAATGTAGAATGACTTGTATACGGCTGTTGTATGTCCGAAATACGACAGCCGATTACGCAATGTCATTACGCGAATAAAACAAGTACATGTATATAAATATGAACAGGATAAGTAGCAGACAGTCTGAAACCCACGTACCCAGTGGTGGATCTACAAATTTAAGCACACATTTTACAATGGGCTGTTGTACGTTACTACTCATGTAACGATAATCCAATTATAATGCTCTTGGTAAATAAAAACTACTGCTGAGGCCACTCGGTCAACAGTTGTTTTTGTGTCTGTGTCAATAATCTTGTCCGCTCTCATTTCTATGGGGAAGTAAACTGCCAACTTAAGAATATTTATATTTATTAGGTGTTCGGGTATGTACCCGAAACACCTATTGTTTTTGTTCGTTTTTTTTTCTTCTCCTTCTTTTCCGGATAGATTGTCTACACAAAATACATACGTGCAAACTTCACATGAACTTCAAACTTGGCATATACTTAGAACTTAACACGTAGATGAAACACAATTTGTGACGTCATGATTAGGTCATCAGATATCGAATTACGATAAATCAAAGTTTAATATTTTAAAAAATCATATCTCAACAACAGCAAGAGGTACATTCAAAATTGTTGTACCATTGTACAGATCGTTAATTGTCAAAAAATATTTACAAAAAGGTGACCCCAATTTGACCTTACTTCCTGTCCAAACCGGAAGTCAAAGTTTAATATTTAAAAAAATCATATCTCAACAACCACAAGAGGTAAATTCAAAATTTGTGTACCATTGTACAGATCGTTAATTGTCAAAAAATATTTATAAAAAGGTGACCCCAATTTGACCTTACTTCCTGTCCAAACCGGAAGTCAAAGTTTAATATTTAAAAAAATCATATCTGAACTACCACAAGAGGTAAATTCATAATTTTTATACCATTGTACAGACCGTTAATTGTCAAAAAATATTTACAAAAAGATGACCCCAATTTGACCTTACTTCCTGTCCAAACCGGAAGTCAAAATTTAATATTTAAAAAAATCCTATCTCAACAACCACAAGAGGTAAATTTACATTTTTTGCACCATTGTATAGATTGTTAATTGTCAAAACATATTTACACAAAGGTGACCCCAATTTGACCTTACTTCCTGTCCAAACCGGAAGTCAAATTTTAATAATTAAAAAAATCATATCTGAACAACCACAAGAGGTAAATTGACATTTTTTGCACCATTGTACAGATTGTTAATTGTCAAAAGTATTTACAAAAACATGACCCCAATTTGATCTTTACTTCCGGTCCAAACCGGAAGTAAAAGTTTAATATTAAAATAATTCTAAATTCAGTATTGTATTGTATTCAAATAAACTTCTTGCGAGAACTTCAACGGACGTTAACATTTGACTTTCTACAATACTTCAAATTGATGAGGTCATCATTTTAACTTCAACCGAACACCTAGTTTTTGTTGTGACAAAAACTTATATCTAGTTGTTTTTTTCTTCTCCTTTTCCGGATAGATTGTCTACAAAAAAACACATACTTGCGAACTTCACTTGAACTTGGAAATTGACATATACTTAGACCCTAATGTGTAGATGAAACAGAATTTGTGAAGTCATGATTAGGTAATCGGATATCGAATTCGATAAATCAAAGTTTTAATATTTAAAAAAATCATATCTCAACAACCACAAGAGGTAAATTAAAAATTTGTGTACCATTGTACAGATCGTTAATTGTTGAAAAATATTTACAAAAAGGTGACCCCAATTTGACCTTACTTCCTGTCCAAACCGGAAGTCAAAATTTAATATTTAAAAAAACCATATCTCAACAACCACAAGAGGTAAATTAAAAAAAATTGTACCATTGTACAGATCGTTAATTGTTGAAAAATATTTACAAAAAGGTGACCTCAATTTGACCTTACTTCCTGTTCAAACCGGAAGTCAAAGTTTAATATTAAATAAAATCATATCTCAACAACCACAAGAGGTAAATTCAAAAATTTTTTACCATTGTACAGATCGTTAATTGTTGAAAAATATTTACAAAAATGTGACCCCAATTTGACCTTACTTCCTGTCCAAACCGGAAGTCAAATTTTAATATTTAAAAAAATTATATCTCAACAACCACAAGAGGTAAATTCAAAATTGTTGTACCATTGTACAGATCGTTAATTGTTGAAAAATATTTACAAAAAGGTGACCCCAATTTGACCTTACTTCCTGTCCAAACTGGAAGTCAAAATTTAATATTTAAAAAAATCATATCTCAACAACCACAAGAGGTAAATTCACAATTTTTGTACCATTCTACAGACCGTTAATTGTCACAAAATATTTACAAAAAGATGACCCCAATTTGACCTTACTTCCTGTCCAAACCGGAAGTCAAAATTTAATATTAAAAAAAATCCTATCTCAACAACCACAAGAGGTAAATTTACATTTTTTGCACCATTGTATAGATTGTTAATTGTCGAAACATATTTACACAAAGGTGACCCAAATTTGACCTTACTTCCTGTCCAAACCGGAAGTCAAATTTTAATAATTTAAAAAATCATATCTGAACAACCACAAGAGGTAAATTGAAATTTTTTGCACCATTGTACAGATTGTTAATTGTCAAAAGTATTTACAAAAACATGACCCCAATTTGACCTTTACTTCCTGTCCAAACCGGAAGTAAAAGTTTAATATTAAAATAATTCTAAATTCAGTATTGTATTGTATTCAAATAAACTTCTTGCGAGAACTTCAACAGACGTTAACATTTGACTTTCTACAATACTTCAAATTGATGACGTCATCATTTTAACTTCAACCGAACACCTTGTTTTTGTTGTGACAAAAACTTATATCTAGTTTTTTTTTTTTCTTCTCCTTTTCCGGATAGATTGTCTACAAAAAACACATACTTGCGAACTTCACTTGAACTTGGAAATTGACATATTCTTAGACCTTAATGTGTAGATGAAACAGAATTTGTGACGTCATGATTAGGTCATCGGATATCGAATTACAATAAATCAAAGTTTAATATTTAAAAAAATCATATCTCAACAACCACAAGAGGTAAATTCAAAATTATTGTACCATTGTACAGATCGTTAATTGTTGAAAAATATTTACAAAAAGGTGACCCCAATTTCACCTTACTTCCTGTCCAAACCGGAAGTCAAAATTTAATATTTAAAAAATCATATCTCAACAACCACAAGAGGTAAATTTACATTTTTTGCACCATTGTATAGATTGTTAATTGTCGAAACATATTTACACAAAGGTGACCCAAATTTGACCTTACTTCCTGTCCAAACCGGAAGTCAAATTTTAATATTTAAAAAAATCCTATCTCAACAACCACCAGAGGTAAATTTACATTTTTTGCACCATTGTATAGATTGTTAATTGTCGAAACATATTTACACAAAGGTGACCCCAATTTGACCTTACTTCCTGTCCAAACCGGAAGTCAAATTTTAATAATTAAAAAAATCATATCTGAACAACCACAAGAGGTAAATTGAAATTTTTTGCACCATTGTACAGATTATTAATTGTCAAAAGTATTTACAAAAACATGACCCCAATTTGACCTTTACTTCCTGTCCAAACCGGAAGTAAAAGTTTAATATTAAAATAATTCTAAATTCAGTATTGTATTGTATTCAAATAAACTTCTTGCGAGAACTTCAACAGACGTTAACATTTGACTTTCTACAATACTTCAAATTGATGACGTCATCATTTTAACTTCAACCGAACACCTTGTTTTTGTTGTGACAAAAACTTATATCTATTTTTTATTTTTTCTCCTTTTCCGGATAGATTGTCTACAAAAAAACACATACTTGCGAACTTCACTTGAACTTGGAAATTGACATATACTTAGACCCTAACGTGTAGATGAAACAGAATTTGTGACGTCATGATTAGGTCATCGGATATCGAATTACGATAAATAAAAGTTTAATATTTTAAAAAATCATATCTCAACAACCACAAGAGGTAAATTCAAAATTGTTGTACCATTGTACAGATCGTTGATTGTCTAAAAATATTTACAAAAAGGTAACCCCAATTTGACCTTACTTCCTGTCCAAACTGGAAGTCAAAATTTAATATTTAAAAAAATCATATCTCAACAACCACAAGAGGTAAATTTTAAAAAATTGTACCATTGTACAGATCGTTAATTGTTGAAAAATATTTACAAAAAGGTGACCCCAATTTGACCTTACTTCCTGTCCGAACCGGAAGTCAAAATTTAATATTTAAAAAAATCATATCTCAACAACCACAAGAGGTAAATTCAAAATTTTTGTACCATTGTACAGATCGTTAATTGTTGAAAAATATTTACAAAAAGTTGACCCCAATTTGACCTTACTTCCTGTCCAAACCGGAAGTCAAATTTTAATATTTAAAAAAATTATATCTCAACAACCACAAGAGGTAAATTCAAAATTGTTGTACCATTGTACAGATCGTTAATTGTTGAAAAATATTTACAAAAAGGTGACCCCAATTTGACCTTACTTCCTGTCCAAACTGGAAGTCAAAATTTAATATTTAAAAAAATCATATCTCAACAACCACAAGAGGTAAATTCACAATTTTTGTACCATTCTACAGACCGTTAATTGTCACAAAATATTTACAAAAAGATGACCCCAATTTGACCTTACTTCCTGTCCAAACCGGAAGTCAAAATTTAATATTTAAAAAAATCCTATCTCAACAACCACAAGAGGTAAATTTACATTTTTTGCACCATTGTATAGATTGTTAATTGTCGAAACATATTTACACAAAGGTGACCCAAATTTGACCTTACTTCCTGTCCAAACCGGAAGTCAAATTTTAATAATTTAAAAAATCATATCTGAACAACCACAAGAGGTAAATTGAAATTTTTTGCACCATTGTACAGATTGTTAATTGTCAAAAGTATTTACAAAAACATGACCCCAATTTGACCTTTACTTCCTGTCCAAACCGGAAGTAAAAGTTTAATATTAAAATAATTCTAAATTCAGTATTGTATTGTATTCAAATAAACTTCTTGCGAGAACTTCAACAGACGTTAACATTTGACTTTCTACAATACTTCAAATTGATGACGTCATCATTTTAACTTCAACCGAACACCTTGTTTTTGTTGTGACAAAAACTTATATCTAGTTTTTTTTTTTTCTTCTCCTTTTCCGGATAGATTGTCTACAAAAAACACATACTTGCGAACTTCACTTGAACTTGGAAATTGACATATACTTAGACCCTAATGTGTAGATGAAACAGAATTTGTGACGTCATGATTAGGTCATCGGATATCGAATTACGATAAATAAAAGTTTAATATTTTAAAAAATCATATCTCAACAACCACAAGAGGTAAATTCAAAATTGTTGTACCATTGTACAGATCGTTGATTGTCTAAAAATATTTACAAAAAGGTAACCCCAATTTGACCTTACTTCCTGTCCAAACTGGAAGTCAAAATTTAATATTTAAAAAATCATATCTCAACAACCACAAGAGGTAAATTTTAAAAAATTGTACCATTGTACAGATCGTTAATTGTTGAAAAATATTTACAAAAAGGTGACCCCAATTTGACCTTACTTCCTGTCCGAACCGGAAGTCAAAATTTAATATTTAAAAAAATCATATCTCAACAACCACAAGAGGTAAATTCAAAATTTTTGTACCATTGTAAAGATCGTTAATTGTTGAAAAATATTTACAAAAGTTGACCCCAATTTGACCTTACTTCCTGTCCAAACCGGAAGTCAAATTTTAATATTTAAAAATCATATCTCAACAACCACAAGAGGTAAATTCAAAATTGTTGTACCATTGTACAGATCGTTAATTGTTGAAAATATTTACAAAAAGGTGACCCCAATTTGACCTTACTTCCTGTCCAAACTGGAAGTCAAAATTTAATATTTAAAAAAATCATATCTCAACAACCACAAGAGGTAAATTCACAATTTTTGTACCATTCTACAGACCGTTAATTGTCACAAAATATTTACAAAAAGATGACCCCAATTTGACCTTACTTCCTGTCCAAACCGGAAGTCAAAGTTTAATATTTAAAAAAATCCTATCTCAACAACCACAAGAGGTAAATTTACATTTTTTGCACCATTGTATAGATTGTTAATTGTCGAAACATATTTACACAAAGGTGACCCAAATTTGACCTTACTTCCTGTCCAAACCGGAAGTCAAATTTTAATAATTAAAAAATCATATCTGAACAACCACAAGAGGTAAATTGACATTTTTTGCACCATTGTACAGATTGTTAATTGTCAAAAGTATTTACAAAAACATGACCCCAATTTGACCTTTACTTCCTGTCCAAACCGGAAGTAAAAGTTTAATATTTAAAATAATTCTAAATTCAGTATTGTATTGTATTCAAATAAACTTCTTGTAGAACTTCAACAGACGTTAACATTTGACTTTCTACAATACTTCAAATTGATGACGTCATCATTTTAACTTCAACCGAACACCTTGTTTTTGTTGTGACAAAAACTTATATCTAGTTTTTTTTTTTTCTTCTCCTTTTCCGGATAGATTGTCTACAAAAAACACATACTTGCGAACTTCACTTGAACTTGGAAATTGACATATTCTTAGACCTTAATGTGTAGATGAAACAGAATTTGTGACGTCATGATTAGGTCATCGGATATCGAATTACAATAAATCAAAGTTTAATATTTAAAAAAATCATATCTCAACAACCACAAGAGGTAAATTCAAAATTGTTGTACCATTGTACAGATCGTTGATTGTCAAAAAATATTTACAAAAAGGTAACCCCAATTTGACCTTACTTCCTGTCCAAACTGGAAGTCAAAATTTAATATTTAAAAAAATCATATCTCAACAACCACAAGAGGTAAATTTAAAAAAATTGTACCATTGTACAGATTGTTAATAGTATATTTACAATTTGACCTTACTTCCTGTCCAAACCGGAAGTCAAAGTTTAATATTTAAAAAAATCATATCTCAACAACCACAAGAGGTAAATTCAAAATTGTTGTACCACTGTACAGATCGTTGATTGTCAAAAAATATTTACACAAAGGTGACCCCAATTTGACCTTACTTCCTGTCCAAACTGGAAGTCAAATTTTAATATTTAAAAAAATCATATCTCAACAACCACAAGAGGTAAATTCACAATTTTTGTACCATTGTACAGACCGTTAATTGTCACAAAATAATTACAAAAAGATGACCCCAATTTTACCTTACTTCCTGTCCAAACCGGAAGTCAACATTTAATATTTAAACAAATCCTATCTCAACAACCACAAGAGGTAAATTTACATTTTTTGCACCATTGTATAGATTGTTAATTGTCGAAACATATTTACACAAAGGTGAACCCAATTTGACCTTACTTCCTGTCCAAACCAGAAGTCAAATTTTAATAATTAAAAAAATCATATCTGAACAACCACAAGAGGTAAATTGAAATTTTTTGCACCATTGTACAGATTGTTAATTGTCAAAAGTATTTACAAAAACATGACCCCAATTTGACCTTTACTTCCTGTCCAAACCGGAAGTAAAAGTTTAATATTAAAATAATTCTAAATTCAGTATTGTATTGTATTCAAATAAACTTCTTGCGAGAACTTCAACAGACGTTAACATTTGACTTTCTACAATACTTCAAATTGATGACGTCATCATTTTAACTTCAACCGAACACCTTGTTTTTGTTGTGACAAAAACTTATATCTAGTTGTTGTTTTTTTCTTCTCCTTTTCCGGATAGATTGTCTACAAAAAAACACATACTTGCGAACTTCACTTGAACTTGGAAATTGACATATACTTAGACCCTAATGTGTAGATGAAACAGAATTTGTGACGTCATGATTAGGTCATCGGATATCGAATTACGATAAATAAAAGTTTAATATTTAAAAAAATCATATCTCAACAACCACAAGAGGTAAATTCAAAATGTTTGTACCATTGTACAGATCGTTGATTGTCAAAAAATATTTACAAAAAGGTAACCCCAATTTGACCTTACTTCCTGTCCAAACCGGAAGTCAAAATTTAATATTTAAAAAAATCATATCTCAACAACCACAAGAGGTAAATTAAAAATTTGTGTACCATTGTACAGATCGTTAATTGTTGAAAAATATTTACAAAAAGGTGACCCCAATTTGACCTTACTTCCTGTCCAAACCGGAAGTCAAAATTTAATATTTAAAAAAACCATATCTCAACAACCACAAGAGGTAAATTATAAAAAATTGTACCATTGTACAGATCGTTAATTGTTGAAAAATATTTACAAAAAGGTGACCTCAATTTGACCTTACTTCCTGTCCAAACCGGAAGTCAAATTTTAATATTTAAAAAAATTATATCTCAACAACCACAAGAGGTAAATTCAAAATTGTTGTACCATTGTACAGATCGTTAATTGTTGAAAAATATTTACAAAAATGTGACCCCAATTTGACCTTACTTCCTGTCCAAACCGGAAGTCAAATTTTAATATTTTAAAAAATTATATCTCAACAACCACAAGAGGTAAATTCAAAATTGTTGTACCATTGTACAGATCGTTAATTGTTGAAAAATATTTACAAAAAGGTGACCCCAATTTGACCTTACTTCCTGTCCAAACTGGAAGTCAAAATTTAATATTTAAAAAAATCATATCTCAACAACCACAAGAGGTAAATTCACAATTTTTGTACCATTCTACAGACCGTTAATTGTCACAAAATATTTACAAAAAGATGACCCCAATTTGACCTTACTTCCTGTCCAAACCGGAAGTCAAAGTTTAATATTTAAAAAAATCCTATCTCAACAACCACAAGAGGTAAATTTACATTTTTTGCACCATTGTATAGATTGTTAATTGTCGAAACATATTTACACAAAGGTGACCCAAATTTGACCTTACTTCCTGTCCAAACCGGAAGTCAAATTTTAATAATTAAAAAAATCATATCTGAACAACCACAAGAGGTAAATTTACATTTTTTGCACCATTGTACAGATTGTTAATTGTGAAAAGTATTTACAAAATCATGACCCCAATTTGACCTTTACTTCCTGTCCAAACCGGAAGTAAAAGTTTAATATTAAAATAATTCTAAATTCAGTATTGTATTGTATTCAAATAAACTTCTTGCGAGAACTTCAACAGACGTTAACATTTGACTTTCTACAATACTTCAAATTGATGACGTCATCATTTTAACTTCAACCGAACACCTTGTTTTTGTTGTGACAAAAACTTATATCTAGTTTTGTTTTTTCTTCTCCTTTTCCGGATAGATTGTCTACAAAAAAACACATACTTGCGAACTTCACTTGAACTTGGAAATTGACATATTCTTAGACCTTAATGTGTAGATGAAAAATAATTTGTGACGTCATGATTAGGTCATCGGATATCGAATTACAATAAATCAAAGTTTAATATTTAAAAAAATCATATCTCAACAACCACAAGAGGTAAATTCAAAATTTTTGTACCATTGTACAGATCGTTAATTGTTGAAAAATATTTACAAAAAGGTGACCCCAATTTGACCTTACTTCCTGTCCAAACCGGAAGTCAAAATTTAATATTTAAAAAAATCATATCTCAACAACCACAAGAGGTAAATTAAAAAAATTTGTACCATTGTACAGATCGTTAATTTTTGAAAAATATTTACAAAAAGGTGACCCCAATTTGACCTTACTTCCTGTCCAAACCGGAAGTCAAAATTTAATATTTAAAAAAAATCATATCTCAACAACCACAAGAGGTAAATTCAAAATGTTTGTACCATTGTACAGATCGTTAATTGTTGAAAAATATTTACAAAAAGGTGACCCCAATTTGACCTTACTTCCTATCCAAACCGGAAGTCAAAGTTTAATATTTAAAAAAATCATATCTCAACAACCACAAGAGGTAAATTCAAAATGTTTGTACCATTGTACAGATCGTTAATTGTTGAAAAATATTTACAAAAAGGTGACCCCAATTTGACCTTACTTCCTGTCCAAACTGGAAGTCAAAATTTAATATTTAAAAAAATCATATCTCAACAACCACAAGAGGTAAATTTACATTTTTTGCACCATTGTATAGATTGTTAATTGTCACAAAATATTTACACAAAGGTGACCCAAATTTGACCTTACTTCCTGTCCAAACCGGAAGTCAAATTTTAATAATTAAAAAAATCATATCTGAACAACCACAAGAGGTAAATTGCCATTTTTTGCACCATTGTACAGATTGTTAATTGTCAAAAGTATTTACAAAAACATGACCCCAATTTGACCTTTACTTCCTGTCCAAACCGGAAGTAAAAGTTTAATATTAAAATAATTCTAAATTCAGTATTGTATTGTATTCAAATAAACTTCTTGCGAGAACTTCAACAGACGTTAACATTTGACTTTCTACAATACTTCATATTGATGACGTCATCATTTTAACTTCAACCGAACACCTTGTTTTTGTTGTGACAAAAACTTATATCTAGTTTTTTTTTTTCTTCTCCTTTTCCGGATAGATAGTCTACAAAAAAACACATACTTGCGAACTTCACTTGAACTTGGAAATTGACATATATTTAGACCCTAATGTGTAGATGAAACAGAATTTGTGACGTCATGATTAGGTCATCGGATATCGAATTACGATAAATCAAAGTTTAATATTTTAAAAAATCATATCTCAACAACCACAAGAGGTAAATTCAAAATGTTTGTACCATTGTACAGATCGTTGATTGTCAAAAAATATTTACAAAAAGGTGACCCCAATTTGACCTTACTTCCTGTCCAAACCGGAAGTCAAATTTTAATATTAAAAAAAATCATATCTCAACAACCAGAAGAGGTAAATTCAAAATTTGTGTACCATTGTACAGATCGTTAATTGTCCCGAAATATTTACAAAAAGGTGACCCCAATTTGACCTTACTTCCTGTCCAAACCGGAAGTGAAAATTTAATATTTAAAAAAAATCATATCTCAACAACCACAAGAGGTAAATTCACAATTTTTGCACCATTGTACAGATCGTTAATTGTCAAAAAATATTTACAAAAAGGTGACCCCAATTTGACCTTACTTCCTGTCCAAACCGGAAGTCAAATTTTAATATTTAAAAAAAAATCATATCTCAACAACCACAAGAGGTAAATTGACATTTTTTGCATCATTGTACAGATTGTTAATTGTCGAAAAATATTTACACAAAGGTGACCCTAATTTGACCTTACTTCCTGTTCAAACCGGAAGTCAAAATTTAGTATTTAAAAAAATCATATCTCAACAACCACAAGAGGTAAATTCACAATTTGTGTACCATTGTACAGATCGTTAATTGTCAAAAAATATTTACAGAAAGATGACCCCAATTTGACCTTACTTCCTGTCCAAACCGGAGGTCAAAGTTTAATTTTGTTTTAAATTCATATCTCAACAACCACAAGAGGTAAATTCACAATTTTTGTACCATTGTACAGATCGTTAATTGTCAAAAAATATTTACAAAAGGATGACGCCAATTTGACCTTACTTCCTGTCCAAACCGGAAGTCAAAGTTTAATATTTTAAAAAATCCTTTCTCAACAACCACAAGAGGTAAATTGACATTTTTTGCGCCATTGTATAGATTGTTAATTATCGAAACATGTTTACACAAAGATGACCCCAATTTGACCTTACTTCCTGTCCAAACCGGAAGTCAAATTTTAATATTTAAAAAAGTCATATCTCAACAAGCACAACAGGTAAATTCACAGTTTTTGCACCATTGTACAGATTGTTAATTGTCAAAAATATTTACAAAAACATTCTGACGTCATCATCACTACCCTGACAAAATCCGAACACCTATATTTTTGTCATATGACAAACACTTAAGTCTAGTTTGTTTACTTTTTTATACCTGAGTTTCACTCCTGTAATTACACATATATCCCATTTACGAGTTCGTGTGCATTGAGTAAACTCCTAGAGTACCAATCTTCGGGGAATCTTTTTATATAAATGCCAACGATAACTATCATCTATTGTTGCGTTATTTATTTCTTATACATCTTTCACATTATAATTAAATTCCGCTTTCGTAATTTTCCCTCTCTAGAGGGTGTTTGTCAGATTATTATGTCTCTGTGTTATTACTGCATGAATATTCCACGTGGCAATTCTCTATTTTCTCCATAACACCTCATTATTTGAAAATATTCACTATAAGCTGACGAGGATATTCTGTAGGAGTAAACAATTTATTTTAAAACATGATACATGAGTTCTACACCCGTAATGCTAACCCCTCTTTAAAGAGTTTGTGCCACGTTATTGTGCCGAGGCGTTACATTTCTAATTTGATGGTTTGATTGCAGTGCGGAATTAATAATTTTGAAATATTTGTGTATAATCTGCCAAGGAGATTCTTATACAATGAAGAGTTAACATTCACCTTATCAGGCACAATGTCCACTGTCATATTTAAAAAAATAATGTCTCCAGAATGGTTTGTCCTTTTCCTAACTATTCTTTGGGACCCCTCGTGCCAAAATCAACAATAATGGGTGTTCATGGTTGCCATAGCAACAGGTCCATTTTAATTTCCACTTTTCTGTTAAAAATACTAACTTTTGATACTGTAAGAAATATAATTACAATTTTTGGTTTGTTGTCAACTTTTAAACTCTGAACTGTGACCACTTCCGATGCATTCTTGGAATCCAATATGGCTGCCATTACGTTTAAATGCAAATTCTTGTATTTTGTGCCAAAAACATCACTTGTTAAAGGTTTTCATAATTTTGTTTTTGCTCAATATATAAATTTATGACATGAATAGTATCATGGAAGTTATTGCATCTGCCTTTATTGTACTTTTGGAAAAACAATAATATTTTTGGGGGAAAATACCCAAAATATCTTTTATAGCGCCATCCAGTGGTGATCTAAGTGACGTCACATTGTTGCTTGTGCTAAATACAACATATGTACCACATCTTATGGCTAACTGATGAAAATTAAGAAAGTTATCGGGAAAGTACCATTTTGACCAAAAATTTGGACAAATTAGGTGTATTAAATAGACCATTTTAACAGTTTAAAATAAAGTACCGTATGCATATTGGAGAATATATTTGCCCTTTGTCCATTTTTGCTGCGTCCATTTATACAATTAAAAATAATTTTAAAAAAATTCTAAATTTAGGGGGGCGCCGCGCTCCTCCCATTCCTCCTGATTGACATAAAATCCGTAACATACACCTGATTTTAGCACTTTAGCCCGTGTTTACGTGGCACTCTGTGACATGCTTTACTGTTGAAGTTTCACTGGTACCCGTACCGTTTCTGGGCACAAGACCATGCCGCCGAGCGTAAGGGTGTACCCAACTAAATAGTGAGGAATGCATGTGCCAAGCTGTTTATCATAAAGTGTATGTCCTCAAATATTTCTGAAAAACAACGATTTGAGGCCCATACATTTGATGGATTGTGTAAAATGTCCCAATATCATAACCTGGGATCCTTGACTTCCATCTTTGAGTATTTCGGATACACTAGGCCCTGGAAAAGTCATCCTAATTTGATTTCAAGCATAAGGCCTTTTTCCAAAATGGCTGCTTTTCAGTTTGGGCGTTTTCACTACTGTAGAGGGTGATTTCCATTGAGATGAGAATAACTCGGTGGAAACCTGGACTATCCACAATAAATTGAGAAGAAAATAAAAGGTTACATATCGATCAATATGTTTTCTTTTGGTTTTAAAAATTGTACGACTTCTAAGTATTTTTAAGGCTCCCCATGTGTACGTACACCTGAAAAGCGCCACCTCGCGTCGTGCAAAGTTTGAAACAATTTGTTTGAATTTAATTAAAATAAAATAATCCACACAAATCAAACTTAAACTTGTTTTTTATTCACATCAACTGATAAAATAACAATAACAAATTAAGACAAAAACACACTTCATAGACCCTTTAATGTTGACCTGTGGAAGTTTCTATGCCCTCATTCTATAGATCGTATCATCGGCTGAGGAATACAGAAAATACAGAAGGGGGTTTAATGAGCATCATCCAGGCCTAAGAACGATAAAAGGGTCTAGGCTTGATAGGTTTATAAACTTAACACTGAAAATGTTACCCCTAGTCCGGCAGAAGTTACAGTGGACTATGTTTTGGGGATATACAATCTATATTTGCAGATTCTATACCAGGAGAACAGGCTGAATAAGACTCTGCGTGATGGCACCTTGTCATCATTGAGCATTTGGAAAAATCGATGATTGTTAATGTATCGATATTTATCATTATTATACATAACATGTTCAAAAGTATTTTGACTTAAGTCCACTTTTCCTAATTTATATGAAATAAATTTTGGTAAATAAAGTCGAATTTAGAAAAATTGTAATAAAATGATAATTTCTTTCATAAAAATTATGAAATTAAAATAAAATTCATTAAAATGAAAATTTATTTCATAAAAAAATTAGGAAAAGTGGACTTATGATAAAGGCAAAATACTTTTGAACACGTTACATATGCAATTATAGTGAAACAAAGGTACAGAAACTCACTACTTGTTATATTTCTATTTTTATCTATATTAATATCAAATAGTAATCAATATTTATCATCGTATAAGCAATAGTAGGGTGGGAACGATTTGGAAGAGTGGGATGAGGAGGTGTGAGATGCGGAATATATCTATGTGTAATCAATCACCGTTAATAAACCTTACTCATTTATTATGGATTGTAAAGTTGTTAGATGTTATCTTGCACAAATAAACAAGAAATAGGCAGAAGAGAACTGAGAGTGTATGGTGGGGTACGGAGGGCTAGAGATGGGTGAGAAAAGTGGCAAGGAGAGTGGCAGATAGGTTGACTTGACTTTGAAATACATTATAAAACTTCACAATAAAGACAAAATATGCCAAAAAGCTGTGTATGGCAGTAGAATGTATAATCCACTTGTTTGTCATCCTATTAGGGACCTATATGTAAAATATGTACTGCAGTAATGCACGTCTTAATTAAAATATCAAATAATTTTGATTTTTATACAAGATAAATAAAAAATACACCCTTATAAGATCTCGTCTTTAAGTGCTCGGGTAGACATATTTTTACACAATTTACCCGAATTGAACATCTGAAAAGAAGTGATTTCTTTTTAGCCAAAACTTTCAAGCCTGTGTGAGGGCTTCAATAGAGGTGTGTCCACATGTGTGGCTAAGGGTACATAAATGGGCTAATGTAGGGACGTCAGAGCGTCAACCTCCATGCTCTCCATTCAACTCTTAATCGATCTGACACCTCCATTACAAAAGCCTAAGGCTGCCATAAATTCAGTGCGAGTGAATCAAACTAGGCTATTTTTTTCTGCTTGTCTGTTTGTCTGTGATATTCCTCTCCCTATATATATCTTACAACCCATCCTTCCAACTCCCCATGTCGAGTTATAATGGAACTCACTAAAAACATAATAAGGCAACTTACGAGGCAACTAAATGTTTCTTCATCGAGTCAGTGGGGGTGGTTCGAAATGTGCGTACCCCGCCCCCATTCCACCGATGTTTTTCTTGTAATCATGATACCTATGCATATTTTATTTTATTTTATTTATTTATTTGGACTTACACTTTTACAACAGTGGCACTCGGCCAAAAGGCGGTGCGTCCGACACACATACACATAAATAATACAAAACACATTTAAAAGCAAATTAACAAGATACAAAAATGTGTGATGATACACTCTCAGCTTTGACGTCGTAGGTATTGTCCAGAACAAGGGATGCACGCGCGACACCAAATCTGAGGGTGTACCATCAATCATATAGCTATCAATGACCATTGGAACCCAAGTTGATTTAAAATGAGTTCTAGAAAATATAGTAAAAATATAAAACATATACAAACATAATTACAGCAACGAAGTATGCAAGAAGAGATTATTTACATTGTAGTCCGAATAATATCGGATCTCAATTTCCACGCACGCTTAACATATGATTTACAGAAAGTATCAAATAATGAATAAATTATATCGGCATTTTCTATATTACAGAATATACTTGAGGTGCTCCCAAGTGTGAGATGATATTTAACATCTAAGCTGCCGGATATAAAAAGCTCCCATATATCATAATATTCATTTGACATAAGATAGTTTTCTAACTTTGTATATTCTTCGGATCTAATATTATTAAGAGCATGACATGTAAACAAGAAGTGTCTAACATCTTCAATACCTGAGTTACATAGGTTGCATGTACCGTCATTATCTGCCGTCCAATTTCTAATTCTGCGATTGAGTGGAAGAGTGTTGGAGCGGAGTTTAAATTTGAGACTGACGCCATGGAAGTCAGTTTTATCCAAAAGATAACTTTCTAAACATGGGTGATCTTTGATGGTTACATAATCAGTTAGTGAAGATTTGGAGCAAGCTTCTTCCAACCAATCATTATCTGAAATATCCATAAGTACGCGCTTAATCGATTTAGCCAAGTGCGGATAGTTTATAAAGGATATCTTATCAGGACATTGTGCAGAATAACACATTTGAAATTTTAAGCGTTTTCTTATGGGACCACACAGCAAACAAACGTTCCCCTAAATCCAAAATATCTACTACTTTGTTGCTAATGAAGAGTTTATATCGACGCTACTGTAGCTATGTATCTGTCATCATATTTTGTCCTTGAAATATAACTGTCCATACAAAAACAATTCCCCTTTGTGGAAGTTAAGGAAAAGGAACAATGGAGTACGTCATTCTTGACGTTGACATATTATGAAATTATGTTATTTACACTTTTACTAGATGTTAACAGTGACAAAGAAAAAACAGTGTTCCATCACACACGCAAATTGGAAAGATAGACACGTGTTTGACAGTGTTTACGTGTGTGTGTTCCCTATATATACATGCATTACATAACATGCATATGAGAAAATAGAACCACTCTCAAGTGTCATTAACGTTTTTAGGCTCTTTCCAAAAAAGATCAGTTCTTTTTTCAATCAGTATTGAATTTAAATAATTTTACTTTAAAGTGTATAATAACTAGTTTTATATGAGATGCTAAAATGTTTTTTTAAAGATATTTTAATCGTTTATAATTTGTACAAGAAATGAGTACGCTACCAAGTGTTTTTTGAAATTGATCTTATTTCTGAAATCAAAAAGTGGAGTAAATGTTTGCTTATTATTTCAAAATGCTCAATGGTGACAATTATGTCTTCAATCATTTTCTAATAAAGTAAAGTCAGGGACTAATTTCATAAAGCTGCTAAGCAGAGAATTTTGCTATTAAACAGACTACCAGCGGGAATGCATACAGTTTATGTGGACGTTTGGCTGGTAACCCGAAAATCTAAGCATTTGTTTTTTCTTTGTAAACAATATTCTGCAAAAAAAAATTGTATATCCCTCAGTGCAAGGTACTGTAAAATAAATCGAGGTTTATTTGCTGGACTATCTTTTTTTGTTAGAGTTTATGTCACGTTTATTTTGACTTATCGTCAAAACAGTGTGAATATTTTCCATTTGCTGGTTTGATTAGAATGTGAGACTCTCGATTTGTTTTCCTAAAATACCTCATGTATGAAATATTACTATAAATTGGCAATGATATTCTTCAATGTTTGGATTTAATAGCTATTTTACTGAAATAATAATAAAATAAATTGGATGGCCTAGTCCCAGCCTTCCCTGTGCAGCACACGATATTATTTGTACCGGTATCAGACTATCACTTCTTTTACACAGTATCCAAAAATATGGATCCAGGGTGAGAGAACAGTGGGTACGAGGTAAACAAAAACTGCAACGAAAGACTTGGGGACGAGGGCGGCCTGGATGACTTTGAACGCACAGATTCAGCGTATGGATCGCTGGTGTTCCGGTGCCGTTGTGTCCCTACATTCGCCCCATACCAGAGTGCGCGTTTCCAGAGTGCGTATTATATTATTACATAATGGGTCGTGCATCTGACCCTTAGGCAACAACAAAAAAATAATTAAAAATAAATAAATAATAAATAAAATGTATACGCTGTTATTGTAACCAGACCAAATTTCCCATACACAAAGTATGGTGGCTAATAGAGGCCGCAGAATGAATTCACCAATTTTGTCTGCAATTGGACATCGTTTCATAGCAAACAAAACAATACACATTCTGACACGTGGGTTGGAGGAACCAGAGACTTGTTCTTTTTTGCCTAAAACAAGAATCCTTGCCTTTTAAAATAGATGTACTGTTTGTATTATTGGGGACTCAGTTGTCCAATGGGCGAAACAGCCGCTGAGTATTGTAGCGTCAGTTAATTACTGGAACGTGCAGAGTTGGGCAGAGCTCAGTGACATGCACAAACCTAGATTGAGACCATCACGCTCCACCAACTGGTTTCAATGGTCTCGGATTGACCTATTTCAGAGTGCACCTATATATCCCCTGCGGATAATGATTTCGTGCCAATTTGGCAAAATGCATACAGTCTCTGTTGTCGTAACTTATTTGGCGGGAATGTGACTGCCAATTGCATTTCTTGTATTGAGACTGAGGTTATACATTTAATGCATTCTATATTAATACTCCGCATATCTTATTGGATGTAGAATTTTAATAAGATTGAATGTCGAGTATAGTAGAACCGCAGGTGCTGTACATATTATCAGTATGTATAGGCAAATGACGTCATGATGTACCACGGAGTTATTTTCAGACTGTACTAGCTGTTTACCCGTTTTACAGATCTGATGTAGTCCTGACATCTGCTATGTAGACAATTTGAGAAGAAAAGCACAATTTGCGAGGGTAGCACAGTTATGGGGAATAAGAGGTAGAGATAGTTGGTTTGAACACAAATTAATGATACATTAAATGTAAAAGATACTTGTTTATTGGCAACTTGATGGCAGTAAAACATGGAGGATATAGTTTAAAAAGCATGTTATTTTATATATATAAAAAAGGGGGTTGTTGTGATTATATGAATTATGATGTTTCTTTGGCAAGGTTCTGTGAAAGAGTGATGATGGTAAATGTAGAAGCAGTTGTTTGTTTTGTTGGTTAAGTCCTAGAGCAGAGGATCAATCTTCAGTGCCCAGGCCCTGCCCAAGCCCCAGTGAGGTATTCCATGTGCAGCAGTACTACAGTATGAAATACTAACGTTATTCTAAAGTTATTGACCGTCACGTTTCCGCATGTATTGTAGTTTGTAGGGTTATTTTTTTAAACCAGATCTCGCCAAAGTTAGGCTGTGTATATTCTTTTTATTATCAGTAAGCATGTGGCTATTCCAGAATTCACTCTGCAAGCTAAAATAATGAAAATGGGCTAGTATACCTGGTGTGTGTTCAACGATGTCGATGCGTGAGTGATTGTGGCGTCTGTACTACGATGACTGTAGCCAGGCACCGCTTGGTAGTATGCGTGTGCTTGTATGGCGCGTATGTGGTACCATGCACACCGTAAGACACATGTACAATTTTTTTTATGCAGGATAAGAAAGGCCGCATGGAATTTCACTTTGCCATACTGGGAAACCGCACACACGCTGAGCACCTATCTTTTTAACGCAGGATAAGAAAGGTTGCACAGCTTGCAACTCTTCCGTAACTGGGAAAACAACGCACCCGTGTATGGGCGTCACAGACGGACAAAACACCGTCCTCTTTTTATAATATAGATGTGTCAAGGTGGAATGTGGCAAATTAATTTAATATTCTTGCAAGTAAGACAGATTGCCTCCACCCGTTGTTGCCTATCCCGTACCGATGATGAAATCAAGAGAAGCAGAGCTAGTCTCCGTAAGACTATGCTCACAACCGATTACGACAAGATATCCGCCCTCACGGATAAGTCCTTATCGTTTACCTTCGAATCCACTAGAAAGAAGCAAATCCGTAAATTTGAACGCCTCACATCCACGCACATTGGCAGGACGAAAAGCACCCCGTTACCACAAACGTCTAACAAAGGGAACATGAAAAGAAAGGAAAAGGTTAACCCCGTTGTTAACTTCGGCCGAGGCCACACATCTCCAAATAATAGCAGGACAAAAAGCAACCCGTTGCCACGGACGTCCAACAAAGGGAACATAAAAAGAAGGGAAAAGGTTAACCTTTTCCCCGTCGTTAACTTCAGCCAACGCCAACTATCTCACACGGAAACCAGTGTCTTAGCCTTGGGAATGAATTTTGCCACCGCCCCAAAAAAGATTCCCGTGGAAGAATTCATACAGTCCATTGAACCTTCCATCCGAAAGCTCGAAAAACAAAAGGCAGACGATATCCGTATTCAGATACACCAGATCTTAAAAAACGTGAAGCCCCCGAAATCCAATATCACAAGACTGGAATATCAGGCTGTCAATAACCTCCGTAATGACTCTTCGATACACATTCTAAAGGCAGACAAGGGTAATGCCACAGTAGTGATGGACCGCTCAGAATACGATCAGAAGGTTCAGGATATCCTCGACACGGATACCTACACCCGCCTCAAAAAGAACCCGATTCCGTTAGCCGAAAGGAAAGTCGCCGCAAAACTTCTTTCCTTAAACCGGAGCACAGCCTTACCCAAAGCACTATACAGGCACCTCCGTCCGTCCAGCTCGAAATGCCCAAGATTCTTTGGCCTACCAAAGATTCATAAACCAGACAGACCGCTCCGACCGATTGTCTCATCCCGAGGTTCCCCCACGTATAACCTCGCCCAACACTTGACAAAGCTCTTACACCCACTCGTGGGTAAGACGCCCCACCATGTACCCAATTCAGCAGGGTTTATCAACATCATAAAGGGAACCATATTGCAGCCTTCCGACACGCTAGTGAGTTTTGACGTCAAGTCATTATTCACCAATGTACCGACAGACGAGGCTATCCTCGTAACCAAGTCGGTACTCGAACATGATAGCACGCTCCCGGAACGAACCAGCCTAACGCCAGATCAAATCGTTGATCTACTTTCATTATGTGTGAAATCCACATACTTCCAATGGAGAGAGACTTACTATCAACAGTCTTTGGACGCTCCAATGGGATCCCCGATATCCCCGGTCCTAGCAAACATCTTCATGGAAGATTTCGAACAGAAAGCCCTCGAGACGGCACGATACAAACCCAAACTATGGCTTCGATACGTAGATGATACTTTCATCATTTGGCAGCACGGTTCCGACAAACTGAGTGACTTCCTCGGTCACCTCAACCAGCAACATCCGAGCATTCAATTCACCATGGAAACTGAGACATCCGACTCGTTGCCTTTCCTTGACGTACTCAATTCCAAACGGGTTGATGGCTCACTTGGGCATTCGGTTTACAGAAAACCTACCGTAAAATCCTCCGTGAATCGCACCCTACTTCGAAGGGCACACACTATCAGTGATAAAGAGCACTTGCCATCCGAGTTGAAACATCTTAACGCCGTGTTAAGAGACAATGGGTACAGACCTGATAAGCTTAAGTTCCTCCCGAATAGGAACGCTCCACGATCCTCTGACGCAACCGAAAAACATATTGCCGTCCTACCGTACATTGGCCACACTTCACACAAGATTCAGCGTATCCTGAGGGAAGCTGACATTAAGGTCTACTACCGGACTCGAAACAAGTTGGAAACGAATTTACACACCCAGAAGGACAGACATGATCCCAGCCGTCAAGCTGGGGTTTACCGAATTCCTTGCACTTGTGGGAAAGTGTACATTGGCGAGTCCGGCAGAGACCTTACGACAAGGCTCAATGAACACAAGGCCCACGGCCGCAGAGGGGAATGTGACAAATCTGCGATCATCAAACACTCCACCGATTTGGACCACATCATTGACTGGCAGAATGCAAAGATCATAGCCCGGAAAAGCACTGGTACACCCGTCGTATCAGAGAGGCTATTGAGATTCATAAACATGACACTGTCCCCCAGGACATCGGCTTTTTCATCAGCAACATTTGGCATTCAATCCTACCATCCACCAACACCCACACCCCACTGTCAACTGACACGCCTCAGCGAGCAGGCAACTCACACACAGCAGGCAACTCACACAACAAGAACAATGCCACGGTGGCAACCAATCACAACACATCACACAACAGTAGCACCAATCGGAACACTTCCCATTCTACACATAATCCCTGCAAATACTACTTAAGGAGTTGCATCGGCAAACCTCTTCATTCTCCTGACGAATATTAGAGCAGGCTAATCGAAACGCTGAGAATAACCCGTGAAGTCCCCATGGTTCTCCCTGAACCATATTAACCCGTGAAGTCCCCATGGTTCTCCCTGAACCATATTTCTCACTTAGCGACAGTAGAGAAAAACAAGTTGCCGAAATTGGTTCTCCCTTGAACCTTTCTCACTTAACGAAGGTTGAGATACGAGTAGTGCGATACGGTTCTTTTCAGAACCTGTACCTCAGCTTCACGTTAGTTGAGATAAACACATGGTGTTACCGCAAACCGAAACGATATCCCGTATCCAGTCTCCTAGAAACGCGGTTGGAGTGTGATATAGGAGATATCCAGTTCTACGAGTCGGAAGGTCGTGGGGATAGAGGAAATCCCTTGGACCGAGCAGAGACCAAGTGAACGAGAGGGAATAGGGATGTAGAAGATCCGGTATCCAGTCTCCTAGAAACGCAGTTGGAGTGAGATAAAGGAGATCTCCAGGACTCCAAGTCGGAAGGTCGTGGGGATATAGGAGATCCCTTAGACTGAGTGAACGCGCGAGGGAATAGGGATGTAGAAGATCCCGTATCCAGTTGTTGAAGTTGCGAAAACTTGTAGATCTGCTTACGTCAGGTGGTGATGAACGCGTGTCTGCTCGAAGAAGAAGTGAGGTTGGTAACTTTCTGGAAATCCTTGGGGGTAGAAAGTATCTTTTAAGAAGGATAAGCTGCGGTCGAGAAAGGAACAGGTGGAGGCGATCCTCTCACGAAGTAGGCAAACGCTGGTTGAACGTAGGATGAGACGCGAACGAAGGCTGCGAACTGGATCTTGAAGCTGGAGGCCCGGCGGGATGAGGTTAGAGTCTCGGCATCGTTTGAGGAAGGCAAGGTTGTTCATCAGTTTAGAATGTATGATCGACGCTCGTTTGAACAACCGGACCTTGGTGGTAGTAGTCTCCCGTAGAGCGTAGATAGGTAAAACTTGTAGCTTTGCATGGTGAAGAGGATAAGTAAGACTAATTGCGGTGAAACCATGTGAAAATCTCTATTGAGTAGTAAATAGTTCTGAAAAGAATTGGAGGTTACAACTCGACGTTTCGATGAGTATGCTCTGATCGCCCAACTTATGTCCGCGACAAAGCAGGCATACTGTGGAACCTCGAAGGAATAACATTTCTACAAGATGGGCTCATCACAATCGATGCTGTTCCAATGTACACAAATGTCCGCCAAAACTGTGTATGCAATGCCCTCGACCAAACCAACCATCCGTATGTCATCAACAAACCACCTTCCGAATACATCCGAAAACTTCTCGAACGAATACTCGACAGAAATTGTTTCCAATTTGGAAATACTTCCAGAAAATCGGTTGTGCAATGGGCTCAAAAGCTATGACATAACATGGTGGCGCTATAGAGATGACGGACTAGTTATCTATAGTGGCGAACCTGAAGATTTCAAAATCTCATAAACACAATGGATCAGATGCACCCAACTCTCAAATTCACATACGAGGGCTCAAAAACCTCAATCGAATATCTTGACTTAACCATTTTCAAAGGAAAACGCTTCCGTGAAACTGGCATACCAGACACAAACGTGAACACCAAACCTACAAAAACAAACCAGTTTCTGCACAAAAGTGACTGTTTGTGAGCTGAAAGTGACTGTTGAAATTGCATTGCAAGATTTTCACATTCAACAGTCACTTTCAGCTCACAAATTGAAAGCATTTTTCATTAAATGAGTGATTAGAATCAAAATGGTTTGTCTTCTGTTTGAAAACTTGACAAGACCTCGGACTTGCGTTTCTTTTGCGGTCCTCGGACTTGCGTTTCTTTTGCTGTTCAGTATATATTCAAAAGGTCAACTATTTCCATACAAATATTATGGTCAAACTGACCAACAACGAAAATAGTAAGATACGGACATGTATCATCTTGTACAAAAAATACAATTTAAAAAACAACAAGTCAACAGAGATGAAGTGTAACTGAATGGGATTGCACCATCATTTTTCACTCGATTTTTGCTAGATTTCTGATCAGAAAAATATCGCTGACTGTGCGCTTCTGCATAGCAGTCTGCTAATGCAACTAGTTCACTTAATGTCTTACTCTTTAGTTTATTAAGTTGTTCGAGTACCATATCGGTGCTAATTGATTAAAGTTTAAAGGTGAAAATACTCTCTGGTAACTCCCACTCGTAATGAACCTTCTCATTGAATTTAGCAGCTAGCTTAGACCCAATTGTGGCAAAATAATTATTACATTTTTCAACATCAACATATTATTTAGTGAAGAGACGACATTTGACCCAGTTAAGTTTTTAAGTATTTTCCACATAATTATTGTGTTTTTGACCATTATTTTTGGTAACTTGTGTTTTATAAAATTCACGTTGAGTTTTTCAATTTCATGAACAACTTGATTTCTTTTTAATGTATACTGTTTCCATGTATCACTACACGCATTTTTAATAGATTTCCTATGAAGGAAATCTATTTCATTCATGAGTATTATAATATCCCTTGTTATCCAAGGATTACAACAATCTCTAACTCTCACATTTTTAGTGGCGCATGTTTTCCAGAAATGTTATTAAAGGTGTGTTTAAACATATCCCATGCAGTATCCAGTGATGTATCGTTACAAGACAGATGAGTATCTAAATCACACATTGCATTACTCAATGAATCACAAAATATACATCAAATTTGTTATAATTTCTAGTGTTAACAACCCTTTGTGGTTTAGTAACCATTGCGAGTTTGATTAACTATTGGTAGGGTTTCAATTTACCTTTCAAACTAACATATTTTTAGTCACGCACCTGTCATGTTACCCACCAGATTGCAATTGTTGTCACGTTGTAACGCCTATGCATTGCTTTTCTTGAAAACATGAAACCAATACAAATTTAGTTCCCCATTTCTTAAAAAAGTTGTTGTTGATGCATTTAGGGAATATTTTACTATAATCTGCCGTGGATATTCTTCAAGTATTGGAGGGGTTAGTATTTTCTTTTGAAAGCATGATATTTAAGATCCGCACCGGTTATACAGATTTGATGATGTTATTATCCATATGCGTTAGTACCACATAAACATTTCCCAATTGCGGATTTAATTGCAATGTAGAACTCCCGATATTCTAGTTGAGACCCTTAGTTGGGTCACAAATGAAAGATACATATATAATGTCAACGTGCTTGGCACTCTTGATTCATATATTGCTGCTGCGTCCAGTACTGGTTGCGGGCGTATTTCTGGGGACAAGGGTTGTTGTCAAGCTACAAAGTTTGAAAATCCCCATCCATTGCATTTCTCGAATTTTACCCATTAGTTGTCCTGTATTTCCCTGTATTGCTGGATCCAGCACTAACCAATTGTAAGGTTAAGTTCTACTCTGATGATAACATGGCAGTTGTCCACAAAATTATATCAACAAACATACTGGTGTGACCTGATTACGCATCTGTCAAGAATTTTTGTCCTGCAAAGCCTTAAGTCAAATGTGTCTTTAAAGGCGGTTTACATTCAGAGCAGTCGGAATATAGCCTACTGGCAGATTCACTGTACAGTTTTCAGATGACCAAGTTTCGAGTAGTGACCCCATGGCGCACTACGCAGATGACAGTCGTGCTGACACTACCCTCTATGTACTACACTGCAAAAACTCGGGTGTTAAATGGTTAACACTACACTGGTGTAACCGTTGTGGTGATTCTTTCAGTGTTAAAATAACACCCTTTAAATTCAATTGGGCTGGTAGAAAAAGTATTACTGTGGTGTTGATTTATAGCAGTGTTAAAAACATGAAATGCGCTTGCGCGGATAGATCGACAATAATTATTGGTCAATTAAAAGTGACGTGTACCGTCGTCCCTTTTGCACGTTTTGTTGAAAGTTGTAGGATTCCATCGCATTTATAAGGAAAAACAACCGTATCTAATCGTTAATTTGACAATGCCAATAGTACGAATAATTACGGGTGGACGACATACAACTAAAATCCTATCTTACCAGGCGGATTTAGAAAAGTTCATCGAAAATGGTAAGTGAGTTTTCAACGTGTATTTTGCCCTCGTAAAAATACAAATTTACAATATACATTACGTGTACATGTACACAGGCTGTATTATAAGTGTTGAAGTTTTACCAGTTACAATATTTTGTACTGCATTTGATGCACTCATGTTTAATGTTCTTGTTCAATAAAAGATTACAATTAATTAATCTAATTGTATCTCAAGATTTTAATAACTGTGATGCACTTTTAATATCATAGCATTTAGTTCATGTAGGCTTGTATTATACCCCCCCCCCCAATCAACTGATTTTAATTTGGTTTCACAAAACGCTCAAAATTGTTAAATGTACAGCATTATTTAAAATACACTGGAAATGGTGTTAACAATTTTAATTCTAACCATTGGTGTTAATTAACACCATAGCTGTTGTCACATATCGATACTGGTAAAGAATCCATTTTACACCAATTGTAATACATTAACACCGATACATAGTGTCAAAAATACACCAAGTTTGGTGTTGATAAAAATTTATTCTAAGCAATGGTGTTAATTAACACCAAGGGTGTTGTCACATATAGATACCGGGAAATAATAAAAATTAACACCGTTGGTGTTACTTTTAACACTCCAGTTTTTGCAGTGTAGTATTTTATATATGGTGAGATAACATTTGCATCCACTGTAAAAAAAAAAATTACCGTAATTTTACGGCGAAAAGTGTGTAAATTCGACGGTGAATTACCGTAATCATCTCTTTTGTCAGTGTTTTACGGCAGAAACCCGTATTACGGCCGCTGCCATTGCACTCTAGGATATATCCAATATGTACTGATCTGACCTAGCTTTGTGCTCGAATTATTTCCAAGGTTTAAATATATGAAAATGGGTGATTTTTTATAGGCCATTTTCAAATATTTACTGTTAACTTTATGATAAAAAGGCAAGATTTGATGTTCTCTTCTATGTTGATGTAAACATAAAATTTAAAAAAGTGCATTCAAAAATTAAAATATTTAAATATAAATTATAATTGCATGCCATCATGACTAAAAACCGATTTAAAAATACAGTATATGTAAAGGATACATCTTCTATACATTAGTACGGTAACTGGAGAGGGGTAGCTGAAAAAGGAACCCGACTACGCGTATGTGAAAGACATTGTGTAAAATAAACAATGCCACCCCAATAATTCCAGATCCGTCCCACAGCAGATGCAGCATCCCGTGGACGTTTCAACCTTAATTGCATACCGTAAATAATACGTCAACCGAAGATTCATTTCCTGTTATGAAAATACAGTGCCCGTAAAAATATGGAAATATTTACAGCCTTTTTACTGTATAAATTACGGTAAGAAGTTACTCAATTTACAGTTCAAACCGTAAAAATAATTAACGGTAAAACTTTTCACCGTCTGGAAATTTTGCACAGTGTCTGATGAGCATAGACATGTCAGACCTATTTTCCGCCGTGTGTTTACTCATCTAAGCATGAGGCCAAAACATTTTCCGGTTTCTGGTCATCGGTCGGCTTCAAAATCGATGCGGTGACGCGCTCTTAATTTCCCATATACAAAGTATGGTGGCTAAGAGAGGCGTCACAAATCGCTACAATTAGACATCGTTTCATAGCACACACAAACAAAATAATAAAAATAAATAATAAATATAAAATGCTGACGCGAGGGTCTGAGGCGATGCGCACAAAGACAAGAAACCAGAGACTTCGTTTACCAATTTAATTGCATATTTTTGGCGCAATTTTGCAAGCACTGCAGTCAGTTTGTGGTTCGCAATCTCAAGTCACTTTGTAGACCAGTACTTTGGTTTTGTGTGAGTAGGTGAATTTACAGTTGCAATACGGACAGGTGCACATGATTCAGTATTCTGTGTGAGAGACAGTTTGGTACCCCCACCATGTGATACAGCGCATCCATCTTGGTGTCATTTGAACGAATTTAGTCTGGCCCACCACATGTCACTTGACTTGTTCCTTTGCAAGACAGCACTGGCTTTGTCTGGCCGTCTGCGCCCTGTATCATTTCACGGCTGTCCGCATCGGGGCCTCTATTTTACAATTATAACAGCAATCCGCTCATTCATCAATTTTAATGCGGTGCCGAAGAAAGCCATAGCTTTCTCAGCACTGGCAAATCAACATAGCAGAGCCTATTTATTTCGTATACGGGACGCCTCGTAGAAACCTCGTCCCTCATTATATTATTTTAAAGAAAAACAACAATGGTTCAATTTGTTCCTTCTTCATATTTAGATGAATGGATTTTGTTAATACATCAAATGTTCGGATGAGTGATTTTACCGAAATAATAATGAAATAAATTAGATGGCCTAGTCATGGCCTTCACACTGCAGCACACATTATTGTTTGTACCGCTATCAGACGATCACCTCATTTGCATTTCCAATATTTTGGATATTAAAATATTCCAGTTCCAGTAGTGGGTACATGTAGTGATGTATATTATGCCATGTGAGCGCATGCACACCATGGGCTGTCCCTAGGTTACTTCGTGTGTATTTCCATATACAGATCCACAACAACCATCGCTTTCTTCATCAGTTATACCAGAGGGGCCACTCAGAATGTTTTTAAATTTCGATTTTTTTTTCAAAATTTGTTTGACCCACCCACCCACCCCAATTTTCGATTTTAAAAATATTGACTGGCTATTCAATATATTCTACATAGTGAAGGACAAAGAGATACCCCAAATAAAGCAGAACCTTTATATCACTGCTCTCCCAGCTCAGTCCTGACAGAACTTGAAAGAATTCCCTGAAATTCCATTTTTCCCTTGCTTCATGCAGGGCTTCCTCATTCAAGGAAAGTTAAGGAAACTCCGCAAGAATCTATCGACCAATAACCCTTTCAACCCCAAACGTGCCACCTGTGCTCAATGTGGAATGTATGTTCTTTACCAAAGGGACGCTATGTCACGGGAATTCACTACTCTTTTGTTCCCAAGGCTCCTCTCCGGCACAACGCCTGAAACCTGTAACTGAAATGTAAATAGCGCCCTCACTTGACGTTGGCATGATTAATCAATCGCAGGACAATGCGCGCGTCAGTATGAATGCTTTTTTAGCGTCTCTATATAAAGCTGTAGCTTTTTTCCGTGACCGCCGACGCTCACTTAGCTGTTTTACAGCTGACAGTCGACCGCTAGCCATGGATGACGCTGAAATTATTGACGAAATATTCGCGGATAGTGGTTCAGAAATATCCGATGACCAGTCCTCCTCATCCACACCAGAAGAAAGTGAAGAAGAGTTTGTCACACACCCACCAAGGTCATCAAATAAGCAGAACTTCAGGTAGGCCTTAACTAAGACGTAGGCCTAGCTGAAAAACTTTCACATAACTGTTCCAATTGGCTAACGTTACTGATTACAAAGAGCCAAACATGTTTTGTATACTTATGAATGTAGGCCCTAGGCCTACTTTTATGTTTTTTCTAAAGGGTGTTGGTGAAACTGAAAGTCGGATCCTCCAGACCTACATTGTAGTCAGACTTTCCTGGATCCTCAGAAGAAAATGTTTTCTTTCAAAGGAATGATGGATGGAATGGCATTTCAAAGAATATTAACTGTTCAAGTAATTTCAAGAATTACCTTACGTTTGAATGTAGGCCTAATTAACTTAATTTGCCAAATATTGCAGGTGAAATGGGCTTCTTTTTATGTAGGATGGATCTAGTAAGGTCCGACTTACGTTGACATTAGATCCGGGGAATCTGGTTTTACCAATTGCCTTTCTAACGAAATTCATAATAGCATATTTGAATTAATCTGATTTTTACTATGCAAGAAAAAGACATGAATAAAATCACAAAGTTTGTCCCAAAAAGTGTGCAGTATAAATGCAGAGTCGGCCTAACTTCTGAACTTCTTGCACCATATCAAAGTGAATGAATGATGAGGATGTCACTTGCTCTACCGTAGAGCAATTGGCATCCTCTAGCAAGTTGCATCATCTTTTTGATCTATCAAAAGAGCATTTTAACATTTCAGTGCCATCTAAGGTTTCGAGTCAACTCTGTCCCAGGTCAACTCCGGTCCAACTCGGTTAGTGTTCGTGCCCAAAACGTTACAGCACCCTCTTCGACCAAGAATACAGCCTATATTTACTTTAATTGGCTTGCGTTGTACCATCTGGACAGAGTTTACCTTGGACAGAGTTGACCTGCACCCCCATCTAACCATATCGAGTGTATGATTAGATAACACAGGAAGGTCATACAAATTGCAAGCACCTGGTGTGCTGTCATTTTCAAGAAAAGTGGGACTATGCATAAATTTCCGATGATGGTTTTGCTGAGCATTGCCAAAAAAAGTAAATAACCGCCAAAGCTCATTACACCCAAATCATACAGTGCCCTCCAGTAGTATGTTAAATGCCGTATGGGGGACAAATGTATAAAACTGAGAAAAGAATCGGGAGACGTGTAAAGACGCCCAATTATTTAAATGAGGTACATTATTGACATCATAAAAGAATTGGTGACGTCATAGAAAATAAAAAAAGTGGACATATAAAAATGACAAAACTAAATAAGATTATCTGTGAGTATAATAAAGATGGCGACAAAATATGAAATAAAGAATAGAGTAACTGTGCCTTGCGAGTGGCTTTTATGATGATTTAGTTTTACCAACTAAACGCCACTCGCAAGCCACAGTTACTCTATTCTTTATTTCATATTTTGTCGCCATCTTTATTATACTCAGAGATAATCTTATTTAGTTTTGTCATTTTTATATGTCCACTTTTTTTAATTTTCTATGATGTCACAAATTCTGTTATGATGTCATACCTCATTTAAATAATTGGGCGTATTTACACGTCTCCGATTCTTTTCTCAGTTTTATACATTTGTCCCCATACGGCATTTAACATACTACTCCTCCTATTGTGTCGGCCATATCTGAAAAAGGCTAATGTTGTATTATGGTATCATCAAGAAAATGTGCCTTAATTCCATATAGCACCATCATACATAAGTTTCTTAATACTCATACTTCAGGTCTGGATGGCATAAAGCAAACTCCTCCTATACGAAGCGACCCCTATGAACTTTACTGAAGAGACTGGATGTACTGAAGATTTCAGTAACCTCTCGCCTGGGCAGATCTTTCAACTGTTCTTCTGTCAGGCAGTCTGGAAGTTGATGGTGACAGAGACCAATCGCTATGCTGACCAAACGCTGGGTGCAGATGCAGCCAATCATCAGCATGCCTGGACTCCAACGGATATCCCTGAGATGATGGCATTTGTGGCCTTGCTTCTGTGTATGGGCATCAACAAAAGGCCACGCTACGCCATGCACTGGTCCAGGTCTGAAGTTCTGCGAAGTCCTGTGTACTCATCAACTATGTCTCGCAACCGATTTGACGCACTCCTGAGATTTTTCCACGTTGCCAACAACAGAGCTGAAATGGATGATGACTCTCCCGTGACAAACTGTGTAAAGTTCGCCCGCTGCTTCACATTGTACTGCCATTGTTTCGTCGCATATATAAACCTGGACGAAACCTCTCGCCAGATGAGACTATGATAAAGTTTAAAGGCCGCATCGGTTTTAAACAGTACATGCCACGCAAGTCTGCTAAGTTTGGATTGAAATGTTTTCATTGAACGAGTCTGAACCGGCACACATGTGCGTGGAAGGTGTTCACTGGTTCAGAGCCCACATCGTACCAATTGCAGACATCCTCAATTGCTTATGCAGCAGCAAACCATCCATCTAACCTTTCAGCATCTGGCAAAATAGTCATGGAACTACTGCAAGGACTCGAACATAAGGGACATTTTGTTTTCATGGACAATTGGTACACCAGCCCGGCTCTCGTCCACAAGTTGTCACAGCTAGGGTTTGGAGCTCGTGGAACAGTACGATACACCACCAAGGGATTCCGGAGAGTGCAAACCCAAAGAAGTTCCGCATGAAAAAGGCGATGACCCGCACTTTTACACAAAAGCAGGGCAACTATGTGTTGTTTGGCAGGATGCAAAGCGTGTAACTCTTCTGACTAATTATGGTGACTGCAGTATGGACACTAAAGAAATTGCAGCAAATACAGTTCCACTGGACTTCGTGAAATAAAACCTGTTCTCGTCAGTGATTATAATAAATACATGGGTTGAAGTGATCTAGCATCGCAACTGTGTCAGTATTATACACACCACCATAGATCGCTGAAATGGTGGAAAAGAATTTTCGTGGCCATTCTTGACATCTGTTTGGTGAACGCTACTGTCGTCTACAACCGAATTCCTACAAACCAGCACTTGACGAGCTTGGTTTCCGCGTGAAGGTGGTCAATGAACTTCTTCCACCTGGAAGCACAACCGAGCAAAGCACACCAATGAGCCATCGTGTCTTTCGAGTAGACATTATCCTGGGAGAAGTGAGCCCAGCAAAAGGCGCAACTGTGTCGTTTGCAGCACACAAGCCAAGCGGAAACAAACTCGTATGATTTGTAAACAGTGTCAAAAAGCCAATGTGTGTTCTGCCATGCTTTGAGAAGTTTCACAGTGTGTGATAAACATTTACCCAATGTAGTTTGGATTGTGTCCCCCCCCCCCCCATTTCAATGTTGCTCACCCAGCAAAAAATGCAACTGTGTCATTTGCATCACTAAAGCCAAGCGGTAACAAACTCGTATGATTTGTAAACAGTGTTAAAAGCCAATGTGTGTGCTGCCATGCTTTGAGAAGTTTCACAGTGTGATAAACATTTACCCAATGTAGTTTGGATTGTGTCCCCCCATGTCAATGTTGCTGTCCCAGCAAAAAAATGCAACTGTGTCATTTGCATCACTAAAGCCAAGCGGTAACAAACTCGTATGATTTGTAAACAGTGTTAAAAGCCAATGTGTGCTGCCATGCTTTGAGAAGTTTCACAGTGTGATAAACATTTACCCAATGTAGTTTGGATTGTGTCCCCCCGACACATTTAAATGTTGCTCACCCAGCAAAAAATGCAACTGTGTCATTTGCATCACTAAAGCAAAGATGTAACAAACTCGTATGATTTGTAAACAGTGTTAAAAGCCAATGTGTGTGCTGCCATGCTTTGAGAAGTTTCACAGTGTGTGATAAACATTTACCCAATGTAGTTTGGATTGTGTCCCCCCCCCCCCATTTCAATGTTGCTCACCCAGCAAAAAATGCAACTGTCATTTGCATCACTAAAGCCAAGCGGTAACAAACTCGTATGATTTGTAAACAGTGTTAAAAGCCAATGTGTGTGCTGCCATGCTTTGAGAAGTTTCACAGTGTGATAAACATTTACCCAATGTAGTTTGGATTGTGGCCCCCCCCCCCATTTCAATGTTGCTCACCCAGCAAAAAATGCAACTGTGTCATTTGCATCACTAAAGCCAAGCGGTAACAAACCCGTATGATTTGTAAACAGTGTTAAAAGCCAATGTTTGTGCTGCCATGCTTTGAGAAGTTTCACAGTGTGATAAACATTTACCCAATGTAGTTTGGATTGTGTCCCCCCCCCCCCATTTCAATGTTGCTCACCCAGCAAAAAATGCAACTGTCATTTGCATCACTAAAGCCAAGCGGTAACAAACTCGTATGATTTGTAAACAGTGTTAAAAGCCAATGTGTGTGCTGCCATGCTTTGAGAAGTTTCACAGTGTGTGATAAACATTTACCCAATGTAGTTTGGATTGTGTCCCCCCCCCCCCATTTCAATGTTGCTCACCCAGCAAAAAATGCAACTGTGTCATTTGCATCACTAAAGCCAAGCGGTAACAAACTCGTATGATTTGTAAACAGTGTTAAAAGCCAATGTGTGCTGCCATGCTTTGAGAAGTTTCACAGTGTGATGATAAACATTTACCCAATGTAGTTTGGATTGTGCCCCCCATTTCAATGTTGCTCACCCAGCAATAAATGCAACTGTGTCATTTGCATCACTAAAGCCAAGCGGTAACAAACTCGTATGATTTGTAAACAGTGTTAAAAGCCAATGTGTGTGCTGCCATGCTTTGAGAAGTTTCACAGTGTGATAAACATTTACCCAATGTAGTTTGGATTGTGTCCCCCATTTCAATGTTGCTCACCCAGCAAAAAATGCAACTGTGTCATTTGCATCACTAAAGCCAAGCGGTAACAAACTCGTATGATTTGTAAACAGTGTTAAAAGCCAATGTGTGTGCTGCCATGCTTTGAGAAGTTTCACAGTGTGTGATAAACATTTACCCAATGTAGTTTGGATTGTTTCCCCCCCCCCCCCATTTCAATGTTGCTCACCCAGCAAAAAATGCAACTGTGTCATTTGCATCACTAAAGCCAAGCGGTAACAAACTCGTATGATTTGTAAACAGTGTTAAAAGCCAATGTGTGTGCTGCCATGCTTTGAGAAGTTTCACAGTGTGTGATAAACATTTACCCAATGTAGTTTGGATTGTGTCCCCCCCCCCCCATTTCAATGTTGCTCACCCAGCAAAAAATGCAACTGTCATTTGCATCACTAAAGCCAAGCGGTAACAAACTCGTATGATTTGTAAACAGTGTTAAAAGCCAATGTGTGCTGCCATGCTTTGAGAAGTTTCACAGTGTGTGATAAACATTTACCCAATGTAGTTTGGATTGTGTCCCCCCCCCCCCCATTTCAATGTTGCTCACCCAGCAAAAAATGCAACTGTCATTTGCATCACTAAAGCCAAGCGGTAACAAACTCGTATGATTTGTAAACAGTGTTAAAAGCCAATGTGTGTGCTGCCATGCTTTGAGAAGTTTCACAGTGTGTGATAAACATTTTTGATTGTGGTCCTTCCGTCTCCCCCCCTCCCCCATTTCAATGTTGAAGTGACAGTGCGCACACCAGCAACACAACATTGAAATGGGGGGAGGGGGGGGGGGTAGGTTGGTGGTAAGCAATCTTGAAATGGGTGGGGGTGGGTATGTGAGCAACCTTCATTTAAACTTGACTACTGCTACAGTAAAATCAATTTTGTGCAATTACCGCAACATTCCTTTCACCTGAACCTAAAATATATCACCTATTACGTTGGGGTTTATGAACCACCCATAAACAAAACAAGCATTTGTTTTATTGGTCAATATTTTTCTTGTCATAACTTGTGGAGTTATTTGTTGTCATTGCAAGAGTGGCCTTTCATGATGTTGTTGAGTGAGGGCGCTATACACTGAAAATTGTTAAAAAGTCTCTGGTAAAGAACTGAACATGCTATGCAAAAACCGGTAGCAACCAAGGCATGACTGATCAAATATAGCTCGGTATTGAAAGGGATAAACAAGGATTTAAAAAAATTGCAATGTTGCCAAAACAATCCAAAAATGTCTCGTTCGATGTGACTTTTTGATAGCAGACATGATACACAGACGAAACGTTCGTATGGTGAATGTGGATTTCTCATGATCAGCTTTTGCTGCGTCCAAAATGTTGCAGATCTGGCGGTATTTCGCACGTGACATGCATGATGGCCGTCATGTTTATCGCAACGATTGAACATTAGCGCTGCACTGGTAGTCTTCAATTCAAATCAGTAAATGGTCCTGTTTTCACCGTTGGCGCAATTGTTTATCGGCATGGAGCTGCGCTGAGCGCGTCATATGCTAGGATTATTCATCGCTCGTCGAAGATCAGAATCCCGCTGACGTACCGCGTAGTACGTATCGGCCTATGTTGTACCGACAAATCCCGACCAATTACCGACATGAAATCAAGAATACTTCACTGATTACGCTAATAATAACCAATGTCGTCCCCATGCGCTCGGTCTCCCCATCTATCTACCGTTCGAATGAGGTAGACTATCGGGACAAGCTTGACTGACAACGGAACGGCACCGACGTTTGGAAAAAGACCGCCGCGCCGGGTACATTTGTTCTGTTTTTTTTTTTTTTTTTTTTTTTTTTTTTTTTTGAAAATTTAATTTTGATTTTCAATTATTTTCTTTGACCCACCCACCCACATTTTCGGACAAAAGATCGAAATTTTAAACCACTGATAATTCTGAGCGGCCCTCGGAAACTGCTTGAAAGCCCTGGGCGAAGTTGGCATTTGATCACAGGGTTAGTTTGGATCACTTGGCGTTCTGATGTGGTTATGTCGTACATTCGCCCCATATCACAGTGAGCATTTCCTAATTATATATGTTGTTACACAGAAGTCATGCATGTAACCCTTAAACACAATTCATTGCCTTTTTTAACATGTAAACTCTATTGTCCGATGGGCTGAGTAGCCGTTGAGTATTGCAGCACCAGTATACTGAAACGGTCGGAGTGAGGCATGGCTCACCAGAGGCCCTATTCCACCTCGATCAGCAATGACTGACGCTGTCACACTGTGTGACGCCAAATTTTGTGCCGTGGACTTTATGAAAGCTTTTGATCGTGTTGATCATAATGTTGTCATTAAGAAACTAATTGATCTGCAGCTTTTTGACGGGCTGTATCATGTCCACCAAGTTTTCAGGATGTGTTTCTGATTATCTTCTGATTACCTGTGGTGTTCCCCAGGGAACACTTCTCGGTCCCATCCTGTTCTTGGTTCTTATTAATGATGCGCTTGTCGAGTGTAGACGTTGGAAGTATGTCGATGACCTCACCCTCGGAGAGGTCTTTGCTAGAAATGACAGACCTATTTTGCAAAACTTACTGGATGAACTCAATGATTGGTGTAAGCTTAACAATATGGTACCTAAACCTTCAAAATGCCATGTTATGTCTATTAACTTTCTTAAGAAAAGAACCCCTGAAATGTCTATCCAATTTAATTTTAATGGTACTATTTTAGATGTTGCGAATCATGCGGTTACTTGGTGTCATTATTCAGAATGACTTGAAGTGGAACCTTAACACCGAGGATATTGTGTCTAAAGCCTCGCGAAGGTTGTCCTCTTTATGTATTCTAAAAAAGGCAAAATTGGTTACTGATGATCCCAGAACTGCATATTTATCGTATAGTAGGTCGTGTACCTACTATTGAGTATGGGTCTATAACTACCAAACAATGTAATTCTATAGAAAGAGTTCAGAAAAGGGCACTTAGAATTATTCTACATGATGATTATGTTTGCTATGAAAATGCCCTGTGGATTACCAACCTGCCCTCACTGCATTCACGTAGGGAAAATCTCATGCTCAACTTTGGTAAAAGTCTTCTTAAATCAGAATTATACTGGGATTTATTACCTCCCTCTAATGAATCACCTAGTGTGGCTCTGCGTACCAAGAAATTATTTGATGTTCCCAAGGCTAGGACTGAGAGATTCAGGAATTCCCCCATACCCACTATTGTTATAATATGTTAAACCAGAACATTTCATGCTGCTAATTTTGCTAGTTGTCACTTTCCAACTTTTATTCTTAAGCATTTTTTATTTTGTGCAATTTGTCATATTTTGATTATTTTTATGTTTTGCAATTTGTCAGACTTTGATTTTTTC
The DNA here is from genome assembly GCA_029582265.1 of Zoroaster sp. YZ-2022. Lineage (NCBI taxonomy): Eukaryota > Metazoa > Echinodermata > Asteroidea > Forcipulatida > Zoroasteridae > Zoroaster > Zoroaster sp. YZ-2022. Next base: position 8,177,649 of record CM055817.1, on the reverse strand, counting down.
AACCAGTGCTGCTTTTGTGATGTATGTTTTATAAACCTTAAAATAAAATTAAATTAAATTAATAAAATTAAAATTAAAACGTCGATCTACTTACCGCAATCTTCCTCATCCAAATGATCAGTGCAGTCTTGTATGGAGTCACACACCCAGTCCTTGGGTATACACTTTCCATCACTGACGCAGGCGAACTGATGTTCTTCGCATGAGCTTGGCGTGGCGGTCGTAGATTTCTGATTGCACATGATTGAATCCTCGTCACTTGTATCACCTAATAACGCAATAATATAATAATTAGATCAAAATAACCAAACAAAGGCAATACCATCAGATCAGAAGAGTTAAGGGCGAGCTGTAAAAATCATATGCTTTATCCAGCTGCCAGCGCCACAACGCCTGCCTTCATCATCCACATTATTGTAAGTTATTGTAATTCAATAGCAAATGTTTAACAACCAACCTGTGAAGTTTTAGCTTATATCATTGTGCCACAACGCCTGCCTTCATCATCCATATTATTGTAAGTTATTGTAATTCAATAGCAAATGTTTAACAACCATCCTGTGAAGTTTTATTTCATTGTGCCGTTAACGAGAACAAAATGCATTCTTGTTTTTTGTTTTCATTCTCACGTAGAATTTTAATATCCGGAGGACATCAGTATCAGTTTATTTGCGAAATAATTTGATTAAAAGTAACTAAATGATAGCATCTGCGACAAAATATTTAAAGGGATGTTTGGTATCATCATCCACATTACACCAATTATGTCACATGTATACAGGTGGTCATTTATGTTTATTGAGGATACTACTAGTGTATAGGGAAGTTAAAAATGAACACAAATAATCATGCTTTAGATTGTTGTATATGCATGTTTTATATTTCTCATTTGTCACATTTTCTAAGGGGTAGGGATAGAGTATACAAATTCCAAATTATACAAAGTTTTGAGAAATTTGATATGATGTAGCTAACATAAACAAGATTTGAGTAGTGTTAATTATTATCCTCTAAACAATTGTAAATACATAATGTGTATGTCACTGAGATGGAGTTAGACACTTAATAAATGCTTGTGAAATATTAAAAGGATCAAAGTATTGATCTTTAATTTTTTTTAGTTAATAAACTCACTACAATCATGGTGACCATCGCAAACCAGATCAGAATTGATGCAATCTTGACTCGTCAGGCATTGGAAACCATTACAAGGTGATACAGGAGATGCAACCGTGGTGTCTGATGGGAAAATATGCAAATGAAGACAAAACAATCAAACCCTTCCAATAGATAGTACTGTTGTAGTTAGAAGCCTAACGTTCCGAATTAAGCAGGATCTTTATCAAAGGCAAAATTCTCAACCAAATAGCTCATTATAAAACATAATTTGAAAATATATGTCCTTCACCTGTGTGTTTTACGAACCGTGTCATTACTCGGGAACGCTTGTACCATTCCATTGGGAACAATACCTGATGACGCCATCGGAAATGCACACTGTTCTCACTGGGAACAAGGCGGCGTTCTATTAGGGAATGCTCAATAGTGTTACCAAAAGAAAGTTCCATTGGGAAACTGCCATTAACTAGTACGTATGCAGGGAACATCAGACGTTGCCATTTGGAACAGTTGCAGTTCTCATTGAGTAAGCACTTTAACCCTGTTAAGCCTTTTTTTATTGTTGTTCTTTTTCGTTCTCATACCTAGGGGTGTTTCATTGTGACCACCCCCTCCGTATTATTTGTAATCTTCATCCGATGTAAGTATATTCAGTTTGAATCTATTGGATAAAGTCAACAAAACTTAAATATGTCACCGTTAGGGGACACTATACCCATTTTGGGATTTTTTCTTCAAAAATTTGGTCAAAAACAATATTTTCCCCATAAGTTTTATCCGTCGGCCATGAAAATTGGTACAGATAATGTGAATTCACTCAAATGACCGCTAGAGGGCGCAATAACGCTTAGTTTTGTTACGTTGTACCAATAACAAAATGGTTTTGCCAATTATAACAATACAAACAATTTCACTCAATACAAGTACCTACCTACAACTGTGATGTTAAATTGGCAAGATCCTGTATTTAGTGCAGTATCATTAACTTTGCATGTCACTGTAGTTGTGCCTACTCCATAGCTGTCGTTTGACATCACAACATTGCTTGCACCGTCCTCACATATAATGTTGCTTGCAGAAATGACACCATCAACAACATCAATGGCTGATGGCATTGGTGACCAAGTGACGCTAGCATTAGGTATTCCCGTGTTCACAACCATGGATGGGACAGAGCTCGGACAAGTGACAATTGGAGACTCATTGTCTGCAGAAAAAACAATGTAACGAAAAATCAGATTTACAAAAGATGTACAATGGAAAGAAAAAACAGATAACCCAGTCAGAAGTTAGTGCTTACGAAATGTTATTGATTACAAAAAAAGTAAAAACATTAAAAGTAAACAATAAAACTTCCACTCAGTAATAATGCAATACCTACCAACAACTGTGATGTTAAATTGGCAAGATCCTGTATTTAGTGCAGTATCATTAACTCTGCATGTCACTGTAGTTGTGCCTACTCCATAGCTGTCGTTTGACATCACAACATTGCTTGCACCGTCCTCACATATAATGTTGCTTGCAGAAATGACACCATCAACAACATCAATGGCTGATGGCATTGGTGACCAAGTGACGCTAGCATTGGGCATGCCCGTGTCCACAACCATGGATGGGACGGAGCTTGGACAAGTGACAATTGGAGATTCATTGTCTGCAGTAAAGAAAATAAAACAATGTAACTAAACATCAGATTTAAGTGTCTTATCGGCACCGATCTTCTGCCGAATGCTGATTGTAACAAAATTTTTATGTGACGTGTTCTCCTGAAATCGGAAAGAATTGTGCAGAGTTCGGAACTGAGAAATTGACAAAAAATGTATATAAAATCTTTAATAAAGCAATATAAGGCAATATTATTATTGTGTAATGCCTGTTGCTGGGGAAAATGTAAATTTAAGTAAACTTGTAAGAAGTTAATTACTAAAATTATAACAAATGAAACTTGTAACTTTAAGGGGCAATAACTCCGATTTGAGTTTTCATAAAGACAAACTTAAAAATTGCGTAATTCCGCTTCTACACGTTCAATTAAAACAAGAAAGCTATCATTTTAAAGCTGCAGACCGCTACTTTCATCATTAATAACCAACTCAATCGATCGATTTCTTGCCCAAATGTGTCTGATTTCGGTATAACACATCACAAATAAGTGGAGTGCGGCAGCTATTTTGGGGCAATCTTTAAAAAAATTTTTTTTTAAATATGTGAAACTTCACTTCGGGATTCCTGAAAGCATACTAAGTTGTGGCTATAACACAGACGAACAGACACACATTCACCTATGGCCGTCTGCCAAACCACTGAATTGTAATCTTAAACAGCATTATGTAACAATATCACTTAAGCCCATATCAACAGAGGGCGACATTGAAAGTTATTGCTATAAAGAAGGTTGCTTCCACACTGTTCTATGAATCTGAGTGTGACATTAATGAGTTATTTTATGACATAGCCCAACGCTTTAATAATAATTAGATGTCAGCGGTGTACAAATAACTATTAATTAATGACGCAATTAACATTATGTTTCCCGATATATGAGTTTTACCAGCGTTCTCTGCACAACAACACGCTGAAACACATTACCGAAAATAAAGTCAACATTTAAGGAGAAAAGTATCGATCAATGTTGATGCCGGAAGATGGACTATACAAAAAAGCGTACAACCCTCTACGCTGCTACCCATGCCATATTTGTTGAACCTTAACTAAGGAGTCGCATAAGATTTGCTTACACAATCATCAGTTTGCCTGTGTATGAATTGGTTGAATAAGCCGCGTGGACCATCGCATTTGTAAAGTAAAAAAATATTTTGAGAGTCAAACGCTATTTTAGCCGATATCATGGATGTCTAATAAGTCATATACAAAGGAATACAGTCCTAGATAAAGAGTGGATTTATTAGAATATCTGTTTAAACACGTGTGCTACGGACCATAATGTCCGCTGTCCCATTATGTCCGGTTTATTATGTCCGCGGGCCCATTAAGTCCATCCCGTTATGTCTGCGGGCCAATTATGTCCGACCCATTATGTCCGGCCCATTATGTCCGTTGAGCGCCTATAGTGTGGGGCGTGTCGACCCTGTCCCCGGATAGGGTCGACACACTTACACTGTATAGCGAGATCAATAACTATGTCGCTGGTACGATTATGCATTGCGACCTCGTATCAATCAACAGCCTTGGATCTTCTGTAATCAAAAGTTTATGTGTAATATATCTATATATTCCTATTGAAAACCCGATAGAAATTTCTTATGCAAGAATTGTTGATTTATTTGTTTAAAGGATGGTCAATCACAGGCATCTAGCTATGACCTCAATAATGACGTATTTGACCTTAACGTACACAATGCATTCCACATATTTTGTACATGACATCGCAGGGAGCACTTGCTGTTCTAAAAAATAACTAATGAGAATAGGTATTTTTGTAAAAAAAAAATTTTTTATATTAGCATAATAGGGTACGGTTTGAATTTTGGCAAATACCGACTGGTCAAGGCGATTATGGCCACTGCACCTATACATAAAGTGTACTTGTGCGTATGGATCCATGCATCTATCTTGGGTACACCCTGGTAGCGACTTAGCTTTCCAAATGTTCGTTAAATCAAATTCACTTCATTATTCTTTAAAATTAACTTGTCTGTTATGCTATTTTCGATTTGTTTTCATGGGAACATTGATAATTTCCGCCTAGTATAAAGGAATACAAATAGGTTTATACTGAGATGAGATATTCCACAAAAATAGTTGTCATCAGAAGCTTGATTTAACAGCCGAAAAGAATGATTTATGACGGGACCTTGGACCCAAATTCATTCGGTAAATATTAAAACCATGTTTCTCACCATTTTTGTTTGAGAAATGTTTTGTTAAAATGTAAATTAAAATTTACAATATTCCGATGAAAAATTATTTGTCCATTAAAATAGCGATAGTTTTCATTAAAATAGCGAACAAGGGATATACATCTTCAAAGTCCAACATATTGAAAGGTGCATTTTCTCCATCTCTTTCTACGAATTGCCATGATCTTAAGTTATAGACCCCTTATAGCAAAAAACAAACATGGGATATTCATCGTTTTTATTCTCCTTTAGCTTTCTTTCGACACTGCAGACATAGCCCAAAAATAGTGCAGTTGTCTCCAATGGCCGGACATAAAGGGCCTGCAGACGTTATGGGCCAGACAAAATGGGACGACTGACGTAATAGGCCAGGCATAAATGGGACTGCGGACATAATAGGCCGGACTTAATGAGCCCGCGGACATAATGGGCGCGCGGACGTAATGGGCTGGCCATAATGGGCACGCAGACACAATGGGCTCGAGGACGTAATGGACCGGACATAATTGGCCTGCGGACGTTATGAGCCGGAAATAATGGGCCCGTTGACGTAATGGGCTGAATATTATAGGCCCGCAGACATAATGGGCCCGCGGACGTAATGGGCTGGACATAATGGGCCCGCGGACGTAATGTGCAGGACATATTGGCCCGCAGACGTAATGGGCCGGACATAATCGGGCCAGGGACGTTATGGGCCGGACTTAATGGGCCCAAATCGATTTGCGGACATTGTGGTCCGTAACACACGTGCACATAATATATACGGTTGAATGATATAGCCAAGATGTTGTTTATTCATAACTTACCTTGTTGTGACATGATGACAAAGAATCCCTGTGCTATGAGAACTCCAAAGATGAGACACAAGTAACCCATGGTTTCTGGTTTCTCGTTCCACTTTTCTTTCCTTGATGTCAGAGATGGTTTAGAAGATGAACGTCTATCTGAAATACAAAGTAAAACTACAACATTATGTTGTGCTTGAAGTAAAAACATTAATAACTCTTAGAGTTACTATCACGTTATTATGCTTAGTCGTTATTTCAGCATGGGCGTTTACAGGGGCGGATTCAGGATTCCTGAAAAAGAGGGGCGAAGCTCCTCGTAGTGGGCGAACGCCGAAGGCGGGAAGCCCTTAATGGGTGGTCTGGGGGTCCTCACGGCGTTTTCCCGGCATCTCCATTAGCCGTGCAAAGATGATTGTTTCTTGGGAAGGCGCCCTGAAAAAAAGACGCCCGAAAAATTGCTGCTCTGCGAAAAATGGGGATGCCCAGTGTACTTCACGATTGTGGATTTGTTTTCTCCATATTTGGTTCGGGTAAATATAGCCAGGGTTTTCAGTTGTAGGCTGAAAAAGAGAACCAGAATGGGTAAAACAAACAAATATGGAAACATACTGCAGTTTCATTATTAAGCGTTTACAGTTTAACACACTTGTTATGTAAAATTGTAACACAGCAAATTATTTGAATAGAGTTGCCTACATTTTTTTTACAGTGTATAGTATCAATCCGATCTGAGCATTGCAAAAGATTTAAAATGCTGGAGGTGAGTTCAAGGGAGAAATAATAAACAAAGAATATTAATTCAAACACTTAATAGGTGTTCGGACAACGTAACCGTGCCTGAACACATAAAAATACCGACGCGCAGGTCCAATGTGACGCGCACGGAGATCAGAAACCTGATACTTTTTTCGCCACTAAGTCAAAACACCTATTATGCACTGTACAAAGCTATCACTTTACACACCAAGTTACCTCCCGTTTTAAACACTCTATCAGTGTATACAGCATGTAAATTACACAGTACAATGATCCATTGTGTCGACTGTGTAATAGGTATACATTATACCATATGATTATACACACTGTGTATCTCTGTACATAGCAATCTCCCCAGATCTCTGTGTTTCAAGTCCAAACACCTATGAACTATAACATAACTAAACACAGCTATATCACTGTGAACACAAAGTGACTTCACTTTATTTAAGTCCATAGCTGCGCTACGATCCCAGCTACAATCCCGTACGACAGCAGCCTTGGAAATTCAGAGTAAGTTATTTACACCTAAATCCCAAGCCATGAGAATGGCACACGAATGCACAGTCATCACTATGGGAATCCGGCATTCCCATAAATGTTCAGCCCCCCAAAAAAACTATAAAAGGCAGGCTGAGCAAGCTAGCTAATCGGTAATTATTCCTGGAGAAGACTCCAGCAGGAACAGACCCCTGGTTTGTGGCGAAGCACACTCAGTACACCTAACTTAGACTACTAACACCACTCTCACACTCTCCATATCACAACAACTAGACTGGTTGTAATGTCCAGATGTGACCCTGTCACCTCTGCCAGTCTAAACATACATTTTGCTCATTTGCAGTTCTTAGTGAATAATAATAGTTCTTGTACATAAGTATCAATTTGCATGATAAGTATCTGTCTCTGTCTTCTAAATATTTGTTGGTCCCCTGGATTGCAACAGTATTACAAGTTAGAAGTAAAGGACCCCAGGTAATGATATTGGACCATTTTTACATAATCCCTCAAATGTATGGACCTCAGATCTGTTTTAAGATTTGTTTCAGTTCATACAAATTATGATAGTGAGTTTGGCACATGAATTTGGTCACTATTGGTTCTCACGTAGTGATCTATTTACTAATAAAACAGGCTATATCATAATTCCTTATACATTTTTGTCCTGTCCATGGTCTGTACATTTGGCGGTACATTTCCGCTCAATGGGCCTGCATCACCGGTCTTGGTTCTTCTTAAAGGAGTACCGTACTCAATTGGGTGACCACCAATGAATAATCAGTCCGGGGTCTTTGGTAAATCCGTCACAATATAAATACCCTGGAAGAATCAATATTGACATCACAGTTGTTGTTTGTATACCCCCAGTGTAGGTAATATAGGTTTTCTCGGCAAATTTCAAACCTTTTTCATTCAATTTAATACCCAACCCAGTTGAAAAATGAATATTCCTTTACATCATCATTCAATCAGCAAAAAAATACATTTAATTTCATAAGTTGAGCATTCTATCGTCATTCTAGTGTCACTATATTCATTAAATGTCATCAGAACCAGTTGGAAACTGTTGATCATGAATTCAGTTTTGATAAATTGGCCTTCATTTGTCACCATTTTACATTCAATTTTCAGGCACGGGTATGAAATTTAAGACAGATTCCTTTCATAAATGTCTAAATAAAGCACCCGCAATAAACAAACAAAAAATAGCAAACTATTGAAAAGGAAACAAAGCAAAACTCAATGGAAATGAAAAATAATGACGTGGAAATATTGCAAAGGGAAACATTTTGTTTTATGCAAGATGACCCCGTAGGGAAACTCAGATTCTTATTTGGTACTTTCAGTTGTTTGACATTGGAAGAACAATCACGAAATTGGATAGCGACACAAAAGAAGTTTCGAAAATTAGGCGCATTTAATTGAATACCCTGAAAATTAAATTGAATGCCCATAAATGAAGGCCAACATTTGAAATAAATAAATCAATCAATCAATCGCGAAAAGGTGTGAATAATGCAATATCAGGATGAGTCAACTGAAGTCATGAATGCCGAAAAATTAAATAGAACTATAACTTAACGCAGTTGTGAATGACAGGAAAGATATAATGTCTATATGTAAATTAAATTAAACGCAACAATATAAAAACACTGATTTGATCGGATCAGTAAAAACGGAGTAAATTTGAACGTTCTTTAACGAAAATTAACCAAAAAGGTTTTGAAAATTGCCGGAAAAATCTATACTAGGTTTAGTATCCTTTTAGTATCAATATGGATTGAATGCTATCAAAACAAGTTTACTCGAATGAAAAATGCGTGAGACGCTGTACTGTGAGGAAACACGCACAGGCAACAGGCGCAGGTTCGGATAGTCTAACGGCGCGGGCGACGGCCGCCGTATGGCAGAAACGATCGGGACAAATGCGGAAACGACGACGTCCAGGGATTTCGAAGGAGCGGCGAAGAGCCGGTGAACCCTGAGGCACCGGCGTACACTTACTATATAAACACAACAAAGATGGTCTCGAGCAATCAGAGAAACTCGAGCAATATCTGTTTCTGAGACTCGTACAAAATAAGAAGCGTGAAGCCAAACAAGAAACCAGAGGGGAATACAAAGAAATAAACAAATCCCATAAGCCTACGCTGTTAAAACTAAACTGCATCATTTTGTTGATATTGTGTAATTCAGAATATAAATACCATGGATAGAATCAATAAACAGCATTGTTATAGTTTATATCCTTCATCAATATGGATTGGTTGCTATCAAACAAGCTTACGCTGTATATACATTTGGTAACATATGAGTAAATTATCAATTGTTGATTAGAATCAATGAGGTTTATACACAAATCAACATGTTATTAAGGTTTCAGTTTATTTTGTTGTGGCTAATGGAAGGTACAGCATTGGTATTTGGCAACGTACGTTTAGTTCAACCCTCTAGTTTTCAATAAATATATCATACAATTAACTTGTAAACATTTCATCACATTAGATGCTCTCGTTTTGGAGAAAACAACGAATATTGTTGCTCTTTTTTCTGTTTTTCAGTTTTGACAAATAAGTTGACTGACAGCAACGTTTTATAAAATCGACATGAGACTTTTTTTCTCTAAGATGCACAGGGGAAAAATCAGGATGAATCTTGTATTTTTTGTGATGGGGTAGGGAAGACAACTTGTATTTTGGCATACATGTGTACACATGGATAATAATATTGGGAATTTGTGTAAAAAGTATTTCTTGTGATGGGGGAGGGAAGGCAACTTGTATTTTGGCACACATGTGTACACATGGATAATAATATTGGGAGTTTGTATAAAAAGTATTTTTGTGATGGGGAGGGAAGATAATTTGTATTATGGGATAAATGTGTAATAAATATGGACTTCTGTAATAATTACCCACCTCTGTATTAAAAACAACTTGTAGCATCTACATTGCCCACACAATATATGTCGCTCAAACACCTCTAGTCAAAACTGATTTACCATCATTAGCTTTAACACCACATAAGTTTCACATTAATTCCATCATTTTGTTATTTTTGAATTACCAATCCTATACCCTACATTTGGAAATACTATTCCTAAGATGTCTTATATTAACTATCAATGTCTCCATAGATCCACTCTTCGCTCGTCTCCACTGCCTTTACCCAATGTCAATACTCGCGCGGGGGCCTCAGTCCACAAGATCGCTGTCTCCTAGGCCGTGTCTTACTCGGATGCCAGCTCGACTGACGCGCTGGCACGGACCACAAACTCCCAACCCTCATTTATGTAGACCCACAACAATTCTACCAATTGACCTTCTCATTTTTACACATTCATGCCATAAAATAATAATAATACTAACAAATAGGGAAATTAGGCATATTTAGTATCATTCAATGTGTATGTTCATGTACATGTGCATATCAATGGCGTAACTATAAGTACGGGGGCGAGGTATTTTCCCAGGTTCCTCCCCATTCAGAATTTGGAAAAATAGGTCCCAATTTGAGGCTGCAGGATACAAAATGTTCAAGTATTGACATGGCCCTAAAGAAAAAGTGGTGCACCCCCTAGTGCCCCCTTGAAAAATGGAACCCTAGTTACGCCACTGGCACATACAATTATTTGTAATTGAAAGCTATTCATAGCAGGATTTAAGTACGCTTATAATGCATTGTGTCTTCCTTCACAATATTGTGAAATAAATTAGCATATCCCCCTGCATTGGACAAGACTGTTAAAAGGAACCACAGTTTGAACATAAATTTTGTTGACATGTTTTAGAGATAATATAACTAAATAATATAGGCCTATTTGCCTTTCCTGACGACTGAATAGTAGACTACCGTTTCTCTTGCAACACTAAAAATATTCATAAAGCTTTCAGTATGTACCACAAAGTGTTCAGAGTGAAAACCTGTAATTTTCGTGACTGTATTGCTGTGGCTGCTCTCGCAAAGAGGCGTATCTACAATCTTTGGCAGACGCGTTGGGACACTGGAACCAGAATCGACCATTTCCCCGTCCATAGGCGTCTATCGGCTTTGTATTAAGGGATTTGTTTGCTCGATTTGTGAAGGCTCCCTTAGCCACCATACTTTGTGTATGGAAAATCTGGTCTGGTTCTATTCATACATCAGGCGTATTCATACACAGGTTGGCAAAAAAAAATTTTTTTTTTAAATATAAAAAAATAAGCTGACCTAATTTCACGGAAAAAAGCAACAATAATGGGCCTCAAGGTTTCCATGACTGCCGTTTATTTTGAACAGGTCCAATAGAATTTTCCCTTTTTGTTAAAAATAATAGATTTTTGATATTGGAAGATTTTTTTTTTTTTCAGGTATGTTGTCAACTTTCAAACTCTGAACTGGACAATACTGAGTCATGGGAAATAGCCGCCATTACGTTTAAATGCAAAACTTATATTTTGTCCCAAAAGCCTCATTTTTAAAACGTTTTTCAGAATTTGTTTGTTCAATATATTAATTTATGTCATCAATAGTACCATGGATATTATTATATCTGCCTTTATTGTACTTTTGGTAAAACATTGTTGTTTGTATTGAAGACAACATTTGTGTCAAATTTCATGACCAACCACGGATAAAAATGAAGGAAGTTATGAGAACGATAAAAAGCCCAGGCTTGATAGGGTTAAGTAGGCTAGAACTCTTGCCCTTACACCGACTTTAATAATCTGTCGTATTTTAACAAGTATTATTCATGTTCTAGCAAGGTGAACTGTATTATGAACTGTATTATGTATGCACTTAGTGAATAGTAATAACGTCTTTCTTGGTAAGTTATAATAATTTTACACTATTGTAGATGTATTAAGTATGTTGTATATTATACATGTACAGTGTAGGATGGCTGTAATATACATGTACATGTACATGTACATGTACCATCACACAGCATACACATTGAATATAACATTCATCACACTGTAAAGCGTACACACATACAGTGAGAAATCGTCCGTGATGTTCTTAATATGTATAAGAAACTCAACGTCATCGAATCATACGTCTGCGTGATTGGCTGAAATGGAGCATAGGAAACCATCTATTATATAACAAAAACATAGCGGGCGGGCGAAATCAAGGGGAGATGGCCCTAAAACCTGCTTTTTTTTTCTTCAAAAATCGTTGTTGATTAGGTTATGAAATTAAAAGATGAGGGGCTACTGCATCTGCATCCCAAACGTACTTCCAAACGTGGTCTTGAAAACGAATCATATTGAATCAGAGAGCGCCTAGAATCGAAACATTTGGGACACTTATGCGGACCCAAGGCTCCTCACCGTGAATAGCTCCATCCAGCATTTGACCCTAGAATTGATGGGAAAAGAGGGCGCATAGCCCACTTTTAAGTAGTGATCCCACGTTGTGATACACCTGATTATTGGACATAGTAGCCCAAGGTTTATGAAATATAATTTAATAGGATTTACTATAAAATTAAATAAAAATGTTTTTTTATAAATAACAAAACGTTTTCCAAATTAATTTAGTACTGAGTCAGAAAGGCATTGCAGGTTTATTTTCTGATGCTAAACAAAATTAATGCATCAATAAACGAAATAAATTCAAATTAAACAAAAATATAATTAAAAATAAAGACATTCGACATATTTCTTTCGTACTGGGAATCGTTTATCCAAAAAAATCGTTTTACCAATGTGCCCCTATGACATTTTGTATAAAATTTCCAAAATACTTTGTCTGATCACGCAAAAAAGAATTTTTCTAACTATTCTTTGCGACCCCCTCACGCAAAAATAAACGATAATGGCAACCTTTTTTTGGAACAGGTCCAATGGAATTTACATTTTTTTGTTAAAAATAATAGATTTGTAATATTGTAAAACATTTATCACGTAGTTTTAGGTTTGTTGTCAACTTTCAAACTCTGAAATGGAAAATATTGAGCCATGTGACCACTTCCAATGTATTCTGGTAATCTAATATGTACGCTTAATATGTTTAATGCAATAATTAAAATTTTGTCCAAAATTTTAAAAGTTTGTTATGTCATCAATAGTACCATGGATCTTATTATCTGCCTTTATTGTACCTTTTGTAGATGAAACCCAAATGTTGGGTCAAAACCTTAAAAATTATGTTATTGGAACAAAATTTCAAAATGTTGCTTATATAGCGCCCTCACTGGTAATCTAAGTGACGTCACATTGTTGATTGTATTGAAGACAACATTTGTGCAAAGTTTCATCGCAAACGGATAACAATTGGTAATGAGAACAAAGGCTTGATAGGGTTAACAGGTTAGAACTCTTTTATTGAATTTGCCCTTAAAACTGATATATACTAATGCACTAATAATCTGTCCTATTTTAACAAGTATTATACATGTCTCGTGTAGAGTCCTTATAGTCTCCTGATCTTTGTATGAACTGTATTATGCATACACTGACTGAATAGAACCATTTGGTCCTCCATAGTAATAAATAATATACACTTCTAGATGTGGTGTGTGACTCATGCACATGTTCAACATACAAATTGAATAATTATAACATATCTATAGCACTGTATAAAAGTGAGTAGCGTATACACATGCAGTGAGAAATCGCCAGTGATGTACTTATATGTATGAATAAACATCGTTATGAATATGTATGAAGAAAACCGTCATCGAATGATACGTACGTGATTGGCTGAAATGGAGCATGCAATATGACTATCTAATTTATAGCAAAACATCGCTGATCGGCGAATCCAGGGGCGATGGCCCAACACTTTTTTTTTTTTTTACAAAGTCGCCCCTCAATCATTGTCGATTAGATTGCGAAAATAAAATATGAAGGCCTACGCACATCTGCATCATAAACCAGAATACTTCCAAAAGTGGTCCTGATAATGAATCATATTGAATCAAAGGCTGCCTAGAATTTTTATTCCAGGACCCTTTACACGGACCCCAGACTCTCAAGCGAATAGCTCCATCCAGCATTTGGACCCGGAGAACTGGGTTCTCCAAATTAAATTTAGTACTGAGTCCGAAAGGCACTGCATGTTTACTTCTTCCTAATGCTAACCAAAAGTAACGCATTAATAAACGAAATGCATTCAAATTAAACAAAGAAAACGGTAATAATAAAACATTCGGCTTATATTTTTCGTATTGAGAATCGCTTAGCCAAAAGTGGTGTTTCCGTCTTGCTTGGTTCTATTCCTCTGATACACAGGTTGTTCCTAACTTTGTAAACAGAAATTCATTCAAATTCACAGGTGCTATATTTCTTGCTAATGATATTACAGCCTTCGTATGTTTCATTGAATGTCATTTTATATGGGCTGTATTCAGCGGCGGCACCAGATCTGTTAAACTGGGGGGTGGCAAGAGGCGGAAAGCTTAAATGTAAGGGGAAAAACATTAATCTTTAATGTAACTTTGTAAAAGCATTGACTTACCATCGGGGAAAAATTGGGGGGCAAATTGGGGGAAAAGAAATAACCGGGGGAAGAATCAACCGGGGCATCCCCCCCTGCCCCGCAGCGCCGCCGCTGGCTGTATTATTTACACGATCATAAAAATGATAATAACAACTAGAATATTCACTCATGAGTAAATCCATAATAGTGTTATGTTTTACTGCGGTCTCTCGTGCGCCATCTGACTTGAAGGCAGTGAGCCTCAAAACTCTAAGAAAATCAAACTTAATGGTGTGTGATAAGAGGGTGGAATTGCATAGAAGTGTCCAGAGTGCATGTCTACATAGCAAATGCTGAAAATTGGCTAGAACACGCGGCTTGTTTTTCAATGTGTCGAGGTGGTTGCGGTAGCTGGTTTGACTGAAGGCCCTCTGACTTGATAAGTCAGTGCTTTAGGATGATGTTGGATCTTATTTTAAAGGTTTCTTGCAATATGACTGTTAGCTCACAATCAGTGAGTAGCATAGATCATTACTGATCACATTATACTGTGATATGTTCGAATATTAATAGATAGCCTACGTTATTTTTTTCGCGATACCATTTTAAAATATACAGCATATTTTATGATGTATATCTCAAGATTGTGTAATCACTTCAGGGTAGAATCGGATACATGCCGATGCTAGGTTGTGAAACTCACACACCAATTGATCCAGTGCTCGGTGGCCCGCCCAACAAAGAAGATGAATGCAAACATGGATGAAGAATTTACAACGGACTCTGTTACAAAACACAAGAGTTCCAGATGACACTGACCCTACTACCCCATGTGATGCACCAGATTTGTTTCTGTAAGAGCAGCAATGATGTCTCTCATCCCCGTCGGTCTAGAAATAAGTCTCCATCCCACCCCTCCCCGTGCATCAGCAAACAGCCCGTCCCTCGATCCTCAAGAATAAAGTCTCCATCCCACCGCTCCCCGTACATCAGCAAACAGCCCCTCCCTCTATCCTCAAGAATAAAGTCTCCATCCCACCCCTGCCCGTGCATCAGCAAACAGCCCCTCCTCTATCCTCAAGAATAAAGACAGGGAACAAAATGGCGGCCCCACGGCCGGTATTCAGCGTAATTCACGAGCCTTAAAGCGTGACGTCAGGTCTTCAGGCTAGCGAGAAACCAGCGAGATATAATTATGAACAACAGATATTCCATGCTTAAAACCTGCGCGTGACCGCACGTTAGGTCAAAATAATTTCGTAGTTCACAGTTTCCTAGGCAACAGTTACGATCCAGTTCATTCATAAAATGTTTTACTCGTGTCGAAGTAAAGCTCCATGGTACAGCTGGCATGTATATATCACATGTCACTGCGCTCAGACTCCTGGACAGCACATATAGTGTGTACAGTGTATACTACAATCAACTTTATATATAATCTCTATTATATTGGACTATCTACATGATGTAGCGTTTATCATTAGAAATAATGTAGAGTCTCTACTCCAGTTTATCTGCATTCTATAACTGGGACGTTAAAACCACTAAAGTTGAAACTGTTTTAAACCAAGTTTTTGCAGAATACAACAGATAAAATAAAAATAAAAATTCCAGAAGAAGATATAATGTAGTATTTTTCCATAACGCATAATTTTTCCATAACGCATAATTATTATAAAATAGCTTTGAATAACTCATATCTTCGACCTAGGCATGTGTAAAAAATAAATCTACTGAAAATGCATATTTTTGATTATTTCAACAAGAAACGTACCCAACCAAATAAACACATCTCATAAACCTAGGTTGTTCAAACTGATCTGCATCATTTTGTTGATATTGTGTAATTCGATAGACATGACTGTTGTAGTTTGTATACCCACAGTGTTGGTAATATTAAGTTTAGTATCCTTAGGGATTGGTTGCTATCAAAACAAACTTGGACTGTATATACGATTGGTAACATGTGTGTAAATTATAAATTATTGATCAGAATTAATGAGGTTTATACACAAATCACAATGTTAAGGATTCAGTTGATGTTGTTTTGTCTTTAAATGGAAGGTACAGCATTGGTATTTGGCAACGTACGTTTAGTTCAACCCTCTAGTTTTCAAGAAATATACTGAAAAGCAAAAGAAACGCTGTTGAAATTGTTGCAATTTCAAGTCACTTTCAGCTCACAAATTGAAAGCATTTTTCATTAAATGAGTGATTAGAATCAAAATGATTTGTCTTCTGTTTGAAAACTTGACAAGACCTTGGACTTGTGTTTCTTTTGCTGTCCTCGGACTTGCGTTTCTTTTGCTGTTCAGTATATATCATAAAATTAACTTGTAAACATTTCATCATCGCATTAGGTGCTCTCTTTTTTACAAAAAGTTGCCAGACAGCAAGATTTTATAAATTCGACGACAATTCCTTTTTTTTGTCTAAGATGCACAAGGAATAAATCGTCCTGATGATTGATTCTTATACCACCTTTTACGCCAAGAATAATTGTATATAATTATTTGTTGATAATCTGGTAATTACAAATGTTGTACCGTACCTTTAAAGACAAATTTGTGAAAATTCATTCATATTTTGCGTTAGTTCATTGTAAGTTGAATGTTGTGTCTCAAAATACATTCCGATCTGTGTATTTATTATAACGTAAACATTGTTCGTTTTCTATACATTTCACATTGTGTTTTATTTGGAAATGACAACAGGTCAGTCGGAATGACAACAGGTGTTTCGTACCATCTAAAACCAAATAAACTTATGTGTATATATAATGATTCACACAGTTTCGTTTTAGATTAATGACAATGGTGTACAAACTACAAGAGTGATGTTAATATTGATCAGCTTTTCCAATATGAACACCATGGAAGAATCAAGTAACCACTGGTGTTAATTTAACACCACAGTTTTTGCTTGGTAAAGATACTTAAATAAACACAAATTATTTCCACAATACTATGAACTATGATCCATATTGTAATGTCTTGTAAAAAATCCCACTTACCTTGAAACTGTTGATATTCTGCTTCGATAATATCCAAGAGTTAAAATGCGTGATATTTTTCCTGTATTTCCGTTTTAGAGATTATCCTGTATAAAACGCAGATCTAGTTTATTGTCCGTCCATAAGGCCAAAAAAAACAGTTTTGAGTTGCCCTCCAGTGAAAATATTTGAAGGGTCGGTCGGTCGGTTTTTTTATTTTTTATTTATTTATTTTTATCCTTGACTGTCATTTTAAGATTGAAATGCATTGGACTGAAAAAACATACCATGTTTTTCAAAGAAAATGATATAGCAGTATGCACAAGTACCTAAAGAATAAAACCCTGGTACTGGTCTTGTAAATGTTTTTCAAACAAACATTGGAAAGATCCATTTAGACTTATTCTTGATATTTTGCTGAATAGTGTGATAGACCTACTTTTCGCTGTGATTGACACAGCAAATTCCTCCATATCCCTTTCAATACCGAGCTATATTTGATCAGTCATGCCTTGGTTGCTACCGGTTTTTGCATAGCATGTTCAGTTCTTTTACCAGAGACTTTTTAACAACTTTCAGTGTATAGCGCCCTCACTCAACAACATCATGAAAGGCCACTCTTGTAACGACAAACAAATAACTCCACAAGTTATGACAAGAAAATATTGACCAATAAAACAAATGCTTGTTTTGTTTATGGGTGGTTCATAAACCCCAACGTAATAGGTGATATATTTTAGGTTCAGGTGAAAGGAATGTTGCGGTAATTGCACAAAATTGATTTTACTGTAGCAGTAGTCAAGTTTAAATGAAGGTTGTTTCACATACCCACTCCCCACCCATTCCAAGATTGTTTACCACCAACTTACCTCTCCCCCACTCCCCATTTCAATGTTGTGTTGCTGGTGTGTGCGCACTGTCACTTCAACATTGAAATGGGGGAGGGGAAGACGGCTGACCACAATCAAAAATGTTTATCACACACTGTGAAACTTCTCAAAGCATGGCAGAACACACATTGGCTTTTGACACTGTTTACAAATCATACGAGTTTGTTTCCGCTTGGCTTTAGTGATGCAAATGACACAGTTGCATTTTTTGCTGGGTGAGCAACCTTGAATTGTGGGGGGACACCTAGAACACAATCCAAACTACATTGGGTAAATGTTTATCACACACTGAGAAACTAATCAAATAATGGCAGAACACACATTGGCTTTTGACACTGTTTACAAATCATACGAGTTTGTTTCCGCTTGGCTTTAGTGATGCAAATGACACAGTTGCATGTTTGGCTGGGTGAGCAACATTGACTTGGGGGGGCGACACCTAGAACACAATCCAAACTACATTGGGTAAATGTTTATCACACACTGTGAAACTTCTCAAAGCATGGCAGAACACACATTGGCTTTTGACACTGTTTACAAATCATATGAGTTTGTTTCCGCTTGGCTTTAGTGATGCAAATGACAGAGTTGGGTATTTTTGCTGGGTGAGCAACATTGAAATGGGGGACACCTAGAACACAATCCAAACCTACCTTGGGTAAATGTTTATCACACACTGTGAAACTTCTCAAAGCATGGCAGAACACACATTGGCTTTTGACACTGTTTACAAATCATACGAGTTTGTTTCCTTGGCTTTAGTGATGCAAATGACACAGTTGCATTTTTTTGCTGGGTGAGCAACATTGAAATGGGGACACCTAGAACACAATCCAAACTACATTGGGTAAATGTTTATCACGCACTGTGAAACTTCTCAAAGCATGGCAGAACACACATTGGCTTTTGACACTGTTTACAAATCATACGAGTTTGTTTCGCTTGGCTTTAGTGATGCAAATGACACAGTTGCATTTTTTGCTGGGTGAGCAACATTGAAATGGGGGGACACCTAGAACACAATCCAAACTACATTGGGTAAATGTTTATCACACACTGTGAAACTTCTCAAAGCATGGCAGAACACACATTGGCTTTTGACACTGTTTACAAATCATACGAGTTTGTTTCCTTGGCTTTTAGTGATGCAAATGACACAGTTGCATTTTTTGCTGGGTGAGCAACATTGAAATGGGGGGGGGGACACCGAGAACACAATCCAAAGTACATTGGGTAAATGTTTATCACACACTGTGAAACTTCTCAAAGCATGGCAGAACACACATTGGCTTTTGACACTGTTTACAAAATCACGAGTTTGTTTCCGCTTGGCTTTAGTGATGCAAATGACACAGTTGCATTTTTGCTGGGTGAGCAACATTGAATTGGGGGACACCTAGAACACAATCCAAACTACATTGGGTAAATGTTTATCACACACTGTGAAACTTCTCAAAGCATGGCAGAACACACATTGGCTTTTGACACTGTTTACAAATCATACGAGTTTGTTTCCGCTTGGCTTTAGTGATGCAAATGACACAGTTGCATTTTTGCTGGGTGAGCAACATTGAATTGGGGGACACCTAGAAACACAATCCAAACTACATTGGTAAATGTTTATCACACACTGTGAAACTTCTCAAAGCATGGCAGAACACACATTGGCTTTTGACACTGTTTACAAATCATACGAGTTTGTTTCTGCTTGGCTTTAGTGATGCAAATGACACAGTTGCATTTTGCTGGGTGAGCAACATTGAAATGGGGGGACACCTAGAACACAATCCAAACTACCTTGGGTAAATGTTTATCACACACTGTGAAACTTCTCAAAGCATGGCAGAACACACATTGGCTTTTTACACTGTTTACAAATCATACGAGTTTGTTTCCGCTTGGCTTTAGTGATGCAAATGACACAGTTGCATTTTTTGCTGGGTGAGCAACATTGAAATGGGGGGGACACCTAGAACACAATCCAAACTACATTGGGTAAATGTTTATCACACACTGTGAAACTTCTCAAAGCATGGCAGAACACACATTGGCTTTTTACACTGTTTAAAAATCATACGAGGTTGTTTCCTTGGCTTTAGTGATGCAAATGACACAGTTGCATTTTTGCTGAGTGAGCAACATTGAAATGGGGGACACCCAGAACACAATCCAAAACTACATTGGGTAAATGTTTATCACACACTGTGAAACTTCTCAAAGCATGGCAGAACACACATTGGCTTTTGACACTGTTTACAAATCATACGAGTTTGTTTCCGCTTGGCTTTAGTGATGCAAATGACACAGTTGCATTTTTGCTGGGTGAGCAACATTGAAATGGGGAGGGGACACCCAGAACACAATCCAAAGTACATTGGGTAAATGTTTATCACACACTGTGAAACTTCTCAAAGCATGGCAGAACACACATTGGCTTTTGACACTGTTTACAAATCATACGAGTTTGTTTCCGCTTGGTTTTAGTGATGCAAATGACACAGTTGCATTTTTTTGGCTGGGTGAGCAACATTGAAATGGGGAGGGGACACCTAGAACACAATCCAAAGTACATTGGGTAAATGTTTATCACACACTGTGAAACTTCTCAAAGCATGGCAGAACACACATTGGCTTTTGACACTGTTTACAAATCATACGAGTTTGTTTCCGCTTGGCTTTAGTGATGCAAATGACACAGTTGCATTTTTTTCTGTGTGAGCAACATTGAAATGGGGACACCTAGAACACAATCCAAACTACATTGGGTAAATGTTTATCACACACTGTGAAACTTCTCAAAGCATGGCAGAACACACATTGGCTTTTGACACTGTTTACAAATCATACGAGTTTGTTTCCGCTTGGCTTTAGTGATGCAAATGACACAGTTGCATTTTTTGCTGGGTGAGCAACATTGAAATGGGGGGGGGGACACCTAGAACACAATCCAAACTACCTTGGGTAAATGTTTATCACACACTGTGAAACTTCTCAAAGCATGGCAGAACACACATTGGCTTTTGACACTGTTTACAAATCATACGAGTTTGTTTCCGCTTGGCTTTAGTGATGCAAATGACACAGTTGCATTTTTTGCTGGGTGAGCAACATTGAAATGGGGGGACACCTAGAACACAATCCAAACTACATTGGGTAAATGTTTATCACACACTGTGAAACTTCTCAAAGCATGGCAGAACACACATTGGCTTTTGACACTGTTTACAAATCATACGAGTTTGTTTCCGCTTGGCTTTAGTGATGCAAATGACACAGTTGCATTTTTTGCTGGGTGAGCAACATTGAAATGGGGGACACCTAGAACACAATCCAAACTACATTGGGTAAATGTTTATCACACACTGTGAAACTTGTAAAGGCATGGCAGAACACACATTGGCTTTTGACACTGTTTACAAATCATACGAGTTTGTTTCCGCTTGGCTTTAGTGATGCAAATGACACAGTTGCATTTTTTGCTGGGTGAGCAACATTGAAATGGGGGAGGGGGACACCTAGAACACAATCCAAAGTACATTGGGTAAATGTTTATCACACACTGTGAAACTTCTCAAAGCATGGCAGAACACACATTGGCTTTTGACACTGTTTACAAATCATACGAGTTTGTTTCCATGGCTTTAGTGATGCAAATGACACAGTTGCATTTTTTTGCTGGGTGAGCAACATTGAAATGGGGAGGGGACACCGAGAACACAATCCAAAGTACATTGGGTAAATGTTTATCACACACTGTGAAACTTCTCAAAGCATGGCAGAACACACATTGGCTTTGACACTGTTTACAAATCATACGAGTTTGTTTCCGCTTGGCTTTAGTGATGCAAATGACACAGTTGCATTTTTTTGCTGGTGAGCAACATTGAAATGGGGGGACACCTAGAACACAATCCAAACTACATTGGGTAAATGTTTATCACACACTGTGAAACTTCTCAAAGCATGGCAGAACACACATTGGCTTTTGACACTGTTTACAAATCATACGAGTTTGTTTCCGCTTGGCTTTAGTGATGCAAATGACACAGTTGCATTTTTTGCTGGGTGAGCAACATTGAAATGGGACACACCCAGAACACAATCCAAACTACATTGGGTAAATGTTTATCACACACTGTGAAACTTCTCAAAGCATGGCAGAACACACATTGGCTTTTGACACTGTTTACAAATCATACGAGGTTGTTTCCGCGTGGCTTTCGTGATGCAACTGACACCGTTGCATTTTTGCTGGGTGAGCAACATTGAAATGGGGGCCACACCTAGAACACAATCCAAACTACATTGGGTAAATGTTTATCACACACTGTGAAACTTCTCAAAGCATGGCAGAACACACATTGGCTTTTGACACTGTTTACAAATCATACGAGTTTGTTTCCGCTTGGCTTTTGTACTGCAACGACACAAGTTGCGCTTTTGCTGGGCTCACTTCTCCCGGGATAATGTCTACTCGAAAGACACGATGGCTCATTGGTGTGCTTTGCTCGGTTGTGCTTCCAGGTGGAAAGAAGTTCATTGACCACCTTCACGCGGAAATCCAATCTCGTCAAGTGCTGGTTTGTAGGAATTCGGTTGTAGACGACAGTAGCGTTCACCAAACAGATGTCAAGAATGGCCACGAAAATTCTTTTTCCACCATTTCAGCGATCTATGGTGGTGTGTATAATACTGACACAGTTGCGATGCTAGATCACTTCCACCCATGTATTTATTATAATCACCGACGAGAACAGGTTTTTGATTTCACGAAGTCCAGTGGAACTGTATTTGCTGCAATTTCTTTAGTGTCCATACTGCAGTCACCATAATTAGTCAGAAGAGTTACACGCTTTTCATACTGCCAAAAAACACATATTTGCCCAGCTTTTGTGTAAAAGTTCGGGTAATAGCCATTTTTAATGAGGAACATCTTTTGTTTATCACTATCCGGAAACCCATGGGTGGTGTATCGTACTGTTCCACGAGCTCCAAACCCTAGCTGTGACAACTTGTGGACGAGAGCCGGGCTGGTGTACCAATTGTCCATGAAAACAAAATGTCCCTTATGTTCGAGTCCTTGCAGTAGTTCGATGACTATTTTGCCAGATGCTGAAAGGTTAGATGGATGGTTTGCTGCTGCATAAGCAATTGAGGATGGCGCAATTGGTACGATGTGGGCTCTGAACCAGTGAACACCTTCCACGCACATGTGTACCCGGTTTCAGACTCGTTCAATGAAAAACATTTCAATCCAAACTTGGCAGACTTGCGTGGCATGTACTGTTTAAAACCGATTCGGCCTTTAAACTTTATCATAGTCTCATCTGGCGAGAGGTTTCGTCCAGGTTTATATATGCGACGAAACAATGGCAGTACAATGTGAAGCAGCGGGCGAACTTTAGACAGTTTGTCACGGGGAGAGTCATCATCCATTTCAGCTCTGTTGTTGGCAACGTGGAAATCTCAGGAGTGCGTCAAATCGGTTGCAGAGACATAGTTGATGAGTACACAGGACTTCGCAGAACTTCAGACCTGGACCAGTGCATGGCGTAGCGTGGCCTTTTGTTGATGCCCATACACAGAAGCAAGGCCACAAATGCCATCATCTCAGGGATATCCGTTGGAGTCCAGGCATGCTGATGATTGGCTGCATCTGCACCCAGCGTTTGGTCAGCATAGCGATTGGTCTCTGTCACCATCAACTTCCAGACTGCCTGACAGAAGAACAGTTGAAAGATCTGCCCAGGCGAGAGGTTACTGAAATCTTCAGTACATCCAGTCTCTTCAGTAAAGTTCATAGGGGGTCGCTTCTGCATAGAGGAGTTTGCTTTATGCCATCCAGACCTGAAGTATGAGTATTAAGAAACTTATGTATGATGGTGCTATATGGAATTAAGGCACATTTTCTTGATGATACCATAATACAACATTAGTGTTAAATGCCGTATGGGGGACAAATGTATAAAACTGAGAAAAGAATCGGGAGACGTGTAAAGACGCCCAATTATTTAAATGAGGTATGACATCATAACAGAATTTGTGACGTCATAGAAAATAAAAAAAGTGGACATATAAAAATGAAAAAACTAAATAAGATTATCTCTGAGTATAATAAAGATGGCGACAAAATGTGACCCGCTCCGTCGAAATGAGACCTTTCCCTCAGATCTGACATTCATAGAAATGTATACTAGGTTAACAAGTAACTCACGGGCTTTCCAATGATACAAATGTTATTTCCGTAGCTTATTCCATTCCGGAATTATCGAGCGATGAAGACAACCATCACTTTGCGGCCTGTTTTCGTTTTTGAATTTCGCGCTCGGAGAAAATCAACATTAAACTTGGTCCACACACAGAGCAAGCGCGCGAGCTATCGTTCGATGTACAACTCATGAATAATTAATCAGCCCTTGTACCAAACACCGGCTGTCCACACCGGCCCGCTTCTTCATTCCGCCTGCTGTGTGTGGAGTCGCGGCGTAAGATGTCTGTGTTGCGGGACGATTTTACTGTACATACATTGTGCACTCTCAAACTCGACCGTCCGTCCGTGTATTGTACCATGGAGAAATGAAAACAGATTTTTCTGTGATTGGACTGTTTTTCGGAAGGCTTCCGTCGTAAATATTTCACAAGTTGGTAACTTTTAAAACATGATTTACCTTTAAATTGTATTGTTCAACAAAATCATGATTTCAAGTCAACAGATATTCAGACTTTATGACAATAAGGCCAATTATTACGACTTTGAAACACTACAAAACGGTGATTCGAATGCATTAATATTGTAACCAACTCGACCCCACTGACATATGCATGCACTAGGCTAGGTGTATGCAGCTAGCCAGCTTACGGAGCGGCGGGGCCCAGGCCTAGACTCGGGTCTGTATAACCGGCTAAGCTGGGCCTGGAGTTGGCTGAAAGATCGTACGCCATTAAGGGTGACGTCATTAATTTTCTGGTAAACTGCGCATGCTCAGACAACTGGTTGCTTACTGTTGTCCAATCAAAGAGCTGTATTTGTTCTACCTTGCCGATGATTCGGCTCGTTGGCTAACAATTTATTTTGCGGCTTAAAACTACTATTAGAGCTCCATACTGCTTAGTCATTGCCACAAAAGTGCGCAGTTGAGGTCATGACCTTTCTTTTGATACCAAACACGTACGTTTAACGTTAACGGAACTACTCGTGTTGCTGTCTCGAAAACAAGGATATTTTGACCTGTTTGGATTTAACGGAGGCCACATGAAAGACAAACATGATACAGACATTGTCCAGAAATCGTCCTTTTTTATGGATTTATTAATATTTTTATGAAAAGGTAAGACCACCATAAGTTTGTTCGAGATTTTATCAAACTAAAAATGTAAAAACCTAGAAATCGATATGCAATGTTTTTCCATTTTTGTTTTTGGCGAGCACAAGTTCAGAGTCGAATTACACGGAAACCTCCGTCCGGGGACAAGTCTCATTTCGACGGAGCGGGTCACAAATATGAAATAAAGAATAGAGTAACTGTGCCTTGCGAGTGGCTTTTAGTTGGTAAAACTAAATCATCATAAAAGCCACTCGCAAGGCACAGTTACTCTATTCTTTATTTCATATTTTGTCGCCATCTTTATTATACTCAGAGATAATCTTATTTAGTTTTTTCATTTTTATATGTCCACTTTTTTTATTTTCTATGACGTCACAAATTCTTTTATGATGTCATACCTCATTTAAATAATTGGGCGTCTTTACACGTCTCCCGATTCTTTTCTCAGTTTTATACATTTGTCCCCCATACGGCATTTAACATACTACTGGAGGGCACTGTATGATTTGGGTGTAATGAGCTTTGGCGGTTATTTACTTTTTTTGGCAATGCTCAGCAAAACCATCATCGGAAATTTATGCATAGTCCCACTTTTCTTGAAAATGACAGCACACCAGGTGCTTGCAATTTGTATGACCTTCCTGTGTTATCTAATCATACACTCGATATGGTTAGATGGGGGTGCAGGTCAACTCTGTCCAGATGGTACAATGCAAGCCAATTAAAGTAAATATAGGCTGTATTCTTGGTCGAAGAGGGTGCTGTAACGTTTTTGGGCACGAACACTAACACTAGCCGAGTTGGACCGGAGTTGACCTGGGACAGAGTTGACTCGAAACCTTAGATGGCACTGAAATGTTAAAATGCTCTTTTGATAGATCAAAAAGATGATGCAACTTGCTAGATGATGCCAATTGCTCTACGGTAGAGCAAGTGACATCCTCATCATTCATTCACTTTGATATGGTGCAAGAAGTTCACAAGTTAGGCCGACTCTGCATTTATACTGCACACTTTTTGGGACAAACTTTGTGATTTTATTCATGTCTTTTCTTGCATAGTAAAAATCAGATTAATTCAAATATGCTATTATGAATTTCGTTAGAAAGGCAATTGGTAAAACCCAGATTCCCCGGATCTAATGTCAACGTAAGTCGGACCTTACTAGATCCATCCTACATAAAAAGAAGCCCATTTCACCTGCAATATTTGGCAAATTAAGTTAATTACATTCAAACGTAAGAGAATTCTTGAAATTACTTGAACAGTTAATATTCTTTGAAATGCCATTCCATCCATCATTCCTTTGAAAGAAAAACATTTTCTTCTGAGGATCCAGGAAAGTCTGACTAGGTCTGGAGGATCCGACTTTCAGTTTCACCAACACCCTTTAGAAAAAACATAAAAGTAGGCCTAGGCCTACATTCAGAAGTATGCAAAACATGTTTGGCTCTTTCTAATCAGTAACGTTAGCCAATTGGAACAGTTATGTGAAAGTTTTCAGCTACGTCTTAAGGCCTACCTGAAGTTCTGCTTATTTGATGACCTTGGTGGGTGTGTGACAAACTCTTCTTCACTTTCTTCTGATGTGGATGAGGAGGACTGGTCATCGGATATTTCTGAACCACTATCCGCGAATATTTCGTCAATAATTTCAGCGTCATCCATGGCTAGCGGTCGACTGTCAGCTGTAAAAACAGCTAAGTGAGCGTCGGCGGTCACGCAAAAAAGCTAAAGCTTTATATAGAGACGCGAAAATCATTCATACTGACGCGCGCATTGTCCTGCGATTGATTAATCATGCCAACGTCAAGTGAGGGCGCTATTTACATTTCAGTTACAGGTTTCAGGCGTTGTGCCGGAGAGGAGCCTTGGGAACAAAAGAGTAGTGAATTCCCGTGACATAGCGTCCCTTTGGTAAAGAACGTACATTCCACATTGAGCACAGGTGGCACGTTTGGGGTTGAAAGGGATATTGCGTGCAATGCTCAACATGCAAACGTGTGAGTGGCCATTCGATTTGAAAACGTGTAGATCGAGTCGCAATCGTTGACACACGTACAGTGCGTGGAGCCAGTGCACAACGATGAGGGCCATTTGATTTGAAAACGTGTAGATTGAGTCGCAATCGTTGACATACAAAACAGTGCGCGAAGCCAGTGGAAAACATGAAACGTGTAGATTTAATTTGAGTCGCAATCGTTGGCACACAGTGTGCGCGAAGGCAGTGCACCATGTGAGGGCCGGGGCCATTCGATTGCAGATTGAGTCTTGGGTACCGGAAAATTTGAAGTGGAAAATTTCACAAATCAAACGTATTATGTTTTATACACAGAAAATTGGTAAGTTTCATTAATAAATAGGCCTATGAATGACGGGGAAAAAAAAAGAAAGAAAAAAAACCGACCCGAGATTTCAGCACTTTTGGGTCGGTCGGTGGGGAGGGCAACTCAACATATTTTTTTTGGCCTAATATCCAAGAGTTAAGATGTGAGATGTTTTTCCTATTTCCATTGCGAAATGCTAATGGGAAACGATCACAATGAAATTAAAACTCGACGTCGATACCTTAAATGCCGTGCCCCACCAACACATTATTATAATAGGCTGACGTCACAAGTCATTTATAATTTGTGTAACTATTATATATTTTCTCCCGTTTCATGTACTTCCGGAGTTCATGACATTGAAAGCGCTGCATCTCTGGAGGCTGAATGTAGATGGAAGGAGTTGGAGCTAGCGAGCATCATTGCCACCGGAATCGCAAACATAGAAACAATTTTGAAATTGTCTCTGCTTTTGTTTTGGTAATTGTTTATGTAGGCCTATTGTGTTATTAAATGCAGCTGTTTTACGTCAAGTGTAGATTTAACTTCAAATCGTCTGTTTCGTGAGCGGTACTACACAACTTTGCCGAAGGACAATCTGAAATTATGTGTGCTTTGGGTTTGGGTTTTAACCGAGGACTTATATAAGAAAAAAGAATAATGGGTCCTCGGTTGGCGGTTATTGTTTGCAAATATCCTCGGTTGAAAACGTGAACAAATCAAATGGGGATGTCTACAAATGTTGGAGGGGATCAACTAAGTTCCATATTATGGAATGGAAGTTGCCATACATTTTAGAAAATACATTCGGCAATCATTTTCACTATAAACCTAAAGAAAATAAACAACATTGATAATAACCTGATTACAATAATGACAGAATTATTATCAGAAAGCTTACTTGATGTGAAATTGGTCAAGATACCAGTCATCCTGGAAAGAAATGCTCGATTTCATCAGGGAAAACAAGAACAAAATAATATGAACATTTTTCAAAACGTTGCCAGATGGAAACCCTTTACTCCAAGTGTTTGAAGAAAAAAATGCAAATGCTTTTACACACATTTCTTACGACTGCAATTAAGGCCGTCACTCCACACATACCGATTTTTAGTCGGTAAATCTCAGTCGGCACAATCGAGGCTCCGTCGGTAAATAAACTAACAAATCAAGCTATCGAAGTAGGCTTGTATTTTTGTTGTGTTATATGTGTTAATTTCAGGAAGGAATTTGTAACGCCCCTCTCATTCAGTTTGAACATTTTGTCTTTCGTCATGATTCGTGATGATCAACCCCAAAAATTGCCCTTTTGAATAATCGTTAATGTATAATAGTGCAAATATTAATCCTATTACGCCTAGGGAGCCACAATGTCTCCACTATGGATGGGACGTTAAGCCGTAGGTCCCGTGTACTATAAACATCAGTGCACGTTAAAGAACCCATAATGACACTTATCGTGCAAGAGTAGGGGTTTACCCAGGTGTCTCTATAGTAGCTCATTAAGCAACACTTCACTCTAAAAAAGAAGTGTCAAAACTTGCTGAGTAAATGTGTTGGGTACGAAAGTTGAGTACCTTCTTACTCAATGTTGGGTGAAGTGGCGATTTGGCCAGTACCCTTGAGAAGGTAATTTTTACCTTTTGAAGTTGCACAAAAAATATCGAAAGTGAAAGCAACTTATGTGTACAAAAACACATTTTCCTCGCTACTAGGTCAAGTTTACCTAGCGAGCGCTACAAAATAGACGGACATGCTCTTTTTGGGGTTAACATGTTGCATGCATATATATGGGTAAATGATGTGCACGTGAGAGCGCGTTGTCGTGTATTGTGTAGAAACGTTCTCGAACAACAAGACAACATGGCGGATGCAGGAGTTGCGAACAAGTTGAGGCAGTGGGACTTGAGGGTAATTATTGTCATTTTAAGATATACTGAAAACAGCTGGTGTCCCTGTGAAAACGTGGGCATGGGTTTGGTTGAAAATAGAATGTTATGTTTTAAATATAATGTTTTGATTATTGTTGTAGCGTGAGAAATATAACTTTTTCTGCTCAGACATTCAAATTTGAAAGGTGAGAAGTTTTAACAGCGTTTTTGAACCAAATGTATTTTTTTTTAAATAATGATTTTTATCGCAGACACACTTCAGAAAACTGGCCATAATTTATCTACCGATGATGCTATGCACTTAAATGTTGGTGTGTTGTCTTATTGGATGTTATTCTTAACATTTATTCACACTTCACAGAAATTGGTCATGTAAGAAGTTAATAATAATAATGTGGGTTATTGCAAAGTTGAAGTGATCCGGAACTGGTCAATGATCCGGAACTGGTCAAACGACTGTAGTGTTGTGGTTTTGCTTTGGAATGTGATTGTGGACGTTTTTTGTTTCACTTGATTTGTGATATGCCAGCTAGGCCTATTTTATTTTTACTGCAGTTGCTAAATGTCCCAGTATTGAACTGAACCAAGAAAATGGAAAGATACCCTTTTGGGGACCTAAATTAGAGAACTTGTGTCAGGAGCTTGCGACACCGTCACAAGCCATCACAAAACATGTATACAATGCCACTTTTCTTGAGGTATGGAGTCCTATCCTTCAGGCTGATTAACTGAGAGTGAAGGGTTTTAAAATAATGGTTTGTGTGCTACCATGTAAAATGTGTTCAGGCAACACTGCCACTGTTCAGACAGACCTCGGATGTATATTAGGATTGCCATAGGTTGTTCCATGGCATAGGTAATCTTTTTAGAGGCATCTCCAAGCATTATCACGTGACAGGTCATGTGAGGGACCTCAACAATGGCATTTAAGAAAGACACAATGTTGCAAGCTTCTGATACAAGCTCTTAAGTCAAACCCCCAAAAGGCGGACCAAAAAGTATATTTCCTTTATTAGATATTTAGGTGTTTCAGCAAGAAAAGTGCATGATAACTGTTGGACTCTAAATACACAAAGTCAAATGTTTTGTCTTCCAGCAGATCATTTTTTGTAGGAATTAAACTTCAAATCTTAATCTTTTTGAAAGGAGCTCTGGGATTAGTATACAAATATTGACTACTCACTCATAGCTCCTGTGGTGAGCCATCAGGGATTTGATTTTTCTCTGAGGCAAATCTAAGAGAAAATTAAATGATCCACGGATAACAGGGGAAGGGGGTGGGGGGGGGGCTATTTTTACTTCACTACAAGATAAAGCTGTATTTGTTTCATAACACCTCTGTTAGGTTTTAAATATTTAATTATTTTCATTCTTACCACTTAAGAAAGTGAATATCACTGAAACTAAATGGCAATTGCCTCAATTCATCTGTTTGTCTCATAGGCCTAAGAGAATGTCATATGGTATTTTATGTAAAATATTTCCACAACACTGGCACACAAAGCTTTTATATATGAATTTCAGGTAAAACTGTATTTTTGTATTTATGGTCATTCACAGATAGAACAAGACTATGAAATTGTCTTTCCATCTAAACACCAACTCTTGTATCAAAAATGGCCAACAATGTCAGCATGCGTTGCAGCATATGCCAACAGTACTGCTGCGGGATGGAAGAAGCGATTTGGAATTGAGGATATGGACGACAAGGACATTACAGAGGGTAAATATCTGACTGATTCGTCTCCAAGTGCATTGTGGCATTTAACATTGCCGTGTTTGATGACATGACAGTACAGGGATAGTAAAGTAATGCCAACAAAGCCATTGTAGAGATGGAGGAATGCACTATTAAACTTTTAACAAATTACAATAAATGCAAATTGATGGCATTGTCCTCAATCATTTAAAGAGGCAAAATTTATTCTTTTTAACTTTTGAATGCTCAGGGGCTAATTACAAAGGGCTAAGCTCAGCCAATCAGATTACAAGCCAAAATGCCATATACTCTGAATACTCTCTTGAAAATAATGCCTTGATCCTGGTCGTTTAGATTATTGGCTTGAGAAATGGTTCTGGCACTTTAGTTCTTAATTCACAGCTGAGATATAACAAGAAAAATGGCCGGATCCAGCTGAGTTTTTATTATTGGTAGTGGATTGATATTGCATACAACTAGCTCTCACCCGATTTGTCTGAGCTTATCAATTTACCTAGGCCCATTAAACTGAATTTTGAGCACCGTCAGGCAATGACTGGTTTACCTCAAATTGCAAATATCAGTGATCAGCAAATCGATTGACTTATTAATGTCAGTATTTCATGCGTTTACCTTTAAAAGATGAACGGATGAACCTGAGCTTCTTCCTACTGCCTTTGCTCGTTGAAGGCCGCAAGTCTACAAAGGGAGGACGGGCATCATCCAAAGAATCGATGGATCTTTTCATTGACTACCAGAAGGTAATTACTATCCACGTGTATTTTGGGGATTTCCTCATAGGCTTATATAGGTGATACAATTTAAGCATGTTTTGGGCACCATTTGTGATTTTCTTCAGTTTTCTCATAAAATAAAAGTTAAACTTATTCATTAATAGTCCAAAAGTCCAGGATTTTTTTTGGACAAGTTTGAATTATTTTCTTTTCATATTTTATTTAATTCTTTTCCCGAGGTCTGATATATTTTTGGTTATTTCATCCAAGAACCACGTTACTAAAAAATATTTCCTCAGCTGTGAGAGGATTACCTATCTCAGTCATTGTTGCTCACTAGTTACTTTGTTTATTGTCCCATGTTATTCATAATCCTTGTGTGGCTTGTCCTGGACAGTGGGGCACTGTACATCCTGTGGTATGAGTGTGGCTTGGAAATGGGATTGAATTTTGTTTTAGCCACCGATCAGAGCACATAATGTAAAATGTTATTAAAAGAAACGTTTTTATCATGATGATGATGATGAACGTTTCTTTTAATAACGTTTTTATAGCGCTTGCTGTGCACAGCTGCCATGTAGCCACTAAAGAAGAAAAAAATGAAACCTCCAATTCAAAACGAGCCTGTTTCTTCTGGTTACACTCACATTGACAACTCACACATACATTTTGCAGTTTTCTAAAAAAATCTCAGTGAATGTTGTCATTGTTTTATCTACAATTACCTTCCAAAATCTTTATTGTTCATTCAATTTTTTTTTCAGGAGGGACAACATTGATGCTTCGGTGAGAGGACAGACTTTTGTTCTTGCACTAGGGGGTTCATATAGTCAACCCAGGCAGACCCTTGTCATCATTGAGAGAAGTGTATTTTAGTGGGTATTATTCATTCAATGCATTAAAGTTGCATGGCCCGATCTTTGGCCCCAAACATAAAAAACAAAGATTGCTTGAGATCCCAAATACCAAGTTGTGATTGCAGTTGATTGGATTTCAAGGCAGTGAAAATTTACCAATTCAATAAGTATTTCTGAGATGGCTTATTTCCAAGTAATTGTTTTTAGACAGAACTAGAATAGTAAAATGTTTTGAAAAAATGTTGAAACAAAATGTATTAATCTTTTAGTTTGACATGTACAGTTCAACACGAACAAAAATCCAACTTGAGTCGAGTGGACTCAACCCAGAGAATGATGAAAAGTTTAGCTTGGATAATCATTGATACATATGTTTTTTTTTCACTTTGTAAGCCTTTTAGTTTGCCAGTTAAAGTTCAACACGAATAAAAATCAAAAATTGAGTAAGTGAACTCAATCCAGAGAATGGTGAAAAGTTTATTAATTTGAATAATTTATTGAAACATGTAAAGTGTTTTCCTCTTTGTAGGCCTTTTAGTTTGCCAGTTAAAGTTCAACACGAATAAATATCAAAAATTGAGTCAGGTAGACTCAACCCAGAGAATGGTGAAAAGATTCATTTGGATAATTATTGAAACATGTAAAGTGGCCTTTTACTCTGTAAGCCTTTTAGTTTGACATGTCAAGTTCAACACGAAGAAAAAGCAAAATTGAGTCAAGGGGACTCAACCCAGAGAGTGGCGCCTAACAAGCTGCCACTCATAATAGCTCTCCAGTTAATTGTGTAAATATGTGTTTTGTACAACAGTTGTGTCCTCATTTTGATATCAGTGGATTTATTACAATACCAGGAAACTGCTGGACATTTTATGTGTGCTCTGGAACATTCTTGATGGAGTAATAAGTGGTTTTCACTGCTGGATTTCATCTGCCCCTACCATGAGTTTTACTGCATAGAGAACACCATGTTGGATCTTTACAACAATGTGCAGTCAACCATTGATGGATTATACAGTGGGTCTTAGTTTATTGTCCGCCTGCATTGAAAGAAGGCTCCTTGGCTAGACAATGGATATGTGCATTCTGTTTATGCTCTGCCTGCTAACTGGACAATTGTGTTCCAATGACTTATCACTGGAGTGTAAGTATTTAGTACTACCAATGACTAAATGGAAACAACAAATATGCCATCACAGATTTCTGCATCGACCTGTTCCATATTATGATAATTCACCTGCCACTTTTCATTTGGAACTTCTGATATATGGTGACATAAACCCAAATCCAGGACCTGAGACTGTGACAAATTCAAATACAGGCACCACTTTGTCACATGTACGGGTAATTTCCTATACACGTGACAAACTTCTCAATATTCGCAATTCTTTTAATGTTAAAGCCACAACTCTGCCTAATTTGGTATGGACTCATGTAGTTTGTCTCGGGATAAATGCCAATAAAACTCAAATACCGGTTTACCGACGAACGCACAGAGGTAAAAAGGGAGGTCGTCGTAGGATAAAGGCTATTCCTGTACAACCTGCGCACCGATTTGTTCCAGCTCCTAAAATTTCCGTCATTGTTGGTCATCGCCTGTCTATCCATCGACATATACCACCAAAGGGGTCAGTTAGCAGGACATTGGTTACACCTCCACATAGCTTTTCTCTCAAGTCATCTGGATGCCATTTGAAGTTCTGTACGATGAACGTCCGATCATTAAAAAATAAATCTGCTGATTTTATGGATTATGTATGTACAAGCAACGCAGACATCTTTGCGCTGACCGAGACCTGGTTAAAGGACATCGATTCTGCTCACCGATCTGAGGCAACTCCATTAGGTTACAAGCTCGTAGATCATGCACGCGGGAATAGACGTGGTGGGGGTACTGCCCTCCTTCTACGTGACTCGATGGAGGTTAAAAAGGTTGCTGCGGCTGAAAAAACGTCCTTTGAATTCTCGGAGTGGCTCGTGGGGGTAGGGTCTCATCAATTGCGTGTCGTCGTCATTTATAGACCACCCTACTCAACCAACCATCGAGTAACACTTAATTCTTTTTTACGCGAGTTTTCTGATTACCTTGAAACTGTTTTATTGTCTAGTGCGCCACTGATAATTACCGGTGATTTCAACATTCATGTTGATGATGTTGAGAACCATGATGTGATATGTTTTTCTGATTTATTAGAATCATTGAACCTTGAACAGTTTGTTGATCAACCCACTCATGTTGTAGGTCATACATTAGATTTAATCATTACTCGTAAGTCAGAGTCTATAATTGAAAGTAAACCTGTTATTGATTATTTATTTTCGGACCATTATTCCATTTTGCGTAAATTAAATTTAAACAAACCCGATCTATCTGTGAAAGAGGTTTCTTACAGAAAGATTAATTCTGTTGATATGGAAATGTTCAAAACTGAAATTTTGTCATCTGATTTGTGTAATGGAGATTTAGTCATGAGTAAATCTGGTGATGTTGATCGTTTTGCCGCTTCATATAATAATATCCTTAGTTCCATTGTTCATCGTCATGCACCTGTTGTTAAAAAATTTATCATTGCTCGGCCTTGTGTTCCATGGTTTAACGATGAGATCAGAACGGCAAAAAAGTTGCGTAGGAAATTTGAACGCAGATGGAGAGCAACTGGGCTTAAGCACGATTTTGACTTGTTTAAGTTGAATAGAAATAATGTTATCTTCTTGATGAATAGGGCACGTCAGGGTTATTATTCTAACCTGATTAATGAAAACAGCCATGATCAGCAGAAATTGTTTAGGGTGAGCAGGTCTCTGCTAAAGCTTGACAAGTCTTTCTTGTTGCCATCACACACGGATGACTTGACTCTTGCGAATGAGATGGGAAATTTTTTTGTTAATAAAATTTCAAATATCAGGTTAAGATTGCGCAATGAGACCGGCTCACCTCGGCTAGCTGCTCCCTTACCCATACCTTCATTAGTTGATGATGCCGATACATTAACTGTTTTAGTCAACTTTCTGAAGACGATGTTCGTAATCTCATTTTAGGCTCAAGTAAGAAATGTTGTGTCCTTGACCCTATTCCTATGAGGTTACTTATTGGCTCCTTAGACGTACTTTTGCCTGTTATAACTAGTTTAGTTAATTCATCCTTATGTATGGGTCACTTTCCAACATGCTGGAAATCAGCAGTGGTTTTTACCTTTGTTAAAAAAGCCTGGTCTTGATTTACAGATTGAAAATTGAGCCTGTCAGTAATCTGCAATTCATTTCTAAACTGGTGGAAAAGGCTGTGGCACTTCAACTTCAGTCACATTTATCCCTGAAAGGTTTATATCCGATTGCACAATCGGCTTATCGTAAGTATCATAGTACCGAGACTGCTTTATTAAAGGTTTAAAACGATCTTTTAATGGCTATGAATAAGCAATGGGTTACGTTATTAGTTTTACTTGATTTAAGTTCAGCTTTTGATACCTTAAATCATCAAATGTTACTGAACACACTCCATTCTAAGTTTGGTATTGATGGGACTGCTCTCCTTTGGTTTAAATCTTATTTGTTTAACAGATCTCAGCAGGTCTCCATTCATGGCAAATTGTCTCAGAAATTTGACCTCGATGGGGGTGTACCCCAAGGTTCGTGTTTAGGTCCCTTGTTGTTTATTTTGTATACTAGTAGTTTGTTTGAAGTAATCGAAACTCAACTCCCAAATGTTCATTGCTATGCTGATGACACGCAACTTTATCTTTCGTTTTGTCCAAATGCTGTATCAAGTCAGGCGTCGGCACTTTCTGCAATGGAGGGCTGTATACATGTTGTGCGCAAATGGATGCTTGGTAATGGGTTAATGCTAAACGATAGTAAAACTGAATTTATTATCTTAGGCACTTGTCAACAATTGGCTAAGGTTAACATTGATGGTATTAAAGTTGGTTCGTCCAGGGTTTCCCCTACCCCCATTGTAAGGAATCTTGGTGCCTGGTTTGATGCAAACATGACAATGGCTACTCATATTACAAAAACTTGTGCTACTGCTTTTTATTACTTACATAATATTAGACGTATCAGGAAGTACTTATCTAGGCAATGTACCAAAACATTAATTCATTCTTTCATTTCCAGCCGATTGGATTATTGTAACAGTCTCCTTTATGGATTGCCTGATATTCAAATTAACCAGCTGCAACGTGTTCAAAATTCTTGCGCTAGATTGGTTTGTAATGCTTTAAAATACTGTCATATTACACCCTTGTTCATTGACTTACACTGGCTTCCGGTGAGGTTCAGGATTGATTTTAAAATTTTGTTAATAACTTATAAGATTTTAAATGGTCTTGCTCCCTTATATTTATGCCAACTTATAAAAAAAAAATCTTCATCTCAATATAATCTTAGACATGCTCCTTAGTTACCCGGTGTGTCGGACTAAAATCACGCTGGGTGATAGGGCATTTGAGTTTGCTGCTCCCAAATTATGGAATGCTTTACCATTAAATATTCGGAAATCGACTAGTTTGACTGTTTTTAAACAATTACTTAAAACACATTTTTTCTGTATGGCATTTTATTGATATTGTTGTGATGTGCTTTTATTGATATTTTTTAATATATTTTTATTGTATTGTACATTTGAAATTGTAAATTTATAATGCGCATTTGAACATCTCATTATGGAATTTGCGCAATATAAGTTAATAAATTATTATTATTATTAATTATAATTTATGAAACATGTAAAGTGTTTTCCTCTTTGCAAGCCTTTTAGTTTGACATGTAAAGTTCAACACAAACCAAAATCAAAATTGAGTCAAGTGGTCTGTTGGTGATAATTATTAAAACTTTAAACGTATTTGTTTAAGTGTTTTTTGTTAGTTTTGTTAGTTTTACTAGTCAAAGTTCCAACACGAACAAAATAACCCAAACTACTTTTTTGTTAATCTGTTCTTTGCACGTTGCCTGTTCCAGATTTTGATTTAAAAAAAGAAAAGTGAAGCTGATTGTAATAATTGATTTGACTGATTTTAATTGGATGTTGGTGAATTTAAATAAAAAAATATATGACAACAGTTTGTGTTTGGCTGTTTTTAACGTCTGTGTATGCTGTCAAAATGCACGTTTTCATTTTTATTCAACACTTGGGGTTATAGTGCTCAACTACTGAGTATATATAGGACACAACGGTGTTGGGTAACGTTGCGGGGTCAAAAGATTGGGTAGTCATTTGTTGGGTAAAGTTTGACACAACAGAGTTGGGTAAGAAATTTTGACGCATTGTTGGGAAAACGTTTTACACAGGAATTGAGTAAATTTTGACGCAACCCCTGTTGCGTAGCGTTTTACCCTGCAAACGACCATGTTCCCTTTTTACCACCACAAACAGTAAAATTTTACGCAACAATGGGTATTTTTTCTTAGAGTGTTGGACAGGAGATGGGTGCCACCAAGTGTAATAGTATCACCCACAGAAACGACTATGAGCCATCAAGATGTCGCCCCAACGGCCTCCAAGACTATGTGACATACCATACCATAATAATATCTCCAGAACGCTCAAATTTTCTGACTGTTAATATCTATTCCTTAGGTACCCATCGTACAGAAATAAACCATGTATTTTGAAAAGGTCCAATGGAAATTCCACTATTAATAATACAGTCACACTAGATGTTTAATACTGTAATAAACTCACTGGCCAAAAGTATTGCAACATGCTCAAAATAGCACTTTACAGTAACAGGTGAGATAATCATTTAATTCGATTTCATTTATCGTGTATTAAATAGCAAGAACAGTAAAAAAAAATTGACTTCAAAACAAAGGCAATTTCAAAAAGTCTTAAGTAGTGTAAATAAAATAAAATAAATTATTATAACACAGTTCTCCAAACTGAACTTTGGTGTGAATTTCAATGTTGCAATACATATGGCCAGTGAGTGTACATTCGATAATTATACGTGTTTGGGGTTAATTGTCAAATGGACATCATTACGTCAAATACCACATTTTGATCCATTATTAATTTGGTTAAGAGATAAAATAACTAAATAATATGTTTGCCATTCGTGACGACTGAAGAGTAGACTACCGTGTCTCTTGCAACACCAAAAATATTCACAAAGCGTTCACGTATGCACCACAAAGTGTTCAGAGTGAAAACAAATTGGCAAACCTGTAATTTTCGTGACCCTACGCTGTGGCTACGGTCTCGCAAAGAGACGAAAGTAATGTCAATAATTGTCTCCTCCATTTTGGATGACCCATAACGAAATTGTGACCCCAATAATTATGTAGGAATACCCAAAATCCTGAGGAGTATGTTAGAGTTTTTCTTGCAATCCGCTAAAACGTAAAAGATGTTGTCATAAAGAGCTCTGAATACACTACTGAGTATCTTGAAATAAATCCGGTGTCTGTAAGGCGGTCCATTACAATCGTTTGTCGGTTGGGTTGGGAAATTAAAAAGTGAGGGACCTACTCACATCTGCATCATAAGCCAAAATACTACCAAAACGTGGTCCTGAAAACAAATCATATTGGATAACAGTACGCCAAAAAGTCAAAACATTTCCGTGGCTAAGCAGGTCCAGACTCTCCGCCTTTATAAATAGCCCCATCCAGCATTTGGCCCCTATAATTCGGTGGATAAAGAGGGCGCATAGTGCATGCCCTCCTCTCCTC
This sequence comes from Zoroaster sp. YZ-2022, assembly GCA_029582265.1. Lineage (NCBI taxonomy): Eukaryota > Metazoa > Echinodermata > Asteroidea > Forcipulatida > Zoroasteridae > Zoroaster > Zoroaster sp. YZ-2022. The sequence continues at coordinate 8,137,827 of CM055817.1, read as the reverse complement.
CCCCTCCCCAGGTTCGAGCTGGACATTTTGGTAAATAAATAAGATAAGATTTCAATAAGATTTGCTAGAAACAAAAACATGTTGTACAAAATAATTTTAGTAGTCAGAAAGGCATTGCATTATTTACTTTCTCTAATGCAAAACAAAGTAATGCATCAATAAACTAAATAAATTAAAATTAATAATAATAATAATCAAACATTCGACATATTTCTTTCGTATTGAGAATAATTTAGCCAAAAAGGTGTTTTTCGTCTTGCCTATTTCGGCCTTGGTACACAGTTTGCTCCCAACTTTATAAACAGAAATTTATACAAATTCACCAAAGTGCCATATTTCTTGCTAATGATATTACAGCCTTTCATATGAGGCATTGAATATGATATGATATGGCCCGTATTGTTTGCAAGATCATAAAAATGATAATGACAACTCGAATATGCACTCATGAGTAAATCCATGATTTTTTTTATTGTTTATTTTATTTTTTTACTGCGGACTCGTGCGCCTGCGGGAACATACACCATCTGGCTTGAAGGTTGTGACCCATGCTAAAACTCAAACTTCTAAGATATTCATACATAATGGTGTCTGTTTTACTGCTAAAAAAAGTCCCCTCCACACAATCATGTGCCCAGAAATGGTATTAGGCAAGAGTGGGTGGAATTGCATAAAAGTGTCCAGAGTGCATGTCTACAAAGCAAATGCTTACAATTTGCCACCTAGAACATGCAGCTTGTTTGTCAAGGTCTGTCGAGGTGGTCACACAGTCATAGGCTATTGCTGATCAGATATACTGTGGTATATTCGAATATTAACAGATAACCTAGGTTTTTTCGCGTCATTTTAAATAGAATAGGATATAATAAGCTATGTGAAGATCTCAAGATTGTGTAATTATTTCGGTGTGGACTCGGATACTTGTCCAAGTCCGAATAAATCCATCATCTGAGTCCACTAAACTATTTAATACACAAATGCACTCATGTTGATTATCATATCTACACATACATTACTAATGTTCATTATATTATCTTAGATATTTAGAATTATTACATCGTTCAAGGTTATATAAATACTTCGTCTACATTTGTCATTAATCTTAAAGACGAACATTCATAGGGAGCAATGAATGACAAAGGGAGCATTGAATGACATGATTTCAATTTTGACCTGAGAAAAGCAAAACTGGAATTGTTTTTAAGTGCAGTTCGCAGTGTTTTATTCTTAACCATGTTAAAGCTTTTACGAACGTTTTCTTAATATATGGTTAAGTAACAAAATCACACAATAACATTAAACACAAAGCAATCTAATCTAATTTGTATGATTTTGGCTGTACCTGCTGTATAAATTGCTACGGACACGATTATACATTATCAGTAAAGTAGTAAGGTTTGCTTTGAATGTTGTTTACATGAATTTAATTTAAGCTAGACTTGTCATTTTTAAACCACTGCATACTTGCTGTTCTGATTTTGATAAGTCTATACCATCCGTTAAAGCGGGTATATCGTCACGACCAAAGCAGGCTGAACCAGGTGATTGAAAATACCCACGACCACGCGCTGGCCTAGATAACAGGGCACGCCAGATACATTTAATACATCCCACGTGATTACGTTTTGTCCAATCAGATTGTCTAAACTATCTTGGATATTACGAATTAGAAATATATCCAGGGGCCAGACGTACACGGCTTTTTGATCTCGGCGATACGGATGACGTAACACCATTACGCCAATGAACATGCGCGATATGTGAGGAAACATGGACAGGCAACGGGCGCAGGTTCGGGTAATGTAGCGACGCGGGTGACGGCCACAGCATGGCAGAAAAGATCGGGACATGCTTTGAAGCTTCTCCAAACTCAATTAAGCTGCTGGAATTATATATTTTTGAAACAAGAAACTTAGGCCTGCTCAATCTTTGAAATGTTTCGAAATAAAAAGAACAAATAAACAAATCCGATGAGGCCGAAAGTCTTTGGTTTAAATGCAAAACTTATATTTTGTCCCAAACGGTTTTCAGAATTTGTTTGTTCATTATACAAAATGACACTAAATGTTGCTTATAACCCTCTACCGGTGACGTCATATTGTTGTTTGTGAATAGCTCCATCCAGCATTTGACCACTAGAATTGGGTGGGAAAAGAGGGCACATAGCCCACTTTTAAGTAGTGATCGAAGCCCACGTTGTGATACACTCGATTATTGACATAGTAGCCCAAGGTTTATGAAATATAATTTAATAGGATTTACTATAACAAAAAAAAAAATTAAAAATAAATAAATAAATAAATAAAAACCTTCCACAAATTAAATTTAGTACTGAGTCAGAAAGGCATTGCAGGTTTACTTTCTCTGATGCTGAACAAATTTAATGCATCAATAAACGGAATAAATTCAAATTAAACAAATAAAATTAAAAATATAAAAACACTCGACATATTTCTTTCATACTGAGAATCGTTTATCCAAAAAAGTTGTTTTCCGTACTGGTTATTTTTACTCCTCTGTTACACAGGTTGTTAATACATTACCAATGTGCCCCTGTGACATTTTCTATAAAATTTCCAAAACGCTTTGTCTGATCACGCAAAAAATTTCTGAATTTTTCTAACTATTCTTTGGGACCCCCTCACGCGAAAATAAACGATAAATGCAATTTACACATTTTTTGTTAAAAAATAATAGATTTGTGATAATGTAAAACATTTATCACATGGTTTCTTTTAGGTATGTTGTCAACTCTCAAACTCTGAAAAGGAAAATATTGAGCCATGTGACCACTTCCAATGTATTCTTGGAATCTAATATGGCCGTCATTACGATTAAATGCAATAATTTAAATTTTGTGCAAAAATTGTTAAAGGTTTTTCAGAATGTTTTATGTCATCAATAGTACCCATGGATATTATTAAATCTGCCTTTATTGTACCTTTGGTAAATGAAACCCCAACATTGGGTACATTTTTGTTTAAATTATGTTATTGAAACAAAATTGCCCAAAATAAGCCCTCTACCAGTGATCTAAGTGACGTCACATTGTTGATTGTATTGAAGAGAACATTAATTTGTTGTGCAAAATTTCATGGCCAACGGATAACAATTAAGTTATGAGAACGAACGCTTGATAGGGTTCATTTGTCCTTACACTGATATACTAATGCACTAATAATCTGTCCTATTTTAACGAGTATTATACATGTCTTCGTGCAGAGTCATTATAGTCTCCTGATCTTTGTATGAACTGTATTATACATGCACTGACTGAATAGAACCATTTGGTCCTCCATGGTAATACATAATATACACATCTAGATGTGTGTGGACTATGTACAACATACAAATTGAATAATTATAACATTCATAGCACTGTACAAAAGTGAGTAGCGTATACACATATGCAGTGAGAAATCGTCAGTGATGTACTTAATATGTATGAGTAAATATCGTTATGAATATGTATGAAGAAACTCAAGTCATCGAATGATACGTGTGTGTGATTGGCTGAAATGGAGCATATAATATGACTATCTAATTTAGAGCAAAAACATCCCTGATTGGGCGAATCAAAGGGGCGATGGCCCCAAAACACTTTATTTATTTAATTTATTTATTTAATTATTATTTTGTTTTTACAAAGTCGCCCCCTCACAATCGATTACTAATTGCAAAATTTAAATATGAAGGCCTACTCACATCTGCATCATAAGCCAGAATACTTCCCAAACGTGGTCCTGAAAACGAATCATATTGAATCAGAGGGCGCCTAGAATTTTTATTCCAGGACCCTTATATACGGACCCAAGACTCCCTGCCGTAAATAGCCCCATCCAGCATTTGACCCAGAGAACTGGGTTCTACAACTTAAATACTACTGAGTCGGAAAGGCACTGCATGTTTACTTTCCCTAATGATAACCAAAAGTAATGCATTAATTCAAATTAAACAAAGAAAACTTTGTAAACAGAAATTCATTCAAATTCACTAAAGTGCCACATTTCTTGCTAATGATATTACGACCTTTCGTATGTTTCATTGAATGTCATATTATATGGGATGTATTATGTACACGATCATGAAAATGATAATGACAACTAGAATATGCACTCATGAGTAAATCCATAATAGTGTTATGTTTTACTGCGGTCTCTCGTGCGCCATCTGACTTGAAGGCCACAAAACTCTAAGAAAATCAAACTTAATGGTGTGTGGTAAGAGTGGGTGGAATTGCATAGAAGTGTCCAGAGTGCATGTCTACATAGCAAATGCTGAAATTGGCTAGAACACGCGGCTTATTTTTCAATGTCTGTCGAGGTGGTTACGGTAGCTGGTTTGGACTGAAGGCCGCTCTGACTTGATAAGTCAGTGCTTTAGGATGATGTTGGATCTTATTTTAAAGGTTTCTTTCAATATGATTGTTAGCCTACAATCAGTGAGTGGCATAGACTATTACTGATCACATTATACTGTGATATGTTCGAATATTAACAGATAGCCTACGATTTTTTTTCGCGATACCATTTTATAATATACAGCCTATTTTATGATGTATATCTCAAGATTGTGTAATCATTTCAGGGTAGAATCAGATACTTGTCCGAGTCCAAACAAATCCACCGTCTGAGTACATTAAACTGTTTAATAGACTTGGTTTCTCCATCAATGAGCAATATTCATGTATGTATTCAACAAAATAACATGTTTAAACTGTTTCACATCAGTACAGTACTAATGTTATATTGGATAATTAGAAATATAACATCGTACATGGTTATACATATATACGTCGTCTAAATGTGTTATCATTCTTGAAGACAAACATTCATAGGGAGCATTGAATGACGTAGAGAATGAAATGGTTCAAATTTGGACCGAGAAAAGCAAAACTGTATTGTTTTTAAGAGCAGTTCACAGTATTTGTTTTATTGAATAGTTTATTCTGAACCATTTTAAAACTTGTACGAAAGTTTTCGTAATAAATATGATTAAGGAACAAAATCACATAATAACATTAAACACAAAGCAATCTAAAATCTATGATTTTGACTGTACGGACATGATTGATACATTATCAATAATGTAGTAAGGTTTGCTTTGCATTTTATTTACATATAGATTTAATTTAAGCTAGTCTAGTAATTTTGAAGCCGTTGTATACCCTAATTAGAGTCAACTCGCCCAGACAAGGTGGAGACCTCTCATAGTATCCATATACAATATACATATAATATAGCCTACTTGTTAACCTGTTCAATAGAGAAACCCATTTATTAACCCTAAACAAATATAAATAAATAAAACAAATAAAAAAATAAAAATAAATAAAAAATTAAAAAAACAGATAAATACACAATTCTCGAACTACTGGAGTCTTAATCTCATTACTGTAACAATTTGAATTATACTGTTAGTACAAAACCCGTAAGCACGAACTTCTGAGGTGTATTTCAACGAGGAAATGCTTATGATTTTACAATCTTTTTGTAAATTTATGGTATAACACTTGCAAAACTATTCATTAACGCCAAACAAAGTGCCACTTGTAATTTTACAAGGAAGACACCGCTGGTTCTGAGGCCCAACACCCTCCTTCGTCACCTGGATGACAATGTTCATCACAGTGTTTATACTCTTGCAGAATGGAGTCCGTAGCGTGATATAATGTACAAGCAAAGTTACCCGATTATGATCGATATCAAGTTGCGCGATCTTTACGACCGCTTTTCGACGTGGTCACGGGCGATAAGGACGTCGGCTCTATAAAGACCAAACTTCAAACTGTTATTCCAATTCATAAATGCCCGTATCGAATTCGTTTTCAAAATATTGAAATTGTTGTTGACTTAAGCGAAATAGAAATGGGCAAATTCACGTTTTGGGGACACGCAAAACACTTCCAAAGTACATGACTCAGGCGCATTATGCCAATCTTGCCAAAACTGTGGGATTTCAATCACCTTATGCACCTAACGTATGATGATTTTTTACAGTGTGTACAGGCTCATCACCAATATTCTGGGACCCCTCCCTGTAAGCGAACAAGGAAACAAGTACATAATGATCGTTGATGATCAGTTCACCAGATGAATGGAAGAGTACCCCCATCCCCGACCAAACAGATGAAACGGTCACACACAAGATAATATCGAGGTTTGGTGTCTGACTATCCCTTGACATTCACTCAGAACAAGGGCGAAACTACGAATCAAATAAAGAATTTACAACGGACTCTCCAGTGGCGTAGCGTAGTTACGACGGGCCCAAGTGCACGCTGTTATGAACGGGCCCTAGTGCACGCTAGTTACTAGTTACGAAGCGTGCAGGGGCCCGTTCTCTGCAACACAATGTCAAATAGCCTGCTCTCTCTACGGGCCCTACCACCCCAAGGGCCCCAGTGCAGCCGCACTGCCAGCACTGTCTATATTTACGCCCCTGGGACTCTGTTACAAAACACAAGAGTTCCAGATGAAACTGACTATACTGGCCCGTGTGATGCACCGGATTTGTCTCGTAAGAGCAGCAATGATATCGCTCATCCCCGTGGGACTAGAAATAAGTCTCCATCCCACCCCTCCCCGTGCATCAGCAAGCAGCCCCATTTCAATGACAGTACAAAAAAGTTGCAAGTTAGCAGTGATCAATGAGATACACGATTTTTTTCTCTACAACTAATTTGTATATTTCCAAACTGAAAATGCAAAATAACCTTGAGTATTATTATGTCTTAGACCTCAGCATGTGTAAACAAATAAATCTACTAAAAAATGCATGTTTTTGATCATTTCAACAAGAACGTACTCAACCTTTGGTAAAGATACTTAAATAAACACAAATTATTTCCACAATGTTATGAACCATGATCCATGTTGTATGCCTTGTAAATAATAACAATAATTGCCCACTTACCTTGAAACTGTTGATATTCTGCCTCGATAATATCCAAGAGTTAAGATGTGAGATGTTTATCCTATATTTCTGTTTTAGAGACTAAACGTCAGATAGTTTATTGTCTGTCGATAATATCCAAGAGTTAAAATGTGAGATGTTTTTCGTATATTATTTCCGTTTTGGAGATTATCCTGTATATCCTGTAGTGATGTGGATTTACCGCTTTGATGGAGTATAACAATCCAGATCCAGATCCAGATAAACGACAGATCTCGTTTATTGTCCGTCCATAATATCCAAGAGTTAAGATGTGATATATTTTTCCTATTTCCGTTGCGAAATGCTAATGGGAAACGATCACAATGAAATTAAAAATCGACGTCGATACCTTAAATGCCGTGCCCCACCAACACATTATTATAATAGGCTGACGTCACAAGTCATTTATAATTTGTGGAACTATTATATATTTTCTCTCGTTTCATGTACTTCCGGAGTTCATGACATTGAAAGCGCTGCATCTCTGGAGGCTGAATGTAGAGGGAAGGAGTTGGAGCTAGCGAGCATCATTGCCACCGGAATCGCAAACATGGAAACAATTTTGAAATTGTCTCCGCTTTTGTTTTGGGAATTGTTTATGTAGGCCTATTGTGTTATTAAATGCAGCTGTTTTACGTCAAGTGTAGATTTAACTTCAAACCGTCTATTTCGTGAGCGGTACTACACAACTTTGCCGAAGGACAATCTGAAATTATGTGAGCTTTGGGTTTGGGTTTTAACCGAGGACTTATATAAGAAAATAGAATAATGGGTCCTCGGTTGGCGATTAATGTTTGCAAATGTCCTCGGTTAAAAACGTGAACAAATCAAATGAGGATGCCTACAAATTTTAGAGGGGGGTCAATTAAGTTCCATATTATGGAATGGAAGTTTTTATACATTTTAGAAAATACATTCGGCAATTAACATGCGGCAAATACAGCATTGATAATAACCTGATTACAATATGACAGAATTATTATCAGAAAGCTTACTTGATATGAAATTGGTCAAGGTACCAGTCATCCTAGAAAGAAATGCTCGATTTCATCAGGGAAAACAAGAAGAAAATAATATGAACATTTCTCAAAACGTTGCCAGATGGAAACCTTTTACTCCAAGTGTTTGAAGAAAAAATGGAAATGCTTTTTCACACTTTTCTTGTTTTCTTGTTCACACATTTCGACTGCAGGGCCGTGGGTGTCATGTGACACGCCCCCACCCATCGATATTTAGTCGGCAAATCGAGCTTCTCAGTCGGCAAATCGAGCCTCCGTCGGCAAATCGAGCTTCTCAGTCAGCAAATCAAGCTTCTCAGTCAGCAAATCGAACTTCTCAGTCGGCAAATCAAGCTTCTCAGTCAGCAAATCAAGCCTCTCAGTCAGCAAATCAAGCTTCTCAGTCAGCAAATCGAGCTTCTCAGTCGGCAAATCAAGCTTCTCAGTCAGCAAATCAAGCTTCTCAGTCAGCAAATCGAGCTTCTCAGTCGGCAAATCAAGCCTCCGTCGGCAAATAAACCAACAAATCATATATTTGTTGTGTTATATGTGTTAATTTCAGGAGGAATTTGTAACGTCCCTCTCATTCAGCGTTTTAACGGGAAAACATGTCCTCCTACCCCCACTTCAAATAATTGTCACGTATATACACCCCTCCGCATCCACAAGCAAGCGCGCTGAGCTAAACAAAAGTGCCCAACGCTTGCCCTGGTGATGTAACGAAAATTTGATAATTAAGCAGGTTAAAATTCCCTTATTATGCAATATCCGCACTTAAAAACATATGTACCCTTAATACATTAATACAGAAATGAAATGTGAATTCAGATAGTTATCTAGCTTCAGTGAACTTATAATTATGGTCAACTTGTAATTGTTTTTGTTCAATACATCACAAATTGTTAATACAGTGTCATTATAAGTCAAATTTACTCAAGTCAATTCAAATCACAAGTAGTTTTCAAACCTACTATCGTTCACATTCATTGTCATTTAGTAAAAGGAGTGTCGTTGCCTAGTGGTCTAGTGAATGTTGTGAATGTGGGTTCGAATCCCGACCTGGCTTGAGTAAGACACTTAACCATAATAATTGCTTCGTCCTTCAGATAGGACGTAAAGCTGTAGGTCCCGTGTGTTGTGTAATGCAACATTCTGGAATGGCAGTAAAATACGCCGAACAGGGGCAATAATGCTCATGCGCCATGTGCGTCAAACTTGACGGATACCGACGCAATATAAGTGTGTCCATTATTATTATTACAAATCAATATTACGAGTTACTAGATCAAAACAAAAACAAAAGTTTTT